>CM031608.1:51132060-51160728 GCA_018398815.1 Conus ventricosus | reverse complement strand
TTTCCTCCCCAGTCTTCTCTTCGACAGCCGTAGGCCTGCCTACCTCTGAGCACCGTGTCTCCTGGTGTCTCCCTCGGATGGCTGACGGTGTTCTACTTTCGATTCGTTGCCGGTACCAGCACAGGGTGGGCCAGCTGTTTCTTCTGCGCCCCGTTCAGAAGTGTTTGTGGGATGCCTCAACGCATCGAAAATGAGTGGGAGTGATTTTTGTGGTGTGCGAGTCTACCCGTTGGACAGCAACACATTGACCAGCGATTGAATTCAAGGATTTAATTCATATTCGAAGATCAATGTATTTTCTTGAGAATGTTAAATCTTTTGTTGTTGTTGTTATTGTATGTGTCATGAGTGATGCTATGAATTCGTTTCCAGCCTAACAGGGGAGTGTGAGTGTACAACATGTTGATATAATCAAATCAGTTTACATCACATGTTGATGTTGTTCATGTGCTATGAAAATCGTTTCCATCTTCACATTGCTTATCACATGTATACTTCTCACTAAATTCCTGTTTGTGCTGTTATGTTGTAGGGTGGTGTGAGTGAGTGAAAGAAAAAAAATTGATAAAATACACAAACAACTTACACGCCTTCAGACATCTAAGAGACAGATTTAACAGATCTTTTTACAAGCACCCCTCGCCCCATTCGGTATCGCCGGATTAGGTAAAATGGAGTATGCATTTCATGCATACTCATGCATGAAATGCATTTGTGTTCTTGCGCGCGCGCGTGCGCACACACTCTCTCTCTCTCTCTCTCTCTCTCTCTCTCTCTCTCTCTCTTCTCTCTCTCTCTCTCTTACACACACCCACACACACACACACACACACACACACACGGGTGCGCGCATGCACGCGCGCATGCACGCACGCACACACACGCACACACGCGCTCACACACACTCATATAAGCACTTACACACACACACTTGTTTTTTTAATAGACTCTAAATCAAATCGTCTTTGGTGAGAGTGGCACCAAGGTATTTGAAAGCGCCCACTTCTTCAAGCTGTTGTCCGTTCATGCAGATTTCAGCATGGGTGTTGGTTGTGCTGTTGACCAGGACTTTGCTTTTTTTCTGTGCTCACTTCCATTCCATATGCACCTGCCCTTTCTTCCAGTCTCTTTGTCAGGTCTTGTAGTTCTTCGTTGCTGCCTCCCATCAGGTCGATGTCATCTGCGAACCTCAGATTATTGATGGTTCTTCCTCCGATGGAGACAGTGGAGTGGAAGTCATGGAGGGTTTCACGCATGATGTTTTCCAGGAAGAGATTTGTCACACTGTCACTTTTGCATACCCGCATTCATGGACAGCATTTACTCCATACGCACACGCCAATCTTTCCAAACAACAAAAGGCGCACTACCGAATGTTTTTTCTTCTCCCCTCTCCTTCAGGGAAAACAATTTACTAAATCATCAACCACTTGTAAACAGAGTTTACAACTGTATCTCTCTCCACACTGAGAGACAAATAAATCGGCACACATGTATCTCTCCTCACACCGAGAGACAAATCAATCTTCACACATGTAACTCTCCTTACACTGAGAGAAAAAAACAGTCTTCCACATGTATCTCTCCTCACACTGAGAGATAAAATAATCTAGTTCCGCTTCTATAAAGCCGTGGCCTTCACATTCCGTTATCCAAAAAAACCCGGACCAGGAGAATACATAACTCCCGTAATCACTGAGGACCTGCCTGCCTCAAGTAAAAGCTTCTCCGCTTTCTCAATTCCCTGTCTCTCTCTCTGAGACAATATACTGCCCCCTCGAACTCTCCTGTCCTGGAGATACGAGTCTCGACTTCTCTTCCTGGAGTTCTTCTGTCTCTTGAGAAACGACGAGCTTCAATCCTCTCCCTGGAGTTGGTACCTGCTGGGGCTGAACTACCAGTGTGTTCCTCACACCATGGCCATCTTCAACCACCTCACGGGGTGAAAGGTGAGGGTGAAGGGCGAAGGGTAAAAGGGTGAAGGGTGAAGGCTGAAACACGAATAAGGTTCGTGTAAGTAACCTGTTTCCCAATTCAACATATGTATTCTTTCTCTTTTCTTTAAGTTTTCCCCCTGTAGCTTTCCCCAACTATCTATCACTCCCCTGGTAATGACTGGTCAGCAAAGAGGACCACCTTTCCTGACAGGTTCGAGTCTCTAGGCCATTGCTGGGTTAAAACTAAATTTTTCCCCTTCTCCTAGTGAGTGCTTTACTCAGTGTTCAAACACGTGACCAGCACCTTCCCTTCCCAGCCTTGTTAAACTATCACTCAGTGGTCATTTACCCAATGACCACATTCGTTCTTGAATGAGTCATACTCACAATTATTTTGGGGACGCCCGCTACACTAGTCAAGCATATGAATATTCTTCCTTTAATTGTGGCACGGGGAAATGATTCATATCACTAACTACATGCGATGGAGCGTCACATGCCTTGATGTGAGGCTACGTCCCATGACCCCCCTCCTGGGATGAAAAATTTTTCCAGAAAATTTTTAAGTATATACAACTTCACTTAACCACAACTTCAGCCATGAATCTCAAAATGCGTAACCATCACACAAGATTCACCAAATTAATAATCAACGTATAGAATCAATCATCATGATCCACCATAAATAGCATATTTCAAACTTTCAGTCTTTCTAAAAAAAACATTCATAATTGATCACCACATCTCACAAAATACATTTCACAAATTACATGGATAAAACAATTAGGGATATTGCAATTCAAAGTACAAATTGTGTTCATACATTAAGATGTGAAGCACATATTTTCCATCGATCTTTGTCTCACTCATATGTTTAAAAACCTCATGAAAATGAGAATATTTCCAAGTGTAAATGTTTCTCAATAGACTGTAACCAAATAAACATAGTTTAAACATAGTTTCTTTTTCCCACATGTAGTGTTATAGCCCATTGAAAAGTCACTTGCTCTCCATTGTTGACAATGACAAATGAAACAATTGGTTTGTCTCATTGCAAAATCAAAACATGTATATATACATTTCTAAAGAGTTATTTGCTCATCACACATACATATAGATTCATCGTCACAAGAAAAGTTAGACATAAATAGTACTTGTTTTTTTCCATTGTTTATCAAAGAATAAATATGTATTCCATCAACATCAAGTAGTTGTTTGTTGTAAAACTTTATAGTCACTTCAATAAGCAAATTATGCATAAATACCACTTGTTTTTAAATCGTCGTAGCATACATCCCGTCAAAAGTGATCACAACCGAAATCATTTCAAAAAGACAAAAACAGGAATAGTCTTTCCTTAAAAACAGTTACATTCGTCATGAATATTCATGCACGTGACAACAAACCTGCCATGACATTTTGTGTTCCAGGCACTGGTTCAATGGTAAATTGGAATTCCTTTAGTCAAGTTACTTTCACAAAATACTTTCCTTCCGAGAGCTGACACAGAAGTTTTCAATGTCTGGGATAGGCTCGGCATCGAACCAGTGATCTTTTTTACTTTTCTGAAATCGATGCAGAAAGCATGATCATCAGGTTTGTCCCCCAATACCACTGGTGAGCTGTACGGGAAATGTAGAAGGTTCTATCCTTTAAAAATCCAGCATTACATTAAATTTCTCTCTAAACCAACCTCTTTTTTTGAAAAATGGGAGGGGGTATGGTCTTGTTCGCATGGTATTTCAGAAGTTAACTGAATACCATGGGGTTAAATACCAGTTACTGTCCGGGGTATCCGTCAACACATCTGAAAGTCTTTCAAAATGTCTTTGAGCTGTTCTGTTTGACTTGTAGACAAATCATTCGACAGAACCACATCTCATAGGTTTCACCTTTGATAGACAGAATGGGAAAGGGGTCAACATCATCTGCACGGGTGATGTTAACATTCCTACATTGCTGTTTTCATAACCTTTGATCTGTCCCTGTACGTTACATTGGGTACAAATTCATCACTGATAATGTCTGTCCATGTTGACATCAGTTTCTGACATAGGACATATCCATCAATGACTGGTTGATGGCAACATTTTACGTTCAACATACCTCTTCAACATTTCACATGAAATACCTTCTCAGTGTTTGCCATTTTGATTTTTATAATTTACTTCAGAAAGTTTTTCGACCACCTGAAAAGGCCCCTTCCCATAACACGAAGCTTGTTATGTTCATCAGTGGTAGTACAAGAACTTTTCCCCTACACTGAAGGAACGTGCCTTTGCTTTTCTGTCTCCCAAAGCCTTTGTACAATTGTTTTCCTATCAGCTGACTGTTGAGCAAGCTCACATGCATCCTTCAAACGATTATGCAGTTCTAAAACGTATTGGTAAACAGTTTCACTGTGGGTATGCCCGTCTTTTCGCCCCATTGTGTCATAAATAGATCCAAAGGACCCCTTGGTGAGTGTCCGAAAAGAAGCTCAAATGGAGAGAATCCAGCGTTTCGTTCGGCATTTCCTGTATGAAAAAAAGCAAACCCGGTACGAACGACCCCATTCCTGGGGTTTTTGCCTTGAAACCCTTTCTAAACATGGACTTTAACGTTCCATTGAAACGTTCAACCATGCCATTCGTTTGGGGGATGATATGGCGTGGTTGAAATGGAAGAGATTGACAACAGTCTGTAAATTTTTTCATGAGATCAGAAATGAATTGCCGTTCCACAATCGAGAGAATTCGTCTGGAAGCCCCACTCTGGAAAAAATTGCAAGTAAGGCTTCAGCGACAGTTTACTGTATCAATCTTCTTCAGTGGAATCGCTTCTGGATCCCTTGTTGCTGTATCCACCAAAGTCAAGATATAGCGATACCCCGAAGAAGACGTGTAGCGGTCCAACAAGATCAATAGCTACCTTCCGAAATGGAAGGGAAAATGAGAGGCATTTTGTGCAAAGGTGCACAGGGGACGCGCCCTTTCTGAGATGTTTTTGGCAGATGTCACATGAGCGGCAGTATTTCGTAATTTTCCTTTGTGACACCTGGCCAATAAAAAAAATTTCAAGAACTCTCTTTAATGTTCTTTTGATCCACAGTGACCAGGAACATGCATCATGAGCCGTGTGCAGCACTGTTTCTCTAAGTGGTTTTGGAACCACAACCTGTCTGTTGTCCTGTCCAGGTACACACTGTAGAGAATGTTAGAGTCCAGTATTTTACGTTGGTTTGCCCCGTTTTTTACGTCAGTGACAGTCTGTTTAACAGCAGAAAGTATTGTCGTCAGGTTCGTCTTTTTCCCTGCATTTCTTTTAAATCATCTGGGGTAATCTGGAGTTCATCCAGTTTTGAGACTTTAAGCGGCTTTGTAGCCTTTCCCGCTCTATGACTTTTTGATCTATTTACTCACAAGACAAGGAACAAACGATCCCCCAGCCCCACCATTTTACTGTAGCGACACCTGGCAAATTGCCCAAGATCAGTCGCAGACTGGGTTATCAATGAACAAGCGGTAAGAAAGCCGGAGTAGTACGGGGTGTCGACTGAAATTTTCGCCAGCGGAAACGTTTCAATCTTGCCTCCAAACGCCCTACATTTTTGGACAGTGTTGAGATATGGTCTTGAAGACGAAAGATTCCGTACACCAGAGTGGTGCACCAGTGTTTTCGCAAAACCGAACCCTGCAATCCATTGATGGCTCCGTTTTCAAAACCCCAGTCCATCAACAGATTGATCTGGTGTAAAACAAGGCCTTTTCACAATCGTGGAGGACTAATGCGGGTTTTGAATCACCCGGTCTGAAAGGGCAATTCTGTTTCAGATGGAAATTGCCATACAAAGAAACAGCGCATTGTCTGATCGGCAGCTGATGATTTTGTGAACTTCTGTTCTGGCCACGAACTGGCCCAAAAGGTCTACGTGGTGGTCGTTGTCCACGCCCTCGGAACGTTTGTGAGAAGTAACGGGTCTGTCCGGCGGTGAGTACTGGTATTGACGAAAGTCACTCAAACCCGCGGAAGACCCCTGTCCGTTCCTAGGATAGGTATATCCTTGAGGACTCAAAAATGACCCACGATTTCCTTTCCTGTAACTTCCCTGTCCTGATGGGATAGTACATGGACGCATGAGACTCAAAGATGGAAAATTCCCCTTTTTCCTAGCCGCCCTTATCTGGGTGAGCGATACAATCTGATCAGCCATCTGAACATTTCCTCACGTTTTCAAATTGCCTTTCTTTAAGGAAAGTGGCCAGATCTTTGCTCACGCTCTGGAAAAGTTGTTCTCTAAGAAGGAGATCTCCGCAGTGACTGAAAAGTCTTGTTCGTTTTAGATAATCGATCCCTCGATCCAAACAATGACTCATGCGGATCAGAAAAGACGGAAACGATTCTCCTTTTTCAGGGCGCACAGAACGGAAACGTTCGTGAAAACGATCAGCAGAACATTGAATTTCTTGAGGAGTTTTTTCTTTCAATGATCCAAGTTAAATTTTGTTTCGCTGCAAGTGAGTGGTACAATGTCAAAGCGCTACCTTAAACAACGACGCAAAAGTACAATGTCCACTTTTCCCTTTGGGAACCCCAAGACGTGCGGACTTTCAAATCGGAAAAGAAAACTATCAATGTCATCCGTTTTTTTCCCCAAAAGGCGGCAACTTTGGAATATATGCCGCTTTTGGTTGAGGCATGGCTGCGGAAACCGACTGGTGGAGGTTCTCTCGATGCCTGGATTTTTTTAATTTCAGCATCGTCTCTAGTTCTAACTGCCTCAACTTAAATTGACGTTCTTCAGCTTCGCTTCCCTCTGTAATTTTTTTCTTCAAATTTTAGCTTCCCTCTGTAATTTTTTTTCTTCGCTTCCCTCTGTAGTCTATTTGCTTCAGCTTCAGCTTCCCTCTGTAATTTATTTTCTTCAGCTTCCCTCTGTAGTCTATTTGCTTCAGCTTCAAGCCCTCTGTAGTCTCCTTTCTTCACTTTTAGTTTTCCTTGATTTTTCCTCTCCTTTTCTTAGCCTGTCTGCCCTATCTGTGCATTGTTGCACATAATTAGTAAGTTTTTCTCCATCCAAACCCAAGCGTTCCGCTTGTTTAACATATTTATCAAAATCATCCATAATGAACCCTCAAATAAACACCAAAAAAATCTCAAAGTATGAATAAAAATAAGGCGATATATGATAAAAGTTATGTTTCCCAAAACCGTAATTTAGTATATACAAATACAGAATTCAATTTCCGGGTGTAAAACAGAAAACAGCTTACTTAAACAGGGTAGATATGAAATCCCAAGGAAGTATTTTCCAAAAATAATTTGCAACTGCTATCAATTTGGAATTTAGAAAACAAAATGAAGTTTAATTTCCAAACTGTTTCCTTAAGAAAGGAAATAAACACAATAAAGTTTTCTGAAAATAAATTCCCTTTTTAAAGTTTTAGTTTTTTAAATGTTCTTGTTGTCAGTCTTTCTTTCTTACTTACTTTCAAATGAATTTACAAAACAAATGTACCGCCTTATACAAAAAATTTAATATAAATTTACAAAACCATGGAAGACAAACAATAAAAAGAGGGGAAGAAAAACACAAACTAGCGGAAAATCCTACCTAAAAGATGAAAATGTTGAAAAGAAAACTAGATAGGAGCCTTTGAGGAGAAGGTTTTTAAAAGGTTTTGAAAAAGGGGGTGAAAAGGAAATGAAAAAGGATACACAGGACCGGAATAGTGAGCAGAAATCAAGAAAAGCAAAAGAAGCCCACAGACAGCACCCTAGTGGTCACTGTCTCCCGTGAAACTGGAGACGGAAAAAAACAAATCACTGCACAATATACACACATACAGTAATAATACAAAATATTAAACAATCAATCAATAAATGCACATTCATCAAACTCAAAAAATCTCGCACCACACCCAGAAAAAAAAATGATCAAAAAATAAAGATGTTTATTGGACAGAGCGGTAATCAACTCACCACTACACTATTAGCGTGACGGAGGAGAAGTTGATCCCACACTCTGAGGGGCAAAGGGGAAAAATCAAACTGAAACAAAAGGAAAGCGAAAGAAATAGATATTTATAAGAAGGGAAAGATATTGACCCCCAACGCCCTGTCCCCTGCTAAAACGCAGGAAGAGGTTGGGGCTATCAGTCCTGGGGAAAAGGGGACAAAAAATTTTAATCCTATAGGGGAAGGACAACAAAATCCTCAACGCCCTGCCCCCTTTCTGCAGGTTCGAGCAAGAGGAGGTTTAGGCTATCGGTCCCGAGGTGGGGAAGGGTCAAAAGAAATCTACCAAAAAAAAAAAAAACCTTAACGGAAGTAGAGCAACCAAAAGAATCAAAACCCCTTAAACAACATAGAAATAGAACAAAACAACCCAAAAAATGCCCAAAAATTATACACAATCACTAATTAAACTTTCTTCTTTTTTTTTTCCTTCCTCAAACCCTTTAGGGCCAAATAGAAATCTTTCTTTTTCTCTTCCTCAACCCTTGAGGGTACAAATAGAAATCTTTTTTTTCTTCCCCAAACCCTTGAGGGTACAAATAGAAATCTTTTTTTTTTTTTTTTTTTTTCCAGGGAAACAAAACGGCAGCTACGCCGGTGAAACTGGAGTCGGGGTCACCACGTCACACTGTCACTTTTGATACCCGCATTCATGACAGCATTTATCCCTTTCGCACACGCAATCTTTCCAAACAACCAAAAAGGGCCCTACCGAATGTTTTTCTTTCCCCCTCTCCTTCAAAGGGAAAAAAATTTACTAAAACATCAACCCCTTGTAAACAGAGTTTACAACTGTTCTCTTCAAAACTGAGAGACAAATAAAACGGCACACATGTATTCTCCTCACACGAGAGACAAATCAATCTTCACACATGTAACTCTCCTTACACTGAGAGAAAAAAACAGTCTTCCAATGTATCTCTCCTCCATGAGAGATAAAATAATCTGTTCCCCTTCTATAAAGCCGTGGCCTTCACATTCCGTTATCCAAAAAAACCGGACCAGGAGAATACATAACTCCGTAATCACTGAGGACTGCTGCCTCAAGTAAAAGCTTCTCCGCTTTTCCCAAATTCTGTCTCTCTCTTGAGACAATATACTGCCCCTCGAATTCCTGTCCTGGAGATACGAGTTCCCATTCTCTTCCCGGAGTTCTTCTGTCTCTTGAGGGAAAAGACGGCTTCAACTCCTCTCCCTGGAGTTGGTACTGCTGGGGCTTTAACTACCAGTGTGTTCCTCACACCATGGCCATCTTCAACCCCCTCACGGGGGGGAAAGGTGAAGGGTGAAGGCGAAGGGTAAAAGGGTGAAGGGTGAAGGGTGAAACACGAATAAGGTTCGTGAAAGTAACCTGTTTCCCAAATTTAACATATGTATTCTTTCTCTTTTCTTTAAGTTTTCCCCTGTAGCTTTCCCCAACTATCTATCACTCACTGGGAATGACTGGTCAGCAAAGAGGACACCGTCCCGACGGTTCGGTCTCTAGGCCCTCTGCTGGGTTAAATGACTCTTTCCCCTTCTCCTAGTGAGTGCATATCAGTGTTCAAAACACGTGACCCGCACCCTTTCCTTACCAGCCTTGTTAAACTATCACTCAGTGGTCACTTTCACCCAATGACCACATTCGTTTCTTGAATGAGTATACTCACAATTATTTTTGGGGGCGCCCGCTACACTAGTCAACCATATGAATTTTTCTTCCCTTTAATTGTGGCACGGGGAAATGATTCATATCACTAACTACATGCGATGGAGCGTCACATGCCTTGATGTGAGGCTACGTCACATGACAAGATTGAACAGTACGGTAGATAGCAGGCAGCTTGACGGACTCCAACTGTGGTCTTGAAGTAGTCCCTATTGTTGTTGAGGAGGACTGCGTGCTGGCGGTGTTACACAGCGCCCGGATGGTTTGGACGAGACCCTTCTATGCCAAACGTTTCTGGAGCACCTGCCCCAGACCTTGTGCCACACCCTGTCAAACGCTTTCCCAAAGTCAATGAAGTTGTGGAACAGGTCTCTTGATGTTGCAGATGTTTCTCCCTCAGTATCCCGGGAGGTGAAGATCTGTTCTACTGTGCTTCTGCTGCCCTGAATCCAGTTGTTTTTCCGCTAGGTGTTCTTCCGGGCCCCTTTCTTCAGTCGATTCAAAATGACTCTGAGCATGATTTTACTGGTGCGGCTAATGGGGACTATTTTTTCTGTAGTTCTGGCATTGGCGTAGATTTCCTTTTGGGCAGAAATCAAGACCAGATTAGCGATCGCAACAGCAGCAATGGCAAAGCTAAACAAGATCTGGAAGAGGGGAGATCAGCTTTCTACAAAGATGAAGCTGTACAAGTCCCTGGTGTGTCCATCCTGTGTATGGCTGCGAAAATGGACACGACAGCAGAGACCACCAAGAGAATCCAGACGTTTGAAACTAAATGCTTAGGCGCTTGCTCGGGATCTCTTGGCAAGACCGGAAGACAAACGACCCTTTTGAGGAGCCAAATAACCATCACTTGCAGGCCCCCGAACCCTCTTGGCAACAGTCAAGAAGAGGAAGCTGTCGTGGTTCGGGATTTTCATAGCCACAATTCACTGCCCAAACAGTCTCGGGCACGCGGAAGGCGGCAGACGAAGGGGACGACAAGCCCAAAAGCTGGATGGACAACATCAAAAATGGACCAGGATGGATGGCCCTACGCTGATGCGACAGGCAGAGGACAGGGCGGATGGGGGTGCCTGGCTTCGAGATTTTCTCTCATCTTCCTCTACGCCCATCATGGGCAAGAGAATGATGATGATGATGATGATGAAATCAAATTATCAAATCGAAACCCATTCGGTGACACTTGGCATAGCATAGTAATCTTTGTTGGCTTGGGTGATCCAGTAATAACGTAAACTGGTCCCACTGCAATGACGCAGGGATGCTGTGCAGTCAGGCGAGCTCTGCAGAAGTTCACTTCAATTGAGAAGTGTTCACTGATGGTCAGGTAACAAGCAGACGAACTCCGGCAGTACGACATCTCAGCTTGAAGAGGGCGGATCGGCTGGACTTATCGTTAGTTTAGGAGCTTCGACATGCTGACAGTGTTAATGACAGACCAGTGCTAGAACCTCCACGTATAGGAGACGGACTTGCCTCAGCACTGCGACAGGAAAGCCGTCGACGGTCACCATGGTAAGGACGGCTTTGTCTGGGGCACTACTAGATTCGGGGACTCGGACACTGACAGAGGGAATGACGCAACTTAGTCATTAGTGCCATTGAAGGGCTTGGGAAGAATCCTGACCAAACCCCCAAGCCAGTGTGTTGACTGACACAGAAAGGTAGAGTGCGTGTATGTGGGTCCTTAATTAAGTATATAAACGAACTTCTCCCCAAGTGTAGTGTAAACAATTTACAACATTAGTTTACTGTGATTGTAACTGTTCATGCACCAGCATAGCTTAGACCTGTTCTAAAAGAAGCTGTTCATCGACAACATCTGCCAAACTTTCTTCGTTGAGCATGCCTGTACAGGACAGCACTGGATGATGATTGTACCCAGCCAAACACGAGCACTGGATGATGATTGTACCCAGCCAAACACGAGCACTGGATGGTGATTGTTACCAGCCAAACACGAGCACTGGATGATGATTGTACCCAGCCAAACACGAGCACTGGATGATGATTGTACCCAGCCAAACACGAGCACTGGATGATGATTGTACCCAGCCAAACACGAGCACTGGATGATGATTGTACTCAGCCAAACACGAGCTCATATGGTTTTCCGTTTTATCAAACTGAAACGTCATGATTGTAAACTTGAGACCATAGCTCCAGCTTTTCTTTTATGTTATCTTTTTATCTTCTTTGAGGGTGCCGGATGGGGGAGGCGATACTAAAATCAGACACATATTGTAAACTTATGAGGGTGATTTAACAAAACTCTCTCCTTCTCTCTCTGTGTCTCTGTCTCTGTCTCTGTCTTGTCTTCGTCTCTCTGTCTCTGTCTCTCTCTCTCTCTCTCTCTCTCTCTCTCTCTCTCTCTCTCTCTCTCTCTCACACACACACACACACACACACACACACACACACACACACACACACACACACACACACACACACACACACATGTTTACACATATATACAAACGCACACGCGCAAACACACATACACACACAGATGCACACAGACACGCACAGACACACACCACGCACGCACGCACACACACACACACACACACACACACACATCACACCACACACACACACACACACACACACACACACACACACACACACTACTATATGATACTCTTTTAATGATTTTTTTAAGAACTCAAAATGGCTTACATCATGTAAGGTCAATGACGTCTTTGATTTACAGACTTAATGCTTTAAAACAAAATTTACTAATGATATAAAATGCATTTGTGGTGAAAAAAAAATGCATATACTAGTAAGATGTGAGCAGTCTAAAAAAAAAACAACTTTGCCTGTTTTATCTGATTGCGGTGAAAAAAAGCAAATGTGCATAATATACCACTAAGATGTAAGCAGTTTAAGAAAAAACTTTGCCTCTTTTATCTGAATCTTCCCCGGATAAAAATTTATATAATTCCTCGCTAAGATGTGAAATTTGATTAGCATTAACTCAAAGTCCGATTTTACATACCTGTAATGAGATGCAGATGTATCTTTATATTTAAATGTCTTTTGGTTTATTTTTAATTGCTGTTGCGTTCTTCTCCTTCCTTTTTTGTTGTTGTCTAAGACCACATGATGTGAATAGACATTAAATTGAAGACCAAGCGCGCGTGCGCTCACACACACACACACACACACACACACACACACACACACCACACACACACACACACACACACAACACAGGCGCGCACACACACGCACGCACGCACGCACACACACACACACACACACACACACACACACACACACACACACACACACACACACACACACACACACACACACACCCGCGTGCGCACGCACGCACGCACGCAAATACACATACACACCCCTTATTCCCTGTCAATCTCCATCACGTTTTCCTGAATGCGTTCACACACACACACTCGATCACATACACACGCGCTCGCGCTCATGCACGCACGCACGCATGCACGCACGCACGCACGCACTCACAATACACATAGGCACACACACCCCACACACACACACACACACACACACACACACACACACACACACACACACACACAGAGCTCTCAGTCGACAAATTACTATCTGTGACAGGTCTGTCGAGTTATGCATCATTCCAGTGCGTAAGTTGTATTACGTCATATTGAAATCTTTACATCCCGTCCCTCACTAGTTTACCTGCTGGCGCTCAGGGAGGAGGTCATTTACTGATGAAGGCAACAAAGCCGAAAATTTCAACTGTAACCACGACAGCTTGTTGTTCTTGTTCTTTTCCTTTGGATATAGATAGATAGATAGATAGTTTGTGTGTGTGTGTGTGTGTGTGTGTGTGTGTGTGTGTGTGTGTGTGTGTGTGTGTTGTGTGTGTGTGTGTGAATGAATAAACCTATCAAAGAAAGTTAGATACTTTAAAAAAAAAAAAAAGATAGATATGGCTTTTTCTCGAGGTCTTTGAACATCGTCAGACTTCGAGACGTTCAGGTTTCAGACTGCTTCAAAGGGGGACGTATTGTCTTGCTATACAGGAGAAAACGGCAGTGGTAAAAGGGGGACGTATTGTCTTGCTATACAGAGAAAACGGCAGTGGTAAAAGGGGACGTATTGTCTTGCTATACAGGAGAAAACGGCAGTGGTAAAAGGGGGACGTATTGTTTTGCTATACAGGAGAAAACGGCAGTGGTAAAAGGGGTCGTATTGTCTTGCTATACAGGAGAAAACGGCAGTGGTAAAAGGGGTCGTATTGTCTTGCTATACAGGAGAAAAACGGCAGTGGTAAAAGGGGGACGTATTGTCTTGCAATACAGGAGAAAACGGCAGTGGTAAAAGGGGGACGTATTGTCTTGCTATACAGGAGAAAACGGCAGTGGCAAAAGGGGGACGTATTGTCTTGCTATACAGGAGAAAACGGCAGTGGTCAAGCACGTGGATGGTTTTTGAAATGTTTAAGCAAAGGCTGCATGATTTTTTCACCCGCAACCCCCATCCCCACCTCAGTACCACCCGTCCCCAGGATATTGATGTACAGGTGTAGCATGCTTGATTGTCTGAGTTATAGGCGGACAAGGAATAATTGACAACCCTCAATTATCTGTATGTAAGCACTTTCTGCTCGCGTCAATAGTCATACCAAATAGTGAAAGTGGGTACAGGAAGACATCCGATGTTTGTAAATTGCTGCGCAAACACATGAATGCATGCGCCCCTTCCCCTCCTTTTTCTTCCCCTGGGATGAATCGAGATCACCTTCCAGGGGTAGACCCAAAGGGAGGTAATTCCAATACACTACACCTGGCGTTGTGAGAGTGGGCTTGGGCCAGTCAGGGGACCCTCCAAGCTCTCTGTCATGCGCCAAGCTCTCTGCCATGCGCCAAGCTCTCTGCCATGCGCCAAGCTCTCTGCCATGCGCCAAGCTCTCTGCCATGTGCCGGGCTCTCTGCCATGCGCCAAGCTCTCTGCCATGCGCCAAGCTCTCTGCCATGCGCCAAGCTCTCTGCCATGCGCCGGGCTCTCTGCCAAGCACCAAGCTCTCTGCCATGCGCCAAGCTCTCTGCCATGCGCCGGGCTCTCTGCCAGCCCAAGCTCTCTGCCAAGCACCAAGCTCTCTGCCAAGCACCAAGCTCTCCGCCATGCGTCAAGCTCTCTGCCATGCGCAGGGCTCTCTGCCAAGCACCAAGCTCTCTGCCAAGCACCAAGCTCTCTGCCATGCGCCAAGCTCTCTGCCATGCGCCAAGCTCTCTGCCATGCGCCAAGCTCTCTGCCATGCGCCAAGCTCTCTGCCATGCGCCAAGCTCTCTGCCATGCGCCGGGCTCTCTGCATGCGCCAAGCTCTCTGCCATGCGCCGGGCTCTCTGCCATGCGCCGGGCTCTCTGCCATGCGCCAGGCTCTCTGCCATGCGCCAAGCTCTCTGCCATGCGCCAGGCTCTCTGCCATGCGCCAAGCTCTCTGCCATGCGCCAAGCTCTCTGCCATGCGCCAAGCTCTCTGCCATGCGCCGGGCTCTCTGCCATGCGCACGCGGTGGAGCTATACGCTGAGACCAGTCACGGTATCCACAATATTTCGCGAAAGACATCTGATCTTTTCGCTAGTTGTTCTTTCCTTTTTTTTTTTTTTTTGCCATGGCACCATCGGATTATTACGTGGCCAACGTGATTGTGATCCACACAACATTATCCTGAAGAGGCGTGTGCCCACATCGGATATAAAGGTGACTGTCAACGTTCGCTAACAAAGAGCAGAAAGCGAAATGGACTTGACGCCACGAGTAAACCGCTTTCTGTTAAAGGTCGGCTTCAAACGGATACAGGTCTGTTTCATGTGATGGTGTTTGAAGCCCTCTAACAGTAAGAATGGCTGAAACAATCATAACAACAGCAACAGCAAAAATATGTTAACAACAGGAATGATAATGATGATGATGGTGAGGAGGAGGAGGAGGAGGATAGTATTGATAATGATAATAATAATAATTATGATGATGATGACGATGACGATGATGATGATGATGATAATGATTATATCTGCTGCTTCCAGAATCGGAAATTGTCAGGAGACTCGCGTATATCCAGAAGCCGTGTTCCAGAACTTTTTGAAACTCCCATCGAATCGTTAAAGCAACATCACTTAACAAACAATGTGTCTACTTTGTTCGGTACCAAGCCATAACAGAAACTCTTGGAAGTTCGTGGCGTGCACACCCCACTTGACTCAATCAAAATGTAATCCAGAGGACGGAAGCGTATTTGTCGCCAAATCAACCCTCTGTGTCGTTACTGACATGTGTGTTATATACATAGCGGCCTGTAGGCTAAAGAGGAAAAAATGACATCAACTATATAGCTATACAAATAAGTGGCACCCTTACACGGAAAAACAAACGAAACAAGACCACATTTGTAAACACAAAGAGCAAACGCAAACAATGAGTGAGAGAGAGAGACACTGACACTGACATTTTTTACTGTCCGTTTAGCAGTTAAGCCCTTTTAGACAAGGGGGTTGGCAAATGCATTCACCGATACAAAAAGCAGAAATTTCATGCGTATAGTACTCGCACACACACACACACACACACACACACACACACACACACACACACACACACACACACACACACACACACACACGTCCTCACCTTTCCCTCCGCCCCACCCCGCTACCTTTCTACTATTGCCCCCAACATCCATACCGCCATAATCACACACACTTGACCACTAACCCTTCCCTCTCTCTCTCCTATTCGCCAGCCCACACACCCTAACCAGCCCCCCCCCCCCCCCCCCCCGCCCCCGCCCTCCCCTGAACATCCGCTCATTGGATCATCCTTATGTTAACGATATTTGCTCAGTTATCTTTTTTCTCACTACATGGCTTCAGATATGTATTTAGCCACCTCTTTAACAACACGTTCATTATTATTAGATAACACTGAAGCAACGCTAGCATTATTTTGGTGGAATGAACGAGTATTCAACACACTGCAGCTTTTACGTTTGTCAGCATAAGTAGTACAATGAAACAAAAAATGTTGTTCGTTTTCTAATTCATTTCCACAAGATGGGCAAATAGTGTCATTCGAATATTCAGAACTAAGACCCATTGCTTACAGCTTTTCAGACACTAACCCGTAACTAAATCTGGCCAAACTGACTCTGTGTCATTTATTTGTAACTAACGTTAGGTACTTTTCTGCCTGAAAAATATTTTTGAAGGAACAGAAATATCTATATTTATCGTTATTATCTATTTCTGCATGCAATTTTGTTTGAAACATGAAATGAGTCTGTCTTTGATTCTGTTATAAAACCATATTCGGAACAAAACTCCCTGTTCAGCCAAACAATACCAAAGCCATTTTCAGTCAGAGTCTTTATACTTCTGACACCCAAATTAAAGTGAACAGAAGCATTTCGTAGACTTGCCTACATATTCTCGACATGGGGAGTCTGACTAGTTTTAACCAGTATTTGATGCATTTTACAGTAATTGTAACGCGTAAAGAATAACCTCCCAGTTTCTCCATATATCAGTTTATTTGATGTATATATGGGTACATTCAGATATCTTTTTATGGCAAACATGTGGACATTTTCAATCTGTTTACTGTCTTGTTCTAATCCCAGACTTCAGCTGCGTATGTTAGGATAGGCTGAATTTGCGTATCGAAAAGCTTCCAAAATAAATTTATATCACTCCTTTTTTGCCTTTCTACAAACATCAGACAGAGCATTGCTAACACTCATTTGTGTGGTAAAAGCCATCCCTATGTATTTGTATGAGTTAGTTACCTTTACTTCTTCATTTCCATAAACCATCTTTCTCTGTCACTTAAGTAACCACCTTTTCTGAAAACCATTACATTTGTTTTGTCAAGATTGACTGTTAACTTTAATCGATCTGCCCCTTCATAAGGCTATTTATTTGATTCTGGAGCCTAATAACAGAGTCAGATAACAAAATAACATCATCCGCAAACATAGTAAGATATTTCAACTGAGCACCAGGAATAAGCTGAATACAATGTTTTCCATTGCTTGACAAATCAACAGCCAATTCGTTTATGAAAAAGGAAAATAAGAGCAGGCTAAGTAGACATCTTGTTTTCACCCCCCTTGGGCATTCAAAGTAATCAGAATAACAACATTTATCTCGCACACATGCTAATACAGAATCGTAAACACTTCGTATAGCTTGATAAAGTTTTCCTTTCACACCACATTTTCTCAAAACTGCCCATAAAACATTTCTGTTCACAGAATCGAACGCCTTTCTGAGTCCACAAAGGCAACATACAGTTTAGACTTTTTTATAAGAAACTTTTGTACTATCGCATATAGGGTGAAAATATGATCTACGGTACTATAAGCTGGTCTGAAGCCTGCTTGCTCTTCTATTATTTTTTCCTCTTTCTCTGCCCACTTTGAAAATCTTTTGTTAAAATATGTGTATACACCTTACTTACAACACTCGTTAGGGCAATGCCACGATAGTTATCTGGCAGGTTTGGATTTCCCTTTTATATATTGGAACAACTATAGATTTCGACCATCATCTGGGAAAACACCAAGATCAAACAATTTATTGAAATAAATAACTAAGAAATCAATAATTTTTGAATTGGCATGCTTCAGCATCTCACGAATAATTTTGTCAGGACCAGAACTTTTTCCGGCCATGAGATTACCAATGCTGGCTTGACCTCATGCCTGGAAATTGGTTTCATCGAACAAAACATCTGAGTCATCTGTTGTTTCTCCCACATGGCTAACACTCGATATTGTCCTCTGGAGTAGATGATACATCCACATCATTAAAGACAGTGTAAAAATGGTTATGCCACTGTACAATGGTAATAGAGTTGTATATGGTTGACTTTCTATTGACTGATCGAATAGTTTGCAAAAATACCTTTGGATGATTAATCGACTGATTAAGTTTGGTTAATCTTCTTTGGTCAAATTCATCTTTTTTTCTGTTTAACAAATATTTGTATTCTTTTCTTTCTTTTACGTACTCTTCTCTTTTTTCTGCACGTGATTTCTTTGAAGCTCGTTTAAATTTCCGTAGTGACCCTTAACTGCCTTCTTTTTTCGATCACATTCCTTGTCAAACCAGTCGTTTTTTCTTTTTCTTATTTCCTATTGTTCTCATCATGCAAGAAGCAGCGCTGCAAAGTCAGTTAACGAAGAGTTCAATGGAAATATTGACATCTGTATCTAGAGCTTGGTAGGCGTTCTGTAGGCTTTCATCAAATTCATGAGAACTTAATTCCTCTTAAAACACTAAGCAAATCGACTGACCACACAAACCTATCTTCCACATCTTGTTCAGCTTCAGCTGGCTTTTCCACATCCTGTCCTACATTTGTCCACTGAAGTTTAACTGGTAAATGTCAGGAGTCAATACGGTCTCCGACATTCAGCTTACAATGTTGCGTAGAAAACATATCCTTAGACATAATGACATAATCGATCACACTAGAGCCGTGAGGAGAAACATACGTAAAATCCCCAGCAGACTCACATTCCCCACAACCGTTAACTATGACACAGTTGATCATGAAACATAAATTCAACAACGATTTACCGAAACTATTTATAACATCATCTTTCGAAAATCTGTGCAAAACATCACCAGTCACACAATCGTCATCAGCAATATCAGGTGAGTAATTAGTCATCACTTCGGGTGTTGGTTGTTCAGATCCAGTTCTTGCATTGAGGTCACCCATTATCAAAATATTTACGTTTTCATTTTCTGTAGCCTGCGAGATACATTCTTCCAAGTTCACGATCCCATCTTTGATTCCATTGAATTGTACAAAGGACCATTTTCAGGGACAACATAACATGCGAACAATAACGCATCTCTATCCGAGTTAGATACACATCTGTAAATCCGTATGGCCACAGCATTTTCACAATTAACCATTGACTACTGTAGAAAGAAACTCGTGGAGAGCGTGGCATGCAGAGAGTCCTCAGAAGAGAAGCCCCTTCAAGCAAGTGTTTCGGCCCTTATCTCCTGACACTCTAGGGGTTGGGCCACACCCGGTTCATGACTCCGGATGTCCCTCTGCTGCCCCCTTTTTTTTTTGTTTTCCCATCTTGGGACGAGCCATGGCTGGGATTCGAACCCATGACCCTCTGGAGATGCTCATTTTCCACTAATGACTCGCGCTTTAACCACTGAGCCACAGGGACACCTGATATTTGTAGGGAAGTTAAGCCTTATGAAGTTCACTTTTGTTCCTCCTTGACCAGATCCAGCTTGAACACCTCTCTGCCGCTTCTGCCATTGCTTTCAGGGCTCTGGTTTTTTCCTTCCCTGCAACTGAGAGCTGTTTCATGAGGCTGTATGCAGACGTTCCTACAAATCCCCTAGCTCCAATTTCTGCAGTGAGGACTTGGCCTGATAGCCTTCTCTCCTCAGGCTGAAATATATCTGGAAAAGGATTTGCGCACTAACAGAAGAACGCCACCAGAATGTCTTCCATGATGTGACAATTTTCTTGCTGGAGCAGTAAACTTAACAAAGTCTTGAAGAATATTACTGAAATCAAAAGAACTATCAACAAAAGTCTCTGTCAAGCACGCAACATCAAACTTCGAAATGTAATCCATGAAAGAAAAGTCATTAAGCTTACTGTACAAGTTTTCCACATTGTAAACAAGAAATGTTACTTCCTCAAGATGATCCGGCCTGTCCTACCGTGTAGTCGTCCGTGCACTTCGCCTGGTCGTGCGTCATTGGCAGGGCTCTTGTTGACAGGGGGTGACAAGAAGCGGTGTAGACTGCCGTCGCCACGTCCACCTCGTCCCGCCCCACCTTTGCCACCACGCACACCACGTGCGCCCCGTGCAGGGTCAGACTGGCTGACCTCGTTGAAGTGACGAGGGGAATCCCCGTCTCTGCTTCCGCATGCTTTCTGCTGCCCTCTGCCCTCTGTTGCGCTGTCAGCTGCCGGCTTCATCGCAGTATCGGCGTTGGCCTCGGAAGCTGTTCCTCTGGCATCAGCGTCGGCGCGGTCGCTCCTCCTGCGGCTGCTACCTCCACATAGGTTCTGGGGTCCGGTCGTTTGGTTCCACAACCAGTCTGCCTCTCTTAAAGTAGGCCACTTTCCCATCCTTCCTGGCTTCTGCCACAATACTGGCTTGTTGTTTGGTCAGATCGTTGGACACTGTCACACCTTTCGCTTTCAGTCTTTCTCTGAAACCACGGTCTGTGATCACTGCCATCTTCTTCTTCCACTCACTAAACTTGACCACCATTGGTTTGGGTCGGCGTCGCTGTTCTCCCCTACCCTGTGAGCTCGGGCGATGGCATCGGTTGTCCATTTCATCGGCTCTCCACACTGTTGCCCTCAACAGTCGTCCCGCCCCACCTTCTACGGCGATCAGTCTGGCACAAGTGTAATAGTTTTCAGACTTGGCCGTCTCAGGCACACTAGAAGCGAAGGTTATCTCGACGTGAGACACCTTCTAGTCCGTCATGATTTTCTTTCAAACAGTCCATTTCACTTTCATTTTTTCGACACTGGAGGTGAGTTTCCGGAATCCTTTTTCATTTTCGGCACACTGCCTAAACAAATCCCCAACGTCTTCTCTGGTTTCATCTAAGGACGAAGCAATCTCTTGTATATTCTTTTCAAGGCTGTCACATCGTCTCCCAATCTCCTCACCACTTGCCTTCTCACCAGTCCAATGTCAGATCTAATAGCGCCTATATTACTGGACAAACGACTGACAATAGATTCGAAACCTCTCACTTTGAAGTTTGAGGGTTGTCCAGTATCTGTGATGCTACGTCAGAGGAGAAACCTGAGTCTGCGGCGAGCTGGGAAGGGGAAGTCATGGTAATCCTGTCACTGCTGGATTTTCAACACGAACTTGACACGCTTTGCCATGAAGTTCAGAAACGTGCCAAGGAGCAGGCCACAACTTGCCCGAAATCGCACGTTGTCCCCAGGCATGTCACTGATAGTCACAAATTTTATATCACTGTCATCAGTGCACTTGCCGCTAGGTGACTGTCAGGTCAGGTTCTGCCAAAAGGCACTAAGTAAAGCGCTAATTAACAAAAACGACTAATTTCCAAGAGAGCTCAGGAAAAAGCGTGTTGTCGCCACAGTGAGATCATCTCAGCCCCTGAGTGAGAGAGAGAGAGGAGAGAGGAGAGAGAGAGAGAGAGAAGAGAGAGAGAGAGGAGAGAGAGAAGAGAGAGAGAGAGTGAGAGAGAGAGAGAGAGAGAGAGAGAGAGAGAAGAGAGAAGAGAGAGATGCAAGAGGTTTAAAGAATAAAAGATCATAGAGAATAAGGAAGAGAAATAAATACAAAATGGACAAAAAGGAAAAAACAAAAAGGAGACAAAAATAGAAATAAGGAAACAATAAAGACAGGACGACTGACAGAAATAAGGAAACAATAAAGACAGGACGACTGACAGAAATAAGGAAACAATAAAGACAGGACGACTGACAGAAATAAGGAAACAATAAAGACAGGACGACTGACAGAAATAAGGAAACAATAAAGACAGGACGACTGACAGAAATAGGAAACAATAAAGACAGGACGACTGACAGAAATAAGGAAACAATAAAGACAGGACGACTGACAGAAATAAGGAAACAATAAAGACAGGACGACTGACAGAAATAAGGAAACAATAAAGACAGGACGACTGACAGAAATAAGGAAAAAATAAAGACAGGACGACTGACAGAAATAAGGAAACAATAAAGACAGGACGACTGACAGAAATAAGGAAACAATAAAGACAGGACGACTGACAGAAAGGGGAAAAGGGTTAGAAAGAACGAAAACAATTGTAAAAAAAAAAAAAAAAATGAAAGAAAAAAATAATAAAAACCACGAAAGGAGCGACATTACAAAAAAGAAATAATGGCGTGACCTCGACAGACCTAAGAAAAACAAGAAGGATCCAAATAAAGTACAAAAAGCATGAAAATAAACAAGGAAAACACAAAAAGAAACAAAAGAGAATGAAGAGCAGCTGGGAAATTCTATTTTAAAAAACTGTAAGAGAAAAGAAAGCAGATATTCACTGGGAAAGTAACAAAAATAATACGAGAAAGGAAAACCCAGAGTTTGATTAAGAATTGTACACAAGGGAATCGCAGGAGAAAGTATCTAGGGAAAAAAAGGGACGAATGAAAAGAAGAGAAGGCAGGTAACGTGAAGAGTACGTGCGTGAGTGTAGGAAGAATATGTATGTGAGAGAAGGAAGAATATGTATGTGAGAGTAGGAAGAATATGTATGTGAGAGAAGGAAGAATATGTGTGTGAGAGAAGGAAGAATATGTATGTGAGCGAAGGAAGAATATGTATGTGAGAGTAGGAAGAATATGTATGCGAGGGTAGGAAGAATATGTATGCGAGAGTAGGACGAATATGTATGTGAGAGTAGTAAGAATATGTTTTGTGAGTGTAGGAAAATATGTATATGAGAGTAGGAAGAATATATGTATGTGAGAGAAGGAAGAATATGTATGTGAGAGAAGGAAGAATATGTATGTGAGAGAAGGAAGAATATGTATGTGAGAGTAGGAAGAATATGTATGTGAGAGAAGGAAAAATATGTATGTGAGAGTTGGAAGGATGTGTATGTGACAGTAGAAGAATATGTATGTGTAGAGAAGGAAGAATATGTATGTGAGAGTAGGAAGAATATGCATGTGACAGAAGGACGAATATGTATGTGAGAGAAGGACGAATATGTGTGTGAGAGTAGGAAGAATATGTATGTGAGAGTAGGAAGAATATGTATGTGAGAGAAGGAAGAATATGTATGTGAGAGTAGGAAGATATGCATGTGAGAGTAGGAAGAGTATGTATGTGAGAAAAGGAAGAACATGTATGTGAGAGAAGGAAGAATATGCATTTGAGAGTAGGAAGAATATGTATGTGAGAGTAGGAAGAATATGTATGTGAGAGTAGGAAGAATAGGATGTGAGAGTTGGAAGAGTATGTATGTGAGAGAAGGAAGAATATGTATGTGAGAAAAGGAAGAATATGTATGTGAGAGTAGGAAGGATATGTATGTGAGAGTAGGAAGAATATGGATGTGAGAGTAGAAAGAGTGTGTATGTGAGAGTATGAAGAATATGTATGTGCGAGAAGGAAGAATATGTTTGTGAGAGAAGGAAGAATATGTGTGTGAGAGTAGGAAGAGTATGTATGCGAGAGTAGGAAGAATATGTATGTGAGAGAAGGAAGAATGTGTTATGTGAGAGTGGGAAGAATGTGTTGTGAGAGTGGGAAGAATGTGTATATGAGAGAAGGAAGAATGTGTATGTGAGAGTGGGAAGAATATGTATGTGAGACTAGGAAGAACATGTATGTGAGACAAGGAAGAATATGCATGTGAGAGTAGGAAGAATATGTATGTGAGAGAAGGGAGTATATGTATGTGAGAGAAGGAAGAATATGCATGTGAGAGTAGGAAGAGTATGTATGTGAGAGAAGGAAGAACATGTATGTGAGAGAAGGAAGAATATGTATGTGATGAGTAGGAAGAATATGTATGTGAGAGTAGGAAGAATATGTATGTGAGAGTAGGAAGAATATGGATGTGAGAGTTGGAAGAGTATGTATGTGAGAGAAGAAGAGTATGTATGTGAGAGAAGGAAGAATATGTATGTGAGAAAAGGAAGAATATGTATGTGAGAGTAGGAAGGATATGTATGTGAGAGTAGAAAGAGTGTGTATGTGAGAGTATGAAGAATATGCATGTGCGAGAAGGAAGAATATGTTTGTGAGAGAAGGAAGAATATGTGTGTGAGAGTAGGAAGAGTATGTATGCGAGAGTAGGAAGAATATGTATGTGAGGAAGGAAGAATGTGTATGTGAGAGTGGGAAGAATGTGTTATGTGAGAGAAGGAAGAATATGTATGTGAGAGAAGGAAGAATATGTATGTGAGAGAGGAAGAATATGTATGTGGAGAGAAGGAAGAATGTGTATGTGAGAGTGGGAAGAATGTGTATGTGAGAGAAGGAAGAATGTGTATGTGAAGTGGGAAGAATGTGTATGTGAGAGAAGGAAGAATATGTATGTGAGACTAGGAAGAAACATGTATGTGAGACAAGGAAGAATATGCATGTGAGAGTAGGAAGAATATGTATGTGAGAGAAGGGAGAATATGTATGTGAGAGAAGGAAGAATATGCATGTGAGAGTAGGAAGAATATGTATGTAAGAGAAGGAAGAATATGTATGTGAGAGAAGGAAGAATATGTATCTGAGAGAAGGAAGAATATGTATGTGAGAGTAGGAAGAATATGTATGTGAGAGTAGGAAGAATATGTATGTGAGAGAAGGAAGAATGTGTATGTGAGAGTAGGAACAATATGTATGTGAGAGAAGGAAGAATATGGAAGAATATGTATGTGAGAGAAGGAAGAATATGTATGTGAGAGTAGGAAGAATATGCATGTGAGAGAAGGAAGAATATGTATGTGAGAGTAGGAAGAATATGCATGTGAGAGTAGGAAGAATATGTATGTGAGAGAAGGAAGAATATGTATGTGAGAGAAGAAGAATATGTATGTAAGAGTAGGAAGAATATGCATGTGAGAGAAGGAAGAATATGTATGTGAGAGAAGGAAGAATATGTATGTAAGAGTAGGAAGAATATGCATGTGAGAGAAGGAAGAATATGTATGTGAGAGTAGGAAGAATATGCATGTGAGAGTAGAAGAATATGTATGTGAAGAAGGAAGAATATGTATGTGAGAGAAGGAAGAATATGTATGTAAGAGTAGAAGATATGCATGTGAGAGAAGGAAGAATATGTATGTGAGAGAAGGAAGAATATGTATGTAAGAGTAGGAAGAATATGCATGTGAGAGAAGGAAGAATATGTATGTGAGAGAAGGAAGAATGTGTATGTGAGAGAAGGAAGAATATGTATGTAAGAGTAGGAAGAATATGCTATGTGAGAGTAGGAAGAATATGTATGTGAGAGAAGGAAGAATGTGTATGTGAGAGAAGGAAGAATTGCATGTGAGAGAAGGAAGAATATGTATGTAAGAGTAGGAAGAATATGTATGTGAGAGAAGGAAGAATATGCATGTGAGAGAAGGAAGGGACGTAAAAGAGAATGAGATGTTTGAGGAGGAAGAGGATAAAAAAGAATGAGAAAAAGGGAAGTGGATGCAAGAGAAGGAAGAGAGGTGAAAGAGGAGGGTAGTGATGTAACGCAGCCACGCATGCAGGTTATGATGTAAAAAGAAAGAAAGGAATATGAAGAAAGAAAGAAAGAAAGAAAGAAAGAAGAAAGAAGAGGAAAGAAGAGAAAGAAAGAAAGAAAGAAAGAAAAGAAAGAAAGAAAGAAAGAAAGCAAAGAAAAGAAAAGAAAGAATTATAAAACGAAAGAAAAGACTGCCGTCCCGGAAAACCATTTTGCCTGCCATATATATCAGGAACGTTCACCCAGTCTGACGTTTCCTGGATCAGTCAGAAAGAAGTGTTGATGTCAGCTGCTGGTGCTGGTGCCGCTGCTGTTGCCGCTTGTGGTGTTTTATGTGCCTGTTTCTGTATCATTTCGTCGTGCCTTGTTTTTCCTCCACGGGCCACTTTCCACCGAACCGATTTCACACACCGCGATGTCGCTAGAGTTTTGGCGATTGTGCAGAAAGATATCCGTAATAGCACTGATTCCTTCTTCTCTTCTTCGTCCTCCTCCTCCTCCTCACCCTCTCTCCTCCTCCTCCTCCTCCTTCCTCTTTCTCCTCCTCCTCCACCTCCTCCTTCTCCTCCACCTCCTCCTCCTCCTTCTTCTTCTTCTTCTTCTTCTTCTTCTTCTTCTTTCTTCTTCTTCTCTGAACATGATGCATATCAAAACTGCTATACTGTATCATTCCCTCTCTGTCTTTGGAATCTGTGTGGTGTGTGTGTGTGTGTGTGTGTGTGTGTGTGTGTGTGTGTGTGTGTGTGTGTGTGTGTGTGTGTGTGTGTGTGTGTGTGTGTGTGTGTTTTCCTTTATCTACATGTTCATTTTGTGTTGTGGTTTTCTTCTTCTTTCTTTCTCCTTTTCCTCTCCCTTTTCTTCTCTACTCCCCTCTTTTTCTCTCTCTTGTTTTCCTCTCGCCCCCTTCTCTCTCCCCCCCCCACCCAACACACTCCCCCCACACAAACACACCACCCAACAGCAAAGCCCGCACGCACGCCAAACCAAACCCCAAAACACACACACCAAAAAACACAACACCCCACACACACACACAACAACAACACCAAAACACCACAAAAACAAGGGGTTTCTGCGGGAAACGTATTCCCCAAAACCCTTCCCCGAAACAATGATTTACGGGCAAAAGTTTAAAAGGGGGGGAGGGGGGGGGGGGGGGGGGGGGGGCTTAAAGGGGCTTGGGGGGGTCAGCACCCTCCCCAGTGGCCCCAAAACCCCGATCCCCCTTCCAGCTTAGGGACATTTTAGTGGGAAAGTGGGGTGGGAAACAGTGTTGACCTGCCCGAGTGTGAAAAAACAACCCAAAAAAAAGAAACATTCTTTAAACCGCCTGATTTAGAGTGGAAACCCAAAAAAAGAAAAAAGGGAAGGGGAAGGAAGAGCAAAAAAAGGAGAAAACAAAAATCCCGAAAGGAAAAGTCCCCCCTTTAAATTTTAAATTGTTGTGCAGAAAGATTTGTAAAATGGTTAAAGGGGGAGAGAGAGAGAGAAGAGAGAGAAGAAAAGTTTTCGGTGGATCTTTTTAAATCTTACATCATTAATTGGGGGCCGTACTTCTGGGAAAAAGTTTCATTTGATTTTGGGTTATGTTCAAATAGAGGGACCCACAAAAACCCCAAAAAGATACAAAGCAACAAGGTCGGGGTTTATTTTTCATTCACTTTTCTTGACCTCTAAACGGAAAAATTTTTGATTTCCCGGATCATGATAAAGATGGAAAGATGGCATGAAAAAAGAACAGCTGCATTGTCCACGGCACCTTCGGGGTTTATCCCTTTGTCCCCGGGTTTTTTAGCCTTTTTTCTTCTCTGTGTATAAAATTTCCCCTTCTCATATGTTTTTGCAATGATTTTCTATTCCTAAAAATCACCTTACATTTTCAGCACAAAAGGCGAGCCCCAGAAAAGAGAAGAGAGAGGAGAAGAGAGAGGAGAGCAGAGAAGGGGAGAGGGGAGAGAGAAAAGAGAGAGAAAAGAATGTATTTACAGTTTTTACAACACACGCGCGAAGCACCACCACACGCACACGCCCATACACAGGCCTGAAAGACAGGAAGAGAGGAGAAAGAGAGAGGGGAGGAGGAAAAGAGAGAGAGAGAAGGGAGGAGAGGGGGAAAAAAGGAGGAAGAGAGAGGAGAAAGGGAAGGGGGAGGGGAGGGGGGAAAAACAAGGAGCAGACAGAGGGCGAGCAACACAGCTGCTTTTTTGGGAAATAAACCAGCTAAATTTGCAATTTTTTCCCTGGGAAAAAAGAAAAGCACCATATCAATTTTTAACCCTGCTGGAGGTGCTAAAAAAAAATGAAACACAGCCTTTTTTGGGCTGTTTATCAAAATTTTGTTTTTGAAGTGTGTGTGTGTGTGTGTTGTGTTGTGGTGTTTGTTGTGTTGGTTGTGTGTTGTGTGTGTGTGTGTGGTTTGTGTGTGTTGGTTTTACAAACCTTTTGGGTTTAAACTGGACAATTTAAATTTTGGGTTTTAGTCAGTCAAAGTGTGTGTTGTGTGTTGTGTTGTGTGTGGGGTTGTGTTTTGGTGTGTGTGTGTTTTGGTGTGTGTTTTGGGTGTGTGTGTGTGTTTTGGGGCGCGGTGCGCACGCGTGGGGGTTTCGTATGTGTGTGTTTTTGGTAGGGGGGGTGTGTGTGTGGTGTTGTGTGTGTGTGTGGTTTTGTGGGGTTGTTTTGTGTGTGTTTTGTTGGGGTGTTTTGTGTGTGTGTCCCGTTTTCTGTTTGTGTGTGTCCCCCCACGTGGCCCTCCCTGCTTTTGTCTGGGTGTGCGGGGGTGTCTTTTTTCCCCGTTGTGTTTTTTGAGTGGGGCGTTTTGGGTACATGTTTTATGTATGTGTGCGCGTGCGTGTGTGTGTGTGTG
>CM031608.1:51122060-51129560 GCA_018398815.1 Conus ventricosus | reverse complement strand
GGCAAGAGGTAGACATAGAAAGTGTTCATCGTTTGGGTTCTATGTTCATTTTGTCCAGCCGCCCACACCCCGTCCTTGTCAAGTTCAGCAGATGGGGAGACGCCATGACCATCATGAGGGACAGGGCTGGTAGGGACAGGATGAAGAGACTGGAGGGACCTCGTGTTGGGGCTGACCTGATACAGAGGGACACCGTGCTGTCTCTCAAGGAGCAGGGAAAGCATGCATACTATGTGAATGGAAGACTTATAGTGAAAGATTACCATGCACCCTCCCCCCCCCCCCCCCTGCTTTTTTCCAGCAAGGTATCCAACCAGCCATCCAGTGACTGTCCACCTCCCACTAGTGGTACAGCTGCATCCTTCTCTGAAGCAGCAGCAGCATCACCATGCCAAAGGAACTCCGCCGCATCCGGCGGACACAGCACCCTGAGGGAAAGTGGCGACAACACCAGTCAGCACCAGAACACCAGTCACACTGCCAGCCTCGGCCAGCCTCTGCGTGAAGTCACCCTCAAGCAGCCCCAGCAGGACATCACCCTAAACCAGTCCCCATGTGTCATTTCCGGTCAGTCCCCTCACCATGCCGGTGCCGGTCAGCCTCTGCATGGTGTTGTCCCTGGTCGGCCCAAGACTGGCGTTACTAACAGTCAGCCTCTGCATGTTGTTGTCCTCTGCATGGTGTTGTCCTCTGCATGGTGTTGTCCTCTGCATGGTGTTGTCCCTGGTGGCCGGTCGCCCACGACTGGCGTTACTAACAGTCAGCCTCTGCATGGTGTTGTCCTCTGCATGGTGTTGTCCTCTGCATGGTGTTGTCCTCTGCATGGTGTTGTCCTCTGCATGGTGTTGTCCTCTGCATGGTGTTGTCCCTGCATGGTGTCCTGGTCGGCCCACGACTGGCGTTACTAACAGTCAGTCTTTGGCAGACGTCATCCAGTGCCAGTGCTTGCATGACGTCAATCCAAGTCAGATCTTCATGATGTCATCTCCAATCATCCCCTGCATGAGTTACTTAGACAAAAAAGCCATAACGATTATATCATAATGTCTCTGCAAGATAACTTGCAGAATCCCAAGAACTTCTAGGAGGTATGATAGGCGAATGTTACGAATACAGAGTTGATATCATTGTGCCATTTTATGAAAATTTCAATCATATTTTTGACAATGGCCCGTATCCAGATGAATGGTCCTTGTCAATCCTACACCCTGTATTTAAGAATGGGGATATGAATGTGCCTGACAACTACAGGGGAGTCTCACTGCTGAATGTATGTAGCAAACTGTACAGCTTTGTGTTACATAAAAGAATCACTAAATGGATCGATGATAACAAAACAATCGCAGAAGAACAAGCTGGGCTTATGCAAAGCATAGTACCTCTGATCACGTTTTAACGCTCACGGCACGGATTCAGAAACAGCTTGTAAGACAAAAACTGTGTGTTGCTTTTGGGCATTGAATGAAAACGAAGCCATTGGGAAAAAGACATTCAACGCCCATCTTGCGCCGAATTGACTAGATAAGTAGATAAGTAATTGCTCGTTCTTCTTTTTTTGCTGTCCTGAGTGTTGTTTTTCTTGCCTGAAACGCGTGGTATTTTGTCTTATGATTCGTTTGTCCTATTTTAACTGTCAGCGCTTGTCGGCGCAGAGTGCAACAAGAAGAGTGAAAGAGACTGCAGGGTTGCTGAGAAGAAACACAAATACATACATACGTACAAACACAGTGCAAAGCAACATTTTTTAACTTATAATGAACAAAAAAGACAGACAAGTGCATTCTTAACAAACAGTGTTTTCTTCAGAAATCCATGCCATCAACGAACACGTTCAATGAAGAGAAAGTTGAGGGGGGGGGGGGGGGGGGGGGGGGGCACCTGTTACCGCACAAAATGTCAACACTGCACAAACTGTCACAATTTGCACAAATGTGCACAAAATGTCACAACTGTGACAATTTGTGCACCTGTATGGCTTTTTTGAAATCACTGCTGCACAAATTGTCACAACTCTCTCTCTTATCTGTGGGGGTGGTGGGTGGGGTGGATGGATGGGTGGATATACTCTATGATGTCCACGTATTTTTTGCGTTTTTCAATTTGGCTTGCAATTTATGATTTTCAATTTAATATATGATATATACAATCATTTAGTCTGTATTCACTGCACATGTTTACGAGGTGACAGCCCAGACGAGATGAGCCATGTTGATTGATGAGGCTAATAGAAACAACACGATTTGTCTTGATTCGCATGCTCATCTCTTTTGCACTTTGTTAGTCTTGAGCAATTGTTCTCATATACATCTGTACTATGCATAGTATGTATGTAATTTTCACCTGTGCTTTTAATTGTCCATTTTTTCTTATACAAGTTTAAGATGCATTTTGCTGTTTTCTCCATTTAGAGAGCACGGAATTTCTTTATTCTTCTGGCAGGGAGCAGGTCCTTCCTCTTCTTCTTCTTCTTCTTCTCTTCCTCTTTTTTCGTCTTCCTCTTCACACACACACACACACACACACACACACACACACACACACACACACACACACACACACACACACACACACACACACACACACACACTCTCTCTCTCTCTCTCTCTCTCTCTCTCTCTCCTCTCTCACTCACTCTCTCTCTCTCTCTCTCTCTCTCTCTCTCTCTCTCTCTCTCTCTCTCTCCTCTCTCTCTTACTCACTCTCTCTCTCCCTCATTCTCTTTTCCTTTTACCTTACTTTTTCTTTGTATTTTACTTTTTTTTTACTCTCTCTCTCTCTCTCTCTCTCTCTCTCTCTCTCTCTCTCTCTCCTCTCTCTCTCTCTTTCTTCTCTCACTCTCTTGATTTTTTATGGCATTAATTGTATATGTTGTCTCTTGGTGTCTTTCCCTCTATCTCTTTTTTTTAACCTTCGGTTTATAAGGTGTGTGGGTTTTTTTTTTTTGGTTTGTCTGTCTGTCTGTGTCTTTGTACACAGCATCTCTCTGGCGCGTGTGGACAAATTTGCATAATATTTCATGGATAGGTTCTATATGACCATTGGGTGGTCGTAACATGAAATATACAATCATTTGGTACACTTCAGTGATGCACACCTGCATGCACTCAATTTGCACGCATACAAACACTCATACGCACGGAAAGCAAACAGAAGGAGAATAATAATAATAGTAATACACTATACACATGTCCAAACAAGAGTCAATAGTAAGGACGAAAGTATTCTAACTGCAGTGCACCTGGAAGAAAATATTGTGAGATTTGATTTGAAGCAGGCAGAGAATCAAAATGTTTTATGTGTAGGTGAAGAGAGTTCTAAAGCTGAGGGGCATAGACTGAGAAAGAAAGATGGCCATGAGTTTGACGTTTATAACGCCCTTTGGGAAGCAGACGGGAGTCAGAAGAAGAGCGAAGAGTGCGAGAAGGAATGTAGAGACTTACAAGTTCAGACAGATAGGAAGGTGTTGAGCCAGTTATCATGTTGAAGCGTGTAAGATACAAAGAGTCAATAGTTGGAGAGAGAGAGAGAGAGAGAGAGAGAGAGAGAGGAGAGAGAAGGAGAGAGAGAGAGAGAGAGAGAGAGAGAGTTAAGTGGTTCAAGAGATATTGCCAAGGTCATAAAAACGGAAAGTAGGCAACCATGGGCGGTGTGCGCTGCGCCCAACGGGTTGCTGTCAGTTGTTGTCCCTATGGCTATGCATCTGTGTAGCAAGTCTGGAAAATCTACCTTGAAAGATGTGGAAAATATTGTAGGAAATAGGAAATGGGCGTTCAGCGATCAGCGTGACCTTGATTTTTTGCGAGCAGTATCAGCATACCTTGCCTAATCAACAAACAAATTTGAGTAGGCCGTCTTAAGTGGTTGAAGAGACATTGCCAAAAATGTCCGTTTTGGCACGCACGCACGCACGCACGCACGCACACACAATAACACTAACACTAACACACACACACGCACACACACGAACACACACCACACACACCACACACACACACACACACACACACACCCCACACACACACACACACACACACCAAAAACCGGAAGAAAAAAAAACCCAGACACGAACGAACTTAAAAGTCTGCTCGTTTTCTTAAAAGCGGCGGACTAACAAGATTGACAGAGGTTGTGACATTTTTTGCAGAGTGAATTCGAAAATGGGGCATAGGTGCACAAATTGTCACAACTGCGAGTTGTGACATTTTGTGCAGTCCTTCACTGCACAAAATGTCACAACTGGCACAAAATGTCACAATTGTGACATTTCATGCAGTAGTGACATTTTGTGCCGTAACAGACACCCATTCAGCGTGAGTGTTTTCACCCCTTCATTGAGCGCGTTCACACTGAAGTAGCAGACATTACTTTTCGAAGCCCTATTTCCACTGGCTAGCACAAAGTGTCTGCTCAAACTGGCAAATAAAATTGCTTTTAGAACGACTGAGATTTCTTTTGAAGACAAGACATTTTCCGCATCAGTCTGTTCATCTTTCCCTTTTTTTTATTTGTCACTTTTTCCGCCATGCAAGAAGACTCCCCTCTACACCCCCCCCCCCCCCCCTCCACCTCCACAGGCATGTTGGAATTAATGCACGAGCACCCCCTTCCCTCCGTCCCCTCCACACCACGCCCCCGACCCGTACCCACCTACCCTCTCCCACAGCCATGTTGAAATTAATGCACGAGCACCCCTTCCCTCCGTCCCCTCCCACACCCGCCCCCGACCCGTACCCACCAACCTCTCCCACAGCCATGTTGGAATTAATGCACGAGCACCCCCTTCCCTCCGTCCCCTCCCACACCACGCCCCCGACCCGTACCCACCAACCCTCTCCCACAGCCATGTTGGAATTAATGCACGAGCACCCCCTTCCCTCCGTCCCCTCCCACACCACGCCCCCGACCCGTACCACCAACCCTCTCCCACAGCCATGTTGAAATTAAGCACGAGCAGCTTTCGATTTCACTGACAAACAAAATCGATGTTCTGAGAGCCGGAAATAAATGTTTCGATCCAACACAAACCCACTAGACCTAGTGGAAGCAACCTGCATGCCTCTCCTAGAATGTTTGCCGGAGCGGTTGACAAGCGATCACGTTGAAATTTCCCTTAGCGCACGTAACATCCGGAAGCAATCTGATTGGACTGGCGATTCTGTCGCCACTCTATCATCTCTTTAAAACATTTTTAGTTTTATTGGCTAATCGTGGCAGCTTGGATACTTTACTGAATGGAAACCGGTTCTTTTGGCTATGTTCTGTGACAGGAATGACTTTTCTTTTGGCTATGTTCTGTTTACAGGAATGACTTTTCTTTTGGCTATGTTCTGTTGACAGGAATGACTTTTCTTTTGACTATGTTCTGTTGACAGGAATGACTTTTCTTTTGGCTATGTGTTCTGTTGACAGGAATGACTTCTTTTGGCTATGTTCTGTTGACAGGAAGACTTCTTTGGCTATGTTCTGTTGACAGGAATGACTTTTCTTTCGTATATTGTGAGCGATCTCCAGATGTCGGCTGAATTTTAAATGAGCTACTGGCAAGAGTCAAGGACTCGTTAGAATGGCTAGGTTAATGGCAAATCATGTGCAACACTGCAGTTTATGCATTTTATTATGTCAATAATTCATAATGACCCAGTGAAGGGCAAAGACTGTGAAGGTTCTGATTGGTAGCGATTTGATTTAAGAATGATAATTGACAACCAAATTTGAATACAATTTGTCAAACGTTGATGTACAAGCCCGTAACGATTGGCTCACCATCACTCATTGTCAGCATGCATCACAGAAAATGTTGCAGAACCATGGATGCCACCACCTAACCACTTCAGAAGCTGTTCTGAGGCTACGTCATGCCAACAAGACCCTATGTCTTTTCCTTCATTTCCACTCATTTGCCAGCCAGTATAGCTCCCGTTCTGGAAGTAAGTCAGTATCGAAAACTTGTTGAATTGGAACAATAATAAGAAATTTAACATCCACATCAGCGGGTTTGTTGAGATTGTTTACATTAGCTGCAACTTCAGGCTTAAGATTTTTTTTTTTAAAGGAAAGGGTCGACGACGGGGAAAGAAAAGAATGAGAATGAAAAATCAGCGAAATACCTTCCACTAGCAAGATATGGGGACCATTGTCACCCATCTGCAAAGCAGAACCATTCATACTGCCTGTTCCGAGGCTTTTCGTCCGGTGGATCGGACTCGTCAGGGAGGCACGGCTTATCACGAATTTTGTACAGGCAACTTGTCTCTGTTCACCTCGGGCTAAAATCTGAGTCTTGTTGTAAGTTCAGATACATGATGCATGTGCTGGAAGACATGAGGCACGTTTTTACTCTTTACACGCCGCTCCTTGGAGCTTTGCAAGCACGTATTTTGGTGCAATGAAAAACACTTCACATGCGTACGTTATTTTAGATCTTAATAGATTTTTTACAAAGACAGATACATGTCGAGGAATTTATGTCCGCAATTTGCCTGTCGATGGTGTCAAGAAAGTTAATAGTTTTACGTGCCTTTGTCAGTATGTGTTTTATGTGCTGATTCCAAAATAGCTTGGGTGTTAGATACCCCACAAATGTTATTGATGATACACACTGAACGAGTGTTATCCAGTCAAAAAAAGACATATTCGTGGATTGATCTATTGTTGACGGATGGAACTACAATTGACCCTGGAGTAATGTCCATTTCTGAGAGCTTATTTTGTTGAGTATATGTTGCAAAGTCGTAAATAGATTATTTTTTTTGTTTCCCACAAACTTTTGTTATATTCATAGATATGACAAATCAGTGTTTTTGAATTTCAATTAAAAAAATTGTGAGTGCCATACTTTGTCATATGCTTTGTATATATCAAAACATGCTATCAGTGCACATATGTGTCTTCCGAATTGTTATTCAATACCTGTTCTTTGTTGCACCACTATTTCTGTCGACGACCGAACTTTGTGAAATCCACTTTAATTCACCGGTATCACGTTCTGTTTCTCACACAAATGTAAACGTCTGTTTCAAAAGATTTTCTACGCAGGTTTGCATGCATGTGATGTCAGTACATGTGTGTGCATGCAAGCGCAGAAGCAGGCGCATGCGCACGTACGTGTGTGTGTGTGTGTGTGTGTGTTTGTGTGTGTGGGTGTGTGTGTGTGTGGTGTGTGGTGTGTGTGTGTGTGTGTGTGTGTGTGTGTGTGTGTGTGTGGTGTGTGTGTGTGTGGTGTGTTGTTGTGTGTTGTGTGTGTGTGCCCCTTTGATCGTTTGTGGGAAATGAATGTTCCGAAGACGACACAGTAACAAGCTGTAGGTGGAAAGGCAGAGGGCAGGCTTGGCTGGGGATGGCGTGGGATGGTCTGCACCATCCTGGCTTTTCCCACAAACATCGATCAAGTCCTCACCCCATGGCTCCTGCCCAGGGCCCGTCTCCTCCCAAGGATGCATGGATTTGACCCTGCAGCCTGTAACCTGCACGCTGCCATGACAGCAGACACCCATTGCTGCC
>CM031608.1:51082060-51117060 GCA_018398815.1 Conus ventricosus | reverse complement strand
ACGACAACGCCCCTCCGCATCGAGCCCACGTGGTACGAGACTTCTTCCAGGAGCAGGGGATCCAACGCATGGAATGGCCATCGCGCTCTCCAGACCTGGCACCGATAGAGCACCTGTGGGACGTCCTGGGTAGACGAGTTGCTGACAACCACCCTCCGCCCGCTGATGTGGCCCAGCTGACCCAGTTCCTGCAGCAGGAATGGCAGGCCATCCCGCAACAGACCCTTACAACCCTGGTTCATTCCATGCGGCGTCGGTGCAGAGCATGTGTGGCTCAGAATGGCGGCCACACCCACTATTGACTGCTGCTGACTTTTCAAATGGGGGTGTCTCTTTTTTATTACTGATTGTTCAACGACGTGTGAATGGCTTTCATTGAAATTGTAGCCACAGGTGGCTGAATGACTGGGCGAAACATTCGAGTAAAATGTTTTCCTCTGTCTGTATTAAAACATATTTAACAGCAATTTCTATAAGCGTTCCTTAACTTGTTGCGGGGAGTGTATGCAGTAGACGTAGCCTAATGAAAGTGTCAGTGCACCACATATTAGTACATGAAGAAACCCAGACGCTTTGTATCAAACGCCAGAACATTGGGATCAGCAAGTGAATGTACATCTGTTCATAAACACACACACACACACACACACACACACACACACACACACACACACACACACACACACAATGCCCGGTGAGTGTGGGTCAACTTCAGAAAAGATGACAGTGGGGGAAAAATGTAGGATGGAGGCCCCACTGTCAAAAAAAAAAGCAAAAGAAAACAGGAAAAAATGGGAAGTTAGGTAAGGTAATGAAACAACTGTGGTTAGATTGAGGTGTAACGTGGACGGCTATCTCAGATGATCAAGCAAAAAAAGTGGAGACGGGAGACTGGGGGAGGGGATGGGGGAAGGGGGATGGGTGGGGAGGATTATAGACATGGATTCGGCCTTCAGGATGTTGCTAAGATCTCATTCAATGGGACCCATACGCTCACATACACATTGAAGCGGTCGTCGGGAGGGGCGGGGAGGGGGTGAATGGCTGTTTTTATGTCCGGTTCTAAGGGAGCTGAACTTGCCGTGTCAGACGGCAGTTTCCATTTCCGTGGTACTGTTGTTGGCGAGCCAAGCATTCTCCTCTCGGGACAGTTCTCCACAGGTGCTGTGTTTCGACACCGTAAGCTGGTTGGCCCCGTGGATGATTGACCCACTTTTTTTCCCTATGATTTAAACAATGCGCTTAGCCATTCAGAGTCCAACTGCCGCCAAAGAAATCCCACTGAATAATAGCCCTTTCCACCTTTCTACAGCCATGGTCCTTGCAAAGCTACAGATAGGTAGCCTGTTGAATTTCATTATTATGACAATTACAGTGACAATGTCAATGATTCTTTATTCTATAACGGTGAAAGTATGGCTTGGTTACCCATTCTTCATACTTGTCGTCACTATTCTACGAAGTTAGTACTGAATGATACAACGTATGCATCAAAACATTATTATACAAACAAACAAACAACATCAAACCAAACAAACAAACAATAGCAATTAAAAGTACAAACTAGCCTTTCATGCTTTCTATTTCTTTGATGGTTCTCTTTCACAACACCTGTCCTCTACGCTCTTCTCATGACAGTCATCACGTCCTCTTCCCTGCTGTTCCAAGACATAGCCTCTTAAGATACCGAAACGAAATTTAACATCCTGATGTGAGCGTTCCTTTAGTTCTGCTGTCCCAGCTGTGTGGAACTCGCTGCCTCCCACTGGACGAAACCGGCCCACCGTACCTGTTTTCACAACGCCGCTGAAATCTGATCTTTTCAGCCAGGCATTGAGATAGTCGTTATGTTTAAATGAATGAAGGCCTGGATGGTGTATGAAAGCGCTATTTTCAACTAGAATTCGGCTATACGCAAATATCATTATTATTATTATTATTATTATTATTATCATCATCATCATCATCATCATCATCATCATCATCATCATCATTATTATTATTATTATTATTATCATACTCGTTATCATTATTATCATTGTTGTATCCGTATCGGGTCGCTCTGTTTGTCTCCCCTGGTGTTGGTTACGGCCTTAACCAGCCGCACATGCTGCGTCCTTGTTTTAGGTCAAGGCTGGCCATAATGCATCCCTAAGAGATGTCCAATGAAATCTTAGCTGTAGTATGGGGTGTGGGAAACGATTCATTCGCGCAGACTAGGGTCGTGAACTGGCCGCATTGCATTGATTTCTCAAAAAATACGAATACTAGGAGCAGTTTTGGCTTGGAAAATGTAAATGCAAAAGGGTTTTAAATTACAGTGCTAAACCCTACTGTTTTAGACTTAATGATTTAAACCCCTAGAATGCGAAGCCCTACGGGTCGCTCGTTCATAGATTTGTCACATAGCCAGCTTTATAATTACAGTGCTAAGTCCTACTGTTTTACAATTAATGATGTAAACCCCTAGAGTGAGAAGATTTTTCGCATAGCCAGCTTTAAAATTACAGTGCTAAGTCCTACTGTTTTACAATTAATGATTTAAACCCCTAGAGTGAGAAGATTTGTCGCATAGCCAGCTTTGAAATGAAAGTGGTAGGCCATACAGTTTCATCAGCCTCATTCATTCAGTTCTGAGAAACTTCGGCTAAGAACTGTACAACTGGCCCGTTAATTTAAAAAAAAGTATCTAAAAGCCTCTTTTACTAAACAGCGGATATCAGTGCACCACTATGTTCATTGCGTTGCTGGCATCAAACGCTTTTTAATTTGTGCCAATGTTGCGCAGTTGGATCTGATTGGGGTGGGGGTGGGTGGGGTGGGGGCTTTTCTGTTATTCTTTCTTTCTTTCTTTTTTTTTTTTTTTTTTGGGGGGGGAGGGGGAAGGTAAGAGGGGGTTCACAGCAGATGCAGACATACTGTTTACACGTAGTGCATTGTCTCTCAAATAGAAAAGTGCAACAACAACAAAAAATGAAAAGAAAAATATTTGAACAGCACACAAGAGCCTCTAAGAATGTCATCCGCAAAAGAACAGAACTATTAAGTTCATTAGAGCTTAGTTGTCATATGTTGCATTATACACATTTATAGATCAATACAGGTCAGACGCGTTCACGCTACTCTTCCGTATTGATGGCTAAGAGTTACGTGAATGTCGTCACTCGCCTACTCGTCTATGACGAAAATGTGATGAGGAATCGGTTTTTCAAACTGTTCCAGTTTGTTTATTCCACGTTCTTCTTCTTCCGTTGATCGGGCCATCCACGTGCTGATGATTGTGCCGATATGTTGGGGACTTTATGACCGCCCGGTGCAATGCGTCCAGAGGAAAGAGAGGGGAAAGTGCCATCAATGTGTTTGACCAAAGTAGCCGAAATCGATAGTTTGACAAGGATACGTACCGACACCAGCCTAGCAGCGCGTTGAAACGAATTGTATGCTGCTCGTTTGCATGTTATTATTATCACTATTATAATAATTGTTATTATTATCATTATCATTATTGTTGTTATTATTATTACTATTATTATTTTAATATACCTAAATTATTATCATCATCATTATCATTATCGTCATCATCATCATCATATTGTTGTTATCATCATTATTATTACTATTGTTGTTGTTGTTGTATTATTATTATTATTATTATTATTATTATTAAGAGTACTTATATAGCGCCAATCCTCGGATAGAGACAAGCTCTAAGCGCCTTACAATCTACACTCTCGTTCACACAAAAGGCTGCCTACCTGGGTAGAGCCGACTGAAGAGCTGCCAGCCGGCGCTTGATTCCGTCGTTTCCCGTGAAATTCTGTCAATACATGCATTCAGTTTCATTCCTTCATTCTTTCGATGTTTTCCGCAAGATGTATGCTATGCGTAACGTGTCACCCATTTCAACGGCCAAACTGGCCTTCGCTTCAGAAAGTTGGTGTGTGTGTGTGTGTGTGTGTGTGTGTGTGTGTGTGTGTGTGTGTGTGTGTGTGTGTGTGTGTGGTGTGTGTGTGGGCGTGCGTGCGCGCGCGCGCGCGCGCGCGCGCGTGTGTGTGTGTGTGTGTGTGTGTGTGTGTGTGTGTGTGTGTGTGTGTGTGTGTGTGTGTGTGTGTGTGTGTGTGTGCATGTCTGCGCGTGTGTGTGTGCGTGTGTGCGTGCTCGTGTGTATGTGTGTGTGTTTGTGTGTGTGTGTGTGTGTGTGTGTGTGTGTGTGTGTGTGTGTGTGTGTGTGTGTGTGTGTGTGTGTGTGTGTGTTCTTTTCGTTTTTATATGGAGGACACAACGAAGCGTCCTCGCCTTTTAATGAAAGGGTTCTTCTTCTTCTTCTTCTTCTTCTTCTTCTTCTTCTTCTTCTTCTTCTTCTTCTCTGTACACTCCGAGGAGAACTGACGAACAAAGAGCCAGGTCTTTCCTTTCAGCCCTGGCCTCACGCATCGAAGTTGACGGATGGCGTTGTCACCGTTCACTCTGACTCCGACCGATCCGCTATGGTCTGGATTTTTTTTCTGTCATTCGGTGTGACTTGGGCAAGGCGACTCTAGCGAGACAGATACTTCTGGTCAGATTTTCTTGTTGTGGATCGACTCAGATGGCGCTGCTCTATTTACAAGGTGCCAGTTTATGTGAAGAAGGGACAGCTGCAGCGCCACAAAAGAGACAGGCAAGGAACGCCCGCGCAGCAATCAAGAGCAGATCTCCCACATTGCCTGTCTAAGCTGTCACCTCACATTCCGTGCACGATTCGGCTTGATCAGCCACCTGCGTAAGAACACACACACACACACACACACACACACACACACACACACACACACACACACACACACACACACACACACACACACACACACACACCACACACACACACACACACACTGGAAACTTCCAGAATGAAGTAGGAAGGATTTACCATTTATACTGAGAGAGCTCATGGCATGTCCCCGGAGACAACGTCCCACAGCAGATTGTGTCATCTACAGATCTGACTAAGGAACCGATCAGAGCTTCCAGAGTCACTGACATACTTAGGCCACCTTGTGTCGGCTTCAGCCGTTGATTAAACTGCACTGTCTGAGCATGCGAAACTATGGTTCACTGCAGTGATCAACAGTGAAAAACAATCATAAATAATTCTTCAAATCTCGTCTGTGTGTGTGTGTGTGTGTGTTGTCGTCGGTTTAATGTCCTTCCACTACAGTGATTCAGACAGTTTTATGTGTGTGTGAATGAAGTATGTAAGTGATTGAGTGTATTAATACGTTAATGATAGAATATGACATCCCCCCTCCCCTCTATCCCTCTTCCATTGATAACAACAAAACTATTTGGAATTAAAAACATATCATTTGTCTCTCACTCCAACCTTCAAACAAATAAATGGTATCTCAAAGACGATCTCCATCCAACACATCGAGGATCGAGCATGCTGGCAAGAAACGTTGGAAGACATATCCGACAACTCTTCTGGGAGAAACCGAGGAGGACAGCGAGAACGTCAAACAAGTGGCAGCCCGGGAACTATCCACCACCCAGAGGACACGGACCCTTCGCTGTACACAGTGGTCCATGGTACAACATGTTTGACATTCTCAGTGGGCCTACATCCTGGTATTAAACCAAAGACAGAGAAATACGTTAGTGTAGTTTTGGCGGAAATCTCAGCCATTGACTCTGTTCTTCCCATCTTGAGTGACTATTTAGGGGATTTTTCTTTGATGTGTTAGTTAAGCATTCGCTAACAGGCCAGTGATCAAATCTTCCTTCATTGATAGAGTACATTCTCTGTGTACAGTTCTTTTTTTCTTTCTTGTCATAGTTAATATTGTTTATCGTATCATAGTGACACTTTTGTTTTTCATTTTGGTATTGTTAGTTACTTTTCAGTGCATCAATTGTATTTAATCGCTTTTTTACCTTTATTATTATTTTTTTATCTGTTAATAGAACGCATGGTAGCTAAGGATTTTAAAGTGTTCCAATGGAATTGTCGATCCATCACAACCAGTAAAGACCAACTAGTACAACATCTATCTGAAGTCAAATACAACATATTAGCTTTGCAATCACTGAATGTCAGTAAAAATAAACTACCTAAACTTCCTAATTACTATTTTCCACCAATTATCCAAAACATTAGTAATGAAGGAAAAATAAATGTGGCAATATATGTTCATGAAGATGAGAAATATGCTCCATGTGCCAGTCCTGCTCCACTAGACATTCTGGATTGCACTCATGTGCGTCAGAATTCAAGTGAATTATAATGTAGTAACAGTTGTTTCTGTATACCACCTACCTCAGGGCCCAAACGATCGTAATACAGAATGGCTACGTTCTGTTCAATCAGACCCATCTACCAAATATTTAATCACTGGTGATTTTAACGCCCATTCGCCATTCTGGGAAGAGGGATGCCAAATAATAACCAGTAACCGTTTTATTGAAAACATAGTGGACTCCTCTCTTTACCTTCTCAACGATGGCAGTATTACTCGTATTCCAGACAACCCTAAACATAACCCTAGTGCCATCGACTTATCATTCATATCTCCTGAACTAGCTTTATCTTGTGTGTGTGTGTGTGTGTGTGTGTGTTGTGTGTGCGTGCGTGCGTGCGTGCGTGCGTGCGTGCGTGCGTGCGTGGTGTGTGTGTGTGTGTGTGTGTATGTGTGTGTGTGTGTGTGTGTGTGTGTGTGTGTGTGTGTGTGTGTGTGTGTGTGCGTGCGTGCGTGCTGTGCGTGGTGCGTGCTGTCTGTCTGTTGTGTCTGTGTGTGTGGTGTGTGCTGTGTGTCTGTGTGTTGTCTGTCTGTCTGTGTGTGCTGGTGCGTGGTGCGTGTGTGTGTGTGGTGTGTGTGTGTGTGTCTGTCTGTCTGCGCGTGTGTGTGTGTGTGTTTTGTGTGTGTGTGTGTGTGTGGTGTGTGTGTGTGTGTGTGTGTGTGTGTGTGTGTGTGTGTGTGTTGTGTGTGTGTGTGTGTGTGTGTGTGTGTGTGTGTGTGTGTGTGTGTGTGTGTGTGTGTGTGTGTGTGTGTGTGTGTGTGTGTGGTGTGTCTGTGATTTCAAACAGAATCGATGTGAAATCTTCTTTGTGACACAGCTGGAGGAGAGTGACGGCAGTCGATCTGTAACACGCCAGTGTCTGGGCGCGTTGGTGCGTAGAACCTCTGTCAAATATCCCATGAATCATTTACGCTGCCCGTGAGAGTTGCATCTGACAGACAGAAGAGAGAGAGAGAGAGAGAGAGAGAGAGAGAGAGAGAGAGAGAGAGAGAGAGAGAGAGAGAGAGAGAGAGAGAGAGAGAGAGAGAGAGACAGACAGACAGACAGACAGAGCGTAAACCTTTGGTACATGCTGGTACCAAATTACCAAGTCTGGAAACTATATTTTGTTCTTTCACCATTTCAAAAAAACAAACCTCTGTCTGTCTGTCTGTTTGTTTGATTGTCTTTCTGTCTGTCTGTCTGTCTGTCTGTCTCTCTCTCTCTCTCTCTCTCTCTCTCTCTCTCTCTCTCTCTCTCTCTCTCTCCTCTCTCTCTCTCTCGTTGGTTGTGTGTGTGCTGTGTGTGTGTGTGTGTGTGTGTGTTGTGTGTGTGTGTGTGTGTGTGTGTGTTGTGTTGTGTTGTCGTTGTCTGTCTGTCTGTCTGTCTGTCTGTCTCTGTCTGAAGCACATAACGTCATTGAGAAATGCGTGCCTTTGAATGGATGCAGCGACCACTTTCCAGTATGCATTACGTGGAAAAGAAGGGGAATCAAAATTCCTAAAATAGGCTACAATCATATCACTTATAGATCTTTTGGACACTTCCACGAAGATAATCTTCTCACTGACCTCATGAATTCCCCCTTATAAATAATTATGATCACACTGATCCAGAGACAGCGTTAGAGTTCTGGCTACACACGTTTAATTGTGTTTATGACAAACATAGTGCACAACCAAAGTGGATGACTGATGAAATACAAGCTGCTTATTTCTTACGTGACGATCTGCTTGAAGCAGAAGGGAAGTCGAATGGGTATAAAAGGCAACGTAATAAAGTCAATTCACTCAAACGGACAGCAAAAGTGAATTTTTTTCGTGAACCTGTAGCCAACAAACAAAATTCGAAGTCCATATGGCAAGCAATAAATGAATTTACGAATAAAACTTCACAGTCAAAGGTAAGTCCCATAATCAGCATAACACCAAATGAACTCAACAAACACTTTACAACAGTTGCAGAACACATTGTCAAAGAAAAGAATACTGACTCAAATGAACTACAAAAATTGAAAAACTTCTGCACTGATAACAACATTCGTTCAGCTCCACCAGTTCCGCCTATAACAGCTGGTGATGTTTACCAAGCTTTATGCCAATTAAAGCAGACAGGAAGTCGCGGACTTGACGGGATTGATGGAAAAATTCTGAAACTACCAGCACCTGTTATTCGTGAAACTCTTACCTACATTTACAATTTATGCATTGATGAATGTCACTTTCCTGCTCAGTTCAAAGTTGCAAAAGCAATATCCATTTTCAAATGTGGAGACAAATCTGATCCATCGAACTACAGACCTATATCCACTTTGCAAGCTCTGTCCAAGCCCTTGGAAAACCATCTTTGCCACCATTTTGACTCCTCCAACCTACCATATAAAAATCAATCAGGATTCAGGAAAAATAATTCTTGCCATTCAGCACTTACAAACCTAGTAGATCAATGGCTAGCCAACATTAATGAAAATAATTGTGGCACACTGTTGATTTTTCAAAGGCTTTTGATGTAATTGACCACAAATTGTTATGCAGGAAGCTTTTATCATATGGTATAACAGGAAATACCTTCCATCTAATCACATCATTCCTAGAAGACCGTCAACAAACCGTTTGTGTTAACAACAATTTATCAGAGAAGCTACCTATTCAACATGGCGTACCCCAGAGTTCTGTGTTAGGCCCGTTACTGTTCTCAATTTATATAAATGATCTCCCTCTTTATGCTGAGGATTCATGTGAACTCTTTTGTGATTATACCACTGTCCATACAAGTAGCTCCAGCTTAGAATCTGTTTTCACCTCAATACAGAAGAATGCTGACATCTTAAGTAACTGGTGCAACGTAAATCACATGTCACTGAATCCTAGTAAAACAAAACTAATGCTGATAACAACAAGGAAAAGAAGACAAAACATAACCACGCAGCCTCCATCTAATTTTGTCAATAATCAGGAAATTGAAGTGGTAGATAGCCATCGAGTTCTAGCGTATATGTTGATAACAATCTTTCTTGGTCTTATCACCTTCGCAGTTTATGTTTATCAATATCCAGACAAACATATCAGCTGTGCAGGATTAAGCATTTCTTAAACCTTCATGCCAGGAAGTTATTCCTACACGCAGATATTCTCTCTTCAATCAATATTGTTCAACACTATTTGATTCTGCTAGTGCTAAAACCATGAAACCTCTTACGAGTGTCTACAAAAGAGCACTTAAACAGGTCCAGTAAAATAGTCTAGTCTTAGTGAAGGGGATATTCTAAAGCAGGGGCCCTTCTGCTAAAAAGAATGTGTGCTGTCAGCAAATGTTTGCTAATGCAAAAAATTGTGTCGGCTTTAGCACCACAAATTCTTCAGTCTAAATTTAACATAAACCCTAGGGATTCAACCAAATTCCAGATTCCCATATCTAGAATAGATCTATTTAAATCAAGCTTATCTTACTCTGGTAGTGTGGTTTGGAATTCACTTCCACCACATTTCCGATGCACTCAAAATGCAGAATCCTTCAGGGAAAAACTAATTACACATTTCACAGCAGACCATTACTATTAGGAACAAAATACATATACCAGGGCACACCCTCTGTTTTGCTGCACATTAAACTGGTATGCCGCTTCCTTTCTCCTGATTTTCTTAAAAACCAGATAATGATAAACTGAGAGGTATGGTCACCATTGGTTTTATTACTGATTGTGATTATATCATGATGAATGAATGTTGTGGTCACTGATTTTATTGGTGCATTGTCACTAACTGATTGATATCCTAATACTTTCGATTTCTTGAAGCACTACATCTACATGATGAGAAATGTGTGCCCTGGTTACTGTTGATTATATTGATGTATTGTTGTTCAGTATTCAAATTTCATAGCAATGTTTAGCGTATAATATTTTGGATAAGAAAAGTGGAAATATCTCTCTCTCTCTCTCCTCTCTCTCTCTCTCTCTCTCTCTTCTCTCTCTCTCTCTCTCTCTCTCTCTCTCTCTCCTCTCTCTCCTCTCTCTCTCACACCACACACACACACACACACACACACACACACACACACACACACACACACACCACACACACACACAACACATACACACATACGCGCGCGCGCGCGCGCGTGCACATGCAGACGCACACACACACATACACACATCATGATGAATAAGCGTTATGATTATTGATGCTGGACTTTATTGTCGTTAACTGGTAACTGATTGTAGTACTGCTCGTTCCTGTCTTGCCTTGTAACCACATCATGTAAATGTAAAAGAAAAAAAAATGTTGATATTAGCTGATGCATTGTAGTTGTCTAATTATCATCCTGAGCAGCTTGTTGTATATTAATATTTTACAAAAGGAATGTAACTCTCTCTCTCTCTCTCTCTCTCTCTCTCTCTCTCTCTCTCTCTCTCTCTCCTCTCTCTCTCTCTCTCTCCTCTCCTCTTCGATAGGAGGATCGCTTATTCTATCTATGTCTGTGTGTACTGATTTTTGTCTTCTTTGAAATCAAGTTCTTTATTCTTGTTTGTTGTTTCAATCGTTTTGTTTCCTTTTAAAGTCATCTACGCCTTAAATGTTAATGGATGAACAACTCGTCAACTTTTAATGCATTTGTGAAGATATGTGTGTTTGTTACAAATTTTGTAAGTTTTAGTCGCTAGTTATGCTTATAGTCCCTTAGCGAGGCAAGGGCCGGATGAAAAAAGCATGTTTGCTTATCCGTTACCCTGGGAAATAAAGATTATCATCATCGTCATCATCATCTGTCTTCCTCCCTCCCTCCCCTCCCCCTCCTCTCTCTCCTCTCTCTCTCTCTCTCTCTCTCTCTCTCTCTCTCTGTCTCTCTGTCTTCGTCTTCTTCTTCTCTCTCTCTCTCTCTCTCTCTCTCTCTCTCTCTCTCTCTCTCTCTCTCTCTCATCTCTGCCACACACCCTTGCATTCCTTACCCTCACCGCGCACACCACCCTTCATCCTTCTCACCTTCCACTCCCCTCCTTCCCCCTTTATTGCCGACATCTCCTTGCGCATCCCCTCTCCTGTCACTCGATCTTGTTCTTATGAAAGCAACGGTGGCGTATGAGGTACCGACCGCATAGTCAGAGACCGGTGTGTGGTGCGTTGATCACAGACCAGATCCATGAGGTACCGACCGCATAGTCAGAGACCGCGTGTGTGGTGCGTTGATCACAGATCCTTGAATGTGAGCAGTGGACCAGGAGCAAGAAAGAGAGAGAGAGAGAGAGAGAGAGAGAGAGAGAGAAGAGAGAGAGAGAGAGAGAGAGAGAGAGAGAGAGAGAGACATAGAGCACGTGCGCCTCGTGTTGTGTGTTGTGTGTGTGTGTGTGTGTGTGGCTCATGCACAATGCCATTTTACATCACGGTCGGGAGAGAGTGACGTGTTTGTGGGAGCCTTTCCCTTTGAGGCCCGGGACATAGCAGGCTGTGATTCCAGTTGTGAGGACATGCATATTTGTTTGTTTGTTGTTTGGTTGGTGTTGCTTTGACGTTGTCAGGAAAGGAGTATGGGGGAAGGGAGGGATCTGGAGGGGAAGGAGGGGGCTTGTGGGGTGGGGTGGAGGTTCTGTTGGAGAAAGAGAGAAAGCACTTGGGAGTTAGGGATCTTTCTTTTCTTTTATTCTTTGTTCGTTTCTCTTTGATTCCTCTTTTTTTTTTGTTTTTTTTTTTGTTTCTGTTTGTTTGTTTGTTTGTCAGATTTTAGGAATCTTCACATCTCTTTCTCTGTTTTAATGGACACTTGAAGCTTTTTTTTTTAATCAACGGGCGTTATTGAAATGTTGATGTCGGTTATCAGTTTGCTTACGATGTATTGATTCATTCATTTCTTTAGTCGCTTAACCGTTTTGTATTAACGTTTGTCGAGTTATATATAATCGGTATTATTCATTGCTATTTCTACAACACAAACCATTTGTTGACACCGATATCTAAGACTATTCTGGAAGAGTGAGTTAGCTGCATTCGGGTTTAAAGTCCATCCCCACCAAAATGGTAGGCCGGGATAGCTCAGTGGGTAAAAGAGCACCAGACATAATCCTGGTAATTCTGGGGTTGAGGGTTCGAATCTCTGCCAGACCGTTTCAGTACAGGGTTTGTTAGTTTGTTCTTCTTCCCCCTTCACAGTTCTGACTCCATTTCCCGAAAAGTCCCTCAGATTAGACTGTAAACCGACGCTCTGAGTATGAACGCACGCATTATATTTTCCCTACACGTAATTTTCTATCACCAACTGTCGGAAGAGTAGGCCAATTTGGCCGTTGGTGTGGATGACACGTTTTACTTTCCATGCACCCTGCGTGAGAAATCAAAAGAATAAGACAAACAGAGTGAAAAATGTTGAGTGATCGATATTGACGGTACGACATGGAAAACAACTGACTGTAGTACCAGCAGGCAGCTCTTCAGTCCGCTCTACCCAGGTAGGCAGCCTGTTGAGTAAACGAGAGCGTGGACTGTTAAAGAGAGAGAGAGAGAGAGAGAGAGAGAGAGAGAGAGAGAGAGAGAGAGAGAGAGAAGAGAGAGAGAGAGAGAGAGAAGAAAAAGAAGAAGAAGAAGAAGAAGAAAAAGAGAAAGCGCTCAGTGTTCGATATCTAACCGACGGTAGGCGCTTGACAAGTACTGTAAATAATGATAATAATAATAATAGCAATAATAATGATAATGATGATGACGATAATGGCGTTGATGAAGATGATGATGACGATGATGATGGTGATGATGATGATAAGAATAATGATAATGATTATAATAATAGTTATATGATAATAACAATGGTAATGATAAATGTAATAAAAGTAATGATGATGATGATAATGATAGTAATGGGGCACTCTACTACTGCACTAGCGTGGCACCCAGGAGATGGTAACGCGCGTTAGAAATAAGCTCTTGAGAAAGTAGGAGTACTAGTACAATGATATTCTATCTGATGTATGCAATACTAGTACAATAACAATAGTTTATCTTGCTTGTACTCATCTTATCAGTGCTTTCCGCGTGTTGTTTCTTGTATACGCACCATTGCAAAATTTCATGTGCACTCATGTATGTATGTATGTATGTATGTATGTATGTATGTATGTTGTTGTATGCATGATGTATGTATGTATTGTATGTATGTATGTAGTATGTATGTTATGTGTGTATGTATGTATGTATGTATATGTATGTTGAGCTTGAATTTGTTTAGATTTTGATGTTCGATCAAAAAGTGATCTCTTCTTAAGATAGTACGCCTCCTTTGCCGAATCATACTTGTCAAAGCATTGGAAAACATGTTGAACTCTTGATATTCCTATGGTCAGCATCGTCGTCATCATCATCATCATCATCATCATCATCATCATCATCATCATCATCATAATCATCATCATCATCAGTAGCAGTAGTAGTAGTAGTAGTAGTAGGAGGAGGAGGAGGAGGAGGAGGAGAGGAGGAGGAGGAGAAGAAGGAGGAGGAAGAGGAGGAGGAGGAGGAGTAATAGTAGTTGTTGTTGTAGTAGTAGTAGTATTGCTATTAACATTGATGTTAATATTTTGTTGTTAATTTCTTTTCGTATGGATATCCCCTTAAAACATGCTTTTCAATATCACCACCACCACCACTACTACAACTACTACTACTACTACTACTACTACTAGTAGTAGTAGTAGTAGTAGTAGTAGTAGTAGTAATAGTAGTAGTAGTAGTAATAGTAGTAGTATCATCATCATCATCATCATCATCATCATCATCATCATCATCATCATCATCGTCATCATCATCATCTTCTTCTTCATTACTATTATTAGCCTTATTTTTTAATCATCCTCCTCCTCATCACCATCATTGTTACAAATGCCAATTGAATTAACATTAATGCCATTACTATGTAGATTGAATTAACATTAATGCCATTACTATGTAGATTTCTCTTCAGTGCATGTCCTCTCAGATATAAAAGTCACATCTGACTTCTTTTCATCGAGACATGCATTATTTCTCGAGAAATGGACGAAAATATCGAAAAAAAAATATTCTATGTGGCAATATCAGAGAGATGGATTGGTCCTTTAACCCGGATCCAAACCAGTAGCCTTGTGTTCGCCCATTCATCTTTCCACTACCTGTCGATCAGATCGACTCAGTAGTTGGCGTGTTATCTTGTTGACAGACAATACAAACTGACAAATAAACCAACAAAGAAACAAGCAGACTCAGGTAAAACACGTCGCCTCCGTGGGGAGATAGCCAGCATACTCCAGGATGACGTGCACGTTTTTCGGGCGATGACGTCACTTTAACATCACGAAGATGTTCTTCAACATGTGTGGGTCCCTAAGACGACTCAGACTAGCCCAGTCCGGTCAGTATAGTGCCTCTACAGAGAAGCCAGGCCACACGCCACAATCAGGATTTTGCAACACTATATAATCCATATGAGCGTTTTGAGGTCTACCATAAATTTGAGGTAACATTTAATGTTAAACTGATAATTGATCAAAAGAACAACTCCCCACCAAAACCTTTCCTTGTTTGGGGAGCTTTTTACCGATGAAATCACAAACAATCCTCAAATACATGACCTTACCCTTAGCTGACACACGTTTCAGGCCTTTGCACTCATCCTCTGTCCTATCTTTGCGCCAGCTGGAGCGCCCAATTAGTCCCATTCCATTGATTTTAATCTGTCTGTTTGGAACCACCTGGCTTGCACCTTAAAGGCCATATGAAAGAAAATAAGGAGAATCAACTTTCAGACACAACAAAAATTATCAAAACAATCTTATTGTGCCAGTCTATAAGTACTCGACCCCTTAAGCAAGACCTTGGCACATTCATTTTTGGTGTGCAGCCGGCACTGCAAGGGCGTCGGACAAAGTGACGGAGCTGTGCTGTCTCTCTTTTCTCTGATGACGCCTTCTCTCCTCATCTGACTTACGCCATCCTCCCCCAGTGGCAGCCTCTGTTGGATACCGGGCCCGGGGAAGTGTGTTCTGAGGCTGCTTGAGGTGTGGGGTTTTACCGAAGTCATTATGTGAACAGGATGGCATGAAGATCAGTACTGGCGATACAGAGGTGATCGAGAGAGGTGACAGTCTGTAGAAAACCCGGCGGCTTCAACATAAATGTAGATGGGGCAAAATTGAAAAACGTAAGCGAGTTCAAGCATTCAGAAGTATTTTCACTGTAGATGGAAGGCTGGACAGGGATATGCAGACGGGAGTGCAGAAGGCCAGTAACGTGAGTCACCATCTCGCCCCAGTTCGGAAGCAGCCAGACATCCCAGTGGGGACCAAAGCTAAGCTGATGAACTTCGTCTTCACACCCACGCTTTCTGACCAGTGTCCGCTCTGGACCCTGAACAAGGAAAGAACGAAAGGTCACAGGCTGTGGGATGTGCCACTCGCGAAGAACCGTGAACAAGTCCAGGAACGAAAGGAAGTCTTAAATGAGGCAGGGAACAGTAAACAGTAATCAATGAACAAGCAGGGTAACTCTTGCTCCCATTATCAAATGAATAGACGCCCTCACAGCACCGAATCACTTGGCAGAAATGACAACACAGAGCACACAGAGCGTCAGGCATCAAGGAGCCAGTTACACAAGACACAGAGCGTCAGCTCAGAGCAGTACACAGCACACAGAGCGTAAGGCATCAAGGAGCCAGTTACACAGAGCACACAGAGCGTAAGGCATCAAGGAGCCAGTTACACAGAGCACACAGAGCGTCAGGCATCAAGGAGCCAGTTACACAGAGCGTAAGGCATCAAGGAGCCAGTTACACAGAGCATACAGAGCGTCAGGCATCAAGGAGCCAGTTTATCCTTTTGCACAACTGGCATTACTTCGACAACAATAATGTAACAGAAACAAAGTCATAAGACCGTCACACAAATAGAGTGAACGAGAGACAGTTTATAAGTAACGCATTTCTAGTCTTGAGCCTTCTACACGACGGATAGTGAGTGCGTGAAAGATAAGGGGATTTCATAAATGAAAGGATTTCTGACACAGAGTGATGTTTGTCACTACGGAAGTGATAAACTGTTGCAAAATCAATGGCGCCCTAGTTGACAATATGACCAAAGTCTTGCATACTAAAAACAAATCACAAACATGGTGAAGTGCAGAGTATATGGATTCAAAACGTAATGAAATCTAAGGTTATTCAAAAGTTTTCACAACTCTTATACGTGTCACGTTTCCTACTTGTTTACAGCCTGTCACAAGCAAGCTTAATATGCTGAGTCATATGTGAAGGCAAAGGTTTTATGTGAATAATGTATTGTTATAGATGATCAGAAAGAAAAAGGAAAATTCAAATTTTGTGTTAAAAACATCACAAACGCAAATTCGGTTAACGTTTGAGGCAGGCTGCAGACCCCTTAATGCTAAAGTAATTTGAACAAGCAGAAGAGTTTGAAATTGACTTTGTTAGAAAGATGACAGTAACGGAATGCACGTGTTCATGTAAGTGTGTGAGTAATTGTGAACTCGATTTTAACGAGACAGACGCTGAAAAACAACTATACGTGACGCTGCCCGAAGGGTGCAGTTGGTAAATGCTGACGACGATTACAACTACAGGTAGTGTTTGCTATGCTATAGTTCCATTATTTAGTTTTGTTAGCAAATCTACTGGCCTCTTTTGGCTCATTATCTGCCTTTCATTCTTTGCCAGGTATTTGTTTGAGCAGACAGACGCCCTCAGGTAAATTCTTTCACGTTATGTAGTAGTTTGATAACATTATTTACTTCAGTTGTTCTCTGGGTGAATCCCTTGTGCGACATTGAGTCCATGACAGTGGTGACCCCCGTTTTTGTGTGTGAGAGTGGTCAGAACACGCATCTATATCCTAACTTGAAATAAATTAAATTCAGTCAACCCACTCCAGGACATACTGTCTTCTTCAAGGTCTTCTTGGTTGAACTAATGTCAGCTCAAACACCCCATGTGAACCATCCCTACTCACCAGTACAATGAAATTTTCTGTTCTTTTCAGGAAACAAAACACTATGAGACCTAAAGCACCAGCAAGAACCTTTTGGGAAACAGCAATGTCAGCGGCAAACGTGGTGGCTGCGATGGTGACGCTTTCTCTCACATCACTCTGCACAGCCAACACTGTCCGAATGTCTTTCTGGAGGACAGTTCCTCAAAATCCTTATCGAAACGCTTCCAGCTCCGCCGCCATGATGGTGACGTCATCAAGGTCAAGGTTGGATTGCGCGGTGGCCTGTGCTATGCGCACGGCGGCCGAACCTGCGTGGCTATGATGTACGGGCAGGAGGCCGGGGACCGTGTTGTCTGTTGTCACAGCTGGTGGTGGGGAACAGTCAAGTGGAGACGTGCAGCAGGGCTTGGAGCTGTTCGTGAACGAAGGTGGGTTAGTCATGTGTGGATGAAGGAAAGGTGCGCGCAGATTTCTCTGAGCAAAGTCACGAGTATATGCAAATGTACACATGCACGTGTGTGTGTGTGTGTGTGTGTTGTGTGTGTGTGTGTGTGTGTGTGTGTGTGTGTGTGTGTATGTGTGGTGTGTGTGTGTGTGGCGCGCGCGCATGCACACAAACATACACACACGCGCATGCACGCATGCACGCGCGCGCGCGCGCGCACACACACACACACACACACACACACACACCCTGGCATTGGCAGCACCACCTGACCTGCAACGTCATCAGGGTGTGAACTGGTGAGCTACACCTCATGAATTATCCCGGGTGTCGCTGATCGCATAGGTCTTTGTTCTTTGCTTCTTTTTCCCCTGCAATTTGAGTGACCCGACCACGAAGGGCCCATCGAGGTCGACCGGGCTGTGAAAAAAAAGTAAACAAGAACTGTCTAAATCCTCATCGTTAAAATCAGATTTCTCTGTGTGAGTGAAATGGAGATCTCTGTCGCTGGGAAAGCGCGTTTTCCTTATCTGCTTGATTGTAAACAATCTGACATCACAAAGTGGATTTTCAGACAGATTATGATGGTCAGGGAGATTTCCTTCGTTACTTTGGAGCTGCTGTGATTTGTTGCACACAACTCTATAAACAGACACAGGCTTGAGTTTGGTTTCTGAGTTTTTCATGTGTCTCAGGAAAAGATGACATGGAAAAAAAAAATACTAAAAAAAAGGGGGGTGGGTGAAGGAACTCTTGAATCCTAGTCACACAAAACAAGGCAAATAACTCTCGTATCAAGGAGCTGGAACGAAGTCAGTTGGGAGAGGTCTGATGAAGTCGCTGCATTGCCATACATGCACCCGGAGGTGCCAGTCGGCCCCAGAGAGGTGCTGTCCTCAACTGCCGAACTGACCAGTGGCCTCAGCACTAAGGGCCTGCCCCGGCACGGGACCTCCAGATTCCTGTCTGACCCTGAGTGACGCGACGCTGTGTGTGGGAAGGGGTGGTGGGGGAAGGAGCTGGGAGGGAGTGGGAGGGGTGTCCTTTCTGAACTATTGGGGTGTGTATAGTAGGCTACCTCAACCTTCTTCCTTCTCCCGTTCCCCTCCCCAACCCCCTGCCCCATCAGTTCGCTCGCACAATCTCTCTCTGTGTCTCTGTCCTCTGTCTGCCTTGTCCGTCTCTGTCGCTCTCTCTCTCTCTCTCTCTCTCTCTCTCTCTCTCTCTCTCTCTCTCCTCTCTCTCCTTCTCTCTCTGGTGTGTGTGTCTCACTCTCTCTCTCTCTCCTCTCTCACACACACACACACACCCCACACACACACACACACACACACACACACACACACACACACACACACTCACTCACTCACTCACTCACACATTCACTCCCCTACGGGTGGAGAAGTGAAACAAACACACACCACACAGACTATCAAGATTCAGATTTCATTATTACTTCCAGCCAATTTATGCCGCGCCGAGGATGTGGTATGGCACGCCAACAACAGAAACGGTTGACGTCATAAAAGAACACTCGCCTACGTCACTGGAAGCGGAACTCCTCTGTGACGAGGACTACATGAGCAGTGGCGATGACGTACCCACAGCCATCTGCCGTGACGGGGAATGGAGTCTACACAACGGAACCTGCCGACAGCGCAATGGAGAAACGAGAACGGTCAGATCGTAGACGACTTTTCTATCTCTGTTCTTTTTTTCTTTGATGTTGTTCCTCTCTACTGTAGGTCGTAGAAAATCCAGTGAAAAACAAATACCATAGCGGACTGATCCCGATGACAAAGTGATAGAGGAACAGTGATACAATAACATAGCGGACTGATCCCAATGACAAAGTGAAAAGGAACATGAACAAATACCATAGCGGACTGATCCCGATGACAAAGTGATAAAGGAACAGTGAACAAATACCATAGCGGACTGATCAAAGACAAATGATAAAGGAACAGTGATACAAATACCATAAACGACTGATCCGATGACAAAATGATAAAGGAACAGTGATACAATAAAATAGTGGACTGATCCGACAAAATGATAAAGGAACAGTGATACAAATACCATAGTGGACTGATCCCGATACAAAGTGGATAGAGAATAGTGATCTAACAGCAAACAACTGATGAACAAAAGCCTGCTAATCGAACTTGATTTGCAAACTAATTCTTTTGCAGAAGTCAAGGAAAAAAAGAGATAAAGAAAATTGATAAACAAATGATAGATAAATAGATAATAAACAAGTAACACATAGATACGAACAAAACACATAAAAAATAGATAAATAAATGGAAGAAAGAAGGAAGCAGAAAAACCTGATAAATAGATTATTGTTCAGCACTCTAGGCTCTCCCTGGTTTTATGAATGGTACTTATTTCAAGCTTTACTTTTTCTGGTCAAAAACAAATGCATGATTTCGAAATACTACGGGCGATGGTGAAGAGTATTTGATTGGCACCGATGAATTGTTGAAGCACCATACCAAACTTTCACACATTGGAGCCAGTTGTTTGCAGCAGTCAAACTTGCAGTGGCGCACGGCCAACTGGCCTCTCAATGGCGTCACACTGACAGTGTAAATGAGTAAACGGAGAAGAACAACAAGCGAAGAAGGAACTGTCATGGAGTGGTTAACTAAATTTAACTTATGTTCAAGTCAAGAAACGTGTGTGGCTGACCCACTCTCACCATAAAAACTAGGGTCACACGTCTGACCAATGTCGCACACGGGATCACTCAGAGAACAACTGAAGTGAACAATATTTCAAGCACACATAAAGGAGAAAGATAAGTAATTTATCTGAGGGCTTTCGTCTCCTCAAACATCTGGAAAAGAATGAAAGCCAGATAATGAGCTATAAGAGGCCCAGTAGGTTCGCTAACAAAACTAATGAATACAGATACAGCATAGCAAACACTACCTGTAGTTGTGATCGTCGTCAGCATTCAACAACTGCACTTTTGCGCAGTCAAACTAATACTGTCAGTTTTCAGCGTCTGTCTCGTTACAGTCAAGATCACTGTCACTCTCACTTACATGAACACGTGCATTCCGTGCCTGCCAACTTTCCAACAAAATCAACTTAACCTCTTCTGGTTGTTCAAATTACTTAAATGTTCAGGGTTGTTCAGCCTACCACAAACGTTAACGAAATTACGTTTGTGATATTTACAATTTTTTAATACAAAATTTGAATTTTCCCTTTTTCTCTCTAATCGTTTATAACAATACACATTTTACATTAAAAAAACTTTGCCTTTACACATGACAAAGACTGTTTGGGGGGAGGGGGTGGGGAGCATAGAAGCAGTTTAAATATTTTGAAATCTGGCTATCCCGATATATCACAATTTTAAGATTCAGATAATTGCAGAACATTGTAGAAAAGTACCGGAAATATGGACGATTCCTTTCCCCACCCCCATTCCCTGACACAGACACACGTCTACACAAGATTTCCCCCCATCTCAACATTGTCGTTTCCAAGGAACAAACGCCATGAACAGAGAAGACCAACTGAAAGTGGAAGCACCGACTAATAGAAAATCCCGAAAGATGGAACCCTTTTCTATCTTTCGTTGTTAAACATGCCGCCGAACTGATCTATCAAATTCTATAGATGACTGTGCATGCATTGTGAAAAGATACACAGAAAACAGACACTGGTTCAGAATATGTTGTTGATAACGGTGGTGTGTGTGTGTGGTGTGTGTGTGTGTGTGTGTGTGTGTGTGTGTGTGTGTGTGTGTGTGTGTGTGTGTTTGTGTGGAGAGAGAGAGAGAGAGAGGAGGAGAGAGAGAGGAGAGAGAGAGGAGAGAGAGAGAGAGAGAGAGAGAGAGAGAGAGCGAGAGAGAGAGAGAACGGGTCAAAATATCAGATTTTTTCGAACTGAGTGAATGGATGTTGCCGTCCTGTTTAATTTGCCATAGCCATGAACAGGGAAATGTGAAACACGAGAGTAAACAAGAAAAGAAACTTTCGCTCCACGGAGAAACGATTGCAGGCGTTAAATTCCAAACCCACGCTACTTTCCCAACTCCAAACCCACTCTACTTTCCCGCTAAACTCCAAACCCACTCTACTTTCCCGCTAAACTCCAAACCCACTCTACTTTCCCGCTAAACTCCAAACCCACTCTACTTTCCCGCTAACTCCAAACCCACTCTACTTTCCGCTAAACTCCAAACCCACTCTACTTTCCCGCTAAACTCCAAACCCACTCTACTTTCCCGCTAAACTCCAAACCCACTCTACTTTCCCGCTAAACTCCAAACCCACCTACTTTCCCGCTAAACTCCAAACCCACTCTACTTTCCCAACTCCAAACCCACTCTACTTTCCCGCTAAACTCCAACCCACGCTACTTTCCCCACTCCAAACCCACTCTACTTTCCCGCTAAACTCCAAACCCACTCTACTTTCCCGCTAAACTCCAAACCCACTCTACTTTCCCGCTAAACTCCAAACCCACGCTACTTTCCCACTCCAAACCCACTGTACTTTCCCGCTAAACTCCAAACCCACTCTACTTTCCCGCTAAACTCCAAACCCACTCTACTTTCCCGCTAAACTCCAAACCCACTCTACTTTCCCGCTAAACTCCAAACCCACGCTGCGCTCCCATTTACCTGTCATTCTTTGGTGCAAGAGGTATAGAACACTAACCAAAGACATGCGGGCATCAGTTTGGAATTATGCGCATGTATTTAAACCACCATCTAATCAAAAGTCAGCTTCTTTGTTGATATTCATTCAAATGAAACGTTTAGAAAACATACATGTACCTACGTACACGTTTTGAAGCTCTTGTTCCACAGCACAATTATTAGTTCACACACACACACACACACACACACACACACACACACACACACACACACACACACACACACGCACACACACACACACACATACACACACACACACACACACACACGCACACATACACACACACACATGGTTCCCCGTGCCCACCCACCCACCGACGCACATACACATACATACACACGCAAACACGCACTCAAAGTTATAATAGTGGTGCAGGCAATGTTAGGTAGGCAGGCACGCAAAATCTGACCAACGCGTTGAGCTGATGCGCAGGCCAGACATTTGCTAAGTCGTGTCAATGAGACTCTTGTCTTAAATCCTCATCAGCTTTGAATCCTGCGCAGTGTGGTCTTTGAACTCAGCAGATGTGGTGTAGCGTATATGGACTTAATCCGCACGCTGTGATAAAACTAAAACCGAAACTATCAAAATGAAAGCGCTCTTGTACTCTGAAATTCATGTTCAGCGGATTCACCGCTTTTGTAGCTTAACATTCAGTCTTACAGTCCACACCCAGAAAAAAAAAAACGATAGATGGCGATAACCATTCTAAGTGCATAGATGTTGGGGGAGGGGGTGGAGGGTAGGGACTGGTATTTCACGACATCCTCGGAGCGAACGCATGTTTAGATAGCCAGTGAACACGTTTGGTGCTTGTGAGATTCGAACTTCCAACGTCTGCCTGCGAAAATGGATGTGTTACCACAAAGCCAGAGTGACGCCCCGTCTAGAGGGACGCGGGTGACAGCCTGGGTGGGTTCTGACGTTGTGTTGTGGCTGCAGACCAAACATTGATGCTTCAAGGCCTTGCTTAAGGAGTCGACTGGCGCAATACGTTGTTTTGAGATTGTTTATTGTCTCTTAAAGTTGATTCTCATTTTCTTTCATACGGCCGTCAAGGTACAAGCCAAGCGGTTCCAAGCAGACGGATCATCAACGGAATGAGACTATTTGGGGCGCTTTGAGCTGGCGCAAAGATAAGGTTACGGGTGAGTGCAAAGACCTGAAATGTGACGTCAACGAAGGGGAAGGTCATGTATTCGAAGATTGTGATTTCACCGGTGAAAATCCCCCAAAACAAGGGAAACGATTCGTGGAGAGTTGTTCCCCTAATCAATCATCAGTTTAACATTAAATGCTGTCTCACAGTTAATGTAGGCCTGAAAACGCTTACTTGGATTATGATATATAGACAGTGTTTTAGCGCAAGATCCTAATTGTGGCGTGTGGCCTATGTTGGGGCAGGCCAAGGTGGAGGTCAACTACAGAGTGCCCCACACTCCCCAGCCTGGTTGGTCACTCTGTCTGCACGGCAACTTTGATGGGGATGAGAGGTCAGGCTTGTGTGGTGGTGGTGGTGGTGGTGGTGGTGTAATGGAGGTGTGTGTGTGTGTGTGTGTGTGTGTGTGTGTGTGTGTGTGTGTGTGTGTGTGTGTGTAGTGTGGTGTGTGTGTGTGTGTGCGTCTCTCTCTCTCCTCTCTCTCTCTCTCTCTCTCTCTCTCTCTCTCTCTCTCTCTCTCTCTCTCTCTCTCTATCTCCCTCTCTCTCCCTCGTGTGTGTGTGTGTACGTGTGCGTCTCTCTCTCTCTCTCTCTCTCTCTCTCTCTCTCTCTCTCTCTCTCTCTCTCTCTCTCTCTCTCCTCTCTCTCTCTCTCTCTCTTGTGTGTGTGTGTGTGTGTGTGTGTGTGTGTGTGTGTGTGTGTGTGTGTGTGTGTGTCAGTGAGAGTCTCTGTATTTGTGATCAGTGGCCCACGTGACTTCTGTCGCCTCTGAATCTTCCAACTTGTCACTAGCGACGGGTCTTGCTTCTGATGGCATGGCCGCCCACAGAAATCAGCCAATCACGTATCCTAACATACCTGTGAATATCCATGAACAGAAGACAGGACAGGGACGAAGTGTAAACAGGACAGGGAGGAAGTGTAAACAAGACAGGGAGGAAGTGTAAACAGGACAGGGAGGAAGTGTAAACAATGTCATTTCCCATTCAGCTTCTTTCCCTTTACAATCCACTCGGTTTTCTTAACAACAAGACAATGTTGTCTTCATAGAGTCAAAGGGCGTGGACGATGTTTGGAAATCGGCGAATGAGGCCATCTGTGTCAGAGCTTTCATAGAGCGGATGCCGCGGGTACGCCCACGCCAAAAGCAGTTTAAACCTCATCAGGCAGTATAACAGATCATCAACCAGATGAGAAAAGCCAAAACACTGATGTGAAACGGGGGTGCCTGTGTGCCACCCGTAATGAAGACGGTCGGTATTCTGATCGATATTCTGGCCTGCGCCTCAAGTCAAATATTTGACTCTTGAGATCCATGTGTTTGACTATCATAATTGATTAAGGGTAACTCTATTTGCAAGGAAAGACAGACGTTATCTTCCCTTGATTTTTTTTTTTCTGGAATAGGTCCATTACGTTCACCCACAATTTTCCTCCATACATCGAAAGTGATAATGTCCCCTGGCTGGAACAGTTGTCAAATTTTTGTCTGCTTGGAAGATTTGTCGTCCTTTGTTCAGTTGGAAGAGTTGTCCTTTGATCAGTTGGAGGAGTTGTCATCCTTTGATTTTTGGAAGAGTTGTCGTTCTTTGATCTGTTAGAAGAGTTGTCATCCTTGATCAGTTGGAAGAGTTGTCATCCATTGATCAGTTGAAGGAGTTGTCATCCTTTGATTGGTTGGTAGAGTTGTCATCCTGTGATCAGTTGAATGAATTGTCATCCTTTGATTGGTTGGAAGAGTTGTCGTCCTTTGATCAGTTGAAGGAGTTGTCATCCTTTGATTGGTTGGAAGAGTTGTCATCCTGTGATCAGTTGGAAGAGTTGTCATCCTTTGATTGGTTGGAAGAGTTGTCGTCCTTTGTTCAGTTGGAAGAGTTGTCATCCTTTGATTGGTTGGAAGAGTTGTCGTCCTTCAGCCTGGTCTTGGCTTTGGACAGGTGGGTGGTGAACCTACGAGCCAACGAGGAGGACATCCTGTTCAACCTGATGACCTGCTACCAGTATAAGCGCTACAGCAACATGAGCTTCCTGAACCACCAGGTGGACGGGGTGAACGGCAGGGTGGGGGACGACAGGCTGACCGTCAGCCCCCCGGACTTCCCCTTCCTGCCCCACCAGGACTTCGACGTCACCATCATCGCTAACACCTCCAGTGAAGTGCACGTAAGAGAGAGGGGCGGAGAGAGCGGGGGGGGGGGGAGGGGCGTAGAGAGAGGATGGGGAAGAAAGGGGTGGAGAGAGAGGGGGAGAGGGAGAGAGAGAGAGAGGGGTGAAGGTGAGGAGAGAGAGAGAGAGAGAGAGAGAGAGAGAGAGAGAGAGCAGGGAGAGAGAAAGAGCAGGGGGGGGGGGGAGAGAGAAAGAGACAGACAGACAGACAGAGACTTTACTGACTTTTTGATGATTGACAACCTGTCTTGTCCACGTGCAGGTGTTTGTTGACGACGAGTTCTACACCAACTACACTCTGCCCCTGCCGCTGAGCAGCCTCACATACGTCTCCTTCAGGTATCAAGTGCGCGTGCTCTATCTGGACCTGTGGTGTTCCCCTTGACATCATCAAAGCCAGCTTCCTCTTAGAGTTAGTTACACGTAGGCTTTACTCGGCAATGGACCGTTGGTGTGGAAGACAACCATACACTATACACACAGCATGCACCACGCTGTGAAACAGACCGTTGGTGTGGAAGACAACCATACACTATACACACAGCATGCACCACGCTGTGAAACAAACCGAAAGAAGGACAGAGAGGCTGGCTAGACTGGTGTAGACTGAATGACTTTGGAAACGACTGAATGAAGCGTCAGCAGGCAGCTCTTCGGTCGGCTCTACCCGAGCAGGCAGCCCGTTGTGTGAATGATAGCGTTTATCGCGCAGCGCTTAGAGCTTGATTTCTAACATAGGATAGGCGCTATTGGAGTACTAATGATATAGTAATGGCTAAAGGAACAAAAACAACGACAACAATAAGAGCAACGACAATGATAATAATAAAAATGATGATGATGATGGTAATAATAATAATAATAATAATAATAATAATAATAATAATAATAATAACAATAATGATAATGATGATAACAACATCAATTATAATGATAATAATAGTAACAATAACTTATATAATAACAACAATGATAATAATGAGAATGAGAATAACAAAATTGGTAATAATAATACTAAATAATGAAAAATAATAATAATAATAATGAGAATAATGAGAATAAAACAGCAACAATAACAATGATGATAATAGAAATAATAGTAATAATGATGGTGATGATGATGATGATGATGATGATGATGATGAGATGATGTAATAATGATGTTGATGATGATAATGATAACGTTAACAGTTGTACTGAAACTAATAATAATAACAACAATAATGTTGATGATGATAATAGTAATGATGGAGATGATTTAATGATAATGACATAAATAATAACAACAACAATATTAGTAATGAGAGACAATGGAGAGCACACGATAGCTGACATGCAGGATCCACACAATACCTGACAAATGGACTACAGATGTTGGCTGACAAGTGGACTAACCAGGATAGCCGACAAAACAGTCGTACGCGATCCCTGACAAGAGAGCACACGAGATACCTGACATGTGCGACACATGGCAGCTGACAAATGAACTGCACACAACACCTGAAAGGTGGATGAATCTCGATAGCTGACAGCTGGGGAAATGGACTCAACTCGATAGCTGACAGCTGGGGAAATTGGACACAACTCGATAGCTGACTACTGGGAAAAAAGGACACAACTCGATAGCTGACAACTGGGAAAAAAAGGACACAACTCGATAGCTGGCAACTGGGAAAAAAGGACACAACTCGATAGCTGACAACTGGGAAAAAAGGACACAACTCGATAGCTGACAACTGGGGAAAAAGGACACAACTCGATAGCTGACAACTGGGAAAAAAGGACACAACTCGATAGCTGACAACTGGGAAAAAAGGACACAACTCGATAGCTGACAACTGGGAAAAAAGGACACAACTCGATAGCTGACAACTGGGAAAAAAAGGACGAGAACCAATTCAGTCATCTTGGGGTTGAGAGGGTGAAATGATTTGTGGATACGCAGGTGGCTGATCAAGCCGATGCGTGCACGGAATGTGTGTTGACAGCTTGGACAGGGAATGTGTGAGACCTGCTCTTGGTTGCCGGCGCGGGCTTTCCTCGCCTGTCTCTTTTGTTACGACAGCTTACAAATAGGCTGCACACTGTAACTGACAAATCGCTACAAATATGCTACATAATTTATTTCAGCTGACAAAAGGGCTGTCGACGGTAGATGTTGGAAGTATGATATGATAGATCAGCTGCAAAATCAATTTTGGAGCTTTTACATATTTGCTGAGTGATGCTATTTTTCTGTCACTTTTTTCACTTCTTTTATTTTTCTTCGCATGTGTGTTGTTACATTTCCAACCGGTGATCTTCATTGTCCAAAACTCAGAAGTATTACCTGTTTTACTGAGTGACCAATTAATGGACTGCTTGACTGAATGATTCATTCACTTATTTACATCCCAATGTAATATACATACGGTTTTGAAAAATGACGCACACAAACACACATATACGCACACAAACAATCATGCACACACACGCGCATATGCACACGCTCGCCTCGACCTGCCCTCCAACACACACACACACACACACACACACACACACACACACACACACACACACGCACGCACGCACGCACGCACGCACGCACGCGCACGCACACACACACACACACACACACACACACACACACACTCTCTCTCTCTCTCTCTCACTCACTCACTCACACACACACACACACACGCACACACACACACACACACACACACACACACACACACACACACACACACACACACACACACACACACACGGGCCGACAACTGACAAACGGGCTGTTCTTACCAGGCGATAAAATGAAAATACACGATAGCTCGGAAATGAACTTTGCGAGACAGCCGACAAATGTGGGCAACACACAATAGCTGACAAATGGGCTTTACATGGTAGCCTACGAATGGGCTTCAAACGATAGCCAGCTGACAAATGTAGGAAACACGCGACAGCTGACAAACGGGCTACATAAAGTAGCTGACAAGTATGGGCTACACACGATGGGAGATAATTTAGCTACACACAACAGCTAACAAATAACTTATACTATACACGGCAGTTGATAAGTTAGCTATGCAACATGCAAGAACCGGTGATTATCCTTGAATGATTTCAATTTACCGACGATCCAACGTTTCTCATGTCTTGGTGTTTGTCAACCTCGGGTGATGTCGATGGAGGAAGGACTAGCGCACAGCCCAAACACACTCACAGCTTGCTTACGATCTCATTCATATATCATGCATTCGTCACATCAAACCACTAGTAAAGTCTATAACTTTACTACACATGTTCATAGAACGAAACATCAATGCATATGGAATCAATGAAATAAAACATTCTCTCTTTCCTGAACTTCACAAAATCATTTATCTAAAACATCATTAACTAACCCGGGTATAAACAGATTTCTACTTTACCTGGCCAGGTGATCTTAACTATTCACGAATCACTGTCTCTTCTTTTCTTTTCTTTTTCCTTTCACTGTCACTTTCACAACACGACACAACTGCCGGCACTGGTGTTGGTCTGCTTGCACCGGTCAAGCTGGACTGCTGGCACCGGGCAGGCTGGACTGCTGATGAAAGTGGCGCTGGCCAAGTATGAGGTCGAACCCCGGGGAGGATAGAACAGTGACTATCAACATCGATCTGGTCTCCTTTCTTTCTTCCTGCATTAACGCATTGCACTCTCTCTCTCTCTCTCTCTCTTCTAGTCTGCTCTTATCAAATGGACATGGTTGCTTTTCTTTTTTTTTTCTTTTCTTTCTTTCTTTCATTAGTTAGCAACTCTCTCTCTCTCCACATCTCTCCTCAGTCCTTCCTCTGCAGACTATCTCATGCTAATCTCTCAACTTGGTTCTCTTCTCTCCTCCCCTCATCTCTCTGCTTTTCTCTCCTCCGAGATTACACTCAGACCTCTCTCTCTCTGTCTCTCTGTTCGTTCTCCCCCTCGTTCTCCCGTTCTCTCCCTCTCACATCCTTTTCTTATTCGTTCCGAACTGTCCAACAAGGGCGAGTACCATTGGTCAGTATTTTTACCCCTGACACCCCGAAGTTATCTCCCTCTAATTCCATTGGATATTCAAATCATGACAGTCACGCCTACACACCTTACTCTCTGTGGTGGTCAATTGGTCATTTAATTGATTAGCTAGATTTCACCCCCACCACACACTACCTTCCCCCTTCCCTACTTAACTGGCGCCGTGTGGCTTAACTCGTGGACACTGGTCACTCTAAAGTGGCTAGATGAGTCGGGGTAAGCTCCAAGACTTGGCTGGTAGACCAATCGAGACATTCGGCCAGACAGCTTAGTCCGTCTAGCAGACAGTGCTGTCTCCACGAGAGCTAAAAATAGCCTTTAATTGGCTGAGGCGACAGGTGAATGCGTGGGTCAGCTATTAGTCCGGCTGGTTGGACAGACCGTCTCTGTGGAGGATGAGGATAGCCTCCCCCTTTGCTTAATTGCCTGGATCCGAACCATGGGGCCGTCCGCCTGACGCCCAGAAAAATTTGCGTTAGAGCTTAAGTCCAACTGGGCTGTGGCGATTGACCACGAATTTGGTTGAGTTTATTTTTTGACCGTGACAATTTCCCCCTTGCAAAAGACCATGCTCCGCATTGTCTCAAAACAACGGTACAAAAAGGACAACAACCGAATTTGCTGACACACAGCTACACGCGCAAAGTTTGAAAAATACTTACAACCAACGTTTATAAAATTATAAAAATATACCATTAGTGAATACCACTCCAATGAGTTGTCATTGACGTGCACTCTTGCGTTATTTCGACTCAATTATAACGACCTCTGTGCGCACCTATGCAATCCCCCTACCTCGGATTTGCCATCTCTCCTATTCACAATTCTTATGAAAAGCACAATATAATATGATCACGATCCATGACACTTCACTGAGGAATCTCCATCCTCACTTATTGCAAACAATGCATTACTACACAAGCGACTGTATGCTCCAAGCATAACTACATTCACATGAACAAGTCTCACAAAGAAAATATGAACAAGTCTCACACAAAGAATATGAACCATAGCCAACTGGGAATGAACCCATATCCAATCAACATAACTGTCATCAACACATACTATCAACAAAGCACCCCGGATATGACTGACTTCCTCTGAGTTTGCAGCTTGCTAGACTACACGGCTTAAATAGTCAGCTCCGACATTCTGTCGCCCGGGGAATGTACTGCACTCGGTACCTGTAGGGCTGCAGTGCCATTGCCCAAACGCAGAACCCTCCCTGTTTCAGCTGTGCCTCCTGCAGGAATTTGAGTGGTTGGTGATCTGCCTCTATCACGAACTCTTTCCCCATACAAGTATTTGTGGAACTTCTGCACGGCCCACACGACAGCTAAACATTCCTTCTCCACCGTTGCGTACCCTTCTTCACACTTTGTCAACTTCCTGCTAGCATACCTCACAGGAAACTCGACCTCTTCATGCTCCTGCAACAATACTGCACCTACCCCACCGCCTGATGCATCTGTCCGCAACAAAAAGGGTTTGGACATATCTGGTAGCTTCAAGATGGGACGGAACCTAGTCTTTCCAACACTGTCTGCAGTGCTTGCTCTGCAGCGTCTGACCACTCGACCACTCCCGGGTTTCCCTGCCTTGACCAAATCACTGAGAGGACTCGTGATTGCTGCGAAATTTGGAACAAACTCCCTATAGAACCCAATAAAACCTAGCAACTCCTGACTTCTGTTTTGGTCTTTGGTCTCTCTAAATTTCATCATCTTCTCCACCTTTCCTCTTTCCGGCTGCTTTGTGTCGCCTCCGACAACAAAACCTGGGAACTCCTACTGTCTAGCCCTTCATACAGTGGACACATCCCTGTATGACTCTTCTGGAAACTTAGGCAACAAAATCTCCCCTCCTTCTGCTGGGTCTCCTTCACCTCATCAATGATTGCTGCTGCGCCTATGTGCTGAGTCTCACGCTGAATATATTTGCGGAGAAAATTCGCATGGAAAAGTTTTAGTTTCCCATTCACATCAATTCGGTAATCCCGACCGACCTTTTCAGTGATGGTGAATGGTCCTTTCCAATGCATCAGCAGCTTGTTGTGACCCGTGGAAGCAGTACCAGGACTTGATCTCCCACCTTGAGAGATTGCTTCCTCACCTTCCTGTCATATTGCTTCTTCTGACCGACCCTAGCCTCCTGCAAACTTTCCCTTGCAACCTTACGTGTCCATACCTAGCCCACCTTTGGAACAGGGCGCGATTGGGCCAATCAGATCGACGGCCACTCTCCTGAATGGTGTGTCAATTAAAGGGGGATGTTTAAGAGGCGCCTTCCTCTTCACCCCTCTTGTGGCTGACCTTTGACACACATCACATGACATGCAGAACCGCGTTATGTCTGCCATTGCTCCTGGGCCCAAAGAAAGTCATCAAAGATTCGGTCAGCTGTTTTGCTGGTGCCGAGATGACCCGCCATGAGCGACTCATGACCCACTGACATGACAGTGTCACGATAACCTGCTGGTACCTCTAACTGAGTGGTCACCTTACCTGTCTTCCCCTTGGTGAACACTCGGTACAACAGCCCGCCTTTCACAAGAAATTCTGTCTCACCTCCTCTAACCACCTGTTTCTCTCCACCTCTTGCCAACTCCCAAGACTTCACGAGCGAAGGGTCTTGTTCCTGCGCTGCCCTAAACTCATCAGGCGACACATCTATGCCTGACTTCCTTGCTGGAACGACTAACGTTTATCAACCTTTTCCTCCTTCTTGCTCCGTGTCTGAACTGCTGCCCCTGTAGCAGTCAACAACTCAGGATCCCCTGGATCCCTTGCCCCTGGGAATATTTCCAATGATCAAATCATGAAGGGTTTTCTCCATCACCAACGCAGACAACTCGCCTGAGAAGTAAGGGTACGAAATTCTATCTTAGCAACTGAAACTCCCTCACAGTGCCATCGATTAGAGTACAGTCTGGATTTGCCCTGTCAAATCCCCTTTCTCGACCAGCGTTGTTCGTACTACACCGCATGAACAACCAGTGTCTCGTAACACTTCACCCTCTGCTGGCCAATCCACCCTTCTTCCACTGGTAACGAACCACTCAGCCTAGTGCCCTCCATCCCTGACACTGACTGCTGTCCAGTGCTAGCCATAGGCTGCACTCCACCCTCTTCAGACTGAATCCCCTTTGGGTTCCACTGCAGGTCGTTTCCCTTGACGACCCTTATCCACCTCTTTCAAGGCTGCTGCCTTCTGGAACCTCATGCGACAATCCCTCGCCACATGTCCCTTCTTTTGACAAATGAAACACCTAATGTCCCTTTGCCCCTTCCTTCTGCCCCAACCACTGGGTTTGCAGACTTTGCAGAAAACTCTCCTAGTCTCCTTGCACTCTTCTCACCTGTGCCTAGCACCTGTTTCTCCTGCACCTTAGTGCCCAAACGTGCCTCTCTATACACCTCTGCGAACTTCAACAACTCCCCTGCTTCTCTGGCTGCCTCTCTTTCAAATGTATGGTTAACTCAGGGCCGCAACCTGACAAAATCTGTTCTTCATAACTAGCTTTTTCAATTCAGCGAACTCCTTTTTCGTACCACTCAACTCTAACCACTTCTCAAAATAGTGATCTAAACTGCACCAAACTGAGTGTACGTCTCACCTGCTTGTAATTTAGCTGAACGAAATTTCTTCCTGAACCCTCCTCTGTGAGGTCAAATCCTTCATCAACGAGTCCTTCACAGCGCCGAAATCAGACTGTTGTTCCGCTGGTAACGCAGTAAAAATCTGTAATGCCTTACCCGTCAGTAACGCTGACAAAATGACTGCCCACTCTTCTGAAGGCCAACCCTGACTGGTCGCAAACGTTTCGAAACGACTGATGTATGCATCAATCGAATCGGTTCCTTCAGAGAATTTGGCAACTTGGGTCGGGGAGCATAGCTGCGCACAGAGTCACTGGAAACTGAACTCCCATCCTCGGGGGTCTCCCTTTGTATTCTCACTTTCTCTAGCTCTAATTGAACCTTTAATCTTTCTGTTTCCTGCTTCATTCTTTCTGTCTCCTGCGCTTCCCTTAGTCTTCTGTTTCCTGCGCTTCCCTTATTCTTTCTGTCTCCTGCATTGCCTGATTATCATTAGCCTGAATCCTTAATTTTTCTATTTCTTGCTCTTCTTTAGCCTTTTCCCGCTCTGCTATTCCAATGCGACGCGGCGTCTTTCCGCGCGTTCATCTCTTTCCATCTTTTGTTGGTTTTCAACGAATGCACGCAACTCATCTCCTGAGTAACCTAAATCACGAGCGACGCTCACGAGTTGTTCAATAGGGGTGTTCTTTTCTTCCGCCATTGTATCTCCTTTTTTTTTTTTTTTTTTTTTTTTTTTTTTTTTTTTTTTTGAACAAGATTTTATAACTATGACAGCCAAACTGGTGGTTACCGACACGAGTGACGTAATAGCACAATCCTATGAATGATATTAGCTTGGGACAACGTAGCTAGTTTTTATAAGACGCCCAGCGCCTGACCCAACTATGAGAGCGAATTATAGGCAATCTGTGCGAAATAAGTACTCTGGGCTGAAATGCCAAGCCTAGTATTAACTATCTTGGAAGCAATGCCAAGCCTAGTATTTAACTATCTTGGGAACATACAGTAAGACAACCCCTTGTCTTAGGATTACAATACTTGAATCCCACCCAGCTTCCTCTCTGAGAAGTTGAACAATTATAATAAATGGGCCAGAATATCCTGGCAGGCTCGCCAATAAATTGTCAACCTCGGGTGATGTCGATGGAGGAAGGACTAGCGCACAGCCCAAACACACTCACAGCTTGCTTACGATCTCATTCATATATCATGCATTCGTCACATCAAACCACTAGTAAAGTCTATAACTTTACTACACATGTTCATAGAACGAAACATCAATGCATATGGAATCAAATGAAATAAAACATTCTCTCTTTCCTGAACTTCACAAAATCATTTATCTAAAACATCATTAACTAACCCGGTATAAACAGATTTCTACTTTACCTGGCCAGGTGATCTTAACTATTCACGAATCACTGTCTCTTCTTTTCTTTTCTTTTTCCTTTCACTGTCACTTTCACAACACGACACAACTGCCGGCACTGGTGTTGGTCTGCTTGCACCGGTCAAGCTGGACTGCTGGCACCGGTCAGGCTGGACTGCTGATGAAAGTGGCGCTGGCCAAGTATGAGGTCGAACCCCGGTGAGGATAGAACAGTGACTATCAACATCGATCTGGTCTCCTTTCTTTCTTCCTGCATTAACGCATTGCACTCTCTCTCTCTCTCTCTTCTAGTCTGCTCTTATCAAA
>CM031608.1:51009560-51069560 GCA_018398815.1 Conus ventricosus | reverse complement strand
TCTGTCTGTCTGTCTTTCTCTCTGTCTCTGACTGTCTGTGTGTGCTCGCGCAGCTGTCATAGTCCACTGGGCTGCAGACTTTGATTTGCCATTTGAACAGTTAACAAAAAAAATGTGGGAGAGAAAGGGGTTTGCATATGGGATGTAAAACATGCAGCAGATCTAAAACTTCACATTACTAGCCTGGACCACAGAACACCAAAAAATGGCATTTTGACCCTATAAGAGACAGGACAAGTCAACGATCTCTGGAGGAGGCTTCGGGGATGGGGACTGAGGTGGAACGGTGAATATAAAATCGGGGGAGAGTTTATGTGATTGTGAGGAAATGGTAATATCGAGTGGGTCTCTGGAGTCGACGGGGCGGGGGCGGGGGGAGGTGGCGTGTGGGGAGTGGGGGGGCGTTTCACAAAGTGAATTATTCGACGTGATGGATGCCATTTTACACTGTTGTTTCGGTTGTTGAAAGAATCACTCGGTGGGTTCTTTTCGACGCGGCGAGTACTCAATCGCTAGCAATGTTGTGCTATTGTTTGACTAAGGTACGCGCGACTACTCCCCAAACAACAAAAAAGATGCGTCCGTAGCGCACGCACGTACACACACAACACACACACACACACACAACACACACACACACACACACACACACACACACACACACACAACACACACACACCGCACGCACACACCACCACCACGACACACTACACACACACACACACACACACCAACCCACGCGCGCGCGCGCGCGCGCTCGGACAGAGACAGAAACATACAGACAAATATCACCACCTTTCCCGACTGTTTTTAACGAACAAAAACGCACGCACACACACAAACACACACAGCTTCAAAGACACAGAGAGAGACGAGAGAAGAGAAAGAGAAGAGGAAGAGAGAGAAGAGAGAGAGAAGGAGAGAAGAATGAAATGAGCAGGAGGAAAGAGGAGAGAGAGAGGAAGAGAGAGAGGAGAGAGAAGAGCGAAGAAGAGAGAGAGAGAGGGAGACAGCAGCACACACAGAGAGACAGAGAGAACAGAGACAGAGGGAGGAGTCAAAAAATTGAAAAGCGCGAAAAATGCAAAGTAACATACATAACGCGTAACACTGCAAGCAGACATGGGATTTTTGGACAAATAGGTCATCACAAATCATCGAAAGCGCACTGCTTCGTCAGTGACCTACTTGTACTCATTTTGCTATTTCGCTTCGAAAAAGGGAGTTACGAGTCGACTGCATTTTTCCTTGTTTGCATCTCAAGCATGTTGGTCCTAACCCAGCCGACTAAAGGGATGACTGTGTTAGCTGTCACCAATAAAACAGGGCCCTCCAAACACTGTTTATTATCAATATTATTATAGTTTATTATTTTATTATTATTATTTTATTATATATTATTATTATCATATTATTATTTTTATGCTGTAGTAGTAGTAGTAGTAGTAGCAGTAGGTAGTATTGGGCCACCTGATTCATCGAATTCTGCGAACTTTCTCGTGATTGGCTAGAGGGCTCGGCCGCACGGAGCGGCTGTTTCCGGATCACGTGTGTTTCACGTGCTCTGGTTCACGTGTGTTTCACGTGCTCTGGTTCACGCGAGGTTTTGTGGGTTCTCGTTAGAGCTGAGCACTGTATGAGACATATGCTTTCCTTTCTTCCTGCCCTCGTGTCCTGACGACCAAACGTTGCGTAACCACATCTGCTGGATGGTCTAGCAAATTTACGCAAAACCTTTTTTTCCTTTGAAGTGGAGCCTCCATCTTCTCATTTTCCACCTCTTCTTTTTTCTTTTATTTCTTTCCTCGCCGCCTCTCCCTCATCGTGTATAACCTGTATGTATCATTACCAATGGGCGTTGGCCTGCTGTGTTATTATTTTGACATTGGTGACAAAGCTCCTTGGTTTATTTCGTGCTAACGGGCATGGCCTGCTGTGTCATTATTTTAACATTGGTGACAGCTCCTTGTTATTTCGTGCAGGGCGTTGGCCGCGTGCATTTTGACATGTGCAAAGCTCCTTGGTTTATTTCGTGCTAATGGGCGTTGGCCTGCTGTGTTATTATTTTGACATTGGTGACAAAGCTCCTTGGTTTATTTCGTGCTAATGGGCGTTGGCCTGCTGTGTTATTATTTTGACATTGGTGACAAAGCTCCTTGGTTTATTTCGTGCTAATGTTTGGCGTGCTGTTCTCTCCTACTGTCCTGTTGATTATTTGTAACTACAGCACATAATTAAGCCAAACAATACCGTCAACAAAATGAATGAATTCAACGTGTAGTGTCTGCCAGTGTGCGTGCGAATGTATTAATGTGATGGAGAAATATTCATGACTTTAGATATTATATTTACATCAGGCCTCAGTCGGTGTTGGAGAGAGAGAGAGAGAGAGAGAGAGAGAGAGAGAGAGAGAGAGAGAGAGAGAGGAGAGAGAAGACGAAGAAGACAGACAGACAGACAGACAGACAGACACAGAGTGTGGAGTGAGAGAGAGAGAGAGAGAGGTGAGAGAGAGAGAGAGAGAGAGAGAGGAGAGAGAGAGAGAGAGAGAGAGAAGTAGAGAAAGAGACAGAGACAGAGAGAGAGAGAGAATGTGTGAGAGAAAGAAGAGAGAGAGAGAGAGAGAGAGAGAGAGAGAGAGAGAGAGAGAGAGAGAGAGAGAGAGAGAGAATTGTTTGTTTGTATGTGTGTGTATGCGCGCGCACATTTGTGTGCGTGCGTGTTTGTGTGTGTGTGTGTGTGTGTTGTGTGTGTGTGTGTGTGTGTGTGTGTGTGTGTGTGTGTGGTGTGTGTACGTGCACGCGCTTTAAGTGAAACCAAGCAAACCTATGTTAACAAACCTTCTTGGAACGATAGAGTGGCGTCCGAAATCGAGCAGTGTACATTTCGGGTGCATTCCAACAGTGTACATTCCGGGTGCATTCCAACAGTGTACATTCCGGGTGCATTCCAACAGTGTACATTCCGGGTGCATTCCAACAGTGTACATTTCGGGTGCATTCCAACAGTGTACATTCCGGGTGCATTCCAACAGTGTACATTCCGGGTGCATTCCAACAGTGTACATTCCGGGTGCATTCCAACAGTGTACATTCCGGGTGCATTCCAACAGTGTACATTTCGGGTGCATTCCTGGTGACAGGTCACCTTCACCAGGGTTTCCGCGGTCGATTAAACATTGGGCAAAGCCTTCGAAATGTTTGTGACGAACTTCGGTGGTATTTCCTAACATGAGAGTATGCGCGGACGCTCTGTAGCGAACGTGTACTTCTCTGCAACTTAACCAGTGTCGTACATTCCGTGCTCAATTTCAGCGATCTAGTTGATAGATCCAGTAATTATTGCCTTGGTGGCCCCTTGTCTAGGATCCTGTGACTGAACAAACAATCTGAGGAATTTCTTCTGATCGTTAAATGGGAGGCGGAATCATAAGGAATGTTTTATGTTAGTCTTATACAACGAAGGAGTAATGCGGCGAAGATTCACTCCTCGCATAAGTGCTAGCGTATTCCGGTTCCACACTTAGCAATTCAGCAAAACATATGGAAGACGTAGTCACTTGTCATGGGCAGCATGTCTCAATATTTCCACCTGTACTGTGGCCCTTTGTCAGGATCGGGACTTGGACAGGAACATGCTGGAGGATGGTCTAATAACGTGACAGAGACTGGATGGAGAGGGGGGTCTAAAGAAATTCAATAAGGGATTCCAATTGCTACTTTTTTAATTGGAATGAATTAAATTCATGAACTGAACAAGGATATGTTGTATGTTGTTCTACAGAAGCAGAAGATGTCACATAAGCTCAATGTAAGTGGTCGTTTGAGGTAATGAACACAGGTGATGATACGAAAGACATTTTATGATTCAAAGACTAAACACCTACATGGATGTCGTCTCCAGTCAGTTTTGTGAAAGGACCAGTATGAATGATTACGTACCAACCTCGGTGACGGTGGGTCAGAACCGGGTCTGAGGAGATGGGAGGGAGGGGTCTAGGTCGATTCCCTAACAGGCAATTATTCTATAAGCTCCGGAGCTCCGAACGCAAACTTTGTTTGCTTGAGGATCAGTTGAGGGACTGAACCAAGGCGTGTTTATTCATTTTTATGACAGAGTGTCGAGAGTATTGCTTCAACTCTAAAGCCCAACAGGTGTGGATATCATTTCATGGGTCACATTCTTGATTATTAGCAGTGATGCGCATCGATAACCGACTCTTATAATATCCAGGCTAGCTTAACTACGCTCTATCATGGCTAGATTACTACATGCTTATCCAGGATAGCTTACTACAGCTTACCAGGCTAGATTACTACAGTCTATCCACTATTACTACAGCTTAAACCAGCTAGATTACTCAGTTGTATCAGGCAGATGTACGGTCTCTCCAGGCTAGATTACTACGCTCTATACCGGCTGACTTACTACAGCTCTATCCGCTAGAATTATAAGTTCTATCCGGCTAGATGACTACAAGCTCTATCCATGTGTGATCATACATGCTTCTATCCAGGCTAGATTACTACGCTTCATCCAGGCTAGATTACTACAGCTACATGCCAGGTACATCACTTACAGGCTCATCCAGGCTTGATTATCAGTCTATCCAGGCTGATTCTACGCTCAATATTCAAGGCTAGATTACTACAGCTCTATCCAGGCTAGATTACTACAGTTCTATCCAGGCTAGATTACTACAGTTCTATCCAGGCTAGATTACTACAGTTCTATCCAGGCTAGATTACTACAGTTCTATCCAGGTTAGATTACTACAGTTCTATCCAGGCTAGATTACTACAGTTCTATCCAGGCTAGATTACTACAGCTCTATCCAGGCTTCAGAGTTACTACAGTTCTATCCAGGCTAGATTACTACAGTTCTATCCAGGCTAGATTACTACAGTCTATCCGGCTAGATTACTACAGTCTATCCAGGTTAGATTACTACAGCTCTATCCAGGCTAGATTACTACACTTCTATCCAGGCTAGATTACTACAGTTCTATCCAGGCTAGATTACTACAGTTCTATCCAGGCTAGATTACTACAGCTTCTATCCGGCTAGCTTACTACAGCTCTATCCAGCTAGATTACTACAGCTCTATCCAGGCTAGATTACTACAGCTCTATCCGTTGAGTACGACGTCTATTCCAGGTAGTTACAAGCTCTATCCAGAAGATTACTACAGAATATCCAGGTAGATTACTAGCTCTTAATAAGTGGAAGATACTACGTTCTATCCAGGCTGATTACTACAGTTTATCCTGGTGTAGATTACTACGCATCTATCAGGCTAGTTTTACTTATCAGCTCTATCCAGGTTAGATTACTAGCTCTACCAGGCTAGATTACTACGCTCTATCATTAGATTACTTACTAGTTTATCAGTTAGATGTATACAGTTTTTCCAGGCTAGTTTTCGTTTTGTCTATCCATGTAGTCATTACAGTGCTTATCCGTGCGTACTAAGCTCTTCATGTGTCTCAGTTCTTCCAGGCTAGATTCTAGCTCTCTTTGCCTAACTATCTGCAAAGAATTCAAATGTGTGTGTGAGACCTGTATTGGAATGTGGAATAATCGCAATGTGTGTTTGCTACTACTAGTGAGGGACGTAACTTCGAACCTTATTTTCTTTGTTCAGTCGACCGGGTTGACAATTGAGAAGTGCACTGTTGCTGACATGATTTATTGCTGAGTTTTCGTGTGTGTGTGTTGAGTGTGATTTTTCAGTGTCGTGCGTGCGTGCTGCAGTGCTGATTTCTGTGCCGTGCGTGCGTGACGTATGTGGTTGTGTGATTGGTGTGTTGTTGTTGTATTGTGTGGTTGTGTGTTTGTGGTAGTGTGTGCGCGCGCACAAACGTATCAATCTAATATTTGGGGGTTGACGATACCACAAACGTAGTACAGTATTAATGTTTCAAGGAATAAAGCTATTTGGTGGAATTCTTACCATATTCACGTTGCAGGGAAAATACTAAATCAACCGGCATGTCAAAACGATGTTTAAGTCTATATGGAATCCGTGGTATAGGCTACCTAATATTTCATTGATACTCTGTCGTGACCGTCTAAGATGTAATTCAAAATTTATGCCCTTACCCCAAACACTTTCGTTAATAAATTTTGGTGGGGAGTTCTCACTTCTACTCACTCTGGGGATAGTCAAACAAAGGTGACTACAAACACGATTGTTATCCTTCACGGCACAAGTGAACAGTTTAAAACAACATAGCGTAGATGACTGAAAACTGTATCCATATATTCCCTTACCCAATTCCAAACCTCTGCTGACAATTACATGATTCAAACAAAGTAATGGTACAATTCGTTAACTAAATGAAGACTGGAATACCTAAGGTTAGAGAAGGGAATCTGAGATGGATGAACTTGTGTCAATTTGCAAACTTTTGACTTGGACATTCTCGCAAATGAAGTATAAATTTTATATTGTAAATCAGAAACCTTCTTAAGAAAACTGTCCATGAAACTGGTCTTGTGAATACCGTATATACTGGTTGATTGCCCTGGATATGTACCGTGTAATTATTTTGAAAAATCAAAAGGCACGTTTGAGACTCTCCTTGCGACATATCAATATCAACTAGGGAACTTCGGATATTCGTCAGCATTCATGTGTCAAATGACATTTAGCTCATTTGGACGCTAACTTGTCAGCAATGAAAGGTTTGTGACAGTCTATTCAATAAACATTGTTTACTCTGCACTCAGACCAGTACGAGAGTGTCACAATGAGATTTCAACCATTGCAGAAGTTTGGCTTCGTCCGATCGCCTCCATTTCTCTGCCAATGTATTGAAGGTGTACATGAAGGGGTTAGATAGCGGAATTCAATGGTAATATGAATATTGCTAGCGCCACGTTCACCTGTCCAGGGATAGGAGTACCGGCCGCTGCCAAGATCCCACACAGTCCAATTGGAAACCAGCACATGAAATCTGTCACGGCTACTGTGATGAGTCGCTGAGCAATGGCCATGTCGCGAGACATGTTGGTAGTGCTGGTCTTTAAAGCGTTTTTCTGTACTGACCAGTAAATCGAGGCCTGACCGGCAGAAATCAGCAAGAACAGGACGAAGTTAAAGACGATCAGTACACTGAAAGAATAAACCCTCCCTTTGAAGGCTTGCCTTGTCACGGGCAGCGGGATGCAGATACCTGTCTGGCTGTAAAACTTCCAGTGTGACGTCATCGGGAGTAAAGGCAGTACGGCCAGTGTCCAGCCCGTTAACCAGGCCAACAGACATGTGACCCCTGCTGACGTTCGCTCAAATCGCAAGGTGCTGAACGGAAAACGAAGGACAACAAAACGATCCAGTGTGATTAACCAGATGACCAGAGCTGACACCTCACTGGACAACAGAGACAGAGCGCCAGCCATCTTACAGGCCACACTGCTTTTCCACCAATCATCATGACCCACGTATCTGCCACGGAACTGTCCGTCAGCTGCTCCGATGATGGCAATGTAGACACCCATCAACAAGTCTGCCAAAGTGAGGTTGAGAACAAAGACGCTGTAACCACTGGAAGAGGTCATGCTTCTTACAAACACACGTGCGCAGAAACAGAAGACGTTTCCGGTCAGTGACAGACAGGTGATGAGCCATAGAAACCCACGGTATAACCAGGATTGTAATAAATCTTCACAGGAAGATATTTCGTCTTTTGGAGCATAACAAGATATGCGATGAATGTGACTCGGAAGTATCTGTCTGCAGCATAATTTATAGTTTTGTGTCGTGACGGCTTGTAAATGGAAAAGGCCTTTAAACATATCAGTTGGAAAATTAGTCACCGGACTTCCATCCATGAACAGTTCAGTTAACTGTGGTATGAGCTGAAAGCCTAAGGGACTGATGGTGTGTACAGTAGTGAAAGTTAGGTTTAGTTTCTGTACGTGCGGAAAGAGCGAGAAGACCTGGGTATCCAACTCTGTCAGGGTTGTAAATGACAAGTCCACCTGTGTGAGAAGACTTTGCCGGGACACCGAGGAAAGGTCTGTGTGAAGAAGGTCAGGGGATTATGGGATAACGACAATGCTTGTAAACTGCGCAATCCAAGAAAAAAACTCATGTTCACTTCCCTCAGCTTGTTCTCACGAGGTCAAGGAACTTCAGATTGGACATCTTAATGTTGGGCAAGAGAGACAAAGAACACTGGGCGAGAATTAGATGGATGAGATAGGGACGGTACCTCATGTCAGACAGCGTCATTCCAGAACCGGTTGCATCCAAAGAGCGAACATTAAACAAGCGTGCCATAGAGAAAGGCTGTGGGCAAAAGAACGCGTGACCTTGACACAGACAGCCCACAGGGCAACTTGTGTCACACGCTATTTCATCATCGTGCATTGGACAGTGAGGCCAGCCATCACATAGCTGGTCAGCGTGTAGACAGGTTGTGGAAGCTCTGCACCTGAAGAATCCTGGACACATCATGTGCCCACAGCCATCTTCGTCCTGTCGGTCCATACAGTCGTGCATTCCATTGCATCGTGTGAAGACAGGGAGGCAATCGCTGAAGTCACCAGGACAACGGTAATGGCTGTCAGGACAGGAGTCGTTGGGATGAATTTCGAAGGAAGTAAACTTCCTGGCGCTATCAAACTGGACGAGGGCAGGGCCTGAGAAGCGTCTGTACCAAACTACATGCAGTTTGTACACCTTGCAACTGAGTTCATCTGAATCGTCCCAGCACTGGGGCGTTTGATCACAAACCTTATCAAAGGAAAGGCACTGACCATTGCTGCACGTGAAATCATCGATTGCACAAGTCGGATGTTCACAGAATAACTCATCACTGTTATCCCTACAATCACAGATGAAATTACACACCAAAGTATATGACAGCGTGGTTATATCATCACTGCATGTAAATGTGGAAACTGAAATACGGTCATGTGATGAGTGAATACCGATGTTACGGACTGAATGTTTAGAGAAATGGCAAGACGTGTGCTGTTGACCATACCACATGAACGAGGGGAGCCACATGTAAGAAACGTGTATGTTATGTGTCCATCGGGCTGGATCTTCTTGCACTCTTGTCGCCAGGGCCCTGCAACACGAGTTCTGTTCAACATGATCGGCTTCCTGTAAGGCAACTGATCTTTGGCCTTGTTTGGCTGGATTTCACAAACCACACTCTGAGGCCGTGCTTTATTCGACAGGTATGACACAATTTTCAGATCCGTGAAAATCAGAAGGATATTGTGTACGAAAACAAAGAATCTTTCCAAGGTGATATCCGAAAAGGGCTAGGAATGTATGATGAAGCACCAGTCTGTCATGGAAACGTTCATGTATGTACATGGCGGGCAGTTTCCTATCATTGACAAACACGCCCACAAAGTGATTATCCAGCCTTTTAGGATGCATGGCTGTCACGCGTATAACCACACTGTACCAGTCGTATACACACATCGGAGCACTCACGGCACCTTTCAGAGTGTTACAATGCTCAGTCATTTTCCTGACATCTATCACGTCATTGGGTATTCCAGACAGATCGTTGAAAAACATGTAACACCGACCGCACAATGCCACCATCCCTGACAGCCAGGACTGCTGTAGGGACAGTGACCCGTTTCATCGCGTCCATCCTCACACTCTGTCTGCAAGTTACAGTCCACATGGTGACGAAATCTAGGGTAATGACCTACTGAACAGTTCCATAAACCATTGGGCAATTTTAGAGGGGTTCTAAGTTCCGGAAAAAAGGAAAAAAAGAGCGTAAAACAGCGTGTCATTATGCACGGTTTTCTCCAAACGCGAAGACTGAAAAGTGTTGCATTGCACGCATGAGCAAAATCAGATTTGATGTCTTCCTCTCTGTTCCAAATCCTAATGTCTCTATGTTGGAAATATCCGACAGAGGGACCGAAATACTTTGAATGACAAAATAACGAAACTTTAGTCAGTTTTGATGATATTTCTTTGAAACTAAGTATGACCATGTTTTTAACAGGCACCGAAACATATCCAGAGATCCACAAATCACCTTCTTGACTTACATTCTCTCTCCTTGTCATGAATCCAGACGATGGCGATGTCATTACAACATACAGGTCCTGACTCTTATTTGATTGACCACGTGTTACTGTAAACAGCAAATTAAAATGACATTACGCCATTATAACAATATATATAACAATGAAAGTCACATATGCCAACAATCCTGGGTTTTTTTTTCTGAAATGCCTGCACTAGCTCCCGTTTCATTCTCAGATTTCTCCTCTGTGCCACTTTGTGCCACATTCTCAGATTTCTCCTCTGTGCCACTAGCTTGTACCCTGCCTAGAGTTGTGACCCTCTGTTTAAAATCCATGCAATCATCTGAAAGTGAATAAAAGAAAGACAGGAGAAAGAACTGTTTGCGGCATACTTTTTGTACTCCCAGTTCTTATAGAACAGGGAGTACTTTAGAATGGGAACGAAGAAATGCTGTGTGTGTGTGTGTGTGTGTGTGTGTGTGTGTGTGTGTGTGTGTGTGTGTGTGTGTGTGTGTGTGTGTGTGTCTGTCTGTCTGTCTGTCTGACTGTGTGTCCGTGGTCAAAATGTGTTCCACTCGCTCCAGACAAAACTACTGGGCCGATCTTTCTGAAAATTTGTAGGTATGTTCATTATGGGCCACGGATGATGCCCGATGTTTTAGTTTACCGCTATAACCGTTACTAACGGCTGTAACGGCCTGTAGCGGTTTTTCTTCTTTATGGAATATCTCGGAAAGTACATGGCCGATCTTTGTAAAAATGAGCAGGTACGTTCATTATGGGTCACGGATGATGCCCGATGTTTTAGTTTACCTCGTTATAGCCGTTACTAACGGCTGTAACGGCCTGTAACGGTTTTTCTTCTTTACGGAATATCTCAGAAAGTACTTGGCCGAACTTTCTGAAAATTTGTAGATATGGTCACTATGGGTCACGAATAATGCCCGATGTATTAGTTTACCGTTATAACCGTTACTAACGGCTGTAACGGCCTGTAACGGTTTTTCTTCTTTATGAAATATCTCAGAACGTACTTGGCCGACCATTATGAAAATTAGCAGGTATGTTCATTATGGGTCATGGATGATGCCTGATGTTTTAGTTTGCCCCGTTATAGCCGTTACTAATGGTTGTAACGGCCTGTAACGGTGTTTCTTCTTTATGGAATATCTCAGAAAGTACTTGGCCAATTTATAAGCGGTTTGGATGGTCTTGTGACAAATCGGATCCTCTGTCCATATGTAAGTGATGTAATGCTGAAAATAGATTAAGCAACCGTTAAAAACCGTTATTCTGGCGTTATTTCTTATATATAGGTGGATTTTAATGAATTTGGTATATAGAAAGGTTATCACACACAAATATAGTGTTTCATATAGTGTTTCTATATAGTGTTTCAAAATTTGACCGTTAAAAACCGTTATTCTTGACATATTGTCCGATTTGGATGAAATTTGACATGTACACAGACTTTAGCCCAGTGAGGACTGAAATACCGGTTTCAAAAGTGTGTATCGGTTATATAACTGTTAAACCGTCAATTTGGCGTTATTTTTTTATATATTGGTGGGTTTTAATGAAATTTTGTATATAGAAAGGTTATCACACACAAATGGCACTTCCATGAAGTGTTTCAAAATCTGACCGTTAAAAACCGTTATTCTTGACATATTGTCCGATTTGAATGAAATTTGGTATGTTCACATGCTTTAGCCCAGTGAGGACTAAAATACCAGTTTCAAAAGTGTACATCGGTTAAATAACCGTTTAAAACCGTTATTTTGCCTTTATTTCTTATCTCACAAAGCACTTGGCCGATTTATAAGCGGTTTGGAAAACTGGGAGTACGTTTATATGCTTCGCATCTTGTTTTTCTTGACACGCACGTACTGCCATGACTCTGTGAGTATGACACTTTTCATTCACACACAAGATACTGCTATTTTACAAAAATCGAACGTATCTCTTTAAGAACTCAATTACGAAGTAATATCGCCCTTCCCCTTCGATGCTCCGAGTTTCACGCATTGTAATTGTCTGATGTATGTCTATGAACAGTAATTGTTTAATATCATCATTTTAGCGGTTTTTTAGACCAACGATACAAGATCATTGGAAGGAGTGGCATGAGATCGGATACATTATTCCATTTAGGTTAATCAAAACGGATTATTCGATTGGACTCTGTCACGCACTGCATGTTTCTTCCAACTGTCATGTTCAAGGTTCGTTTTGTCTAGAGGGAAGAATTTATGTAGGGGGTTAGTTTTGTTCAACGATAACCTCAAGCAGAGTGTCATGTGTCTTTTAAAAAAAACTTAGTTTTATTTTAGCTTTTAAAACTCTCTGCAACCCACCTTCCATCCTGCATCGTCATGTGTTTTCCGTGTGGACTCGGGTTGCATGGGGGGTTAAACGTAGGCTGAGTGAGCTCCCTCTCACCTGCCAATCAGGTTTTTTTCGGAAGCCGACCGGAGCAGTCGAGGTTGGGATGGGATAGTGGGCGTTAGCATAACGTGTCGGTGCAAGCCGTACGCTTGCAGTCTTTTCTGGGTAGTTGTATTTTGGTGAGGGATCCATATCCCTCAAAGAGCCACCACTGTTTCGCCTTTGAGGGAAACTGCGTTGCATTTTTTTTTGGAGATCCCTATCTCCCGGCTCTCGGCATCAGGTTTTTACCTTTGGGTGGAACCAAACCGTAGTACTCCATACGAGTGCTGTCATCTTGTCTAGTTACCCTTTTGGTAGTATTCCTGTGATCAGTATCACAGTCGTGAATCCCCGTATTCACTTAGAGGCAGAAGCCTGTTTTTCTAAATTCTTAGGCCCTGACCAGGGTTCAGATGCGAGCCGTGCAGGGCTTGCTATTCAGCTTCTCAGCGAGTCCCGTTCACAAGTCTAGTTGGTGAGTACGTTGCGCAGTTAGTTCATATCTATTTCATTTTTATTATTTATTTCCAAATCTATTTTAAATTGGTTTTCCTCTCGGCTATAACTTTAATTCTTACATTATTTATTTTGTTATGTTTGAGAATTATTTTCGTTTATAATTTCATTATCATTTCGTTTATACCAACTTTTAATTATTCATTTACTTCTAGGCCATTTTTTTTTTACATTTACAGCAGTAGGGCGTGTTATTCATTTTCCCCTCCAAATATGTAGTGTTGTTTTGTTCTGTGTGTTGTCGCGTGCCTGTACCACATTCCGGGTCATGTGTCTTGCCACAAGTGTTTTGTGTGTTGGTGGTCGCCACTTGTAAATGCGCTTGTTCAGGACTTGGGCTTTTCTTTTCCATTTTTGTTGTTGTCAGTCTTGTAATATTTAGGGCGCCCATAAGTTTATGTGGCGCTGTTAACGCTTCCGGCTTTTGTTTCCGAAAAGGGGAGTTGTCCCGAGGGAGATGATTCGTTTTTTTATATAGCTCAAGAGACCCAACCCCGGGGTGTTTGAAATAAACGGTTGTGAACGTTTATTGGAAATATGTATGTAGGCAAAGTGTCTGAACCGGGGAGATTTTGTATTTAATACTATTTGAGAACTGAAATTAGCAAGCGCTCTGCCAGTGCATTCCGTGCCTGTCCTTGTAACTCTCTGTAATGGATGTCTGCTTACGGGTTTTTGCTTTGCACCTGTTTATATGGGAAACCATCTTTTGCGTGTTTTCCAGGACGACTTCTTGGGTTTTTTTTTCTCGTTTCCCTCACCAGTGGCTGACTTACCTGTGTGCCGCTGCTGCTGCCGCCGACCTTGCAGCTGTGGCCGGTCTCGCCGCCTTAACGGTTTCTGCTGTTGCCGCCATCGGTACCGCAGCTGCTGCTGCGACCGCGGCTTGACCCCGCTGCCTCCTTCATCTTCTTCGTCGCCCACATCATCCCTCCCCTGTCCTCTCCCAGTCTTCAGCCCTTTCTCCTCCTCGCCCCTCTCCCGGGAACCCGCAAGGACCTCGCCCTCGGGGTCAGAGCGAGGACGCACCAGTCCGCCATGCGCCATCTTTGGAGAGAGGACCTTCATCCTGACCTCTTCATCTTGTGTTGCGCCGGCGACCCCACTCTCTACCCCTACAGCTTCGTGGGTCGCTGGTGCCACTGCTCTACCTGCTGCATACAGGTGTTGGACGGCCGCCACACCTGGGTGCCTGGTTTGAGTGCATCTCACCTTCACCCTTGAACCTTCGTGCCCTCGTTGTGTGTAACTGTATCTCCTTGGAAGGAGAAAGGACGCTATCCTGTCTGCGACGTGGTGTGTATCCGACGGGGCGGACGCGCTCTCCCTTTGCCGGACCCGCGCAGGACTGTCTCACGGTTGAGGCTTTGGGGGTCGGTCCGCAAGTCTGGCATCCACGTTTAATTATTGCAGAGATAAAGGACAGGCATTAAATCAGTTTTGTCAGCAGAGCGCTTTATAATTCTATTATAGTTATGTTTGCCTAACATGAATGTTTTGTTTTGTATTTCCACATATACTTGCTTTCCAGGGTTGTCGCCGCTGTATGGTGCGTTTTTTTTGTGCAGGATTCCAGTTTATCTATCACGCCAAGTTTAACCATGCACTGTTTATCAATCTTTCTGTGATGAACTGTTCCTTCGTCTGTTAGCGTTTAAAAAGAGGGTGAAATAATGTTGGATGTTTAGTTACAGTCCTCAGCAGTTGAACTCCCCCAGTATACTACCCCATTCTAAGGGTATTGCCCAAGACGCTCCCCTTTGTTTTTTTGTTGTTGGCCTTTCTTATTTAATGATCCAGTACTAAAATTTCTCCTGCTGAACCGTAATCCCGTCTCATCCCACAGCTGTTGTCCTTGATTTGCATCTTGGCAATTCTGATCATCCCTATTTTAATTTTTGAGGGATCAGGTTTTGGCAAGCATTCCTTTTTTTTTTTTTTTTTTAATCTTCCTTGACCCCTTTGATTGCATTCCAGCTCCACCTTACCTTTTGGCCCCACCAAGAATCCGGCCGGGACGTGAATGTTAGTGGAGAGAGATTCGATTATTTTGTGCGTGTGTGTGTGTGTGTGTGTGTGTGTGTGTGTGTGTGTGTGTGTGTGTGTGTGTGTGTGTGTGTGTCCCTTCCATTTATTTACAACCCTATGGAGTTATTATAAGTGTATACCCGTCCTTATATATGTATGTAAACGTGGTGTGAACATCTATGTTTTTTTGTGACAGTAAAGTTTCAGTTTTTTGTACTCGTATTTCCGTGTTTGGATTTGATGTTTGTGTGGTTAGTGCGATTGAGTTGGGATTGATCATAGCGTTTCCCTTGAACAATTACCACGTGACTTCACCCACGTGACAGACTGATTGTCCTATAATGCCGAGCGAAGGAAGCTCGCGTCCACAAGACTGAGAAGTATGCCTGACAAACCAGCAGCTCAGGGAAGTCTGGCTTCCAAGCCAAAGTCATCGACGTCGAGGTTGGAGAAAGGGGTATTGAAGATCTGTCAGTCTATGGCCTCATGATACAGCTCTCAGTTTGGGGTACGAAGAGGACCAGAACCCTGAAGACAATGGCTGAAGCAGCAGAAGAGAGCTCTATCTAGATCTAGAGCAGACGTCAACTTCACAAGGCTTAGATTTCCCAACGGCTGGTCGATAGCTACGTGAGTTAGACATCAGTTAGAAAATGGGCGTCTTAAGACGCCCAACCATGCAGAGTGGGGACAAAAATTCACCAATGTTAAGGAAAAGTGGAATGAAACTGGATGTAGTACTTTACTTAGGTTTGTCAAAGCAAGTGATCTTTTCTTTCTGTGCCACCTCAGTGGTATTGCACTCCCGCCGCTCATTTCGATCCCTAGTCCACAGCCCAGCCCAGCCCGCGCAGCCCCGGCACCGGCAATCCACAGGGAGCAGTCGATGCCAAGTCGTCAAGATGCAACCCACCGGAGGAGACACTGCACTGCTGCCGAGTCATTTCGGTGGTGTTCAGTGGCGCCTGTTCAGATCCAACATATCCAGGACACCACCTGCTAAGCCCCCTACTGACGACATTAATTGCTTGGTCGCGGAGCCGGTGTGAGCGAGCTCTACCTCCAGAGGGCGCCACCACGTCCGTCCAATGACAGCCCCCATGAATTTGCCAATACCAGTGATCCCGCCGGAATCAAACCAAGGCCATAGACGTGAAGAGGACATTGAAACTGAGGTCACTATGAGAGCAGGGTATAAAGGGACACAGAATTTGAGACTTTTTCTACTGCTGATCGATGAGAATGAGGCTGATGAAAAAAATGCTACGGCATTCCGGTCTGAGACTGCATGACAGAGCTGTACTCTACGATTCCTTTCATAATATGTCCTGGTGTCGAGGCCTAAGATACAGACACCTGCAGTGTTGTTCAGGAAATTTAGCATCACTCTCAGAGATGCATCTATTTCGTGGATTAGACTCGACTGTGTGGTCCCAGTTCTCCCATCTGAGCCCGTAGCAAACTCGACTCTAGGTAGGATCCGGTCGAGGCAGAAAAATCCCACATGGCTCAGACGGGAATCAAACCCACGACCTCCCAACCAGTAAGTCTGCGACACAGACCACTCCGCCACGGTAGCTAGTCAAAGCAAATGATTTTAACTGAACTCAGTGTGCCATATTAAAGCATAACGGGGAAAATTCACATCTACAAGACAAAGAAATATCAGTATAGCCAACAGCTTGAGGGAGTCTGACTTCCATGCCTAAATTCTCGCCGTAGAGGCTGGAGCAAGAAGGTTTGTAGGTTCTTCAAATACACATCTTGTGAAACAGCTTTCAATTTGTGTAAGAGGAAGGATCTGAACCCTAGAGGTGATGGCAGGATTCGCTGAAACAGTTTCAGCTGGATCTGGTCGAAGAGGAGGAAAAGAAAGCTTCATGAGGCTTGAATTCCCTGCTTAGCTCGGATGTCTGATAGTTATGGGGGCAAGACATCGTCACAACAGAGTGCCTTGAGCTGCATATCAGCGTGAGGAGTTCAGAGCCAAAACACTTCCCTGTGCGGCGATTCTCGTCCATAGACCTTTCTGCTGTCAAGCTGCTCTCAGGTTTTCTTCCTACAAGACACGTTATGCCAATTCACGTTTTTGTATGGTATCAACCGTCACTATTAAGTCGTTTATACCCCACCTAACTGCAGGGGGTCATGCAAATATTGTTTTATATGAATACATAAAAGATTTGTTTAATCAACTAATTTATGTCTATGCCACATTCTTTGACCGTGATGTATTCTTTCCCTTCCTTTTTGCTCCCTTCAATCACAGTGTTGTGTGCGCTCTTTGGGGGTGGGGGTGGGGTGCCATTTTGGCTGATTTAGATAGATTTGTTGCCGCTTGCACATGAAGGCTGAGTCGCAGTACTCGCTCCATCGTCAAAATCTTAATAGAGGGTACAGGTCCCCTGCCTTTCAATTTTTTTTTACACTTGCGTGAAGCGAAAGACACACTCGAAATGGTCTCTTTCGGAAGTTAGCTTTTTGTAAGAGGAAATCGTCTGTTGAATAATAATCTTGAATTTGTTGTTTAGAAAGGTGTTGCTACTTTTCAGGGAGACTTGAGGTCTGTTAGGAAATAACGGTCTGACAACATCATTCATGTTAACTGGAACCTGGACTGGCTGCATTCGTAGTGTTCTTCATTGGTGCCCTATACTTTAAAAAACTATTAGCTTTTTTGTTTGCAATGAGAATTTGGCACCACCGCCAAAGCAAACTCCGCAAACGAACGCAATCACTCCTTTCACCCAAGGCGCGTTAAATAAATACACAACACCGAAAAGTTGGTTTTTTCCTCCCCCTCCCCCTACGGGAGAACAAATATAATTAGTACATACAATTCCTCAAATCAGCTTATCCACACCTCCTCTCCAATGTTGAGGCAACACAAATAAAACACAAACACACCTCCTCTCCACCAAGTAGGTAACACCAGGTACTGTTTCCCCTTCAATTGAAACATTCATAAACATGGGGGTTATGTCATTATCCATCATCACCGTATGTATACTATAAACCATTACCTTATAACCTCAACACAGGTGATCAATCAAATCACGATTCACAACAGTTAAGGTTATATAGTAGAGTCATAACATCATGGGGGATGCGCCAGTCATTTTTCATCCACATGGGGAAATGCGCCAGAGTCATTCTTCATCAACACAGGAGAATGTGCCAAAGACATTCTTCATCCACATGGGTTATTGTCTTCTGATACCGATTCAGGAGGTATCCACTCCTCTCTCAATTAGTAGAATTATGAGGTCTCAATTCCCCTCGACATCTTCTTACCAAGTTTCTTCAGTCCCAATAATACCACCAAAACAGCCCTCTCCGGCCCAAAGGGGCGCTGCCTGGCTGGAATCCTCCGTGAGGAAGGGTACTGCGGGGAAGGTCCTCCACCCGTCCCAGGCTGGGGTCAGATCCGGCACCTCCACCACCTTCAATCACCGCCACCCGTGGCCCGCGTGAGACAGGCAACCTGTCAACACAGTCGGAACCACATGCAGTTCTACAATAACTAAGGAGACTCACTTCAGCATGAAGATGTAAACAGTAACCTTTTCTTATACGTTGTTACTTTAAATGTTACTTTTCCTTTCTTTTCCCCATTCTTTTATAAAGAAATGTTACAGGTGTAACCACACTGGTTCTTATTCTTTTCTTTTCTTTTGAATACAAATGTTTTCTTTATTTTTTCCCCAAAGATTTCACTTCTCTCTAGTTAAACATTAATGACACAAATACCTCAACGATCCATCGGTCTTAATCGCCGTAATCAAACAGACCATGCGACTCCCCGGCTGGCGTAGAGCAAGTGATTATAAAATTTTCTAGCTAAGTTAAATAACGCGCGCAGCGCTCCTAAGCAGTACTCACCCGGGCCACTACCAACAGAACGACGCCATACAATCACATGATCTCTTTTCTCTCAATACCCCAATACCTCTGACGTTCAATCTTAAGACTGTTGATATACACAAACATGTGCACACGACACCTTCACACATCCTGTGCACATGCCATATAATAACAAGGCTACGCGAAACAATATTGTTTGAATTTATGGTGCCGGGATAAGCTGAAAATGGTAGTTATAGGGTACATTGTATAATAAGACATTCTGCTTGATAGCCTACCTTTTTCATCCGAGTCCATCCAGGCGTTAATGGGTAACATGGGAGTGGAGTGTGGAGGGAGGGTGGGGGAAAGTTTGGCACACGTGTCCACAGATCTTCCACCTTCTTATTCATCACGTCCATTGCAGCTGAGTGGACTGCTGTTTGGGGTGATACTCTGTAAGACATAATCAGTTCTTAACTAACCAGAGGATAGAAAGCTCCAGACATAGATAAAAGAACTGAAAGTTCTCCTTTACCAGTCTGGCAGATACGTGGATATCAATGTACCAACCATCTTTCGTCTCTAACTACCCACCGTACGATGATGATTCATTTTATAAACTGTGTAGTAACTCTATAACCATGCAGTAGAAATCAACCTTCTTGCCCCTTGGAGCCTCTGAGAAGCAAACGGACTGATTCGTTCCTGCAGCAGGCTTTGGTTTAAACGAATTTATTCCAGAAGTACACACAAAAGCAGCAACAACATATAAGACGAGTACAACAAGCAAAATGCTTATACACGGTACTCACTGAATATAAAAACAATAGATTGGCTGCAAAAAAACTGAACATGAACGTTTGCATTCAAGAAATAATCTGAAACAAATAATAACCTAAAACAAGTTTTTAGGGAGGGAAGAGCAAAGCAAGGAAAAGGAAAATCCAACACCGAGGCAAAACAATCAGTTAGAACAAACTATCTGTGCCAGGGCAGGCAGTAGGCCAAAGGCCTCTTTTAAGACTGTAATATATTTGAGACTTTAAGTCACTAAGTAGGTAAGCTCATTGGAAGCAGACTATACACTAGTGTAGCAGATGAGGGAGAAAGAATGTTGAACATATGGTGAAAAAGTCACATCATTAATAAGATGAAGGAAATTTATTACCGGATAAATCTGTTAGACATGCGAATAAAATTACCAGTTGTAATTAATATTGCAGAGTTTTCAGTGCAGGTTTTGTCTTGGTCACCACATAACAAAATTCTGGCATCTGCTTTTATGTCATTAGGTAGTAACGCTATTGTCCGAGTTCGAGCTAACTGGAAGAGTGGACAGTGCAACAAAAAGTGATTAGCGTCTTCAACAGGATAACCACAGTTACATGCTGCACTGTTTGACAGGTGTCGTTTAAATAAGTCACTGTTCAAGTCACTCATTTCCAGTCTCAGTTTGCAAATTATTATTTCTGATTGTCTGTCTTGCAAATAATAATAAGAAGGAACAACTGTATCTGTATTACTAAGGTAACGCTTAACAAAACTAAGAGGATCAGACTGCTTGACGTTAGTCCTGATTCATTATATAGTTTATGATGATTAGTACCACGAACTGAACCAGTGATTGTCCTAATAGCATCCAAATTGAGGTTTTCAAGATCTTCGCTTTGTTTATTCGTACAGTTGTCCCAAATAACATCTGAGAAGTCAAAATGAGGTAGAATAAATGATTTATACATAGTAAGAAGAGATTTACGACTCAGTCTGTACTTGTATGACCGGAGACATGCAATAAGGACACGGCACTTGGATAAAATAGATTTAATATGGAGGTCCCATTTACAGTTGCTTTGTATCATTACACCTAGATGCTTATGGGAGTCTGATTCCTGTAATATCACATCACTAAATTTCAAGGGCTGTGTTTGGGGTACTGTGTGTTGAATTCTACTTTCCAAGCAGAAGCCCACTTTCTTATCTTGTCAAGATCTGAGTTTAAAATTTCTGTCCTGAGTTGGGTGTTATCTAACGCCAGATATATGCTAGTATCATCTGCAAATAATTTGATCATCGATTCAATATCATGTGCAATGTCATTTATGTAGACAAGGAATAGAAGTGGTCCAAGAACAGAACCTTGCGGAAACACCTGCTGATATTGGAAGGTGGGACGATTTACTCCCTTTTAGAACAACAGCCTGGGACCGATCTCTTAGATAGTCAGTAAACCATTCAAGAAGTTGTCCACGGATACCCAAAGCAGATAGTTTATGTAATAATGCTTGGTGCCACACTTTATCGAAAGCTTTAGATATGTCAAAAAAAATTGCTTGTGCAGTTGTTTAAGCTTCTAAAAATTTGCAAAAGTCATCATATATACTCAAAAGTTGAAAGACAGTCGAGTCATGTGGAATAAACCCAGACTGAGCAGTTGCTAAAAGATTGCTATCTGTGAGGTATTTGAAAACATGTTTTTGAACACATTTCTCCAGCACTTTGCCTACACAGCTCAAGAGCGAAATGGGGCGGTAATTTCCACACTTGTTTCTGTCTCCTTTTTTTAATATTGGAGTTACATGGGCTAGTTTCCATATGGATGGAAACCTGCATTCTGTTAATGAACGGTTAAACAAAAAAGTCAATGGTTCACAGATAACATCTGCAGCAGCTACTAACACTTTGTTATGGACTAAATCAGGCCCTACTGCTTTTTTACAGTCAAGACTCTTCAATATTTCCAAAACTATATTTGTAGAAAGAGTCAATTGATCTATGAACCCGTTGAGTTCATTTAATCCAGGAATCTCAGCTCCACCATCCACCGAACACTGCGCAGTAAAGTATGTATTGAATACAGTTGCTTTATCTTTCATGGAGTAGTAAATTACACCATTTTCTTCTATTGGGGGAATATCGTCTTGAGGCATACCTTTGGTTGAAATGAATGTTTTTACTAGTTTCCACCAGTCCTTTGATCCAAACCTGCAAGGAGAAGAAATACGACTATCAAGTTCAAGTGCGTACTCACCCTTTCTTAATCTGATTTTTTCTGTAAGGTCGTTACGGATTCGACGAAATAATGCCCATGTCCAACCGAAATTTAAGGATTTGGCTAATCTGTGAATGGCATTTTTCTTTTTTATAATCTTTTTTATTTCAATAGTTATCCATGGAGCATCACGTTCATTGACTGTAATTTCTTTAACTGGCATACAAAGTTTTGCCGTGTTCATAAGTACTTCTGACATTTTTTCAGCAGCATCATCAATTGATTCTAAAGACAGAATTGCATTCCAATTAGTATTTGATAATTCGGTAATCAATTTTGCAACATCCAACTTCGAGTAATTATAAATTGTGCGTCTGTAGCATGTGTTGGGCCTATGATGATTTTTCAAGACAGCATATGGTGATGAATGGTCACTACAGATCGGTGGCATTACATCCGTGGTTTGGATCATATCGGGACATGGTGTAAGTATAAGGTCTAATAATGTTGAAGATTGTTCAGTAATACGGGTTGGTTTCTTAACCAGTTGAAATAAACTATTTGTAATCATTATATTCTGGAGATGATATGGGAGTTGATTTGCACAATCAGCATTGAAATCTCCAAGAACAATATATTTATGAGGAGTCTTGCCTGCAAGTTGGATTGATTGGTCGATTAAGCCCCAGTAAGCTACATTAACATCAGGAGGCCTGTAGAATGTTCCAACCAATAATGTGTCCTGACCCAGTTTAGTCTCCACCCATACCGCTTCTAAATCTGTTACACTCAAATCAGGCCTGGGTTTACAGATTAATTTAGTTTTTACATATACAGCGACACACCATGTGCGTCTCCAGGCCTGTCACACCTAAGCGGAGGGTGAAAACCAGGGATCATGACGTCATCATCAGCTGTGGTTTCTGAGAACCATGTTTCTGATACACTTATGACATCAAAGCAGCTTGCTTCGCATTGAACTAAGGGAATTTTCCTACTCAAACTGCGCGCATTCAGGTGGATAATGGAAAATCCATCCAGGTCGATGTCATCTGGCAGCAGGCTTTAAAATGATAGGAGATTTTCCCTGAAGAAGCATCCCAGTGAGAGTGACAATTTGCAATAGCCACTAAATTCGGAGATTCCACAACAGGCACATCACTTCCTTGCTTAGGTCTTAATCTCATCACACCCCCGTAAGCCTGAGTAAACATGTGGTGTCAATCCAAGTAGAATGGTGCCGGCTTTTCCTTTATATATATATATTCAATTATAAACAAAGCTTGCTCTTATGTCTTAGATTGAAGAAATAGGGGGGAAACAAGCATTCATATCTGCAGTGGTAGATAATTCTGCCTAACAGTATGTGCTTGAGTGGGTGAATGGGGAAAAATAAAATAAATGCTTCTCAAAATGAGGCTTCAGCAAGTTTATAGTCTCCAAGAGGGAGACAGTCTCCAATGGGGAGAAAACCCACTAACATATAACTCCTGGTCAGATACCGATATTTCGAAACCTGATTGTTTCTCTTCAGTGACCGCGGAAAGTGGTAATTTGACTCCTCTGCCCTTTTTTGGTTTTAAGAAGAATGCTATCCCAGCAAAAGCTGGTGTGCAATACCGTAGTATGTTTGTTGAGTTTTCAAATAAAACAACCAAAGATGCCACCTAAGAAGCAAATGAAATTCATGAAAGAGCAAAACAAGCTACATTTTCTTGTGAAAAGTAGAAAATATAAAAGATAACCTTAAGACACAAGTGTGAGGGCCAGTTCTTGGAATGAATCCGCAAGGGACTAAAATACAATGAACTAATAAATTCCAAGGATAAGTACCGAGCACCATTCCAGCAACTTACAGAGCAGCTTGGTGTTGCAGTGACTGCAAGAAATATTCAATTATAAACAAAGCTTGCTCTTATGTCTTAGATTGAAGAAATAGGGGGAAAATAAGCATTCATATCTGCAGTGGTAGATAATTCTGCCTAACAGTATGTGCTTGAGTGGGTGCAAGCTTTGTTTATAATTGAATATTTCTTGCAGTCACTGCAACACCAAGCTGCTCTGTAAGTTGCTGGAATGGTGCTCGGTACTTATCCTTGGAATTTATTAGTTCATTGTATATATATATATATTTATATATCTAATTACACACACACACACACACACACACACACACACACACACACACACACACACACACACAACACACACACCACAACACACACAACACACACACACACACACACACACACACACACACCACACACACGTTGTATTCCAGAACAGTTAGTCGATGCCACGATTTGCCCATTCCTCGTTTTCATTGTCCTGAATGTTGTTTATCTTGCCTGAAGAAGACTGAAGAGATCAAAACGCGTCGTGTTTTGTCTGGTAATTTGTTTGTCCCGTAATCTGGCGGAATAACTATAATTTCCTTTTAGATTTTATTTGATATTGTTATTGCCCCTTTCATTGGGCGCTGTTGGTTGCTTTTCGTTGTGTTGAAAACACTCTCCATAACTGTTGTGTTGGAAACACACTTCATAATTGTTGTGTTGGAAACACTCTTCATAATTGTTGTGTTGGCAACACTCTTCATAATTGCAGAAGGATCTTCCGGACGTTGGAGTTTCCTATTTGCTTATATGGAAAAGTATCTCTTCAGCATGTAAACCGGGTCCAATAGCAAACCTAACAAGCTGTTCACATAATACCGTAATACAGCTGTCACTGGCTGGTTCTGCTCAACTCCACTGGCGGGGAACAATTCCCCTGACGGAGTAGTCTCTGGGGAAAGATTACTACTCGTAGCAATTTCCTCTCAAACGCAAAGCTGTCTTTTAAAATCAGCATTTTAACTTGGACGAATTTCATTGTCTAGTCCATCCCCTAACTGAAAATTAAAGGCATCTGGTCAAAAATGTGTACATAAAGATAGATAAGGGGTACATACATACACATATACATACGCAGATGATATATGTGTGTGCGTGCCTGTGTACGTGCGTGCCCGCGCGCGCGTTTGTGTATGTGTGTGTGTGTGTGTCTCTCTCATTCTCTCTCTCTCTCTCGGGGTGAGCTCGCGTTCACTGGACAGGGAAGTCGCGTTTCAGCCGCTGTGTAGAAAATTAGTGTATTTTAGCTAATTATTCATCACAAGTGATTCTGACGACAATATAATCAGTATGCCTACCACCGCTGAAATGCACCGAGCAAGAATTGGTATTTTTTACCCAATTCTGATGAAAATTACCCTCCAAAAAACGACTTCATTTCGGCCCAGTCAAGATATGCCACAGTTCAAGTGTGGCTACGTGAAAGGGTGCACTGACTGGCTGATTTGTTTGACGCTGTCCGTACTGTACTGCCTGTCGATCATTCTGACAATGTGCATGGACGTGGAGAAGAATCCCGGCCCCTTCAGCAATACTAACTTGATTCAAGAAATACACACTGTTGTGGACACTAGGTTCGTGCAGATACTGGAGGAACTCCGATTGCATTTACAAATCTCTGCGACAAAATGGATGCTATCTTCGGCTGCCTTCAAAGAAGTGTGAATCAACTGATCACGGATGTGTCTGATTTACAAAATATCGTTGAAGATCACAGGAAAATGATGCACAACATGCAGGACGACAAGGTCAGTATCATACAAACGACTGGAAAGAATGGAACAAGAAATTAATACACTAGAGATGAATTCGAAAGAAAACAACTTGAAATTTCTTGGTCTGCGTGAAACCGGTTTTGATAACAACAGGAAAAGTGCGGAAATCGTAGTTGAAACTTTAAACCATTTCTCACCATCTGACTCCTGGAGTCTGTCTGACATAGACAAAGCATACCGTGTTGGAAGCTTCAAACAGTCCTCCTCTCAACCACGCCCTTTAGTCGTTCGTTTCCACAGATGGTCAGACAAAATGGACATCCTGAGTGACAGCTATTTAAGGAACCTACTCAGAAGTGAGAATATCAAGATATCTGCCGATCTGACTGTACGCCAACGAGAAGAAATGCACTACTACCGGCAACAGGGGAAAAAACGCATATTTTAAGAATGGCAGGCTGTTTGTTCATGATCAACCACGTACATACACGTACAACTCAAAGGATCACCCCAGACTTCGGAATTACGGCGAAAGACGGGGGACAGTCGGAAATCGTTTTACCAGGCACAACGACCGGGCACCACAGAATCGTTTCCGTGACGATCGTCACAACGTATACAACGAGCAACACCCCGACACCTTAACCAAACATCCTGCCAACAATTCTGCGAGCTCAAGTGTCACTATCCATTCCCCCGTGTTGGTACCTGGCACAAAACTGTACAGTGAAGCTGTTCAGTCAGCCCCTTCTGCCAGCAGTCATGAAGATAGGCAAGAGAGAAGAGAACACAGTGGTAATGAAGAGGGGAGAGATGACACACGGGATAGGCCAGACACCATGAAGGACGCCGCTGAACGTCAGAACGACAGCCCCCAGCTGGATCACAACAGGGTCATACCAGAAGTCAGCCTGACCCTGTGTTTTCTACGCAGACGGCACCACCGATCGGCGAGTCTACAGACACCGCAGCAGACAACCGGACGACATCGCTGTCAACCTGCCAGGCCATAGAGGAGGTAGTACGACCCACTACTGCTGCCCCTGCCACCACCTCTTCCCCTGCCACACGTTCAGCAGTCACACCCAGTGACACGACCGCTGACAGTGGTAACAGTGAAGAAAACAGAAACAACACGACACCAACAGGCAGTCTGCCTGGGGAAGATGACAACTCCGGTGGCATTGCTGGGGGTGAGCGACAACAGACAGACTGTGCCAGAGGGGAGGAAAATCTTCCCAGTGCCTTTGTCACTGTGTCAGACAGTGTGTACCATCCTGGATGTGGAGATGGCCCACTACCTGAAGACGGCGCAACCTGTGGCACACCTGACACGACTGTCAACAAACCGGGTGACGCCGGGGATTCCCCTTCCCCTCCCCTCACCCCCACTCCTCCCATTCCCACCCCTTCTCGAAACCGCAAGGACAGTGCACATTCCACAAATACCGCTTCGCACGTGCAAATCGAAAGACAAAGACGTTCGCGCCGTGGAGAAATGGACCGCAAAGCAGGTCAGGGGAGTTCAAGGTCCCATTCCTTGTCACTTGACAGACAGTCATCTATTCCCGAGTGCTGGAGTGGTCGCTCAAAGCCGAAAAAGCGAGCGAGTCCTCGGAAACCTGTCGTCTCTAAAAATAAAAACAAGAAATGAAGGTACGGTCCCGACCCTGATGTAAATACTGAAAAGTACAGTGTTTTCAATGGTTTCATATAATGTGGAAGGTATCCTATCTAAACTAAAAGAAACTAGCTTCGTCTCCTTTATTATAAACTTCGATTTCATTTGCCTTGTAGAAACTTTTGTGGATTCATTCACGTCTACTTTATTTCCATCCCATACAAGCTTTGTATCACCAGCAAAAAAATTATCTCTTCGGGGAAGGAAAAGTGGTGGGGTCGTTGTAATGGTAAAAAACATTTTTTTTGCAATTTATAAAAGAAATTCCAACAAATACGATAATGTTATTGTACTTCAAGTTGATAAGCGGCTGTTCGGAACTGAGTCTGATGTTTTCATTATTAGTATTTACTTGAATCCAGTTAATAGTCCGTTTTATGACTTTAGTGACGTGGACAATGGGATCTCTGTTCTTGAACAATGCATGCTCGATATTATTGAAAAACAAGAAGACGCTGAATTTATCCTGTGTGGGGACTTTAATGCTAGAACCTCTGATATCTTTCCTGCACAGCTGACTGTAGATGATGTGATGTCTGATCCCGCTCACCATGACCAGTGTATTGGCTCTGACACTGATGATCAGACTCCCCCTCCTCGTTCTTCGCAGGACACTGTCATTAATGATTATGGTCAAAAACTACTTAGTTTATGTACCGGTTTTGATCTGTATATTCTGAATGGTGTTTGTTTAGGAGACACAGATGGTTGTTTCACTTATATAGCTCCCTCTGGAAACAGTGTTATTGATTATTTTATTTTCTCTACTTCTTTGTGCTCTCTACCCAGAAGACTTTTTGTTCATGAAAAAATTAACTCAAAGCACATGCCTGTCGAAAGCGTTATGATGTGTAACCAGCAAACGCATGATGTTGAAGTTAACGACTCGTCTATTTTCAAACTAGTTTGGTCTGAAGATAGGCGAGAAGACTTTCTAGATCAAATTAATTTACCAGAAAACAAAACCTCGCTTGAGCAAGCGAAACAATTAATTGAAGTTGAAATAGACAGTGCACTCGATTTGTTTTCTGCCACCCTAAAATCTGCTGCCTCTTGCATGTCTGTAAAGCAGGGTGGTCGCAGGACCATCAAAGGTAATGTATGGTTTGACTCGGAGTGCTATGAAAGTCGAAAGAATACCAGAAAAGCACTACGCGATTTCAAACGTTTACAAAAAGAAACCCCACAGAGGATGGACACGAATACTTTGAGAAGAGAAGGTCATATAAAAAGTTATTGGAGGATAAGGAGAAAACATACAAAACGAAATGTAGAGCAGAACTTGAACAGAATGTAAACGACTCCAGACAGTTTTGGAAAAATATAAAACATTTTTCAACGAAAAGTAGAAAGGTTGGTAATATTACGGATGTAGAGTGGTTGCAACACTTTAAGAGGGTCTTTGAAGTAGATACTAATGTTTCTACGGATGACGATTCTCCGATTTTTGAACCGGATTTTGAAGAAGAAAATGATAATTCAGATTGTGGACCATGGAATGATGATATTACTGAAGAAGAAGTAGTAAACTCAATTAATCACTTAAAAAATAACAAAGCAGCAGGTCCAGATGGCATTTTGCCTGAATTACTCAAATCTTCGAGGGATGTAGTTGTTCCTTTTCTTCTGCGATTTTTTAATGCTGTTTTTTTCATCAGGTCAGTACCCAGCAGCTTGGACCGAGGCTATCATACAACCTGTGCATAAGAAGGGTAATCTGCACAAACCTGACAACTATAGAGGCATCTCACTTTTGAATTTAAGTGGTAAATTGTACAGTTACATAATCAATAGAGGACTGTCCATATGGGTTGAATCTAAAGGTCTGCTAGGAGAAATTCAAGCTGGTTTTCGGAAAGATCATTCAACCATCGATCACATTTTTACTCTTTTTTCGATGGTTCAAAAATACCTACTTAGAAACAGGAAATTATTTGTTGCTTTCATTGACTTCCGTAAGGATTTCGATTTCATTTCACACGGAAAACTTTGGCCTATATTGCGAAAATCTGGAATTAAAGGGAAAATGTTATTGACAATCCAAAGCATGTATAAAACTGTAAAAGCTCGAGTACGCTGTGGGATCAAGATGACGGAAGCATTCACTTGCTATAAAGGCTTAAAACAAGGCGAGGTTACCAGTCCGCTACTTTTTTCTCTGTTCATTAACGAACTGGTCTCAGAAATAATTGAAAATGGACGACACGGCATTCAACTGAACCCTGACATGATTGAGCTGTTTATTTTACTTTTTGCAGACGACATTGTTCTTTTGTCAGACACGGTTGCTGGACTTCAGAACCAGCTCAATGTTCTTGCAATTAAAGCATCTGAATTAGATTTACATGTCAATCTTGACAAATCAAAAATAATCATTTTCAGGAATGGTGGTTATATTTCTCGACGTGAGGCATGGACATATAACGGCCTTCAAATGGAAGTAGTTAATTCTTACAAATACCTAGGGTTGTTTCTTAGTACCAGATTATCGTTCTCTAGGGCTCTGGAAGACATGGCGACTAAAGCCAAGAAAGGTGTTATTGATATACTCAAAACTTTATGGAGGATTGGTGACTTTTCGGCCAAGATTTTTCTAAAGCTATTTGATGCTTAGATAAAACCTATCCTTCTATATGGCTCTGAAATTTGGGGACTTACTGAATCTTCTACAATAGAAAAAGTGCACATGTTTGCTTTGAAAAAGCTGTTAAATGTCAGCCCAAGGACACCAAATGACATGGTATACGGCGAGACTGGACGTTATCCTTTATACATATTTTCTTACTTATCATGCATTAAGTATTGGCTAAGACTTACAAGAATGGATCGATCAAGACTTCCGCGTAAATCATATGATATGCTTTTGATATTGTGTGATCAAGGTAAAGTATGTTGGGCGTCACGGGTTCGGGATACTTTATTCAAATTTGGATTCGGTTTTGTTTGGGAGCATCAAGGCGTAGAAAATATGCGCGGATTCCTGAGCTCATTCAAGCAAAGACTGGTTGACTGTCATAGTCAAAACTGGCAAGAACACATTCAAAAAAGCAGTAGATTTAGTGTTTACCGTTCTTTTAAATCTTCTCTGTCGCTGGAATCTTATTTCACAGTTGTTAAAAATAAACACATCAGAGATGTTTTGATTAGGTTTAGAATAGGTGCCTCTGAATTACGTACTCATAAAATGAGATACGTTCCCGTTCATCAATGTGATTTGAAATGTCCTCTGTGTGATGCTGGCCTCGAAGATGAAATGCATGCTATGTTTTACTGCAGGTCTTTGAATGATTTACGGAAGAAGTACATTCCATCTCGGTATACAAAGCATCCCACTGATAGAACCCTGGAAAAGTTGATGCAAGACGATGAGCATCTCCATGATTTAGGACGTTTTATTTACTACTCTAACAAACGTCGTGTATCACAGGTGTAATCATATTATTAGCTAATATCGAATGTAACTGTTTAGCATTTGTGTTCGCCGTTGTTTGCCTGTTTGTTTGCTGTTGCAATTGGCATGGTACTATTTGGAAACAGCCATACAGTGTGTGTGTGTGTGTGTGTGTGGTGTGTGTGTGTGTGTGTGTGTGTGTGTGTGTGTGTGTGTGTGTGTGTGTGCATTAGTACAAAGGAGTTTGCATGTAAAATTGTAATGGGTCGGACGACCTTCTACAATAAATCATCTTGAGTCTTGAGTCTCTCTCTCTTCTCTCTCTCTCTCTCTCTCTCTCTCTCTCTCTCTCTCTCTCTCTCTCACTCTCTCTCTCTCTCCCTCTCTCTCTCTCTTCTCTCTCTCTCTCTCTCTCTCTCTCTCTCTCTCTCTCTCTCTCTCTCTCTCTTTCTGATACATACTTGCAAATTGCACACACAGAGACACACCGACGCACACACGAATACACAGAGACACAGACACAGACACACACACACACACACACACACACACACACACACACACACACACACACACACACACACACACACGCACACACACACACGTATAGATAGACAGATAGATAGATAGATAGATATAAAATATATATATATATACATATATATATATGAATATGCGTGTGTGTGTATGTGTGTGGACAGAGAGAGAGAGAGAGAGAGAGAGAGAGAGAGAGAGAGAGAGAGAGACAGAGAGAGAGAGAGGACGTACACGTATACCTAGTCTCTGTGCATGTATTGATATTTAGGTAATAAATCACTGAACTATCGCTTCTGTTGAATGTAGACTAGATTTATGACAAGGAGAGAGAGAGAGGGGGGGTGGGGGTGGAGGGAGAGAGGGAGGGAGAGAGAGGTGATCATAGCTACATACCGTCGCTTTGATCTCAACGATGTCATTATATCAAAGCATCAGAATGAAAAGAGCCATGCCTATAAAAATCATTATCAGCTCCACAGCGTCCCCCGTAGACGGGAGACACTACATAGGAAAATGTGTGTGTATATTGCCTTCAGTTTGACACCGTTAGATACTCATTCAATGTTTTATTGATTTCTAGACTGGGTTGAACTGGGTGTTAGCAAAAATGCAAACTGAATCAACAATCATATAGGAATTGTTCGGGAAGGGAGACAGAGGACGAGACAGGAAATAAAACAACCATCCAGGGAATTGTTCAGGAAGGGAGACAGAGGACGAGACAGGAAATAAAACAACCATCCAGGGAATTGTTCAGGAAGGGAGACAGGAAAAAAACAACCATCCAGGGAATTGTTCAGGAAGGGAGACAGAGGACGAGACAGGAAATAAAACAACCATCCAGGAATTGTTCAGGAAGGGAGACAGGAAATAAAACAACCATTCGGAATTGTTCGGGAAAGGGGAGAGGGAGAACGAACAGGAAATTAAACACCATCCGGGGAATTGTCCGGGAAAGGGGAGACAGAAAACGAGACAGGAAATAAAACAACCATCCAGGGAATTGTTCAAAAGGGGAGACAGAAAACGAGACGGGAAATAAAACAACCTCCAGGGGAATTGTTCAGGAAGGAAAAAACAGAGACGAGACAGGAAATAAAACAACCGTCCAGGGAAAGTTCAGGATGGGAACAGAGGACGAGACAGGAAATAAAACCGATGTATTGATAGCACCTAAAAGGACAAGGAAACTTTTCACACACAAAAATTAAAGCTTTTGCATGCAATGAACAGAACTGGAGGAACCGGGTTAAATTTTTCTTTCCCTGTCACTCCTCAAAGAGGGAGAAGAAGAGAAGAAGAGGCATTCCTGCGAAGTGGATCGCTGCAGACAAAAACGTGTAGGTGCACACAGTTTTTTGGGGAAACATTTTAAATTTGATCGGACACGTCTGAAAAAGTCAAGCCCATGAAAGTTTGATTGAGAATTAGTGCCAGGCTGTTAAGGGAGTGGACCTCTCTTGCTGGAGAAGGCAGACGAGGACAAAATCGCGGACACAGGAAAGTACTGAAACCTTAACATCGGGATGCCCCACATGAATTAAAACCCAGTGATGAAAAGATTGAAATAGCGTTCTCGTGTCCGAAAAAACCACTCCATCATTCCTTTCACCAGACTCTATATCGATCCAACAATACTCTGTCTCCTTCTCGTCTTCAGTTCGTACAACTGGTCACTCTAGATCAAAGCCTTTCTATAACACATGTTTCTAACTTCTGTAGATCTGTTTACCCTTGAGTTTGGCAAAAAAACTCTGTTCGTCACTACCTCTCGATTACTGCTACCAAGATTTCGGTTTGTGCTTTTGTTTTTTCTAGAATAGATTATTGTGACCGTCTTCTTGCCTAGGTACTGTTTCAACAGACTTGAAAAAAATCGAAACGATAGTGAGGACGGGTACTCTTATCTTCCCGATTTAAACGCAAAATCTCCACATCTGCATTCTTTGCACGGCTGCCAGTCCATTACAGGACTAACTACAACATTCCACTCTCTCCTTTGCTGCCATGTTCAGTTCTGCATTTCAACCATCTTTTGTAAATTACTTTGGATCTGCACTCCTTGTCACTCCGCTTTTCCTGTGATGCCCGTCTCTTGCTACTGCCCAGCCCGTTTGAAAAGCCAACTCTGGAAGGTTTTTCTTTGCGATCCCCATCGCCGTAAACAGACGCCTCTGCCCTTTCAGGCACCCATACCCACTTGCTAAATTCAAACAAGTTGAAAAGATGCACCTCTTTTGTAAAAAGAATGTATAAAAATGGCATTGTTATAGGCAGGGTATGTAAAGATCTATGCACGATTGTTTGTGGTTTTATGTGTATGCCAACGAATGTATGAAGCATCCTTTTTCCCTTTTCCCTAAATCGCCGAAAGTTGTATCAAGAATGTAAGCGAAATACAAACCTTACAACTAATAGAATTAGTAGTAGCAGCACACAGTAGTAGTAGTAAAACTAGTTGTTGTTGTTGGTTTTGTAGCAGCGGTGGTTGTTGCAGTAGTAGTAGTAGTAGAGTAGTATAGCCGAGGTGGTAGCGGTGGTGGGGGTACTATAGTAGCACAGTATTAGTAGTAGTAAGTAAAATGTTCAAGATATAAAAAATTTTTTAAAAAGGGCAAGCAAAAACCCTGCACATCATGTTTTCTATATTGATAGTAATTTGGGAAAATTTGGGTTACGAAATCCAAATACAAATTTAGAGTGAAAGCTGCCTGTCCATTTTGTTAAATGAAAGCCCCATTTACATAAATGGGGCTGCCTATAAATAGTACGTTGGTCGTGTCTAGTATGCCAAACCGAAATGACAGGACAAATTTACTAATACTACCAAACACCCTGCAACAAACTATAATCAAATACTAATTTAGCATCTGCCAGGGAGCACTTAGAATGCCCTGTGCGTGCCTCACTCTATGTGAACAGAGCGCAGGCTCCGGGTGATGATGAATTGCTCCCAGCTGGTTTGGTCGCCAGATGAGGACAGTACTTATCTGGATCCCACCAGCACCTATGGGTTTGCATCTTTTTCTTTCTTTCTTGTAACTTGAATTGTACCTTGGGCACAACGTCACCTTTCCTTTTGATGGAAATCAAACAACAGAATTCCTGCATATATGCTTTCCTTCGCAGTTTTGAATTACCATTTCTGTTAGTTTCAAACAGCAATAAATACACCTTATATCAAAACACAAATACACATTTGATTGTCTTATAGCCAAATAAACAGATTTTTTGGGCACATACACTCCCCCAAACATTTTTAAACGGGTATAAGCTAACATTTCGTAGACAAACTGCAGCATCAAAAGAACCCAATTTCTTTAATCCTTTCGTATGTTAAAAAAGCAATTCAAAAGATTGATTTATTTTCAAACAGGTGAGCTCAATGCACTGCAATTGCATGATTTTCTCTGCTTTCAGTGTCTTCGTTTACAATAGTAAAACTCAGTTTAGGATTTTTAAGTAGAGGCCGATGTATGTTTACAACAAATAGTCCGTTTCCAGTATAAGTCCATCTTTCTCGTATTCCTAAAATATCTATCTCACCTAAATACATCGAAATTTCCTGCTTGATGTATTTAATTTTTAGTGAATCGATTTGCCAGCTCAGAATAGAGTAGTGAACTGACATAGTTAGCGGGCGACTTGTTCGCTCATAAAAACAACCTCATTTACCCAGAAGAAGCCTAAACAAATCTTCTGAAACTGTGCTATTTTTGCAATTCCTATCAGTTGCAGGTCCATTCTGTCAGTTCATGTTGCAGGAAAACAAAAAGATTGCACACATCGTTTTGTTTCACACCAAATGTTCATTGAACATAATCGGTCATTTTATACCCACATTTCATTGTATCTTCCAAACCAAAAGCAGTCATTTACACATCTCAATGATGTTAACGAAAGTAAGCTTTTACAAAGTCACTCAATAGAACGCTTCTGTTGACAGAACACTTTCTCCAATCCATGAAGGTGACGTGAAATTCCAAGTCACATAAAAATGCTTTGCTTTAAAGGGCCCTTCAAGATCCAGTTTTCAGGAGAGCCTTTCTCCTCACTGTCAAAAAAGAATTGCAAGGAGATACAGGGAAATCCCCAATTGAATCATCTTGGGGTTGACATAGCATTCCCCCTCGCACAGTGCTGACCACATGTCGATCTTTTTAAAGCGTTTGGGTTATTTTTTTCACGTGTTTTCACCCCTTGGTCAGCACTGCTTTTCATGAACATGGTCCACTTTTTGTTTTCCCTTGCAAAGCGGACACGAAAGTCATCTGGTTCCCCCTGTTCGTTCACATTTAAATTTTGAGGTCGGGAGGTCATATGCTGCTCTGAGGATGAAGCTGAAGCTGAGAGGCGCAATGTGCCATTTTTTATTCCAGCTGGGCTTTTTTGGGTGTGGGGTTTTCCCACGTAGTTTTTTGCCCCTTTTTGGGCCCTGGCAAACCCAAACCACTAAACCCCCTCTTGGCAGCTTCTTTTTTCCCTGTACATTACCATATTTTCTTTGATTGCCTTTTGCCCTTGACCACTACGTCATTTTTGGTAACTCCAGTTGGTTTGCGTGTCCCCTGTTATTGATCTGACCTGAAGATTTTCCTTAGCCATGTCCACTGCCTCCTGAACTTGCCATTGTCTGCCTGTCTTTACCTTGGCCTGCACTGAAACTGAACTTACATTGTCTGCCGTCTTTAACCTTGGCTGGACTGATCTGAACTTACTATTGTCTGCCTGTCTTTACCTTGGGCTGCACTGATCTGAACTTACCATTGTCTGCCTGTCTTTACCTTGCCTGCACTGATCTGAACTACCCTTGTCTCCTGTCCCTTTACCTTGGGCTGCACTGATCGAACTTACCATTGTCCCGCCTGTCTTTACCTTTGCCTGCACTGATCTGACAACCTTGTTTTCCGGGTCCTCATGCTTTTTTCACTTCTTACTCCTCCTGGTTTTCAGCAGTAGCTTCAACTTGCAATGGGCAGTACAGCGCCACGCCAGTGAACCAGATGGGACACCGAATCGTTCCTTGTGCATTTGATTTCGGCCTCCTCTGATTTCACTGTGCTCATGCTGATACTGCATATCATAGAGGTTAGAGGAGCTTAGGTATCAGCTTGAACTAAAGACATCTAGACCTTGCATTTTACCGGGGTACGCTGGTCTATTGTCTGTAGGCTTTCTTCTGTCATTTGCTATGTTGGCCTTAATGTTGTTTCGATGGCATATGGTTCTGCCAAAACAGGTGCGTAAACTGCCATTTGCTCATCAGATGGTTTTGTTTGGGGTCATTTATCTCCCCTCCCGCGTGGGAGGATCTTTTTCGTCCCTGAAACGGCTGTTCTGTCTTTGTGGGGTTTGGGCACAGGCAGCGCTTGTATGAAAGTGTGCAGCGGACGACCATCCCCACCCACAGCTCCCTGCGCACAAGTCGTGGCTAAGAACTTACAGCAGCATTCTCGGGCTGCTTCCGTGTCCACCTAGCCATTACTGCAGGAACTTGGAGACAGAGCTGGTAGGGGGCCTCCTTGATTTCGATGAAGCAGTGTTCCTGATCAGTTTCCAGGGCCTTTGCAGTGAAGAAGGAGCGTGCAATGCCCTCCACATCCTCAGCCTATTGACGCTTAAAGTTCAGAGATGCGCAATGCTGGCCTTCTATGGAACAGACCTGAGAATGCATTTTGTTTATTTAGAGTGCCTTCTCTTAGCAGACGAATCTGCACAAAATGCTGCCCCACCTGGGAGAAAGATCTCCCACAGTTCGTGTGCACAGGAGATTGAATTGAGAGTGTTCCCTCTCCTAGATGGGGTGCTACCGCAGGCTGGGAAGTGCCATCTACCCGAGACTCGTGAGGGTGGGGCACCAAGTCCCCGAAAATGCTAGCAAATTTTGTCTTGAGACTGGCTTCTACCCAACGTCCTGCTTTTTTTCTTGCAGGCCTTGTCATTGAGATGGTTCTGGTAAAGGGAAGTTGAAGCTTGTCGATAAGTTTGTTGATCTCCTCGTTTTTATTTTCCCAAACCCGTGTTTTTTTTTGAAAATGGGTCCAACTATGCCCTTTCTAGTCAAGCCTTGTCATGTATACAACACAATATCGGTCTTTATGGGTGCATTGATGGTGAAGAAGTGGATATTTGTACGCATTGTAAATGTGCGTTTTGGGTTACTGTGAATATTGCAATACAAATATCTTGGCGAATTAGATAACATTATCTTCACTGCGCTTTTAATGACACACTTACCACTCTGGCCATTAAAAGCTTTATTATGGAAAACGTGCTTATGCTGTTTTAAATAAAGAAAAAAAACAGAAATAAGCTGTAGGTTTATGTGGAGGGATGTACATGACAAGTGTTTGATCTGGGTGTATCTGCTGATATCATCATAGATTGGAACACCGACGAAGTGCAAAAAACTGACCCTCTGAAGATGAGTCATCGTTGTCCGGGTGTAGACTACCTCATGAAAAACCACAGGAAGCACAATTCTACGAGTGAATGTGTCTCATTGTGACGATACCTTGTCTCTGTTTCCCAACCAACCAGGGAGTGGTGTACGGGTGTGGGGGGGGCTCCACAGCCTACTGTATGCTGCACGTGAATGTGATGCCGGCCCAAAATGTGCGTGCTCACATTCAACGGCTAGCGTACTGGGGGTGATGTCAGCTACTGGAAAACAGCAGTGTTCCTACAAACAACATATAACGCTGACGAGATTCTGGAAGCGTCTCGAAGTCTTGAAGACATGTTCTTTCATTCACGTTTTCATCAGCTAGATACGCATATAAACCATCCACTGGTCGCAATTGATATTCAGGCAACAAAACGCGAGAAAATGGCACGAACATACACTAGAATACTCTGAACTTAATTTGCCTTATGTCAAAGGGAATGACATCGTTTTTTCGTGAAGTTCAAAACCTTAGGAACTGGCCGTTATGGTCAGTGTCCAGCAGTCGTGTTATCTGGAAAGTGTTGCACAATGAGCAGAATAATATGTCTGTACAGAAAACTCACAGCACATACAAAAGATGTGGTGTACACTTCTGTAAAAGATTTTTGTCGTGAATATATTTGTTTTGAACGCTCACTTCAAGGGGTTTACAATTTCTTGTTGAAAACCTTATCCAGATTGATATCCCCAATGTTAAGTAATATAAAATTTTTCCTCAGAGTGTACGTTTCTGCTTTCTTAAGAATGATTATCCCCAACAACTTTCAGGAGGCTTGTTCAACTGTTCTGTGAACCATTATTCTGCATTCCAACAGTTTGTACGCTGTAATCGAAGACCGAGTGTCATGATGGACGGGGTGAAGCAGAAGACTGTCCCTTCAGCAGTTCTGACTGTCAGGGGTTTGTGGCTTCAGGTAACAAGTGTTTTAAACTGGTCACCATGTCAGTTATGACACATGACTATTACTACTAGTTTACCAATGTCAGAAGATTGGCAAAAGAATAGCTTCCATCAAAACAGAAAAGCACACGAGGACGCGCAACACATTTTTAAAAAAATATTCAGATTCCGTTTGACTGTCGGTTATACTACGGGTTGGTATTTGGTACCCTTTATTTACAGTAAGTTCCGTAAGTGGTTGACAACACTTTGAAACTACAACATACAGTTCAGGGACGAAGGTCACCACAATCCGTCAAGGATGATCATGAGCGGGGATATTTTTACATGGACCCTTCAGGAAGAAGAAACTCGGCCCAAGACCAGGAATTTTCAATAAAGTGCGAAAAACCCTTTTCGCTGGAAATGTTTCCCAAGGAAAGCTGTGTTAAGCCATTCACGTTCACCTCAGTCCCCTTTTGACATCAACTCAACAGTGTTTACTGATTGGCTCAGACAGCTCTGTGACCCATACTTTATGAAAGGCGGTGTGGGAATGCACATAGCTCACAGTTTTTTGCTGCTTTTAACGTAAGCAATAATCAGAAGGAAATGCTACCATCAGCTGGAAAAGCTACACAGTGTGAGCAGAAAGTGTTTACCTGTGATGATGGTGCGGCCTCAGTGCATTACACGGTACTCTGTGACTTCCGACAGGATTGTCAGGACAAAAGTGACGAGTCCTTTTGTTCCCATCATCCATGTGACGGCTTTCTGTGTATTAACGGTCAATGTGTGTCGCACAGTCAACGCTGTAACGAGTATGCTGATTGTTTGGATAATTCTGATGAAGTGGGCTGCCAGCCGCAGGGCCTGGAATCACGGTGTGCATACTGCCTCCAGGCCAGACACTTGGAGACGAAGCAGTCTCACATTAACCTGGATGGCACTGGTTACTTCACTCAGCAGGTGATGACAGCCGACGAGCCGTGTCCTCACACTCATTACCGCTGTGCAGCAGAATGGTCTACTGTTCCCTGTCTATACTCAGTGCAATGGGTTTTCTGACTGCGTCCATGGAGAAGACGAAGACGACTGTGTCAGGACACCGTGTTTTGGTTTGTACAAATGTCAAACATCCAGAATCTGCGTGCATGGGGATCATCTGTGTGATGGCTGGGGTCAGTGCCCACAGCGGGATGATGAACTCTTGTGCGATATGGTCTGTCCTGAAGGTTGTCACTGTCAAGGTCACTCGTTCCTATGCAGGGAGACCTTCCATCCTGATCTCTTTTCACAGCTCCGATTCGTCGACGCCCCGGGTCCGGAATGCTAATGAGTGATTTCACCACAAATGTCTATTTGATTCATCTGAGTTTGTCCAGCTGTTTTCTGTCCAATATTTCAGGTATAAAACTTCCTAATTTACAGATTCTTGATGTCAGTGATAATAGTCTGAGGTCGCTTGACAAGGCTGTTTTTCGAGACCTATCAAATTTAAGAACTATACGATTAGCAAGAAACCCTATCAGACCAGACACGGTGAACACACTGACAAAACAAATTCATTATTCACTGATACGGATTGACTTATCGGAAACGAACCTTGATGCTCTGACGAGTGAATTACACACATACCTACCTCAGATGAAATACTTAAATCTGTCTCTTTGTGCTGTTAAAACCATCGGATCTTTAGGTTTTAAAAATATGCCGCATCTGACTGAAGTGGATATCAGATTTAATCCAGTTGGAGAGTTCCCCTTGGATTTGTTCGCAGGGTCCGATTATTTAGAAAGTATTTTTTCGTCAAACTATAGATTCTGCTGTGAAAACTTACTTCCAAAACAGGTGAGCAGATTAGAGTGTTCAGCTCCCCATACTGCGCTCCCTTCATGCACAAAGCTGCTGCCAATCAACTTACAGAACTTTCTTCTGGGTGGTCAGTATATGTGCCACGTTGGGAAATTGGATTTGCTTTATAAGTCTCTTTTCAGTCAATAAAATGTTGTCAGCAATTCATTGATAATTGCCAATTTGATGTTTCTTGAATTTTGTATGGGATGTCAAGTCAATATTGTTGTTGCAGCTAATGAAGTCTTTCACGTTCGTTACATCCAGTTTGAAAAGACTTGGACCAGTAGCCTGTATTGCAAGGTGGCGGGGTTTCTTTTCTACCTGTCTTGCGAGACGTCAGTTTTGATCATAGGACTTATGACTGTGGATCACGTTATCGTCATTGGCTTTGGTAAGGACTCTTGGAGGTTAAAAACAGCTTCGCTGACGTCAGCTTGCTTAGCGGCGTGGTGTGTTGGAACCGTGTTGTCGTTAATACCGTTTCTTCCTGGGTTATCACACTGGGCCCATGGTCTTCTTAGGCAGTCTGGGCTATGTCGCCTGGCAATATTGGATCAATACAGTACTGACAAAGAATGTCGGTGGTTTACTATGATCGTAGCTCTAAACTTTGTAATCTGCTTACCCATAAGTGTTGGCCAAGCTATCATCTACAGACACACGCCTAAATTCAGAAGTAAGCTGAGTTCAGTTTCAAGGTCAGTGTATTTCTCAGCTGATCTGGTGCATAAAATGGCCGTCACACACTGTGCAACTTGGCTTTCATTTGGGTTGGTCACAGTGATGGCCACAAGTGGTCTTCAAGATTAGGCAAAATGCATGATACCATGGTGGTATTTTTGTTACCCATCAGCTCTGCCAGTAGCCCATTCTCTACTTGTGGACTGTGGTCATGCAGCAGCGGCAGCAGGAGCTGGAAGAAAAAGTGATCAAAGCGTTCACATTACGACTACGTATGTCTGGAAACAAGGCTTTCAACTAGAAATACATTAGCTGAGGTGGTTACGGAGAGTAAGGGTTTGGTGTGTAAGGGTAGAGCGGTAGAAGAAGGTGCTATGTAATGGAGCAGACCCTGACTGTCCCCTTGTTGCTCTGACATGGACAGTTATGAAACGTTCGAAAAGACATTCTCAGAAGCACAACAGTACAGTCCCATACCTAGATTGAGATCAAGTCGCATACAAGCCTTACAGGTATGCTGATGACGTAACACTCATCTTACTCCAATCCACTTACATGCGCTAGTAAAGCCGGGTTTTTTATGTACATCATTTGTTTAGAGATTTTTCTTCTGCAATTTCGTCTCACTCTACGACCGTAAAACTTCTTTCTAATGATCACAGCCCTCGATTTCTTCTTTGATTCATCAGATTTCCTGTGAATAGAGCTCAGCTGTGCGTTTCTAACCAACTCTCTTCACAGCAGTGTCAGTGTCAGTGTCTCTTCACAGCAATACTTGTACCCGGTGTCTCTTCCCAAGGTACTATCCTAGCAGTCTGGCACTCACACCACTCCCTTATAAGATATTCTGACGAAGATACTGTTCAGTATCTAACCATGAGTCTAATTATGTACATTTATTTGCAGATGGATGTTGGAACAAAAAGTAAAATCAAAACTCAGGGGCACAAGGTGTGGCGGAAAGGTAGCACCTCTGACTGAGAAGAATATCATGCTCTTTGAAGTAGTTTACCTGCTTTTGTCCTCACCTGACACTCACCTTTCACCATTGGACCCTTGATGCTGTCAGTGGAACCCCATCCACAATCCGGATGAGTTAGGGTCTGTCTGTCCCTGCATACAAGGCCTGACACTCACCTCCCACCATTGGACCCTTGATGCTGTCAGTGGAACCCCATCCACAATCCGGATGAGTTAGGGTCTGTCTGTCCCTGCATACAAGGTCTGACACTCACCTCCCACCATTGGACCCTTGATGCTGTCAGTGGAACCCATCCACAATCCGGATGAGTTAGGGTCTGTCTGTCCCTGCATACAAGGCATGAGTTAGGGTCTGTCTGTCCCTGCATACATGGCCTGAGTTAGGGTCTGTCTGTCCCTGCATACATGGCCTGAGTTAGGGTCTGTCTGTCCCTGCATACAAGGCCTGAACTCAGCTGATGCGTGGATAAAACCGTTAGCTGGATCAATGGGCAGGAAGAGGACTTCCGGCAACGCTTCGTGAAGTGCTACCAGAGCACAGTGAGTCAGGGAAGGTACTGCTGGCCATCCACTGCAGTCTGACCTCTCTCCAGCCGTCCTGGTTATATCTTGTCAGTGCGCACAGACAGACTGGAACGAGAGTGGGAGGTTGACGTCCAACACAACTCCTCCCACTTAATTCCAGTTCACATGTATGTCTGAACATCATCCGACACTGACTCCACTGTTAAAACACTCAGAATTCTCCTAAATCGCTTGACAATGCATTGTATGGAAACAGCCAACAGCCAGACATTCCGTGTGGCTGTAGAAAGGGTCGTATGGAACACTCGGTATGTTGTTTGTAGCCCACCTGCTTCAGGAGATGTGTCAAGAACAGAATATGGACATATACACAAGGTCTGTAACATTGCAAAGGCCTTCGACACAGTCAACGGTACGGGTCTGTAAAGGATTACTGAAAAGTGTGGCAACTCAGGGAAGCTCATCAGCATTATATCTTAGTTCCACAATGGCATGCTTTGCTCGAGCACTGGACAATGATCGTAATTCTGGAGGGGGGGGGGGGGTACTCTGCCTTTCCAGTTTTAGCTTGGGTGAATAATGGATGGTTATGTGATGACTGATCTCTCTCACACACATAAACACACGCACAGACAGCAAGAGCGAGAGCGTGCGCGCGTGAAAGACAGAGAGAGAGAGAAGCAGAGGGGGAGGGGGGGGGGGGTTGAAGGCAGCAGGAAGACAGGTGTAGAATCGCAGCAGAGTCGTAATAGTCATGAACATGATCACAGAGATAAGATAGATAAGGATGTAAACAGGAATAATGTAATCGTTTATGCCTCGGTCTCTCATCGATTGGTTAGCATCAAAACTATAATAGGTTCAGCCACTGTACAGTATGGCAGCGATTTATCAATCATCAATGTATCAAATCCTGTAAACTATTCAGGGTGCTGAGAAAGAAGGAGAGGGAGGGGGAGTGGTTAGAGAAAGTGGAACACACTGGTGAAGATCTTTTCCCTCACCAGTTCCCCTTGCTCTTCCCGCCTCTCCTTAACTCTTACGTTACCTTTTCTTCATCCAACAATTTTACTGCTGCGAATTTTGCAACTCTGGCGTGTGGCCATCTCCAGTTTCACAGTGAGACGAAGCTGTCACAGTGACCCAGCGACAACTGTTCATGTGTGAGTAGCAGAGCAAGTCATTTTCATACGCATTGTTTTCTTCCCTCCTGTGCACCCTCTGCCTCCACCCTGGTCTGTAGCTGTCACCCCTCTCTCCATCACTTCATTTCTTCGGGGTCAGCTCACTACCCCATACCAACCCCCTCCCCCCTCCCTCTTATCGATAAATCCCCAGCTTAATACTCCCCCTGTTCAATATTCCCTTCGCTCGATACTCCCACTGCTAGCCAAATGTTGTGTGTGTGTGTGTGTGTGTGTGTGTCTGTGTCTGTGTGTATGTGTGCGTGTGTGTGTGGGGAGTGGTGGTAGGAGGGGGCTTTTGGTCTTTAACTGTAGCATGGAGAGATTTCCTTTCGTACCCTCTTGCCTCAGAACAACAGCGTCTCATACTGTCCGCCAAGTTCATCTTTCTCATTCGGCTCGGTAACGCGAAATGACCGCCACGATTCTCTGGCCACTTCAGGGGTTCTGTACCTGGTATCAGTGCAAGAAAACCATACATTTGGATCTGACACGTCACCAGAGAACAGCCTCTGGGCTGATTCTGGGCCGTGTCTTCGCTGTGTGGGGGAAAGAGAACCAGAGACTGAGCACCATCCATCCCGTCACCGTCTTCTGTTGTTAACCACGCCACAGCATGGCTTCATCCGTCACCACAAACGACTGGTAAATATTTTGCTTTGTTGAAGAACATGAACTTGTCAGACAACAGTTGTTGTGTGTTTTGTCTGGTTGACACGGGACGGACAGTGGGGGCATTTGCATGTGTCAGCCATGTGAACCCCCTCTTCTCGTTGCACCGTGACTCCACATTGCCGTCCGTTCTTTCTATTTGTGGCTTGGATATGCATAGAGCACCTGTTTTTTTTTCAGGGAGACAGCCATTGTTTCCTTTGATTCAGCTTAGTCATTCAACAGCTGTTCCTCTTTACAATATTGTGTATGCTCATCTCTTCTGTCTTTGCTTCTTTGATCGCTGTAATCATTAATGGGAGCAGGTTAATCATGTTTTATATGCATTTCATATTCGCGCACACGAAAGTGTAAATCAGAAATTCTCGTTTGTATTGTTAATGATGAATACGATTTATTATTCATGTGTTGAACACACTGGAATCCACTTCACAGGCATCCACATTCAGGCAGTGGATCCACATCCATGGCACAGCGCATATTCACCACAGACACAGTTGTTCAACTGATTTTCATTGCGATCACAGTGTTGAGGTATTGCAATGCCTTCAGCGAGCTGCATGGACGCAAGGGACTTCTGGAGGCTCATGCTCTGCTAATCCAAAGGGCAGACGACCTCAGCAGGACAGCACCGCTGTGAAACCAGCCTCTTCAGAAGCTTCATGTGCAAAACAAGACAGCAGAAAGCAGGTGTGTTTTGTGACATGTATATGGACCTCTGTGCGAGAGGGTGCACGTAGGTATAAGTCCATGGTGAAGCTTTTGGTGTAAATTGTAATTATATAATTTTGTAAAAACAAACATGGGAAAGTACATTTCAACTTGCTTTGAAAAAAAAGAAAAAAGATTTTTAAAGATCAAGTAACCCTTGTACTATGAACGTAAAACGAGCAGATTTACATCTTTTCATTAACAGAGAAACAAATAGTCCATTTGGATTACGATTATTTCTTCCTGTGTAAAGTTACAGGTTCTTAAAGTCGTACTGAATTAATTCCCCTTTTGTCTTCTTTCATCACTGTCATCAAGAGGGTAGATGTCGAGTTAGGACTTCTTGAGAGGCTTGGGCAGGATTACTGCCAAAGGAGCGAAATCTCTCACAAAGGCTTTAAGTGCTTTAAACGACAGGAATTGAGAGCGTGGTGGAGAGGTGGGTTAATGGCCAATTAGCAGTGGAGCCCTCACGTAGCGCAGATGTTGGAGCTGTCTGAAGGAGTTGAAGTTGTCGGGCAAACAATAATTGTCAGGCGACAGTAGTCAACGAAGGCGGTGACGACGTCCGAGTTTATAGTGAACGGGAGACAAAGTATCCACCTGGACCTTGGAGCATCAAGTGGGTGCTAGGGACTGAGTCAGCTGAAGTGTTTTTAGTAAACAGACTGACCCTGTTCACTTGAAGATTGGGGATCTTGTGCCTGTTCAGTTGATACTGCTGGAATGCCGGTGGATGACGTTATCGTAGCTTTCTATAGGATAATTACTATGTGAAAGTGATCCCGAAGTCGTCGGGAATTTTTGAGAAGTGGTAGTTTGCTAGCCTATCATGTAGCTAGGCTATAATGTGTGAAAATGCTGATTTGGGGAAGAATGCAGCTAGAGGGGAATTCATTATGCATGTGAACAAGGTGGAAGAGAAACAACATGGGCAAGGGCATGGCTCAGGGGAGATTCTTTGTTTGCAACGCTATATAAACTGAATGGAGAACGAGAAGGAAGAGAAGAACAACAACATGATGCGAGAGAGAGAGAGAGAGAGAGAGAGAGAGAGAGAGAGAGAGAGAGAGAGAGAGAACAGGACAGATTAGGGTCCGAAAGAACTCAGACTGGGAGACAGAAGTGGAAGCAGGATCTTGAACACAGGGCTTAGGCGTCAAAGACAAGCTGAGAAACAGACTGATTCCAAAACCCAAAGGTGGGGAAAGAAGAAAAGAAGAAGAAGACGTCTATGTCGAAGGACCAAGTCCAAAACCCAGAGGTGGGGGAAAGAAGAAAGGAAAAAGAATACTTCTCAGACATGTTAGAATTGAAGCGAATGCGTGACACACTGCCCTCAGAGACACTGGAATGTTGGGTGGGTGCATGAGCGTGCATTAGAGAGGAGCTAACCTTGGTGTGTTAAGCCTGGCTAATATCAGCTTAGTTCACTTAAACAATACTATCATAATTTTCTCCAGCCTGGACAATCATTGTTCACTTTTCCTACATGGACAATGTAGGCCATCTCATTGCCCCACCTCTCTTCTTTGTTTTCTGTGTGATTTACAACAGGAATTAGTGTGTGTGTGTGTGTTTGTGTGTGTGTGTGTGTGTGTGTGTGTGTGTGTGTGTGTGTGTGCGCGCGCGCCCGCACACACACACACACACACACACACACACACACACACACACACACACACACACACACACACACACACACACACACACGATGAAACGATGTGGATTATTTATTTTATCAGGAGTCCTTTTTTGCACGTGCGAGTACCTTGTATGTTCTCTCATCCCTTGACAGTGACAATGAGGTGAATCTGTCCACGCTTCTGTGGTGCAAGATGCTTAATTTCCACCTTTTCTTCCTCCTTGTTCCAATACCCCTCCCTCCCCTTACACCAGTTCTGCACTGTATCCTGAAAGGTGTACATCTAAATTTCTCTTCGTCTGTGTGTCCACATGTTTCTGCTGCCAAGGAAACTGTCGTCACAGAGTTCGTGGTCTTCCATTCTCTCCAATGATCAGCCACTTCTGAAGAGGAACTGCACACACTATGTTTTCAACATTTTAAACAAGATCCTGACTACCACCATCCTCCTTGCCACCAAACCTCCTCCCCCCCATCCACCTCTCGCCTTCCTACCACTTGCCCCCCTTCCATCGCATTTTTTTTTCAAAACTTTCTTCTCCTTTTCTCCTTCACCCTCTCTCTCTCCTCCTCCTCCGTCCCCTCCTCTCCTCCTCCTCCTCCTACTTCTTCTTCTACTGCTTCTTCTTCTTTTCTCCATTAATTTCACGTGGGGATATTTGGACAATACACTAAGAACATTTTACCCGCCTCCACCAGTTCTATTGGTTGTGTGCCAAGGCCTGGACCTCTGTAATGTTTGTCATGTCCACTCTGCAATGTCGCTTCATTGGCTTTTTTTTCATATCTTCCCCTTGCACCCTTCATTCAACAGTTCCCTGGAGGATTGTTTTAACTAGGCCATTGGGTCTGGCCGTTCCAGCGTAGTTTTCTTTCCCTGACTGATGTCAATGGATCATTGTGTTGTCCCATGTGCTGCCTGGTAATGTGATGCACTTTTGGGTTGGTTTGTATGTTCGGTGCATCTGATGTTTATTATCTTGCGATAACATGCCGTTGCCATGGTTTCCATGGCTTAGGGATTCTTCCTTCCAGATGTGCTGTGAGGGTTCATGTCTCGCATGCGTCCAGGAAAATGGAACATTCGAGTGCACGCAGAAGCCTGGCATATTCCATCTTCCTGAAGTCATGTCAGAGGTTTTCGCTCTCTGCAACTGGTAACCATGGAGACTCGGTACGACCTGCCGCATGTGTGGAGTAAACCCTACAACCTGGAGAGGAATGTGCCCAGCCAGGTTAATTTTCGCCTAAAAAAACTCACCAGGATTCTGATAGTTATGAAAACTTCCTGCTTTTCAGCGCGCCAAAACAGTGTCTTCCTACTACTGAAATCCTGGACAGGAAGCATAAGATTTGCAGCGGAAGACCATGCGGAAAAACAGAGCTCCGTAAGCTTAACGTGGAGGTGAGAAAACACAGTGAATTATGGAATTTCTGGTCAGTGTGCACTTCTAAGCTGAAAAAGTATCAATACTTAAATAATGAACTCAGGATGAAAGAAATAATAATATTCCAGCACTATGTCGCTTTCAGTTTCACTTACGTACCCTCGTAAAGAAAACTGGACCTCTTCCGCATTTCAGTATCTTTCAGAGGAAGACAATCACAAGGTTTCCGTAAAGCCACATAGATTGAGTTTCTTGGGAACTGGTTTCTGTTGTATTTTCGTAAATCCTGGACTACACGGAGTAAAATGTAATTCATCTTGTTTACATTCATTACACCGTTGACACTCTGCACAGAGAGAGAGAGAGATGCAGCTGCCACCTGTGGGAAACTGACATGCATCGTCGTGGGTGGTGGCAACCCAAGCCACAATCCACTCCATTATGTTCTGACTCTCACACACCCACCTTCACCCCCACGCCCCAATCAGACTAACTGTGGAAACTGACGCGCTCGCTTGATTGGCAGGTAAGTGGGAGCCCTCCAGCCAAGCGCTATGTGCGGACTATGCGGGTTTCACGCGCGCTGTGCCTGTCTTCAAAGTGATTTGGAGAGACCGGCCACACGCCACAATTAGAATTTTGTTCTAAAATACTATAGAACCCATGTAAGAGTTTTGAGGTCTACAAAAAGTTTGAGCCAGTATCCAATGTTTAACTGACAATTGATTAAAAGAACAACTCCCCAACCAATTATTTTTCTTGTTTGGGGGCATTTGCACTGATGAAATAATAAACAATCTTCAAATACGTGACCTTCCCCATAGCTGACGTCACATTTCAGGCCTTTGCACCCACCTGTGACCCTATCTTTGCGACGCCTGGTTCTTCTCAAAAACTCCCATTCCTTTGATTTAAATCTGTCTGCTTGGCGTCATCTGGCGTGTGCCTTGATGGCCATGAGAAAGAAAATGAAGAGAATGAACTTTCAGACTCGATAAAAATTCTCAAAACTATCCAGTTGCGCCAGTCTATAAATACCCGACGCCTTAAGCAAATACCCAGGGCATTGATTTTTGGTGTGCAACCACCACTTACTGTTGTTACCAAGGCAGCCTGGGAGATTGGGTCAGACTGTGACAGGGTGGCAAGAAACGTGCGGAATTCCTGGAGATAGTACGTGATTCTGCACACACACGCACACACACACACGCACGCACGCACACGTATCTGTCTCTGTTTCTGTGTGTGTGTGTGTGTGTGTGTGTGTGTGTGTGTGTGTGTGTGTGTGTGTGGACAGATCGATAGTTAGACGGACAGATAGATATACTACACATACACACACACACGTACACACACACACACACACACACACACACACACACTACACACACACACACACACACACACACACACACACATATATATATATATATTATATATATATATATATATATATATATATATATATATATATATATATATATATACATACATACATGCACACACACATACATAAAGGCGTGTGTGTGTGTGCCGCACACGCATGCCTGGGGAAGAGCACCCGTGTGTTTGCGCAAGCATAAGCAGGCGGCGAAAATAGTACTTTGAATGTCCACCACCAGTGGGACTCAAACCGGCAGCAACCTGTGATTGCAAACTGTGCACTCCACCACTCAGCCCACGATGCCCTGTTCGTGTTCACTATCAGCACCTGATTTATGGTTCTCACACTGGCCGTGGCCGCTCCGTGCTTCACATTGTCCGGCGCCCGGTGGGGCTACGGCTCCAGTTTCTTCGTGTGATTGTTTCTTTTTCCGTTTGTTCCTCTCTATCCGTCTTTCTTCCTTTCTCTCTTCCTTTACTCCTTCCTTTCTTTCCGCCCTTCATCCTCTTCTTCTTTGTTTCCTTTCTTTCTTTTCAGTCCTGATGTGTCCTTCCTTCATTCCTTCCTTCCTTCCTTCCTTCCTTCCTGTTTTCTTTCATCCTCTGTAGCCCTTATGTGGCCTTCCTTCCTTCTTTCCTTCCTTCATTCCTTCCTTCATATATTCATGTTTCCTTTTTCCCTTCTTTCTTCGTAGCCCTTATGTGGCGTTCCTTCCTTCCTTCCCTCCCTCTTTTCTTTCTTCCTTCTTTCGTTTCCTTCTCTGCTTTCTTTCTTCCCTCTTTCCTTCTGTCCTTTCCTTCATTTCCGCTTTCCCTTCTTCTCTCTTTCTCTTGCAGCCTTGGTGTGTCTTCCTTTCTTCTTTTTTTTCTTTCCTTCCTGTCTCCCTTCCCACCCTTCTTTCTTCTCTTCTTTCTTCCTTTCTTCCCTGGCAGCCCTGATGTGGTCTGCGTTCTTTTCTTCTTCCGTCCTTCCTCCCTTTTTCCTTCCTTCCTTCCTTCCTTCCTTTCCCTTCCCTTCCTTTTTCTCTTCTTTCTTTCTTTCTTTCTTCCAGCCCTGTTGCGGCTTTTGTTCGTCCCTTCCTTCTTTCCTTCATTATTTCCTTCCTTTCTTTCCTTCCTGTCTTTCCTTCCTTCCTTCTTTTCCTTTCGCCTTCTTTTTTTCTTTGCTGCTCTCTTGTTGCTTTTCTTCCTCCTTCCTTCATTCTTTTCCTTCCTTCTTCTCTCGTTTTTCTTTTTTCTTTTTCCTTGATTTGCTTTCCTGCCCTAATATGGCTTCCCTTACTTGCTTGCTTCCTTCCCTCCTTCCCTCCTTCCTTCCTTTCTTTTTCTCTTCATTGTCGATTCTTTCTTTCTTCTGTCTTTCTTTCTGTCTGTCTGTCTTTGCAGCCTTGCTCTGGCATCCATAGTCCGATTACCTGTCAAGAATATGGTTTGACTTCCAAATAATTATTATTTCTATTACCCGTTTATTCATCATTTTTTTTTTTTTTTTTTGTAATCTGTATCATCCACGCTGGACATAACTATGACATAATACAACAATTTTTTCAAAATAAGTTGAATGCGAAACAAGCAAGCAGGTAAACAAATACTGATAAATTAAACAAGCAGAGCACACAAGCACACACACAACGCACGCACGCACACACGCGCGCGCGCACACGAACACACACACACACACACACACACACACACACACACACACACACACACACACACACCACACACACATTCGTTTTGAACTCAAACGTGATTGCCACCACGATTTGTTTGTTTGCTCGTTTGCTTGGTTTGCCTTCTTTGTTTGCTTGGTTTGCCTTCTTTGTTTGCTTGGTTTGCCTTCTTTGTTTGCTTGGTTTGCCTTCTTTGTTTGCTTGGTTTGCCTTCTTTGTTTGCTTGGTTTGCCTTCTTTGTTTGCTTGGTTTGCCTTCTTTGTTTGCTTGGTTGCCTTCTTTGTTTGCTTGGTTTGCCTTCTTTTTTTTCAGTCTTATCTTCTTATATCCTTGGCAGCGGCAATCCATAAGAAGCAGTCAATGTCAAATTTGTCATGAGGGAATCTCACCAGAGGGGATACTTCCCTGCTGCCGAGTCACTTCAGTGGTGTTCAGTGGTGTCCGTTCTGATCAACATCCGCAAGATACCACCTAAGCCCCCTACTTGACGACAATAATAAATTGCTTAGTCGTGGAGCCAGCGTCAATGAGCTATCGTTCCAGAGGCCGCCACCACGTCCGTCCATGTGAAACACCATTATGTTAGCGAACCACCCAGAGAAACATGGACAAACGAGTCACAAGACAAAACACGATGCGTTTCGATCTCTTTGGTCTTCTTCAGGCAAGATACAAACAAATAGGACAACGAAAATTCACTTAGCTTTGATCGCTTCAGAGTTCTCATTCAACGCCTTCTTCCTTGCGCTGAACTCTGAAGCGATCTAAGCTAAGTGAATTTTCGTTGTCCTATTTGTTTGTATCTAGCCTGAGGAAGACCTAAGAGGTCGAAACGCGTCGTGTTTTGTCTTGTGACTCGTTTGTCCACGTTTCTCTGGACGGTTCGCTAACATTTATTTAAGATTTTGTTTAGATTTCCGCCTGCAGTCGTCTCACTTTGCAACTAGACCATTATGTCTTCGAAAATATAGCCCAGCCTGCCTGGAGTCGGTCTTGAAAATAAACAGGGGGACCACCTCCAGAATTTATCTAAACCCACGTCAACACAAGTTATGTCCCTTCTATGACAGAGTTTCTATGTGGCCACACGCCACAATAAGGATTTTGCTCTAAAATACGATTATGATCAATGTGAGCGTTTTGATGCCTACTATAAGTTTGAGCCAGCACTTAATGTGAAAGTGATAATTGATCAAAAGAACAACTCCCCACTTATTAGTTCCCTTGTTTGGGGGGATTTCCACCGATGACATCACATACAATCATCAAACACATGACCTTCCGCTTAGTTGACGTCACATTTCAGGCCTTTGTACTCACTTGTGACCCTATCTTTGCGCCAGATGGAAGCGCCCAAATAGTCCCATTCCTTTGGTTTTAATCTGTCTGTTTGGAAGTACCTGGCATGTACCTCGATGGCGATATGAAAGACCATGAGGAAAATCAGCTTTCGGGCACAATGAAAATGTAATTGCGCCAGTCTTTAAATACTCGATTCCTTAAACAATTTTTGGTGTGCAGCCTGGTAGGACTCGGGCTTGAAACAAACAGGGGGGACCACCTCCAGGAATTTAAAAAACGAGACAGGACACATCAGCAGCAGTTACGTCCCTTCAATGACTGTGTTTCTATGTCGGCTTGAGGTTGAATTATATTGGGCTGGATAGCATTGTAATGGTCAGCATTGCATTGTGATGTCTTGTATTGTTTGCATTGTATTGTATTGCTTGAATTAGATTTCATTGCACTCTATTGCCTCGCATTGTAGTACACAGTATTGTTACATTGTTTTGCATTCTATTGCACTATATTGTATTGTATTGCATTATGTGGTATAGTATTGAATTGCATTGTATTGCTTTGTAGTGTATGGTATTGCAGTGCATTGCATTGTATTGCTTTGTACTGTATGGTATTGCAGTGTATTGTATTGTCTTGTAGTGTACTGTTTCGTATTGTGACATTTTATATTGTATAGTGAAGTATATTGTGGATGTCATTGCATGGTCCCGCATTGTATTGGTTTGTATGGTATGGTATTGCAATGCGCTGTGTTGTATTGCAATGTGATGCATTGTATTGTATAGCATAGCATTGTATTGTGTTGTGTTGCGTTGTGTTGTGCTCCATCGCATTGTATGGCATTGCATTGTGTTGTGTGGCATTGTATTGTATCGCATTCTATTATATAGAATAGCACTGTTTTGTATTGTGTTGTGCTGCGTTGCACTGTACTGTATTGCATTGTATTGTTTTGTGTGGCATTGGAGTGTATTGCATTGCATTGTCTATTATTGCATTGCATTGTCTTGCATTGTGTTGTATTGTATTGCATTGCATTGTACTGTGTTGTCTATTTCATTGTAGTTTTGTGCTATATTCAAGCTGTCCATCCGGGGAACAGCGCGTCGCATACAACACACCCACCCCACCCACCCCTGCACACACACACGCACACGCACACGCACACGCACACGCACATGCGCGCGCGCGCGCACGCACGAAACGCACGCACGCACGCACGCACGCACGCACGCACACGCACACCACACACACACACACACACACTATACTCACACACACCTCCCCCCTCCTCCTCCCCGCCCCTCCGCCCTCTCCCGCCCCGTTCATCTTTTCTTTATCTGTCTTCATATAATTTCGTATACTGATCAAAGTAGAATTTCACCTATAAAGCTTTACCATGAACCACGCACCTTGTCGGCATGGGTTCTCCTCACAGGCATACACACTGTCCAGTTTGTCTGGGGGAGGGGGGGGGGGGGTTGTTGTTGTTTTTTTTTTTTGTTTTTTTTTTTTTTTTTCGTTTTTGTTAATCCTCCAGCCTCCTTTTTTTTAAGTTTTGGAATATTTAACCTTTCTTTTTTTTGTAAGCGGGGCCTCCAACCTCATACTTTTCCCACCTTTTTTAATAAAAAGAAGCCTGACACTTCTCACCATGCAAAATCGGTATGTTCAGTTATTAATGGACATTCGCTTGTCGATTTTAATATTTGTCGTCCGATACAAAGCGTCTGGATTTTTCTCATGTACAGATGTTTGGTGTGCTGACGCTTTCATATTGTGTCATGTTTACCACTTTCACCCGAGCGAACAATTGAAACAAAGAACAAAGGCTACGACACTCATGAAATACTGTACAGTGTGTGTATGTGTGTGTGTGTGTGTGTGTGTGTGTGTGTGTGTGTGCGTGCGTGCGTGCGTGCGTGCGTGCGTGCGTGCGTGCGTGCGTGCGTGCTGCGTGCGTGAGTGCGTGCGTGCGTGCGTGCGTGCGAGTGTGTGGGGTGGGGGGGGGCGCAGTATCCATTTGGAAGTCGATGGTTCTCTTACATGCGCTAAGTGCACACTGCACAAGCGAATCAGCTGATTGTCATCTGTACCAGTGATGTCAGTGCGGAGCGGGACTGACTGATCTGACAGGTGTCTGGTAATGTCAGGGCAGGGGCCCCTTGTGTCTGGTAATGTCAGGGAAGGGACCCCTTGTTATCTGGTAATGTCAGGGTAGGGACCCCTTGTTGTCTGGTAATGTCAGGGCAGGGACCCCTTGTCTGGTAATGTCAGGGGAGGGACCCCTTGTTGTCTGGTAATGTCAGGGCTGGACTCCTTGTTGTCTGGTAATGTCAGGCAGAGACCCCTTGTCTGGTAATGTCAGGGCTGGGAACCCTTGTTGTCTGGTAATGTCAGGGCAGGGACCCCTTGTTGTCTGGTAATGTCAGGGCAGGGACCCCTTGTCTGGTAATGTCAGGGCAGGGACCCCTTGTTGTCTGGTAATATCAGGGCTGGGACCCCTTGGTGTCTGCTAATGTCAGGGCAGGTACCCCTTGTCTGGTAATGTCAGGGCTGGGACCACTTTTGTCTGGTAATGTCAGAGCAGGGACCCCTTGTTGTCTGGTAATGTCAGGGTAGGGACCCCTTGTTGTCTGGTAATGTCAGGCAGGGACCCCTTGTCTGGTAATGTCAGGGCAGGGGCCCCTTGTTGTCTGGTAATGTCAGGGCTGGGACTCCTTGTTGCCTGGTAATGTCAGGGCTGGGACCCCTTGGTGTCTGGTAAGTCAGGGGTGGGAACCCTTGTTGTCTGGTAATGTCAGGGCAGGGACCCCTTGTTGTCTGGTAATGTCAGGGCAGGGACCCCTTGTTGTCTGGTAATGTCAGGCAGGGAAACCCCCTTTTTGTCTGGTAATGTCAGGGCAGGGACCCCTTGTTGTCTGGTAATGTCAGGCAGGTACCCCTTGTCTGGTAATGTAGGGCTGGGACCCCTTGTTGTCTGGTAATGTCAGGGCAGGGACCCACTTGTTGTCTGGTAATGTCAGGGTAGGGACCCCTTGTTGTCTGTAATGTCAGGCAGGGACCCCTTGTCTGGGAATGTCAGGGCAGGACCCCTTGTTGTCTGGTAATGTCAGGGCTGGGACTCCTTGTTGCCTGGTAATGTCAGGGCTGCGACCCCTTGGTGTCTGGTAATGTCAGGGCTGGGAACACTTGTTGTCTGGTAATGTCAGGGCAGGGACCCCTTGTTGTCTGGTAATGTCAGGGCAGGGACCCCTTGTTGTCTGGTAATGTCAGGGCAGGAACCCTTGTTGTCTGGTAATGTCAGGGCAGGGACCCCTTGTTGTCTGGTAATGTCAGGGCAGGTACCCCTTGTCTGGTAATGTCAGGCTGGGACCCCTTGTTGTCTGGTAATGTCAGGGCAGGGACCCCTTGTTGTCTGGTAATGTCAGGGCAGGGACCCCTTGTTGTCTGGTAATGTCAGGGCAGGGACCCCTTGTTGTCTGGTAATGTCAGGGAAGGGACCCCTTGTTGTCTGGTAATGTCATGGAAGGGACCCCTTGTTGTCTGGTAATGTCAGGGCAGGACCCCTTGTTGTCTGGTAATGTCAGGGCAGGGACCCCTTGTTTTTCTGGTAATGTCAGGGAAGGGACCCCTTGTTGTTTTGGTAATGTCAGGGGAGGGACCCCTTGTTGTCTAGTAATGTCAGGGCAGGGACCCCTTGTCTGGTAATGTCAGGGCTGGGACCCCTTGTTGTCTGGTAATGTCAGGGCAGGGACCCCTTGTTGTCTGGTAATGTCAGGGCAGGGACCCCCTTGTTGTCTGGTAATGTCAGGCAGGACCCCTTGGTGTCTGTAAAGTCAGGGCAGGGACCCCTTGTTGTCTGGTAATGCCAGGCCTGGGACCCCTTGTTGTCTGGTAATGTCAGGGCAGGGGCCCCTTGTTGTTGGGAATTCAGGGCAGGGTCCCTTGTCTGGTAATGTCAGGGCTGGGGCACCTTTTTGTCTGATAATGTCAGGGCAGGACCCCTTGTTGTCTGGTAATGTCAGGGCAGGGACCCCTTGTTGTCTGGTAATGTCAGGGCAGGGACCCCTTGTCTGGTAATGTCAGGCAGGGACCCCTTGTTGTCTGTAATGTCAGGGCAGGGACCCCTTGTCTGGTAATGTCAGGGCAGGGACCCCTTGTTGTCTGGTAATGTCAGGGCAGGGACCCCTTGTCTGGTAATGTCAGGGCAGGGACCCCTTGTTGTCTGGTAATGTCAGGGCAGGGACCCCTTGTCTGGTAATGTCAGGGAAGGGACCCCTTGTTGTCTGGTAATGTCAGGGCAGGGACCCCTGTCTGGTAATGTCAGGGCAGGGACCCTTGTTATCTGGTAATGTCAGGGCTGGGACCCCTTGTTTCTGGTAATGTCAGGCAGGGGCCCCTTGTTGTCTGGTAATGTCAGGGCAGGACCCCTTGTCTGGTAAAAGTCAGGGCAGGGACCCCTTGTTGTCTGGTAAAGTCGGGGAAGGGACCCCTTGGTGTCTGGTAATGTCAGGGCAGGGACCCCTTGTTGTCTGATAATGTCTGGACAGGGACCCCTTGTTGTCTGGTAATGTCAGGGCAGGGACCCCTTGTCTGGTAAAGTCGGGGAAGGGACCCCTTGGTGTCTGGTAATGTCAGGGTAGGGACTCCTTGTTGTCTGGTAATGTCAGGTAGGGACCCCTTGTTGTCTGGTAATATCAGGGAAGGGACCCCTTGTTGTCTGGTAATGTCAGGGTAGGGACTCCTTGTTGTCTGGTAATGTCAGGGTAGGGACCCCTTGTTGTCTGGTAATGTCAGGGTAGGGACCCCTTGTTTTCTGGTAATATCAGGGAAGGACCCCTTGTTGTCTGGTAATGTCAGGGTAGGGACTTCTTGTTGTCTGGTAATGTCAGGGTAGGACCCCTTGTTGTCTGGTAATGTCAGGGTAGGGACCCCTTGTTGTCTGGTAATATCAGGGAAGGGACCCTTGTTGTCTGGTAATGTCAGGGTAGGGACTCCTTGTTGTCTGGTAATGTCAGGGTAGGGACCCCCTTTTTGTCTGGTAATGTCAGGGTAGGGACCCCTTGGGCTGGTAATGTCAGGGCTGGACCCCTTGTTGTCTGGAAAAGTCAGGGAAGGGACACCTTGTTGTCTGGTAATGTCAGGGCAGGGACTCCTTGTCTGATAATGTCAGAGCAGGGACTCCTTGTTGTCTGGTAATGTCAGGGGTGGGACCCCTTGTTGTCTGCTAATGTCAGGCAGGGACCCCTTTTGTCTGGTAATGTCAGGCTGGGACCCCTTGTTGTCTGGTAATGTCAGGGCTGGGACCCCTTGTGTCTGGTAATGTCAGGGCTGGGACCCCTTGGTGTCTGGTAATGTCAGGGCTGGGACCTCTTGTTGTCTGGTAATGTCAGGGCAGGACCCCTTGTTGTCTGGTAATATCAGGGAAGGGACCCCTTGTTGTCTGGTAATGTCAGGGAACGGACCCCTTGTTGTCTGGTAATGTCAGGGTAGGGACCCCTTTTGTCTGGTAATGTCAGGGCTGGGACCCTTGTCTGGTAATGTCAGGGAAGGGACCCCTTGTTGTCTGGTAATGTTAGGGCTGGGACCCCCTGTTGTCTGGTAATGTCAGGAAGGGACCCCTTGTTGTCTGGTAATGTCAGGGCTGGGACCCCTTGTTGTCTGGTAATGTCAGGGCAGGGACCCTTTGGTGTCTGGTAATGTCAGGGCTGGGACCCCTTGTTGTCTGGTAATGTCAGGGCAGGGACCCCTTGTTGATCTGGTAATGTCAGGAAGGGACCCTTGTTGTCTGGTAATGTCAGGGAAGGGACCCCTTGTTGTCTGGTAATGTCAGGGTAGGGACCCCTTGTTGTCTGGTAATGTCAGGGCTGGGACCCATTGTCTGGTAATGTCAGGGAAGGGACCCCTTGTTGTCTGGTAATGATAGGGCTGGGATCCCTTGTTGTCTGGTAATGTCAGGGAAGGGACCCCTTGTTGTCTGGTAATGTCAGGGAAGGGACCCCTTGTTGTCTGGTAATGTCAGGGTAGGGACCCCTTGTTGACTGATGGCTAACACAGGGCCTGACAACAGCACGTGAGAAGATGGTGACACTCAGTACTTACTATCTGCTCACAGCAAGTTGTCAGGCCTCTACCAGAGAAGCGGGAGGGACTGGCTGCTCTCTACCAACTGAGTGGCTGCGCTCTACCACTGGCTGGCTGCGCTCTACCATTAAGGGGGGGGGGGGGGGGGGGGGGGACTGGCTGCGCTCTGCCACGATGATGCGCTCTACCCTGACTGGGTGCCCTCTACCACATAGGGAGAGGGGCTGGCTGCCTCTACCACTGATTGCGCTCTACACTGACTGGCTTTCGCTCTACCATTGACTGGCTGCGCCTACCACTAGGGGGGGGGGGTTGCCTGCACTTTACCACTAAGTGGAGGTCTGGCTGCGCTCCACCACTGACTGGCTGTGTTCTACCAATGACTGGCTGCGCCTATACCACTGACTGGCTGCGCTCTACCATTGACTGGCTGCGCTCTAAACCACTGACTGGCTGCGCTCTACCATTGACTGGCTGCGCCCACCATGGACTGGCTGCGTTTCTACCACTAAAACTTCACTGGGAGCAGCGTGTCCACCAAAAGGGAAGTGTCAAGAGCCACCAGCATAAACAACATGTGGCCGAGGTGAAAGCAGCGGCGTGGAGGTTTGGGTGGGACAACATCCTTAGGATGGACAAGACCAGACTCCCTCATACTGCGCTGAGATGGGCACCACGGGGAAGAGGAAGCGGGGCAGACCACCTCGGCACCTGAGGACATGGGGATGGAGATGAGAGAGGAGCAAGACTTGGAATGAACTGACGGCTTGCTCAGGACGAGAGGGCTGGAGGGAGCTTGTTGGCGCCTTATGTCACGGGTCGCGGGATGAAGAGGATTAAGTAAGTAAAGTAAGTTCTACCACTCACTGGCTGCGCTCTACCATTGACTGGCTGCGCTCTACCATTGACTGGCTGCGCTCTACCATTGACTGGCTGCACTGTACCATTGACTGGCTGCACTGTACCATTGACTGGCTGCGCTCTCCATTGACTGGCTGTGCTGTACCATTGACTGGCTGCGCTCTACCATTGACTGGCTGCACTGTAACATTGACTGGCTGCGCTCTACCATTGACTGGCTGCACTGTACCATTGACTGGCTGCGCTCTCCATTGACTGGCTGCGCTGTACCATTGACTGGCTGCGCTCTCCATTGACTGGCTGCGCTGTGCCACTGACTGGCTGCGCTGTACCATTGACTGGCTGCGCTCTCCATTGACTGGCTGCGCTCTACCATTGACTGGCTGCGCTGTACCATTGACTGGCTGCGCTCTCCATTGACTGGCTGCGCTGTACCATTGACTGGCTGCGCTGTACCATTGACTGGCTGCGCTGTACCATTGACTGGCTGCGCTGTACCATTGACTGGCTGCGTTCTTCCACTGACTGGCTACGCTCTACCATTGACTGACTGCGTTCTTCCACTGACTGGCTACGCTCTACCATTGACTGGCTGCGCTCTACCACTAAGGGGACCGGGAGGGACTGGCTTTGCTCTGCAACTGACTGGCTGCGCTCTACCACTGATTGGCTGCGCTCC
>CM031608.1:50962060-51004560 GCA_018398815.1 Conus ventricosus | reverse complement strand
TCCATCCAAACCCCCCCCCACGCCACCACCTCCCTCTCCATCCACCATACCACCCGCCCCCACCTCCTTCTCTCCATCCACCCACACCACCACGACCACAACCTCATTCTCTCCCCCACCCACACCACCAAACCCCACCTCTCTCTCCACCCCCCCACCGCCCAACCTTTTTCTCTCCACCCCCAACCCCCACGACCCCCCCACCCCCTTCTCTCAATCCCCCCACACCACCCGACCACCACTCCTCCCTTCCCCCCCACACACCACACCCCACCTTTTCCCCCTCCACCCACCCACCACGACCCCCCCTTTTTCCCCCTCCACCCACACCACCAAACCACCCCCTCCCCTTCCATCCACCCCCACCCCAAACCACCACCTCCTTTTCTCCATCCACTCACACCCCCAGACCCCCCTCCTTTTCCATCCACCACACCACCACGACCACCACCTCCTTCCCCCATCCACCCACACCACCAAAACCACCACCTCCCTTCTCTCCATCCACCCCACCACCCCGACAGCCCCCTTCCCCCCCCTCCCCCCACACCCCCAACCACCCCCTCCTCCCATCCACCCACCCACCACGACCACCACCTTCCCTCCTTCCACCCACCCACCCCTTTTCTCCCATCCACCCAAAAACCACCACCCCACCACCTTCCCTCCATCCACCCACCCACCACAACCACCCCCCTTCTCTCCCCACCCACACCCCCACAACCACCACCTCCTTCTCTCCATCCACCCCCCCACCACGACCACCACCCAATTCCTCCATCCCCCCACACCACCCGACCCCAACCTTCCTCCATTCACCCACACCCCACGGGCATTTTCCCATCCACCCCCACCACCACACCACACCTCCTTCCCTCAAACCACCCACACCACCCCGGGGACCCTTCCTCCATCCATCCACACCACCCGACAACCTCCTTTTCTCCCTCCCCCACACCCCCCGACCACCACCTTCTCTCCCCCACCCCCACCACCACGACCCCCTCCTATCCATCCACCCACATCACCACTCCCCCACCTCTTCTCTCCATCCACCCCAACCACCACGACCACCCCCACCTTCTCTCTCCACCCCAACACCCCCACGACCACCACCACCTTCTCTCTCCATCCACCCCCCACCACCCCGACCAACCTTCTCCCTCCACCCACCCCCACGACCACCTCCCACCATCCCCCACATCACCACGACCACCACCTCATTCTCCCCATCCACACACACCACCACGACCCCCCACCTTCCCCCCATCCATCCCACCACCACGACCACCCCTTTTATCCACCCCCACCGCACACCCATCCTCCTTTTTTTTCCATCCACCCAAAAACCCCACGACCCCCACCTCCCTTTCCCCCACCCCAAACCCCCACGACCCCCTCCTTCTCTCCATCCCCCCCACCCACCCCGACCACCCCTCCTTTTCTCCTCCACCCACACCACCACACCACCGCCTCCTTCTCTCCATCCCCCCTACCCACACCACCACCCCTCTCCAACCTCCCCCACCACCCGACCCCCACCCCCTTCTCTCCATCCACCCACACCACCACGACCACCACCTCCTTCTCCCCATCCACCCATACCACCCCGACCACCACCTCCTTCCATCCACCCACACACCACGACCCCCTCCTTCCTCCATCCACCCACACCACCACGACCCCCGCCCCCTTTTTCCCTCCACCCCACCACCAGACCCCCCCTCCTTCCTCATCCACCCACACCCCACGAAAACCCCCTCCTTCTCTCCATCCACCCCCACCCCCACGACCCCCCGCCTCTTCTATACCCACACCCACACCAACTCCCTTCTCTCCATCCACCCATACCCCCGACCCCCACCTCCTTCTCTCCACCACCCCTACCAGCACGACCACCACCCCTTCTCTCCATCCACCCACACCCCCCCGACCACCACCTTCCTCCCTCCCCCACACCACCCGACCCCCTCCTTCTCTCATCCACCCACACCACCACACACCACCCTTCTCTCAAACCACCCCCAAACCACCAGACCACCACCTCCTCTCCATCCCCCCCACACCACCCGACCCCCACCTCCTTCTCTTCATCCACCCCCCCACCACGACCCCCACCCCCTTTCTCCATCCCCCCCCCCCCAGAAAAAAAAAAAATTTTTATAAAAAAAAAACCCCCCCTTTTATCCACCCAAACCCCGCCCCCCTCCTTCCTCCATTTCCCCCCACCCACCACCACCACCACCCCTTCTCTCCATCCCCCCCCACACCCCCGACCACCACCACCCTTTTCTCCATCCACCCACACCCCCCACGACCACTGCCACCTTTTCTCCACCCCCCCACAACACCCCCACCACCTCCTCCCCCCCCCCCCCCACCCCCGACCCCCACCCCTTTTCCCCCATCCACCCAACCACCACGACCACCACCCCCTCCCATCCACCCCACCACCACACCCCTCCTTTTCTCCATCCCACCCACCCACCACGACCACCCCCCTCCTTTCCATCCCCCCACACCACCCCACCCCCACCCCTTCTCTCCCCCCCACCCCCCCCGCCACCATCCTTCCTCCATCCCCCCACCCACCACGACCACCCCTTTCCCCCCTCCATCCACCCAACCAAACCCCGACCCCAACCTCCTTCCCTTCCATCCCCCCACACCACCACGACCACAACTCATTCTCTCCATCCCCCCCCACCACCCCCCCACCACCCATTCTCTCCCTACCCCCACCACCACGCCACCACCACCTTCCCCATCCCCCCCCACCCAACCCCGACCATTCCACCTTTTCTCCATCCTCCACACCACCAGCCACCCCTTTTTCCTCCTCCACCCACACCACCCCGACCACCACCTCCTTCCCCCATTACCCATCCACCACCCACCACCTTCTCCCTCCACCCACACCACCCCGACCACCCCCTTCTCTCCACCACCCCCCACCCCGACCACCGCCCTTTATCCACCCCACCACCCCGACCCCCCACCACCTTCTCTCCATCCCCCACACCACCGCAACTGCATTCTCCCATCCACCCACACCCCCACGACCACCACCTCCTTCTCCCATCCCCCCACACCACCCCGACCACCCCTCCCTCCATCCACCCATACCCCCACGACCACCACCTCCTCTCCATCCACCCATACCACCACCACCCCCCTTCCTCCACCACCCCACCACCACACCACCGCCTCCTTTCTACCACCCACACCACCAGGCCCCTCCTTCTCTCCATCCACCCATACCAGCACCCACCACCCCTTCCTCCACCCCCATACCAGCACGACCACCACCTCCTTCCTCCATCCACCCCCACCCCACGACCCCCACCCTTTGTCCATCCACCCACACCCCACGACCCCCTCCTTCTCTCCTCCACCCCCACCACCACGACACCCCCTCCTCTCAATCCACCCCCCCACCAGACCACCACCCCCTTTCCCTCCACCCACACCACCACGACCCCCACCCCCCTTTTCCCTTTACCACCCACCCACCCCGACCCCTTCTTCCCCAAACCACCACACCACCCCGACCACCCCCTTCTCTCATCCACCCACCCACCACGACAACCCCCTCCTTCCTCCATCCCCACACCACCCCGACCCCCACCTCCCTCCATCCACCCCACCACCCCAACCACTTTCCCTTTCTCCATCCACCACACCACCAAGACCACCACTACCTCCCTCTATCCACCCACACCACCCCCACCTTCTTTTCTCCATCCACCCACACCCCCAACCACCTTCTCTCCATCCCTCCACACCACCACGACCACCACCTCCTTCTCTCCTCCCCCCACACCACCCAAACCACCTTCCCCTTCCAACCACACACCACCACGACACCACCTCCTTCTCTCCACCACCCCACCCCACCACCCCCTCCAATCCCCCCACACCCACGCCCCCCACCCCTTCTCTCCCCTCCCCACCATATGACCACCCCCCACCCTTTCTCCATCCCCCCACACCACCAGACCCCCACCACCTTTTCTCCATTTACCCCCACCACCCCCACCCCCCTTCTCTCCATAACCCACACTACCACACCCCCCCTCTTTCCCTCCACCCACCCACCCTCACCACCTTTTCTCCATCCACCCCCACCACCACGACCACCCACCTTCTCTAATCCTCCCCCCCCCACCACGACCACCACCTCCTTCTCTCCATCCACCAAACCCACCACGACCACCACCACCTTCTCTTCATCCACCCACCCAGCCGACCCCCACCCATTCTCTCCATCAAAACCCCCACCACCCGACCACCACCTCCTCCTCTCCCTCCCCCCACACCACCACACCCCCCACCCCATTTTCGCCACCCCCAACCACCACGACCACCACCTTTCCATCCACCCCCACTCCCACCCCACCTTCTCTCCATCCACCCACCCCACCACAAACTTCTCTCTATCCACCCACACACCACGACACCACTCCTCTCTCACCCCCACACCACCACGACCACCACCACCTTCTCTCCATCCACACACACCGCACGACCACACCTCATTCTCTCCATCCACCCACACCACACGACCACCACTCATCTCTCCATACCACCCACACCACCACGACTACCACCACCTTCTCTCCATCCACCCACACCACACGACCACCAACGTCGTTCTCTCCATCCACCCACACCACCCGACCACCACCTCCTTCCTCCATCCACCATACCACCACGACCACACCTCCTTCCTCTCCATCCACCCACACCACCGCGACCACCACCTCCATTCTCTCCATCCACCATACCACCACGACACAACTCCTCTCTCCATCCACCCACACCACCACGACCACACTCTTCTCTCCATCCACCCACACCACCACGACCACCCCTCCTTCTCTCCATCCACCCACACCACCACGACCACTGCCACCTTTCTCTCCATCCACCCACACCACCACGACCACCACCTCATTCTCTCCATCCACCCACACCACCACGACACCACCTCATTCTCTCCATGCACCCATACCACCACGACCACCACCCCTTCTCTCCATCCACCCACACCACCACACCACCACCTCATTCTCTCCATCCACCCCACCACCACGACCACCACCTCATTCTCTCCATCCACCCAACACCACCACGACCACCACCTCATTCTCTCCATCCACCCACACCACCACGACCACCACCTATTCTCTCCATCCACCCATACCACCACGACCACCACCTCCATTCTCTCCATCCACCCACACCACCACGACCACCACCTCATTCTCTCCATCCACCTACGCAGCACGCCCACGGGCATCAGACGCCCACGGTTACCACGCTAAGGTCCCATGTAGATGTGGTATACATCAATGTGTGCAACATCCATTCGGTTCAGTTCATGGTGCTTTTTGCCCTGCCCGCTGCAAATGCCATTGGGGGTTGTGATCCTGTCAAAATAGCTCGATTATTGTTTGCTTTAAAAATGAGACAAAATGAAAAAAGAATATCACACACACACACACACACACACACACACACACACACACACACACACAACACACACACACACAACCACCATCCCATCCATATGGAGAGATTCAATTATAGTCCCTATTTTAAAGCAGGGCAAACCAGTACATGATGTAAATAGTTATAGACCTATCTCTCTGACATCTCACGTATGCAAATTAATGGAGCAAATTGTTTTAAATCGATTGTCTTATCATTGCGAAAAACGTGGGATTATCCCTGTAAAACACAGGAGGCTTTAGAAAAGGCAGATCAACCATTGATCATTTAGTGAAATTAACAACTCAAATCAAACAACAATTTGCCAAAAGACAAAAAATGTTCTTGCCACATTCTTTGACATAAATAAGGCATACGATCAGGTTTGGCATGAACGATTACTATACAAGTTAAAAACGGTTGGGCTTTCTGGTCATATCTATGACTATGTTAAAACATCTTGGCCAACAGAAGTATCCAAACAAGAATCGGTCAAATTTATTCCACTAAAAGATTCCTTGATATGGGTATCCCTCAAGGCTCTGTAATTGCTCCTATTCTTTTTAATATCCTAACTTACGATTTACCAATATCTATTTCCAAAAAAAGTAACTTCATTCAGTATGCCGATGATATCTGTTTGTGGATGAATGTTACTTTAAAAAAGAAAACATCAAAAGGTCTATACATTTTATAAAAAGAGCATATCAATATGATCTAGATAATATCGCTATGTATATGTCTGAAAATGGTTTAAGCTTATCACCTCAAAAATCTCACATGATGCTATTTGATGCGAGTGGATATGTTCACAATGCTCCAGAATTTAAAGTTAACAACATCACACTTAAATACGCTTCAAATATTAAATTTCTTGGTGTTTATATAACGTCTAAGCTGTCTTGGAACCTGCATTTAGAACATGCTGTAAATCAAGCAAGAAAGTCATTGAACCTTCTAAAAGTCATAAGCAAACAAAGCTGGGTCAAGACACAAATACATTAATTAATTTGTCCTCTGCTTTAGTTAGATCTAAATTGTCGTATGCACAAGAGGTATTCTTTAGTGCTCCAAAATATCTATTGAAAAAACTGCGGAGCATAGATTGTAAAGCATATAGAATAGCCCTTGGTGTTCCATTTCATGGTTCCATCATAGGATCTTACATGAAGCAGGTGTTTTGCCTCTGATGATCAGCGAAAATTAGCCTGTGCTAAATACATTTTAAGATGCTCTACCATTCAAAATTCAAACCAAATGGAACTTGAAATTAGGTCCGATTTCATTTTCCTAAGCGTGCAAAACGTATCCGATCTAATAAAACTATTCTTACATTTTCTTCTAAACTATTGACAAAATTAAACACTAATCAAAAGAAATTAGCTGTGCGTTTTCCAATAAGTCCCATCCCAAACTGGAGCTTTTTAAGGCAAAGTTTGATTATAACTATACACAATTGTCCAAATTTGATAACATCAATGTTCTTGCATATGAAGCTAGATCCCATTATAAAGACTACATGCTTCCCAAAATACATAAACCTAACTCTTCAATAAAGTGTTGTCTAAAACGCTCGATCACAAAATTTTTCAAAAAAGAATTCATTAATAGATTATACATTTTATAAAAAAAATATCAATAAACACCCAAAACACCGCAAAAAAATTGTTTCACTGTTTTACAGACTTAGGTTAAACGCTTTCAAAACCCAGTTCATAAAAAACATTCAATGTGTATGCGGGGCTGTTGATAGTTGTACAACAACACATATTTTGTACTTTTGTCCTTATTTTGAATCAGCTCTATCAAAATTCAGAAAAGATGAATCTAAATGCATTTTCCAAGAACCTGTATTTCTTTTGAACTTTCTTCAGAACTTAATGATAAGTCCAGTCAGCTCGTTTTTATGATTTCTGCATATTTTAGACTGTTTTGTTTTGACTTGCAGTTTGATTTGTTAATGTTGCTTTTTGCTAAGGATTGTTCTTATGTAGCATTTCCACTAATATTTAACACACACAGGCGCACATACACAAGTGCGCACACACACACGCGCGCCACACACACACATGCACACACACACACAACACACACACACACACACACACACACACACACACACACACACACACACACACACACACACACGCAAGCACGCATGCATGCTACAAATTCATAGACATATACAAGTAAACGCTCCTTCCTGTCTAATATCACTTTAAAGTGAAAAGACGTTAAATCGAAGAACAACAACAACAACACACACACACACACACACACACAACACACACACACACACACACACACACACACACACACACACGCACGCACGGACGCACGCACGCACGCGCGCGCGCGCATGCACGCATACACATTTATTAAAGCAGATTGTGTGAAAACACCCTACAATTGCTTTAAAAACTTATTGCTTTTGCACGCTCTTAAGATCAGATGAAGTATGTTTATCTCTTTAAGGAACTAAAAAATCACATCAGGAGAGACATCTCTGAGCACGGTTTTCATGGAGTCTGCTGTAAAGTGTCTATGTCTGGCATCATGTGTGACCCAACAATATAGCAACCCGCCTTTAAAAAAAAAACTAAAAGGAATTTAAAGCAAACCTGCCAGTTAACATGGACAAACAACTTACAACTTGTTTGTCATGTTAACTGGCGGATTTAGTTTGAATTCTTGAAAAGTTTTGTTTCACTTTCCACCTGCAGTCCCCTCACTTTGAAACCACCTTTCTCAAAGATAAGCGTGTCCAACATGAATAAACCAGCGCATGAATCAATATTCATAATCATGAAAGTGAAAACTGGAGATGGAACTCTGAAGGTTGACTCGTAACACCACTCGATCCTGAACCAAACTCTTGTTTAGAAACCCTCCCCACTTCCACCTCGCCCCCACTCCTAACCTGATGGATACACATTCGACTCGGCTCCGGAAAACCAGTGTATGGGGCCACATGCCACAATTAGGATTTTGCAGTAAAATACTACATAATCCATGTAAACATTTTGAGGAGGGCCATAAAGTTGAGCCAACATTTAATGTTAAACTGATAATTGATCAAAAATCAACTCCCCACCAATTATTTCCCTTGCTTTGAGAGGGTGGGGGTGGGGGATTTTCACCGTTGAAATCACAATCTTCAAATACATGACCTTCCCCTTAGTTGACACATATTTCCGGCCTTTGCACTCATCCGTGACCCTATCTTTGCGCCAGCGAGAAACGCCCAAATAACCCCATTACCTGGCTTGTACCTTGATGGCCATATGAAAGAAAATGAGGAAGAATCAACTTTCAAACTCCTTAAAAAGTCTCAAAACAATCTAATTGCGCAAGTCTATATAAATGCTCGACTCCTTAAGCAAGGCCTTGGCGCATTCATTTTTGGTGTGCAACCTGTGCATGTGAGCGTGCGTGCGTCTGGGCTAAAACGATCAGGTATATTGCTGGTCATCTGGTCAACTTGCTGGGTAACAACCGCCCCCAACCACGTAGTCTTCCCAGGAGCCGATCAACAACTGCTTAATGGGACAGGTTGCAGTTCTCCTTGAGAACGGCATGAATTTCAAACTGTTTAGAAAGACGTTCTAGTTATGGCCATACAAAGTTAGGAAAGTCTCTTCGACGGGAGCATATCTACGTTCCCCCAGGTCTATATTCCCTCAGGTCTATATTCCCCCAGGAGCATGTCTATGTTCCCCCATGTATATATTCCCCCAGGTCTATGTTCCCCAAGGGCTAATGACGTGTCACGCTGGTCTGAACTGCAAATGTTACGCACAGCACAGAGGTAATAATATCAAGGATTGAAACCCGGGTAACATAAAAGGAGGCACCTGATCCCGCATTAAAATCTCACATATACATAGGCAATGCGCTGCAAGGTTGCTTCCCCATTACCAAGCGAACGACAGAAATGAGTACAGGATTATAACCCAAGATAAAGCGTTTTCCAATCGCGGTATCGTCAAAGAACTTGTTACACACACACGCACGCACGCACGCACGCACGAACACACACACACACACACACACACACACACACACACACACGCAAAGAGTGAACAAAGGCCTGGGGAGGAGTAGCCTTGGGGGAATATAAACCTGGGAGAACATTGACCTGGGGGATATAGACCTGGGGAATATAGACCTGGGGGAACATAGACCTGGGGGAATATAGACCTGGGGGAACATAGGGTGCCTCGCTCTTCGACTGTCGACTTCCCACACATTAAAAGCTAAAAGCAGAGGCCTGGCCTGCCAACACATTGACAGTACAGCAGCCCTCGTCAGTGCCTCTCGGGTTGCTGTCGGAGTGTACGAAGAAGAAGAAAAACCTTTTCTGACTTTCAGCCTGTAAAGAAAACACACTTGCCTGTACTGCTGGAGAGAGAGAGAGAAGAGAGAGAGAGAGAGAGAGAGAGAGAGAGAGAGAGAGAGACAGACAGAGAGGCAGACAGACAGACAGACAGACAGAGAGAGAGAGAGAGATTGAGGTAAACGACTCGCCGAATTCTGTCACCTGCCTCCCGACTGGTACAAATCAACAGCTCGTTTTCATCTGTGCCCGCCTGGCGGGAGCAATGTTCTCAAGGAACAGCACAGATGTTCCCAAGCGATGGCTCTTTTTGCACGCAGACCAGTTCGCCGGCTAAACAACAAACCATTGTGTCCCACCTTACAAAGGGAAACCAACGACACGGGATCAAGAGAGAACTGCTCTTTCGCACGTGACTGGCGTTTGGACGGTAAGCACATGCGCAGACGGACAGAAAGCATGGGATCGGTGCACCTGGATGTCAAGACCCCTCTTTGTGTTTTTGACCCCCTCGGCCTCCTCCTCCCCTCCCCTTCCCCTCCCCGCCCACCCCCCCCCCCCCCCTCCCGCTTTTCGTGTGTCAAATGATGTAGAGTAATGTCATCTAAAATAGTTGTACCGTTAATTTAGTCGTAACTTTCCCCGTTAACATTCTTTTTTTCCCGTGGTGTTTTTTTGTTGTTGTTTTTTTTTTTTTGTCCCATCTTCTGTGCCACTTCAGTGGCACCGCACCCACGCCGCTCATTCCGACCCCCCCCCCCCCCTTCCCCCTTCCCCAAGTCCACAGCCACAGCCCGGCCCGTCCCGCCGCAGCCCCGGCACCGGCAATCCTTAGGAAGCAGTCACTGTCAAGTCGTCAAGAGGCAACCCACCGGAAGAGACACTGCACTGCTGCCGAATCACTTCGGTGCTGTTCAGCGGCGCCTGTTCTGATCCAACGTATGCAGAACACCGCCTACTAAGCCCCCAACTGACGACAATACTTACTTCCGTCGCGGAGCTGACTTGAGTGACCTCTCAATCCGGAGGGCGCCACCATGTCCGTCCACCGACAGCCCCCATGAAGTTGCCAATGCCTGTGACAGAGACACTGACGGAATCAAACCAAGGTTATAGGCGTAGAGAGGGCATCGACACTGAGGTCACCATGAGAGCAGGGCATGAATGGGCCGCAAAATTTGAGGCTTTTTAAAAAAGTTTGATCAGTGAGAATGAGGGTGATGAAGATGATGCTAAGGATTTCCATTCCAGTCTGAGACTGCATGACAGGGCTGTATTTTATGCTTACTTTCAGAACATATCCCGGCATCAACCAGGTCCGAGAGATACAGGCACCTACAGTATTTGTCAGTAAATGTGTGCACTCTCAGAGACGCATCCATAGCAACGTCAACTCTGGGAAGGAGCCGATAGGGGCAGAAAAATCCCATATGGCTCTGATAGGAATCGAACCCACGACCTCACAGCCGGGAGCCCGCGACGTTAACCACTTCGCCACGGCGGCTGGTGCTGTTAACACTCTTATTTGAGTGAAAGCAACTTCCATATTTTCTTTTAAACAACGAAATGATTAATAAGGAACTGAGCTTCTTTCATATTGCCCTCCTGACAACGAAGATAATCCAAAGAATTTCTATAAAAACAAAACAAAACAAAACAGAGCACAAAAAAGCAACAAAAAAACAACATTTAAAGCACTGACTGGAATGGTACTGTTTCTCAACCCTTTCTCTACAGGTCTCCGTAACAATCAACTACACATCGGCTAGCACACGCACGCACCCACCCACCCACTCACCCGCACAGACACACACACGCGCGCACACACACACACACACACACACACACACACACACACACACACACACACACACACAATTAGGAACGACCACCCGTGCACGGCTTCCCATTCTGTGCCGGGCTCATGTTGCTGACAAACGACTGCCTATCTTTCCTGCCATTCAAATGTCCGGATTCTTCCTGCATCAGCCACACCCTGCCACCACCACTTCATCCCACTGCCCTTTAAACACACCTCCCCTACCTCCATTCTTCCCTCTAAACCCACCTTCCTTGCCTACACCCTTCGCTCTTGGCGCGCGCGCGCGCGCGCGCGCGCGTGTGTGTGTGTGTGTGTGTGTGTGTGTGTGTGTGTGTGTGTGTGTGTGTGTGTGTGTGTGTGTGCATACAATATAATCATAAAGACTGTGAATCATTAAAACAAGTAAAACTAGTTCTGTTATCTAACGTTAAATCACTGTTTCAAACTTGACAAATTAACAATGCACATCAAGAAAAATGAAACCATTTAAGAAACCCACAAGCGCTGAACAAGCTTCATTAGATTTCAGAAGCTACAAAAACAAACTGTATATTCAAAGAGACAAATCAAGCAACAATAAAGCAAAAATTTGTGGAAGGGAAAAAAGCAGAAGAATCTGTGAAAGGAAAAAAGCGGAAGTACGCAATGTTTTACACTGTTTTTCATATTAGACACACGGGTGAAAACTGAATACTTCGTTCAGTGGAAAGACTGCCCTGATCACCCCACGCAGACTCAATACATATACGACACTACTGGCGACAGCAGTGGCCCGCTGCAGCTGTCTATAATATATTCTTTATCCAATATATCCAGTGTGCGTGCGTGTGTGTGTGGTGTGTGTGTGTGTGTGTGTGTGTGTGTGTGTGTGTGTGTGTGTGTGTGTGGTGTGTGTGTGTGTGTGTGAATAGATGCTAGTGTGCGTGCGTACGTGGGTGTGTGTGTGTGTGCGCGCGTGCGTGCGTGTGTGCACCTGTGTCTGTATCTGTGTGTTTATATATGCGAGCGTGCGTGCGTGCGTGCGAGTGTGTGTAAAGTTGTGAACTTTCGCTCCTATTCGTTTGAATTTCTGCCTCCAGTCAACCCATGTTGAAACGGTCTTTGAGAGTGATGCTAAAATTTCCTTACACTGCAGGTATCTGAATATCTCGGACCTGGTTGACCCCATGATGTATTGCGAAAGCAAGCGTGAGTACAGCATTGTCAGGCAGTTTCAGACTAAAATAGAAATCCGTGCATCATCGTCTCCGTTCTCATCCTCATCGGTCACTATAAAAACATCTTAAATTATGTGGCCCATCATATGCTGCTCTCATAGTGACCTCAGTTATATGTCCTCTCCAAATCTATGCTCTTAGCGAGGTTTTCTTTGGGTCGTCGGTACCGGCAATTCCATGGGGACTGTCATTGTACGGACATAGTGACGCCGTCAGAAGGGAAAGCTCGCTCACGCTGGCTCCACAAAAAGTAATCATTGTCGTCAGCAGGTGGGCATAGCAGATGGTGTCCTGTTGGATCAGAACAAGCACCCCACTGCACACTATCGATGTGACTCGGCAGCAGCGCTGTGTACCCGCAGTGGGTTGCCTCATAAAGGCTTGACACTGACTGCTCCCTGTGAATTGCCGGTGCCGGGGATGTGACGGGACAACCAGGATGTGGCTGTGGACGGAGAGCCGCAATGAGCGGTGTGGGTGCACTGCCACTGAGGCGGTGCTCTGAATGAGACAACAACAACAACAACAACAACAACAACAACAACAAGGAAGAAGAAAAGGAAGAAGAAGGAAAAGAAAAAGAAAACAAAATCAGGATTCTTCTGATTTGGGTGGAGGTCTGTGCTCTTTCGAGTGCTCTTCTAGCTTCGACGATGAAGTTATGTTTTACCCCACTGTTATTGGTCAGTTTGTGTGCCTCTCAGCAAGATTATGCAAAAAAACAAACTGCTGACCATGTTGTAACAAAACCTGAAAGAAAGATGGAATGTGGATCAAAAACGACGGCGGAGCGGATCCGTCGCATGCATCAGGATCAAATGCCGGCAGATCCCGGAACTATTTTCCATAACAGTTTTACTGTTTCCCACGGAACATTATGCTCTTTGAAGGATTGAAGGATTTGTGTGTGAACTGGTTAACTATCCATCAATATATGTTTTCGTGAAATAGTGAAACTTTCTAGTGATAGACACGTTGACTTTTCGTATTTTTTTCATACACTTTCCTTTTGTTGTTGCACAGGAGCTAATTTTCTGTGTGATTTTTTGCTTCCTCAGGCTGAAAATTTTGTTTTACTCATAAAACTGACTCACGTGGCGGATCCAGCATCCCCTTTACCTTGCCGGAGGTCTATGTCCCCCCCCCCCCCCCCCCCCCCGGGTGTCCTGTTAATAAATGCTGTCCAGCATGACCTCCGATTTTTAAAGTCAAACTTTATCACGTTTGAATCGAAGGTAAAGTGGATTATGAACGGTGAAAAACGGAATAACAGACTAGGTTGTCTTTTTTCATCTGTCTCTTTCGATTGACATATACACCGATGTTATTTGTCGGTTTACACTATTTGCAACATCTATGTCAACTCCTTGAATGGGCACTTCTTGAGATCTTAATTTATCGGTGTGATGGGCAGTTTGTTGTTGTAAATATCATATTGTTGTTCACACCTGCGGGGCTTGGAATGCAGTGTTTGCCATAACAGCAAGTGTACGGATGCAGGGTGTGGATGCCTGCAGGAGTTGAGTGCAGCCAATGGAAAGCCTTGACACAAAGGTCACACATTCCCTGTCGCCCCGATCATCTGATACAACGCACAATGTATGAGTGCAGCAATCCCCCACGAAAAATGTTATAATGCACCAGTCCTGACCAAAAATGTGAAAATATTTGTTTCATTTATGCTTTTGCTGTTATGCAGAAACATTGTAATATTTGCTACATGTTTTGTCCGGGATGCACCAGCAATGTAAAAATGTTCCATACCAACCGCTGCTTTTTCAGATTTTACCGAACAGTAGCAATTAGTCCGAATTGAAAATTGAGACTGAAAATCTTTCATGGTTAATGGGTGATGACTGTCCATGGGTGCAAACTATTCAGGGGCACTGAAATTGTAGTTAGTAACTGTCCTTTATATTTCCCGGAACGCTTATGTAACTGAAAGCGCGGCACCATATGTTGTCTGTTCATTTATTTTCCCCAGACATTAATGACCAAGATATTTCTTATTTTTCAACATTGTGCAGCTCCAATAAACTGCTTTTTTTCGCTATCTATACTGAAGAACACTGAAGCAATATCCTGCAAAAAAAAATGTAGCAATTTTTTGCATTGTTCGTTTCAATGCTTTTTTCTTTTTTTTTCGTTTTTTACATTTTTCGTAGACTGCACACGAAAAATGCAACAAACATTTTTTTCAATCTTAACGTTCCTCAAAATTGCCGCATTGCCACATTGTTCATGGAGACTTCTGCATTGGTACGTATTGCGTCGTATCAATCGTCCCTGGTTGCAAGATGCAGCAACTATTGTCAGTAGATCCTGGGTCTAAATCTCTCCTCTCGTGACCACATTTACTTGCACAGAGACAAAATTAGCCACGTCCACACTCATAATCACCCGCCACTCCTCCCCGCTCCCACCTCCCGCCCTCTTCTCCCCCTTCGCCAACCCAGTGCTTCTCCTCCTTCCCATCCGTGACTCTCGCACTTCTTTCTATAAAAAAATAGTTACAGTAACAACTGACACCTTGTCAGTAACTTTATTCTTCCAGCCAATAATCCACAGTACATTTGTTTAAAAAAATAAGATATATTCATCCTTCGCATTTAATGATGTGATTGTAGTTCGGAAACTATCTCCTCTAATAATGATCACAAGTCGTCCAGAACACACACACACACACACACACACACACACACACACACACACACACACACACACACACACACACATGTATTCATCATGCATCTTTTTACGTATACTCAGCTCAGAATTATTCATTACATCTATGGCGTAAGTGTTAACACGCTTCGTGTTTTCTTTCGTCAGAAATATTTGTAGGAAAAGTAGCGGAAATTACGGATTCGAAAGGATTGTCATCCGGAATTATCATTGCTGCTGACATACGACCATCCTATCACTGGAATTGGTCATGACATTTTGCCATAGATTTTTTAAAATCATTTTTATACAGTTAGTATAAACAAAGACAAAGGCAAAAACTGTAGAACATCATATTAAAGAATAAACAACCGTCGTTGACAACGCACAAAGCTACATCACACGCAATCTTCTCCTTGATTTAGAGTAAAGAGGGGACCGTTTCACGATGAATAACTGGTCACACATTCATAACCATTTTCAAATTGTATAATGATATTAACAAGAACGGCCGCATTTGTCATAATCGCATTATCCTTAATGCGATTTTTTTTCTTGGAAGGGGGGAGGAGGTGTCCTATCTTCTGTGCCACCACAGTGGCCCTGCACCCACACTGCTCATTCTATCCCTCCTTTAGCCCCCCCCCCCCCCTTCATACACACACACACCCACACACACACACACACACACACACACACACACACACACACACACTGTCCCGAGCCTGGACCGTCTCGCCGCAGCCCTGACAATCCACAGGAAGCAGTCTGTGTCGAATTGGTATAAGGCAACACATCGGAGGAGACACTGAACTGCTGCCGAGTCATATCGGTGATGTTCAGTGGTGCCTGTTCTGATCCAATACCCGCAGGACACCACCTGCTAAGCCCCTACTGACGACAGTACTGGCTTGGTCACGGAACCAGCATGCGCGGGCACTCTCTCGGGAAGGCGCCACCACGTCCGTCTGATGACAGTGCCCATGAATTTGCCAACACCGGTGACCTCGACAGAACCAAGCTAAGGGCATATATATATATATATATATATATATATATATATATATATACAGAGGTCATCAGAACTGAGGTCACCATGAGGGCAGGGCATGAAGGGCCACTTAGTCTGAAACATCCTTTTTCAATGCTGATCGATGAAGTTGGGGATGATGAAGATGATGCTACGGATTTCCATTCCAGTCTCACACAGCATGACAGGGCTGTACTCTGCACTTACTTTCATGACATATCTCAGCGTCAAGCAGGCCCGAGAGATGCAGATACCTGAAGTGTTGGTTAGAAAATCTGAGCTACTCTCTCAAGACGCATCCATTAGTAGGGTGAAACTCGATGTGTGGTCCCAGTCTTCCAATAAGCTCACAGCAAACTCAATTCTGTCGGGGCGCAAAAGTGCCACAAATGAATAGCTCTGATGGGAATCACATGTCTGTATTTCAGAAATGTCACATATGTCTAGGCTTACTCCACTCCTTGGTCTCAAGATCACAAAACTTTAATCGAGTCTTGCATTCTCCGACCTGTGTGTATGCATGTGAACGCAGTTTCAATGGAGTCTTGGCATTCTACGACCTGTGTGTATGCAGTGAACGCAGTTTCAATGGAGTCTTGGCATTCTCGACCTGTGTGTATGCAGTGAACGCCAGTTTCAATGGAGTCTTGGCATTCTACGACCTGTGTGTATGCAGTGAACGCCAGTTTCAATGGAGTCTTGGCATTCTACGACCTGTGTGTATGCAGTGAACGCCAGTTTCTTTTTTTGGCCGGCTTGCCACCCTGATGTGGCCCTCTTGGTGGCTTGTCTATAAACAGCTTGACCTGAACTGACCTGCCAGGTTTCCGCGTCAGTTTCAGTTGTGACAGCTCAGCCGACCAGCCGGGGCTGTCCTTTCCTCGGCAGATACTGCATTCAAAAGCCTCGTCTTGAAAATGTGTCAGTGACCGTAAAGGTAATAACTATTTGGAAAACATGGTTTGCCTGTATGAGCCTCCAAGACTTAAATTCCTAAGACAGCGCGATCTAAATTAAAAGATATAGAAGTTTACCAAAATGATATGTTGGAGCTATGGGTCTGTCACTATGTACAGATGTCCTCAGTTTACCTTCCTTGAGTAATGGGACTACTACTGAACCTTTCTCTCCTTCCCAATGGCTTCGTTTTCATTCAACACCCATCTTGCGCCGAATATGAGAAGATAATTATTAAGTGATTGCTTGTTCTTCATTTTCGTTGTCCTGAGTGCTGCGTCGTATTTTATCTTGTTATTCGTCCGTCCATGGTAATTGGCGGAGTTGTTTCAAATACCTCTTAAAAATTGTTTCTAATTTCCGCCTGCAGTCACCTCACTTTGCAACTAAAGGAACATGACATGAAAGCAAATTGAATGAACCACTGAACACACACAGGTCAGGGATCGTCCATCTTATACTCCGTCACCGTAGAACCCCTCACGCCTATCGATGAGTTGACCACCAGCAGCCTGTTCCCATGGACAGCGAGGTCCTTTATCACTGCAGGATTTACATCCGGCGTCATCAACAAACGACGATAACTGTCGTCGGTCGTCTTCATCACCACGTCCGTAATCTGAGCGATGAAGACATTGCCCTGACTGTCGGCGGTCGTGCCGATGGGCGAAGAGAGCAAAGGATGTCTCAGCATGTCCACTGCGGACCCGGTATTTCCCCACAGAGGCACCCGGGCGATCTGGTAGTCACTGGTGACCAGCACGTGGCTTCCCACCACCGTGAGGGAAAAGATGTGCGTCAGTTCCATCTGAGTGCCGCCCACTAAGGTTCGGAGGAACTGACCTCGTGTCGTGATGACGTCAACGGTGGCATCGTCATCAAAGGAGGGGCTGACGATCAACGTGTTATCTTCCGGGTTCCCAGCCACACAGGAGTACCTTTTCTTCGTTTTGATCAGCCGTGTGTAGCCCCGGGTCTTGTCCAGTTTGACCAAAAGGAAGACGTGGATGTAGCGACAGGTGACCACGAGAATCCCGTTAGACAGCTGAGCCAAGTGGGAAGGATTACAGCCTACTGAGAATGTGTCCACACCAGGGACAGACTGCACGGAGAGAGAGCCACCGTACGTGTCGGCCAGAATGAGTCGTTCGTCATGAGTCACTAACACAGCACGAAATGCCTGGTCATAGCGAGTCGAGCACCTGTCCTCACCGCAAGGCCGACCTGTCAGAGAGAACGATTGAACGTCCAAAGGTCGGGGTTCCGCTGTGTGAGGATTGTAGGGAGCCTTATCTCCCTTTCCATGGAGAGAGTTTTGTGGTTTGGATTTCGTGTTCTGGTCTGTATCAGACTTTAGCTCAGAAGTATCGTCAGTATCATCTGACCAACCGGAGTGATCTAGTGGAGTTTGAGGAAGTTCTTGATTACGAGTACCCGTTTTCAATTTGCCATCATCAACGGTCCGCTGTGTATCAGAAGAACTAACCACATCACTGGAATCTTCCTTGGAGGCGTCATCCAGAGTGTGAACCGTCGATGCCATCGTTTCCCTTGCCTTGCAGATGGATTCTGTGACGTGGCATCCGTTGAACAGCCATTTCCATCTCGGTGATCCCCCGAGTCGGCAGACCTTGACCTTGCCCCCTCTGGCTGAAGACTTTCAGGATCATGCGCTGTGAGCGGGTCCCTGCGCAAGACAGGGAGTCTGCCCGTGGCCTCAGAGGTGGACTCTGGGGACGTGAAGAGCGGGGCCAGCAGCATCCCCAGCAGCAGCAGCAGACAACTCAGGACACACAGGGCACACTGGGTCCCACGCTCTCCTCCTCTGGGCTGACGTAGGGGGCGCTGCATTGTACCTGGAACCTCCAACACACCACACACACACACACAACACACACACACACGCACGCACGCACGCACGCACGCACGCACGCACGCACGCACGCACGCACGCACGCACGCACGCACGCACACACACACACACACCACACACACACACACACACAAAGAATCATTGCCACAGCGAAAACATCGGGTAGCAGCGCCAACTACAGAGGCTGCTGACATTCATGACCATTCTGTTGCATTGACTGACACTCAGTGACCAGGACAAATAATGAAGAAACGACGTCGTGACCAGGATACACGGTGACGAGGTCAAATAATGAGGACATACAGTGAAAGACACACAGTGGCAAAGACACATAGTGAGAAAGACACACAGTGACGAGGACACACTGTGACAAAGACACGTAGTAACGAGGATACGCTGTGACAAAGACACACAGTGACAAAGACACACAGTGACACAGACACACAGTGACGAGGACACTCTGTGACAAAGACACACAGTGACGAGGACACAATGTGACAAAGACACGGTGACAAAGACACACAGTGACAAAGACACACAGTGAAACAGACACACAGTAACGAGGACATACTGTGACAAAGACACACAGTGACACAGACACACAGTGACGAGGACACTCTGTGACAAAGACACACAGTGACAAAAGACACACAGTAACACATTAACGAGGACACATTGTGACACAGACACACAGTGACAAAGATACACAGTGACAAAGACACACAATCACACAGTGACGAGGACATACTGTGACAAAGACACATAATAATAAAGACGCATATTGACAAAGACACACACTGCCACAGACACAGTAACACAGACACATAGTGACAAGGACACACTGTGACAAAGACACACAGTGACACGGATACACAGTGACAGAGACAGACGGTGGCAAAGACACACAGTGACGAGGACATACAGTGACAAAGACACAGTGACAAAGACACAGTGACAAAGACACAGTGACAAGACCAGTGACAAAGACGCACAGTGACTCAGACACACAATAATGAGAACACAAAAGTCATGGTACATAGGATATACATTCAGCAGAACACAGTGTCGCTGACACATGGTAACAAAGACACACAGGGCTGAGGACACATGGTGACAAAGACACACAGTAACAAGGACACACAGTGACACAGTAATGAGGACACATAGTGACACAGGCACATAGTAACAAGGACACATAGTGACAAAGACACACGGTAACGAGGACACATAGTGACAAAGACACACGGTAATGAGAACACATAGTGACAAAGACACACAGTAACGAGCAAACATAGTGACAAAGACCCACAGTAACGAGGGAACATAGTGACAAAGACACGCAGTAACAATACACATTGTGACAAAGACACAGTAACGAGGGCACATGGCGGCAAAGACACACAGTAACAATACTACATAGTGAAGACCAAAGACACACAGTAATAACGGGCAGGGAAAGACAAGTGACAAAGACACAGACAAGTAACGATCCACAGTGCGAACATACATGTGACAAAGACACACAGTAACAATATACATAGTGACAAAGACACACAGTAACAGACATATGACAGACACATCTGTGACAAAGACACACAGTAACGATACACATTGTGACAAAGACAACTGACAAGTACACAGTACGAGGAACATAGTGACAAAGACACACAGTAAGACAATACAACAAGTGACAAAGACACACAGTAACGAACACATATGACAAAGACAACAGGTAAGATATCACATTGTGACAAAGACACACAGTAACGGTGAAACATGGTAACAAAGACACACAGTAACGAGGACACATTGTGACAAAGACACACAGTAACAGCAATGTGCATAATGATTGACAAAGACACATAGTAACAGGACAACATAGTGACAAAGGCACGTAACGAGGACACAAGTGACAAAGACACATGGTAGACAATGACACATAGTGACAAAGACACACAAATGGTGAGAGACAACATAGTGACAAAGACACAATTACAAGGACAAATGGTGACAAGGGACAAACAGTGACAAAGACACAACTGCAAGGACAAATGGTGACGAGGACACAGTAATAATACATTGACAAAGACACATAGTGACAAGGAAACACAGAGACAAGGACAAATGGTGACGAGGACACATAGTGACAAAGACACAATTCAAGGACAAATGTGAGGAGACACATAGTGACAAAGACACAATTGCAAGGACAAATGGTGAGAGGACACATGTGACAAAGAACACATGACAAGGACAAATGGTGAGAGGACACATAGTGACAAGACACAATTGACAAGGACAAATGTGAGAGGACACATAGTGACAAAGACACAATTGCAAGGACAAATGGTGACGAGGACACATAGTGACAAAGACACAATTACAAGGACAAAGGTGACAAGGTTGACAAAGACACAATTAAAGGACAATGGTGACGAGGACACATAGTGACAGAGACACAATTACAAGGACAAAATTAATGGTGACAAAGACACACAGTGAACGGACAAATGGTGACGAGACACATGTGACAAGGACACAATTACACGGACAAATAGCGACAAAGACACACAGTGACAAGGAAACACAGTGACAAGGACAAATGGTGACGAGGACAAATAGTGACAAGGAACACAGTGACAAGGACAAATGGTGTCGAGGACACATAGTGACAGAGACACAATTACAAGGACAAATGGTGACGAGGACAATAGTGACAGAGAACACACATGACGAGGACATATAATGACGAAGATACACACAGACAGGGATACAGTCACACCAGCTTCCAAAACTCAGAGCTGATTTCCTTATAAAGATATAACGTCCGACCTTTCGTGGGAGTTCAACAGAGAAGGTGCATAAAAGTTGGATTTTTATGTTCCGTTTCTGTCGGAGGCTGCGTGCGTGCGCACGTGCACTTTAGCCAAGCAGTTAGAACACTGGACTGTCACAGTGTGGATCACGGTTCGAACCTCGTCAGTACTGATGCGTCAGAAAGATGGAGCGGGTTTTTCCCCCTGTCTCCTAGGTCAGCACAAATAAACGAGGAGATTGGCCCTCGGCTCATTCTCCCGAATGTGAAGAATGTCGACACAGAAGATCAACTATATCGTTAAAAAAAAAAGTGTGACAGCTCACTGAATCATGGGAACACGAAAACATGCAATATGCGCCGTAGAAGACATCACAACAACAATAATCGAATAACTAGTGTACCACTACCACCACTACTACTACTACTACTACTACTACTACCACTACAACAACTACTACTACTACTACTGCTACTACTACTACTACAACTGCTACTACCAAAAATGACCACGTTGTGCCGGGCAACCACCGATGTATGACATATCAGCGGTGCAGCGTCCTCTCTGGAAGGTTGCCTCAGTGGATCTGATGAATGTTGGTACTGCAGATAGTAGGCATGACTGTGCATGGAGACAGCCAGATTAAGCGACAATGACAATGACGACGATTCTTTATTTATAGTGGTAAAAGAATTGGCTCAGTTAGCCATTTTTCATACTTGCTGTTACTATTTTACGAAGCTGATACTAAATGATACAACGTTTGTATCAAAACATGATTATACATATAAACAACATCAAGCCAAACAAACAATGAAATCCACCACCAAGATGTACGTATTGACATCATCAATGAAGTAAGCAAATGAAAAAAGCAATTGAAAGTTCAAGAACAAAAACAATTAAAGCATATGGGGGAAAAGGCAAATTAAGTACAACAACAACAAAAACAATCAACAAGAAATAGTATATAATATTTTAAAATGTCTCTATGAGACATACAAGAAAAAAGAAAAGATGAAAGGGAGAAAAAAAAAAGAAGAAAAAGGCAAGTATATAAAGAGACACATTGAATGAAGCCACTGACAGGGCACATCAGATGAGACAGCAAGAACAGAAAGCAGCATGTTTGTCATAACCCTATCATCTGTTTGTGGGGGAGGTTTCAAATACATCAATTCTCTAGATATGTCGGTATGCTGTGGGCGGTTCCTATCCCCTCTTTCTCAATGTCTTACCTCCCCTTTCCCTAAAGAAAAATGAGTTTCTGGACATGTGTTTATGTAAGGGCACTAAGCTTGTAACCACGCTCGACTGAGTTTCACTTCGGCTCTAAACACTGAACTATCCACAAATTATAGTGATGATGACAATCAGAATAATTTTGTTATAAAAACAGTGATATAATCATACAACTAATTGTAATAATAAAAACAACCATTGTGAAAAATATTTCTATTCATATGCATGACAAGTTACGACATAATGTCATGCAATAAAAACACACAGGCACTACCAAGACACATGCACACACTCGAGCACACCATCCACCATGAGCACACCACAGCCAGTGAGCACACCCATCCAGCCAGTGAGCACACCCATCCAGCCAGTGAGCACACCCATCCAGCCAGTGAGCACACCCATCCAGCCAGTGAGCACACCCATCCAGCCAGTGAGCACCCCATCACAGCACCATGCGGCACACCCATCCAGCCAGTGCGCATAAAAAGAAAAGAATAAATAAACGACTGAATACACTACGAGCGCCTGTGTTAGCGTCGACACTCAATCATGTGACATATTGTCGCAGGTTTGGCGACCTTGAACTTCTTTCCAGTCGACAGAATAATCGGAACACAGCGAGCGAGCAGTCCACCCGGCTTGTAATGGCAGTTAATGCATGGTAACGAACGACGCCAAGAGGTAAACCACACTTAAGTTTAACTCTCTAATCTTCCTTCTCATTTTGAAAGCGCTTGAATCATTTACTCAATAATTTCCACGTACAATATGTTAAAGTTAAGTTTAACTCTCTAATCTTCCTTCTCATTTTGAAAGCGCTTAAATCATTTACTCAATAATTTCCACGTACGATATGTTAAAGGATCACTACTTTATCATGTGGATGATATTTTGGTACAGCTTCCAACCAACAACGATTTCATCCATGATGAATCTGTCAGAAGGAAACAAAGAGCAGGGTATTTCACACTATCGCGCGAAATTACAATGCCTTAGAATAGGTAAACAAGTTCAGGAAACTAAAAACAGAAAATTACCTGGCCGCACTCAGCTTGCTAATATAACTCGCCCAGAAGTTACGCAGCTGCAAGTTGAACTACAAAGAACAATTCACATCGTATCCGACATGCTGTTCGTGGTTACTGGACTGTGACACAGGCGCTTGAAAACTAAGACTATGTTAAAATCTGCAAGAACGATATTGCTGCCATGTTTCATCAATGTATCAAGTTTATTTTTTTAATCATGTTTGTGATATGTAATCGGACATAACGTACACATGGTTCATTATTTCTTCTGTTAAATGTCTGATTGCAACAACAAAAAAGAAAGAAAAGAAAAAAAAAGATATGTGAGAAGACTGAGGAATGTGTGTGTGTGTGTGGTGTGTGTGTGTGTGGTGTGTGAGTGGGTGGTGGTGAGAGAGAGAGAGAGAGAGAGAGAGGAGAGAGAGAGCTCAGAACTCAGAAAACTTTTATTCGATCAAGGATTGAGATTTTAGGCTGAGCCTATTCTCCCAATCTGGCCTTGCAATGAGATTCAAAGGCAAGAAAATGGGGAAAATAACAAAAAATACAGGCACAGAGATAGAGGAGAGCACGGTGTATATGGGTGTGGGTGTGTGTGTGTGGTGTGTGTGTGTGTGTGTGTGTGTGTGAGTGCATAGTGTACGTGTATACATGTATGTGTGTGTGTTTGTGAACGCACTGTGTACATGGGTGCATGTGTGTGTGCGCGCGCGCGCATGTTCTTCTTGTTTACAAAACCAAAAATGTAGATAAAATTGAAAATGAAGTGAGGCAGGGAACAGTAAACAATAAACAAGTGGGGTAACTTTTGCTCCCATAAGAAAACCTAACACAGAGTAACTTTTATGAAGTGAGGCAGTCTTGAATAAAAGTTACTCTGTGTTAGGTTTTCTTATGGGAGCAAAAGTTACCCCACTTGATTATTGTTAAAAAATGTAGATGTTGAAAACATGAATTTTTAAAACAATGTATGATTCACCTAAAGACACTGTATAAGAGGAATGAGAGTGATATGTCCTCATAAATATCTTCTAATTTTGTGCACTGTTTCTTCCAAAGAGTTTACAGATCAGTCAACGCTTCGAAATTGCGAAAGCCTTTCGAATACAAGATATGAGAATTAGTATCATGCCGCAAAATACTCTCTCTCTCTCTCTCTCTCTCTCTCTCTCTCTCTCTCTCTCCTCTCTCTCTCTCTCTCTTCTCTCTCTCTCTCTTCTCTCTTCTCTCTCTCTCTCTCTCTCTCTCTCTCTCTCTCTCTCTCTCTCTCCTCTCTCTCTCTCTCTCTCTCTCAGTAGTAAGCATGTTTGTTCACAGAAGCAGGCGCTGTACGGCCTGCACATAGATACAGTGCTGACCTGAATCCAAAATGCATCTTTCTTTTGGCCTTTAAGAATCTTCTTTCTTAACAGAAAGTAATATCAGATTCTGTAGCATATTCGATAGTGTGTGTATGTGTGTGTGTGTGTGCGTGCGTGCTTGTGTGTGTGTGTGTGTGTGTGTGTGTGTGTGTGTGTGTGTGTGTGTGTGTGTGTGTGTGGGCGCGGCATAACTGCGTGTATTTATGTGTGTGTGTGTGTGTGTGTGTGTGTGTGTGAGGTGGTGTGTGGAGAGAGAGAGAGAGAGAGAGAGAGAGAGAGAGACAGAGAGATCAACGTCTTCACATTGTGATACCTTAAATCTGTCTGTCAGTCGCTCTCAGAGCTGAAATGAGTGCTTCTTCAGAACGCTCCCATCTCTTCTACCCTCCCTCACTCCTTCCATCTGCCACTGCCTTCCAGTGCCAGAAAGAAGCACACCCGTCATCACTTAAAGCATTGTGGCTCTTTGCTGCTCTCCTCTCTTTGTGAGGCAGAAAAGATCTTAAGGATACAAGAGCTTATCATGGACGCGAGAAACACAGTTTGTTTTCCCTGGGAAAGTTCCTTTCGTGCAAGCATGTTCTGACGGCAGAGTCCTGGTTCACATCCTGACAGTCCCTCCCTTCTTAAAGGTGCTGTTCTTTCCCTGCTTCCTTCACTTTCTTTTCTCGTGGTGCGCGCCTGCGTGACAGAGAGAGAAAGAGAGAGAGGAGAGAGAGAGAGAGAGAGAGAGAGAGAGAGAGGAGAGACGCACACACACACAGCGTATGCGTGTGTGTGTGTGCGTATGTGTGACTGAGTGAGAGAGAGAGAGAGAGAGAGAGAGAGAGAGAGAGAGAGTGTGTGTGTGTGTGTGTGTGTGTGGTGTGTGTGTGTGTGTGCTGTCTTTGTTCCTTCTGCTCTCTCTCTCTCTCTCTCTCTCTCTCTCTCTCTCTCTCTCTCTCTCTCTCTCTCGCACGCGCGCGCGCGCGCGCGCCGCTCGCTCGCTCGCTCGCTTGTCGCTCTCTCTGTCACTATCTCTCTCTCTCTCTCTCTCTTCTCTCTCTCTCCTCTCTCTCCTCTCTGTCTCCATTCTCTCCATAGACGTGCAGCAAAGCTACTCCATCCAGCTGTATCTCTAACAACAGACGAAAAACTAAAAGCGCTGAACATACTTCCTCTGAATAGGCAATTGGAATTCAACAAGGCATCATTTATGTTTACAATCTTGACAGATACTATGCCATGTTATATCAATGCCCTTTTTACAAGATCGAACAGCTTTTCTGGCTCGACGAAATTCTTCTTCCCTACCCACGCATTGATCTATACAAAACAAGCCTAGCTTACTCTGGACCATATGTCTGGAACTCACTTCCACCGAATCTACAAAACATGAATACTTTAAAACCTTTCAAGGAACATTTGCATAAACATTTTATGTCTCAGTAGTTAAATTATTCGATTACAATGATTAGCGTCCATTCGCTAAGTCTTCTGTGAACCATACTTTGAATAAATCGTCTCAACATAAAACCTACTCCGTTAAAATCGCTCATCCCCACTCCCACTCTGTCTACCATCCCTTTTCTCCTCCCCCTACCTACCATTCTCTCTTCCCCACCCTCCTATGACCTCTCTCTCTCTGTAGTTTTTGTTTGTTTGTTTGCTTGTAAGTTTCCTTTTGTTTTACCATCCCCCATCTCATTAGTGCTTTTATGAGCAGTTTGATTATCATTGTAGAATTAGATTATCATGTTGGTATGTTGAATTGTCTGTATGAATGATATGTGCTGAAATAATGTATGCATGACGAGGACAGATTGTAAGGACTAGGCTTTGGCCTAAAATCTTCATCCTTGGGTATTAAAGATCAATCAATCAATCAATCAATCTCTCTCTCTCTCTCTCTCTCTCTCTCTCTCTCTCTCTCCTCTCTCTCTGTCTCTCTTTCTCTCTCTCTCTCTCTCTCTCTCTCTCTCTCTCTCTCTCTCTCTCTCTCTCTCTCTCTCTCCCTCACACACACACACACACCCCACACACACACACATACACAAACGCACACACACATGTGCACACACACACACGCACACGCACACACACACACACACACACACACACGCACACACACACACAGTAGTAGTTAGACACCACCTCACAGACACTCGCCTTTATCTAGGGGAACCCATTCCATTCCAAGAGTATCAACCCAGCAGTGACAGATCAGTGAAGGAAAACCACCAGTACAGGAAAACACGGTCATCCAGATACAGAAGGGTGCCGGCATCTCCGATGACAGCCACACGGTCCGTGTGTGATGGGCTTGGAGCTGTGGGCAGGAGCAGGTTGCCTCCCTTTCCTCAGCTCTCTGGGAACAATGAACAATGAATCCACAGCCTGGTTTGACGGTCCCTGAAGAGCTGAAGACAAATCCAGTTCCTGCCATGAGTACATTTCTTTGTTCCTTGTATCAGATTGATAAGATTTTTCGGTCACAGCCCATTTGAAAAAGCATGTGTTTGGTCGTTTGTTTGGATCGGGGGGTCTCTTTGGTATTGTGTCTGCCAGGCTGTGCTGGTGGATAAAATTGCTATGTCATCCGTGTTCCTTACCGTTCAACCAGGGGAAGGTATCGTCAGGTTTTCATGACGGTACGCACCAAAGAAGATTCTGAAGAGCTGCTGGGTCACTTCGAATTATTTGTAATGTCAGTTCTCGTTTAACACACATAGATGAGTACATGCGCTTGCGCTTGCGTTTGCGCGTGCGCACACACACACACACACTCACACACACACACACACAAGCGCGCGCGCGCACGCACGCACAGACACATACATTCACAGAAAAATGTTCAAAGCACTGAAGGCTGGGTATAGAACTGTGAAGGCAGCTGTCAAAGTGGGGACCAGAATAAAAGTATTTTGACTCTGTGTTAGGTGTAAGACAGGGCAGTGTTTTAAACCTATTGTTCTCAATAGTTTTGTCTGAGTTACAAGCTGAGTTATTTAAATGTGGTGCACGAGGTATTAATCGACATTCTTGCAGATGCGCTTGATATTTTTCTGATGATGTACGCAGATGATATTGCTTTAGTTTCTGGCTCTGTGGCAGACTTACAGAAGAAAATAGGGTGTCTGGAAAATTACTGTCGTGAGTGGGGTCTGACTGAAACACACACACACACACACACACACACACACACACACACACACACACACACACACTGTCAAGGGAGCGAAACCTCTCACAAAGGGCCTTAAGCGCTTTAGACGACAAGAATGCCGCTCGTAGTGGAGAAATGGGTAATCGGCCGATTAGCAGTAGCACACTCACATAGTGCATATGGTCGAACTGTGTCAAGGAGGCTGAAGTGGTCAAGTAACTAACTGTCACGTGATAGTTGGCATCCAAGGCGTGGAGGACTGTCCTGAGTTCGAATCTTCCCGATAACAAAGGGGAGACAAATTTATCCACTAGGACCTTGGAGTATCAAGTGGGCACTAAAGGCGAGTCAGCTGAAGTTGCTTAGTAACCAGACCCTGAAGAACAGGAGTCATGGGCTTGTTCAGTAGGTACTGCTGTGGGGCACTGTGTTGATGTTTTTGTCAGGCTAGTTGAATGCTTGTGGACGTCGTAGCTTCTATAGGATAATTACTGTGTGAAAGTGGCTCCCGAAGTCGGCGGGAATTTTCGATGTCCATTTGGTGCGAAGAGGTTATTTGCTAGGCTATTTTGAAGGGATGTGTGTAAATGCTAATGTGTGGAAGAATGTAGCTAGACGGGAATTCAGCGTACATGTGAACAAGGTGGTAGATGGACGAAAGGCATGGCCCAAAGGGATATCATTTGTTTCCATCCCTACATAAACTTGCTGGAGAACGAGAAAGGGAGAACAACACCACGATAGAGGGAGAACACAATGCAAGAGAGAGAAGAGTGAGCAGGACAGATAGAGTCGAAAAAAAAAACGTGGCCTGGGCGACAGAAGTGACAGCGTTAAGGACAAGCTGAGAAAGAAAAACTGTGTTCGAAACCCAGAGGTGGGTGAAAGAGACTAAGATGTCTACGCCGAGTCCCCAGAGACGACCATGGAGATCCAGTCCTGGAACCTGGTGCCAGACAACCAAAGGCGTCATCATCACCTAGTGCTGAAGGAAATTTGAAGTGACTTGTTCGAAAACGGTGGCGTGGTGTGCAAGTGTGTGTGTGTGTGTGTGTGTGTGTGTGTGTGTGTGGTGTGTGTGTGTGTGTGTGTGTGTGTGTAAACCTGGCCAGGTAAGAAGACTTTTTGTATAAAAACTCTGGATTGGGAAGTCTTGATCTTTTATGTTTTGTTTACACCTTTTTGTTTTATTGGATTTTGATGTGTAATAATAAGTAGTGTGGAAACTGTATTTCTTGTTGTTAGTCGTGTTAAGAGAGAAACGAATGCGTGACATCCCATTCCCAGACAGAGGTGAATGGTGGGTGGGCGCATGAGTGCACATATGCTTGTAGAAGTGCAGAGATAAACTTGGAGTGTTAAGCTTGACTAATACATCAGCATAATTCACTTTAGCAATATTATCACGATTTCCCCCGTCCTGGACACACACACACACGTACACACACACAAACACACACACACACACACACACACACACACACACACACACACACACACACACACACACACACACCAGAGGTTTTTACAAGCACCTGGGTGAGGTTGCTATCAAAGAGGGTAAAAAAGATTTTTTTTTAAATACCAGTATTGGTAAGCAGAGTACCCAAACTGGACAAATTCGTAAATGTTAGTTTACGAGGAAGAGAGAGAGAGACACAGAGAGAGAGAGAGAGAGAGAGAGAGAGGGGAGAGAGAATGGTTGGGGGATGGGGGTAGGGTTTGGTAAAACGGAGAGGTAGAGGGGATACACAGCTCTCAAACTTCTGACTTGCGCAAAATGTAGGAAAAACAATTTAAAAGTAGATGAAAAATAGTACAAAAGAAACAAAAAGAAGAAGAAGAAAAGAACAGATTGGGGCAGTGTCGAGAGAAGGGGATCTAGGCAGGAGGATGAAACAAATCACACGTCTGTCTTCATGATATACAGGTCTCAACAGGAAGCTGATGACTGCATGAGTATTGTCGCCAATGACATTATAAGACGGCATTACTCATGTTCAGATCTTGTGTGACAATTTGTATTATGTATGGAAACAACATGAAGTCCACGTGGACACTTTTAGGTTTATCATGAACATAACATGTAATCCTAATCCAAGTCAAAGTCAAAATTACTTTATTATCTCAAAAACGATAAATTAAAAATACACCCACCAGGGGACAGTACATGAAGTAATCCATGAACAATTTTCTAAAACCAAAATGACCTTGTACTGCACCCACACCACTCAACCTGCATACATAGATCCCAAGATCTTTGACAACATTATGACGTTGGCATTGTATGTTTAAAAGAATACTAAACATTTAAAGCAATACAACAGAGTTACAGTATATAGTAAACATACGAGATACGTAAGACGAATAACTTTAAGATCCTGAAGTGACCACACAGAGCAGGAATTATATCATGTCGTTGTAAACATAGTGTTTAATAAAATTGCCAGGCATTCAATGTATAAATACTGTTATTCATGAAAGTGTAATACTCTGTCTCACACACACACACACACACACACACACACACACACACACACACACACACACACACACACACACACGCCCGCCATCACATATGCAAAAAAATCAATCAGCTCTCATAGAACAACCGCTCACCAATTTGTTGTTTTTTTTTTCCTTCTTTTTGTAAAATTTCGTATCAAAAGTCACTTTCCATCTTTGATTAGACGAATTGCCCTTTATCTGACGTCATCATCCAAGTATCAAGACTCTTCCGTGTGACAGTGTCTTTGCGCCAATGGACTTTAATAAAGAGCCCCATTGCATCTGTGACAGTGTCTTTGCGCCAATGGACTTTAATAAAGAGCCCCATTGCATCTGTGACAGTGTCTTTGCGCCAATGGACTTTAATAAAGAGCCCCATTGCATCTGTGACAGTGTCTTTGCGCCAATGGACTTTAATAAAGACCCCATTGCATCTGTGACAGTGTCTTTGCGCCAATGGACTTTAATAAAGAGCCCCATTGCATCTGTCTGCTTCGGCTTAAGTGGTATGTATCATGATGCGCTTTGTACTAAAAGAAGCAATCGGTTTTCAGACAAAGCAGAAAGGAAATCTGAAAACACTCCATTTGTGCCTATGTATATTTAAGACCTTGCACAAGGCCTTGGCACATGAATTTCTGGTGTTTAACCTGAAAGGTCCGCCACTCTCCGCGACCTGCATGGAACAGGAGTAGTTCAGCTTCCCTGACAGTGGCCAGGTGTGGGGATCAAACCAACCCACTCCTCTCATCTCAGCACCGCCGATACTCACCGCTGTGGTGCTGGCTGCACACCAAAAAATAATGCGGCAAGGCCTTGCTTAAGGAGTCGAGTATTTAGAGAATGTTGCCTCTGAAAGTTGATTCTCCTCATAGATACAAGCCAGGTGATTCCAAGCACACAGATTAAAGTCAAAGGAATGGGACTATTGGGGCGCTTCCAGCTGGCGCAAAAGCTAGGGTCATGGCTGAGTGCAAAGGCCGAAAATGTAACCCCAACTAAGGGCACGGTCATGTGTTTGAAGATCGTTTGTGATTTCAAGGTGAAAATCCCCCAAAACAAAAGAAATGATCAGTGGGGCGTTTTGTTTTTGTTTTTGTTTTTGTTGTTTGTTTTTGTTTTATCAATGATCAGTTTGATATTAAATGCTGCCTCGAATTGAGGGTAGGCCTCAAACCGCTTACATGGATAACATGGTGTCCAAAACCCTAATTGTGGCGTGTGGCCTGCCACACTCCTCGCTCCGGCTGGACGGTCCCAGAGGCAGTGGCTGCACAATGTCTCGGGGAAGAAGTCCTATCTTGCAGACTGCTGTCTGTCGTGTGCTGAGGAGGAGATAGCAGAGGGAGAGGGGGGTGTCGGCTCTGTGGCAGGCTTCTGGCTGCTCGTTTGGATCCGGTGTCACGGTGTTATCAGCTGTCCTTTCCTTTTTAAATGTCACGTGCGCCACTGTATATATCGCGCGCGCGTACACACACCTGCACACACACACACGCACACACGCACGCACGCACGCGCGCACGCACGCACGCACCACGCACCACGCACCACACACACACACACACACACACAAACACGGAATTTTTATAAGCGAAATGAAACGAATTATCTTCTTGTAAAATGTGTAAGCGAAATGACCTTAGGTGAACCGCCGATTGGTGAAACGAAGTAAGGCGAAAGGAATGTAGGCGGAACGAAGTAAGGCGAAAGGAATGTAGGCGGAACGAAGTAAGGCGAAAGGAATGTAGGCGGAACGAAGTAAGGCGAAAGGAATGTAGGCGGAACGAAGTGACGCCCCCAAATGTTTGGAGCGTAGATTTTTCCTCAGTATAGTAATCTGCCAAAGACGTAGAAGAGACAGGATAAGTGCCTCCCGTTTTCCCACTGTTCGCCTTTGTGAGAGTCCCATGCACTTAGGTCACAGATCACCTTCCCTTGGCTGCTGGTGCTCTGACGGTGACGAGACGTGACCAGGTGTGGCTGTGGAGCAGATGGCAGAATGAGCAGCGTGGGAGTCAGGCCAGTGAGGTATGGGAGGAGGGGGAAGGGCATGGAGAGGGTAGAGGGCATGGGAGGAGGGGGTGGGAAGGGCATGGGAGGAGGGGGTGAGGAAGGGCATGGGAGGAGGGGGTGTGGAAGGGCATGGGAGGAGGGGGTGAGGAAGGGCATGGGAGGAGGGGGTGAGGAAGGGCATGGGAGGAGGGGGTGAGGAAGGGCATGGGAGGAGGGGGTGTGGAAGGGCATGGGAGGAGTGGGTGAGGAAGGGCATGGGAGGAGGGGGTGAGGAAGGGCATGGGAGGAGGGGTGAGGAAGGGCATGGGAGGAGGGGGTGAGGAAGGGCATGGGAGGAGGGGGTGTGGAAGTCACGGTGAAGAAGTGGAGAGAAGGGGTGGGCAAATGGCGAAAGTGACACGTCAGCAAGGACGATAAGTGAAAAAAGCAAGGAAGATAAGTGAGAAAGACAAAAAAAACAATCACGAGGATAAAAGTCTTGTATGGCAATACATCTAGGCCTTCCATCTTCATCGTTCTCTGAACCCTCCTTTCCTTTCTGTCCCTGCACTTCCCAGTCTCATCACCCCGCTTTCTCCATCCTCGCCTGCCGTCCCTCACACACACACACACACACACACACACACACACGCGCGCGCGCGCGGACTTTTCCCCATCATACTCCAGACCTTCCTTTTCAAGGCCACCATTCCCTCACCAGTTTCTTCGCAGTCGGCTCCCTGCCTGCTCAGTCCCTTTTATTGAAGAGGAATGTCAAAATAATTCTGTGTTTGTGTTGCGTCTGCAAGGCAGAAAGCAGACCCTCCCCCTCCTCTCTCTCTCTCTCTCTCTCTCTCTCTCTCTCTCTCTCTCTCTCTCTCTCTCTCTCTCCTCCACCCCATCTTTTGAACAAGGGCTTTGCATTCATTTCTTCATACTTATTAACAGACCTATGTAACTGCGCAATTGCCTTTTCCTCTTCTTGTGTTGAATTGTCCTGTTGCCAGTGTGTCATTCATCTTCGGTGCAAACTGCAGACTAAACAGTCATATCTGATTAGCCTGCTTCTTCTAATCTGTACTCCATGTAAACCATCATTCACGTTTTCCCAGATCCGTTTCCTCCCCTTCCCTTCCTCTCTGACCTCCCATCCCCACCCCCTGCCCGCCCCCAACCCGTCGCCTAACACATGCACACTCTTCTAAACATTATCATCCTAGAGTTCTCGTATTAGTCAGTTGCATCCTATTACCACAAAAATGAAAAGTCTTTAATTGATGCTGTAAAACACTTGTGTTGTTGAATATAAAACATCTTTACAACAAAAATGCCAAATTAAAAAGCCAGAGAGAGAGAGAGAGAGAGAGATCCCTCCACCCTCCTCGATTTCAATGACTATGTGAAAATTCTGACCATTTCTTTATTCGTCCTAGAAGAGAGAGAGAGAGAGAGAGAGAGGAGAACAGTTAACCCCGACAAGCTCAAATGTCGTCACCATCACGCCTGGGAGGAAACACATGTCGGAGCCAACGTATATGTCTGATGTTCACACTATCATCTCTTTCTCATCTATGTTTACAAAGCCCTGCAAGGAGACCAGTTTATCGTCTGCTCCTTGAAAAAGTCTTTAAAGTCATCCGGCGAGTCTGTTTTGCAGAAGCGAGGCCTCTCATCGCCTTAGTCGAGCTCGTGTTATTTGATCTTTTCTTTCTTTCTTTCTTTCTTTTCTTTTTTTTTGTTTTTTTTTTTTTTGTTTTATTGTTTTTTGTTTTTTTCTTTGTTTGTTTGTTCAGAATGAAAGCAAAACTTCAAACGTTGTTCTCTGTTAAGAACTCAAAACAAAAAAAGGAAAAAGAAAGAAAGAAAGAAAAAGAAATAGACAAAGAAAAGAAACAAGAAACGCATCAGTTGTGACCCCCTCGACCAAAATGAATGTCAAATCAATCTTGTGGTTTTCGACTGTAGACATTAAAGGATAATCGGATGACACGGTTCGGATTCATGATTTTGATTCTATACACGATGTTTAGAAGTGAAATCTGTCAACAGTCATATCTACATGAAGAGTCTTTGAGAAGAACTGTGGAGAGGTGCCTTGTATACACACCATCTTGAGAAATGCTTTCAAGCCACCCTCTGTTATAAAATTCTGTGCATATATTTGACAATTTTACTTTCATTGTTTTCGTATTCATAGCTCAAGTTGTGCGTATAGCCAAGATCATTCTCAAAGTAAGACGTGGAGAGCATGCACTTCAATGGTGCATCTGTTGGCCCACTTTGAAAAGTAAGTTTACAGACTTCCAAAATGGGATGGTGATGATGATGATGATGATGATGATGATGATGGTGGTGGTGGTGGTGGTGGTGGTGGTGGTGATAGTGGTGGTGAAAACGACGACGATGACGACGATGATGATGATGATCGTTACCATTATTGTCAATGAATGATTTCTTTCGTTTAGTATGGGAAAACGAAAATGTGGACATAGCCCAGTAAACACATAAACAAACACATAAAATAGAAGCTGGACATACAAGCAGTTTTCAAAATATGTAGATGAATCTATGTACAACAAAAACGCGTATTCTACCAGCCGCCGTGGCGAAGTGGTTAGCGTCGCGGACTCCCGGCTGGGAGGTCGTGGGTTCGAATCCCATCAGAGTCATGTGGGTTTTTCTGCCCCGACCGGCTCCTACCCAGAGTTGAGTTTGCTGCGGACTCAGTTGGGAAGACTGGGACCACATAGTCGAGTTTCATCCACTTAATGGATGCGTTTCTGAGAGTGTTGCTCAAATTTCTTGACCAACACTGCAGGTGCCTGTATCTCTCGGGCCTGGTTGACGCCGGGATATATTATGAAAGGAAGCGTAGAGTACAGCCCTGTCATGTAGTCTCAGACCGAAATGGAAATCCGTAGCATCATCTTGATCATCCTCATTCTCATCGATCAGCATAAAATAAAAGGTCTCAAATTCTGTGGCCCTTCATGCCCTGCTCTCATGGTGACCTCAATTTCGATGTCCTCTCCACGTCTTTGGCCTTGGTTTGGTTCCGTCGGGGTCACCGGTATCGGCGAGTCCATGGGGGCTGTCGTTGGACGGACGTGGTGCCGCCCTCCGGAGGGAGAGCTCACTCACGCCGGCTCCGCGACTAAGCAATTATTGTCGTCAGTAGGGGGCTTAGTAGGTGGTGTCCTGCGTATGTTAGATCAGAACAGGCGCCACTGAAGACCACCGAAGTGACTCGGCAGCAGTGCAGGAGGAGATCCGGTGGGTTGCCTCTTGACGACTTGACATTGACTGCTCCCTGTGGGTTGCCGGTGTCGGGGCTGCGGCGGGGCCGACCGGGCTGTGGCTGTGGACGGGGTGTCGGAATGAGCGGCGTGGGTGCACTGCCTCTGAGGTGGCGCAGAGGTTGGGACAGCAAACAAAAAAAACAACAACAACAAAACAAACAAAAAACCGCGTATTCTATTGCTTGCAGCCACTGAAGTAAAACATGGAACTCCAAACGGTTTAAGGACATGTGTGAAACTGGAAATTGACAGTAAGATGACATGAGGATTGGTTTTGAGGCACATGGTCACGTCTTAAAGTGTCGTAAACTCCTAAGAGCTGGAGGACTGCCGTTAGAAGCGCGTTTTGATGTGAAGAACAGTGTGAAGATCAGGCGTGGGAACTGATTGCTCAGTTCGGTGCGCCTCCAGCAGTGGGCTGTTTGTTTTAAACATGAAGTGTCTGAGGGACAGCATGTACGCAGCAATAGATGTTTTTGACTCACAAATGTAAACCGGTGAGTCAACATTTATTATGTTTCTTCTTCTTCTTCTTCTTCTTCCCTGTCTCTGTCTCTGTCTCTCTGTCTCTCTCTCTCTCTCTCTCTCTCTCTCTCCCCTCTCTCTCTCTCTCTCTCTCTCTCTCTCTCTCTCTCTCAGTCTATCTATATATATCTACACACACACACGCACACACACACACACACATGCACACACACATCTATCTATCTATCTATCTATTTATCTATCTATCTATCTATCTATCTATCTATCTATATGTATGTATGTATATAACCTACAAGTGTTTGTCTGAACCTCTGAGAGTGTGCACAGGTAGATAAAGTCAAGGTAGATAAAAATCCAAACAAACAAAATTAAAATTTCCCACATTTTCGGCTTTAATTGCCTTCTTCAGGGCATACAGACTGACTCCAGGGTACACAGGCCTACATTATGGAATGCGCCTGCCATGTGTGTGTGTGTGTGTGTGTGTGTGTGTGTGTGTGTGTGTGTGTGGTTAAAATTTAAAGTTGGCATTTTCTTAGCAGTTACGAGCGCTAGCAAGACTCCATTTTGCAGAATGATTAAGTTATCAGACCTCTCCAGCCCTCTGTTTGCATGAAGACGTGAACGACTGGTAACAGCCCTGCACTGGTGACTAACATTTTCAGCAACATTTGCAATGTTACAAAACTGACATTTTCTTATTAGCTCTGATATCTTGCAATTAATTATCTATACGTTGATAGAATGTAGCTTACATAATATTATACGCAAATACTGTAACAAGTACATACATCCTGAATATCAAGATCAGGCCTTTTATAACAGGATTGATAACGGGTAACAGGGCAATCAGAGATAAATTTATTACTTATCATGGACCTAAGTTTGAATAAACTTATGTTTGTTAAACATAACCAAATAAAACTATATAGGCCCGTCACGTCACTCATGGTGAATTAAACGAGTACAGCTGTAGCACGGCGGCAAAAGATTTTCCTTTCAAACATTTTGCCAAGATGGAAATTAGATCTAAGTAGGCCTATAGGGAAATTCCTACATGGGTGTGTCAAATAAAGTAAGACTTCATGCAGGCCAATGTGACGTCAAACACATGATGTAATATGATGACAACTTGGACGGTGCACAGTGGAGCATCACAGCCCTTGACCCGAGCTCAGTCAAGGACAGGACTGTGGGGGAAGTGCCTGCCTACACTTTTTTTTTTGATCATGCAACACGTCATCCATGAACCAGATTTGAAAGAACAAACCTACACTTTCCCTCCCCAACCCCCCACCCCCACCCCTCCCTTTCGACCATCCCTTTTTATCTACCAAGTTGGAAGAAGAGAGAGGGAGAGAGGAGGGGGGGGGGGGGGTTGAACCCTGAGTTAGATTGCTGGGTAACGGTGTAGAAGGAATCCGCCTCTCTCAGACTGTAATTAACTGTTTCTGCAAAGCGCTGTTGCTTCTTAACTGGTGCACATATCCTAGGCAAGGACAGTTGTGTTTTGTGTGTCTCAGTGTGTGTGTATGTGTGTGTGTGTGTTGTGTGTGTGTGTGTGTGTGTGTGTGTGCGTGCGTGCGTGTGTGTGTGTGTGCGTGCGTGTGTTAATATGTGTCCGAGCGTGCGTGCGTGCGCGCGCGCGCGCGCGCGCGCGTGTGTGTGTGTGTGTGTGTGTGTGTGTGTGCGCGCGCGCAGGGGTGCCAGGTTGGAAAGGTTTCTTTGGAAGGAGGTGAGAGAGAGGAGGGAACTTAGAGAGAGAGAGAGAGAGAGAGAGAGAGAGAGAGAGAGGAGAAGAGTCTGTGTGTGTTTGAACATCTGAGAGTGTGCGTGTGTAAGTTGTGGTTTTTTTTTTTCAGTTCCCATTACATTCATCACAAGAATGGCATTGTGGGGTATCTACAGGGGATTCTTGGTGTTGATGCACCCTTTATGTATCTAACAAACAAACAACAATGGCATCATGTCGAAGATACATGCCATTTCAGTTTAAATTAATGATATGTGAGTCGAAACGAGCAGGTGGCTTCTCTTGTCAACGGGCTTGCTGATTTGTGTGAGTTTTACGTATCTTTCTTCCAGAAAGCGAAAGGATCGGTTCGCAAAAGGATCGGTTCAACTCATGTTGCACATAATCCAGGCGACCACTGAGGTTGTGTGCATAGTGGACTCTGACCTGGCCGTCCATTGCAAGGCCATGCCCCATCCGGCTGTCCGGGTCCTTGGAAGCGTGCATAGTAGACCCAGACGGTGCCGGTTGCCGTCAAGGACTTTTGAATCAATGTGGATGTTTCTTAGATTTTGAAGAAAAATATATCCTTGACTGGTACGTTTTGTTAATGTGAATAGTATTGGATCTAACGTTGAAGATTTGTTTGTAACTTTGCTCATTTGGTGGAAAAAAAGAAGATAACATTTTCACTACTTACCATTTTCTCCCACTTCTTGTGCTACGCTGTCCCAAGCAGCAGAGAGAATAATTATCTATGTTGTCATGATCCTTGTCACTTTTTGTGTAAATGAATTAGCTTAGCCTCATGGCAGCGATAAGATTTTCGTCGACCATGTTGGAGAGAAAGATAACATGTGTAAAAAAAAATCTGAGGAAGAGTTCGGTCCCTTCACCCGGACTGCCGGGGAAAGTACGGTTTGCACGACTGCCCAAATCGCTGCTCTCATCATACGGACTGGCCCGGGTGCACTATGCACAGCTTTGGCCGTCGCCAGTGAGTTGGAAAAGAGATGAACCGGAGCAGCGTATATTTCCTGGACGAGCGGCGCACGGCCGGGCCCGGGTCCACTATACACACAGCCTAAGGGACACACCAGGGCTGCTACCACGTCACCGTCACTCCCTTAGTTCAAAACAAATCACATCCACGCAAGTCATGAAAACAGATTTTCTAGAAACGTGCTGAAATTGCTTAGCAATCATTTCCCCATAAATTCTTAGATCAAATTTTTTTTTAAAGTGTGTTTGTCGTCTTCGATGCTAAAAACAAAAACAAAACAAAAACGTTGGGTATGACATCTCCGAACAAGGTTCTCATGGAGCGCGGTGTTCATGTCTCACTTGATGTCAGGCTCCACACTCTGTAAGAACGTGTTTTATTGTGAATGGTGCACCACAGGGAATGCACACGGAGCTTCTTCAGTTGTTGTTTAGACTTACAAATGACTGTGGAAGCAGGGGCCTGTGCGCAAAACGGCACAGGACCGTTTCTTTCTTAGGGCCACCTGTGGCACATTGTTAAATTAAATCCCTATAAGGTTTGGGTGGATTTGAAAGAGCATGTTCTTTGCTGCGTGTGTTCCAGTCCTCTTGCCAGAGGGGTCTTTGATGTAACTCAGCTTCATGTTCCGCCCAGCAGTGGCTTCCAAAGTGGACAGGGAGTGTAGGAGAATGAGGAGAAGGTCTGTATGTTTTGATTTAGAGACTGTCTGAAGAGCCATGAGCAAAAATGCTGAAGGAGATGTCTGAGAGATTGTGTCTTGAGCATCTCTGAGACGGAGTTGTTGAGCAATACGCAGCAGGGGCAGCTAACTCCCTCTTCACATTTGGAGCTATCAGAAAATATTCTTTGAAAGGAAAACGAACCAACTGAGAGAATCAGCATAGGCAAGTGTATTTGTTTTATATTCATTCAAATTCCTCTACTGGTACTGCAGCTACCGCTGCTGCTACAGATGCGGTTGTTATATTCCTCCTCCTCCTCCTCTACCTCCTCCTCCTCCTTCTGCTGCTGCTACTGATGCGGTTGTTATATTCCTCCTCCTCCTATACCTCCTCCTTCTCCTTCTGCCGCTGCTACTGCTATTACTACCACTGTTACTATTACTGTTGCTGCTGCTGCTGCTGCCACAACAACAACACCAACAATAACAGTGTTGACAACCACTATTTCGTCTACTACTACTACTGCTGCTGCTGTTGCTGCTGCTAATGCCGCCACCGCCGCCGCTGTTGCTGCTGCTGCTGCTACTACTACTGCCACTACTACTACTACTATCACAACACCCAACTACTACCACTACTACTACTGCTGCTGCTGCAGCTGCTACTACTACTACTACTATTACTGCTGCTGCTACAAGGCGACTACCAATGATTCAATTGCGACTCTTGAGCTGAGCGGTCACATGTCTTCCCCTGCTCTTGGCGGAGTGCAGGGACTGCAGTTTTGGCCACAGTGCACTGGTTGTCGACTCCACGCTGTGTTCAGGCCGGTTCAGTTCGTCACTCTGACTGCAGTTCGTTGCCCTTTGACAGCTGCACCTGCAGCTACTCTTGTCACAGTAATCAGTTCGTCGGTTCGGTGATTGTGAAAGAAAGAAAATCAATCATTAAAACTGCAACTACTCTTGTCACAGCAATCTGTTTGTCGGTGATTGCGAAAGAAAGAAAATCAATCATTAAAACTGCAACTACTCTTGTCACAGCAATCTGTTTTCGGTTCGGTGATTGCGAAAGAAAGAAAATCAATCATTAAAACTGCAACTACTCTTGTCACAGCAATCTGTTTGTCGGTGATTGTGAAAGAAAGAAAATCAATCATTAAAACTGCAACTACTCTTGTCACAGCAATCCGTTTGTCGGTGATTGTGAAAGAAAGAAAATCAATCATTAAAACTGCAACTACTCTTGTCAAAGCAATCTGTTTGTCGGTTCGGTGATTGTGAAAGAAAGAATATCAATCATTACTTATTCACTTTCACTGTGGATGGTTAAATGTCGCTCACCCTTCCGGCTTTGGCGCGGAATCGTGATATTCCCGAGGCATGGGACTTCAGCTCAGTGCCTACAGTTCTGGAGATTCGCCTTGCGGCTGAGAGTGTGTCTGGCAGTGCCAGCATTGTGGGCGCTCAGGTGATCAGGGGCTATGGAGAGCGTGTCTGGCAGTGCCAGCATTGTGGGCGCTCAGCTGATCAGGGGCTATGGAGAGTGTATCTGGCAGTGCCAGCATTGTGGGCGCTCAGCTGATCAGGGGGCTGTGGAGAGTGTGTCTGGCAGTGACAGCATTGTGGGCGCTCAGCTGATCAGGGGGCTATGGAGAGTGTGTCCAGCGGCCGACGAGGCAGGAATAAACCTTCTTCTCAGAGCTGTGAGGATGAGAGGGGTGAACGTGAGTGTGCTGGCCAACAACCTGTTTGTTACGTGACGACACGGGTTGGAGAGACCCAGTGCGAAAGTATGGATTGATGAGCTACACATTTCTGTGTCCAAC
>CM031608.1:50939560-50952060 GCA_018398815.1 Conus ventricosus | reverse complement strand
CATCAGTGTAACAACAATGCCCCATTGCGCTGCCGTCAGTGTAACAACAATGCCCCATTGCGCTGCCGTCAGTGTAACAACAATGCCCCATTGTGCTGCCGTCAGTGTAACAACAATGCCCCATTGCGCTGCCGTCAGTGTAACAACAATGCCCATTGCGCTGCCGTCAGTGTAACAACAATGCTGCATTGCGCTGCCGTCAGTGTAACAACAATGCCCCATTGCGCTGCCGTCAACCTAAAGTGGAACGCTATTAAACATGCGGCAACAAAATAAAATTGAACGCTATTAAATATAAACACGCGGCAACAAAATAAAATGAAACGCTATTAAATATAAAACACGCGGCAACAAAATAAAATGGAACGCTATTGTCACGAGTCCTATGACGATTGGGCCCCATCTAGGGTGGTGGAATTGTTCATTTATTTATTGTCGTTGCTGTTGTCGTGTATCAGTCCCTTAATGTGGCTTGTGGTGTGTTTGCACCTTAATGTTGTTCAGCCCAGGTTAGGTTTACTTTCTCTCTCTCTCTCTCTCTCTCTCTCTCTCTCTCTCTCTCTCTCTTCTCTCTCTCTCTCTCTCTCTCTCTCTCTAATTTCACTGTCCGTGCAAGTCATCCTGCAGGTTCACGGGTGGCTGGTACCTTTCTCTTTAACTGGCTGTCTCTATCGGCCTCTCACCTGTCTTTTTACCTGCCGCACGTGCAGCATTCCTCTTAGCTTGAGGTATTCTCACTCTGTGACGTAGGGTGGCATGTTGGCTGCCATCGGTTAGGCAGGTTTTCTCTTCACTCGAGCGGAAGATGTCCCTGGGAGCGCCCGCTCCGGTTTTGGTTCTCTACCACATCGTCGAAGGTACGGTCGGTACCTTCATTCCTGCAGTCGGCCTGTAGGGGGGGGACGTCACGTCATCTCTTTTCCGCATCTGCTCTGCTGGTCCTCTCGACTGGACAGAGGGCAGAGAGTCGCTTGACCCGCCACTTTTTGGGTCACCCACGGTAGCTGTACCCTTCTTTCCTTCCAGTTCCTTCCGTTTTCTCTCCTCCCGGGGCTTCACCCGAAGCTTGCGCTGTTGGGGCCGCGCAGTGTGAGGAGCACGTAGACCTTGCTGGATGGTCCTAACCCCTGTCCGGGACCTTCAGCGACAACGCCTCGCCCCACGGGATGCATTCTCCGCTGTCCTCGGACTTCCTACAGCTCGTGACCAGTGTGGTTAGCTCTGTCGTGAAATTTGGGGGGGGGGGGGGGGGGGGGGGGGGGGGGGTGTCAAGGGTGTCAGCATTGAAAGACTCTGTTCAAGAACAGCCCCGGTTTGGGACACCTGATTTGACACGGTACTCTCAGAGGACTTTGGAGAGACAGGGGTGAGGGGGAACCACATGAAGCACAAAAGGAACGTGTGTTGGAAACGCGTATTTATGATTATGGTTATGTTGTGTGCGGTGAAATGCTTGTTTGTGACTATGTGAATGTTGTGTGTGTTGAAATGCTTAATTGTGATTGTGCATGTTGTGTGTGTTGGAATGCTTATTTGTGACTATGTGTGTGTTGGTGTGAATAAATGGTGTATTGTATTGTAATCTTTCTTGTGTGGTCTCTTGCGGGGCGTGTGAGGTCAGTCACTCCCTTCACTCCCAGCTAGACCGATCCTGTCAGGGCAGACCTCCCTGTAGGGTCGGTCGTGACATTTGTGGGGGCTCGTCCGGGATTTGAAGGGTTCTGACTGTCTCTCTCGTTTCGTGGAGTGCCTGTCTAGTTCTGTCTATTTTGTATACGTTTAGTCAGTTTTGTCGTGTTTGTTTGTGGGTGGTTGGCTGGGTGACTCTAGCGTGTAGGGAGTCTTGGTGGCCTGAAGGAACATCTGGTGTGACTGGGGAGTCGAGTTGAGACGAAGGGGAATCGACCGCGTCCAGACCTCCTCTTTCCGCCGGGTGCCTCACGCAGATACGGCCGTAAGACTTACCTCTCTGTTGCCACTCAGTCTGTCATTCCTGTTTTGTAGTTAACCAGTTTTCTTTACCGGGTGGTTATTGAGTACAGGTGGGTGTATCGGACGTTAGTGTCACTTTTTTTTTTCCCTCCGGATTCCGTCTGTTATTTTTATTTTATTTTTTTTGTCGTGAGCCCCACCGCACTGTTGCTCGTGTTGTGGAGCGCGGTGTTGCCAGAGTGGGGGCAGCCTGGACATTTTTTTTTTTTTTTTTTTGTCGGTGAGCCCCACCGCACTGTTGCTCGTGTGTGGAGCGCGGTGTTGCCAGAGTGGGAGCAGCCAGGACATTGTACGTTGACATTTTTTTTTTTAAATTTATTTGCTGTTTCTCACAGTCAGTCACCAAGAGACGTGACATATCCGAGCGGTATTTGTTTCTTTCAAGTGGAATTGTCTTTCCCCTGTATTTGAGAACCGTAGGATATAGTTGTCATGGCGACGTCCGGTGCTGGTGGTATGGCGACGCGTGCGTCGAAGAAGGAAGGTTTTCAAAATGTAGTCCCTACTATTAGTACCAGTACTTCGACTACAGTGACTTCTACTTATTCCAGTGCTGTAGCCGATAGTCCAGCGAGTACTTTCACTACTTTTTCACTAGGGGATCTTCCTGCTGAGACCCCGACTGGCACTTCCGCTCGGAAGCGTCAGAGTATAGTGAAGCAACTGTGGGCTTCTGTTGAGTCGCAGAAACCGAAACCCTCTCTTCTCCATGCTTCCCCTCGTAATGAGTATGCCCCGGGAGACTTTCCTCATGGGAAAGTCGAGACCCAAGGGACAGGTCAAACGGGTCATCCTCCCGTGTCGGGAGGTGGTGAATCCTGCTCAGGATATCGCCTCTGTCCTGATGTTTTTGGAGCAACAGCGACGAGAGGATGCAGCCAGACAGGAAGCCCTCCGTCGGGAAGAGAAAACTCGGTGTAAGGAAGAGGCAACGCTCCGTAGGGAAGAGGCTGTCAGACAGGAAGCCCTTCGTAGGGAAGAGTTGGATAGGATGGAGGCTCTGCGTAGGGAAGAGGCAACTCTGCGCAGAGAGGAGGCTGCCAGACAGGAAGCCCTCCGTCGGGAAGAGCTAGATAGGATGGAGGCTCTGCGCAGAGAGGAGACTGCCAGACAGGAAGCACAACGTAGGGAGGAGATGGAACAACTTCTTTCGCGGACTCCCGCATCTGTAAATCAGGGGGTTAATCAACAGGCAAGTGATAGAGTTAGAGGCCCAAAATTAAAGCTTCCAGAGTTCAGACCTAGTGAGGACATTGATATGTACTTGGAGCATTTTGACAAGGTAGCAAGTTCGTACCAATTGTCTGAGGAACAAAAGGCCATGCACCTTTTTTCTGGATTGTCAGGTGCTGCAAGGGAGTGTGTGCTTACTCTAAATGAAGGTGCGTCTTATGCAGACATGCAGTTGGCTCTGCGTAAACGTTTCCATCTTACCCCAGAGACGTACAGGAGGAAGTTCAGATCCATGAAAAAGAATAACGACGAGACCTTCGTGCAGTTTGGAGATAGGCTGCGCAAAACGCTAGGGTACTGGCGTCAGTTGGCTAAGCTGGAGCTTGAGGATCTGATTCTCATCGAACAGCTTACCAACACCGTGTCCCCAGAGTTGAGGATCCGTATAGGCGAGACGGCACCACAGGATTTCGCGGCTGCGATTCATACCGCTGAGGTGTTTGCTGAAGCCCGTAGAGCTTATGGGCATCGCCCAGATACGGACAGGAAGACCCTCACAGGATTTAGTGGCAATAAGGCGCCTACGACTGCTAGCGGGTCGAACAAGGCAGGCAGTTCATCGGGGACCTCAGTACCCCGACTGTGTTTTCTTTGTGGTCGTCCCGGCCACATTAGGAAAGATTGCCCTAAAGCCGCCGGTAGTCATGGGGCTAGTCCTTTCCAGCGTCCTCGTGCCTCGGCTAACGTGGGGTCCATCCCAGCTTCTGGTGGTACAGAGTGTCCAGTGTTTCTTTCTGTTGTTGGTTCTTCCTTGGTCGACACCATCAGGGATTCGGGAGCATCAACGCTCTTTGTGGACAAGGATTTGGTTTCCCCTGAGGCTCAGCGGGGCGCCAGCTATGATGTGTGTGGGTTGGAGGCTGGTTTTTCCTCCACCCGTCCTTCTGTACTCGTTCCTATCTCCACCCCCTACTTCTGTGGCGAAGTATGGGCCATCGCGGTGGAGCGACCTCTGTATTCCCTTCTCATAGGGAATACCATCACCTTTGCAGACGGACGCAGTCAGTCTGTGTCTACGGATCTGCCCGTAAACCCGGGGTGTGTGGGAGTTACCACGCGCGCCAAAGCCAAGAAGCAGGAGCAGGAATTGCGTCCCGTTCTTCAGCCGATCTCTGACGAGGTTCTTGCAAGAGCCGATCCCGCTACCATGGTTCGTCTTCAGGCCAGGGACTTGGATGTCCAACGCCTGTGACAACTGGTGGATCGTCCCGCTCAGTCTGCCCGACATGCTAAGGTGAGCTTTAAGCTCCACAAGGGGATCCTCTTTAGGGTTTTCACTCAGGCAGATCGGGTGGCTAAACAGCTAGTCGTTCCCCAAAGCTTGAGAGAATCTGTTCTCCGGCAGGCCCATGATTCACCCATGGCAGGTCATATGGGCTCAAAGCGGACTCTCGAGCGGGTAAGACAGGACTTCTTCTGGCCGGGGATGAACTCTCAGGTTAGGCGGTACTGCCGCAGTTGCGATGTCTGCCAACGGACAACGCCTAAGGGTCGCTTGACGCGTGTTCCCTAGGATCAGTGCCACTGGTTGGGGAGCCATTCAGCAAGGTTGGTGTCGACCTGGTGGGACCCATTAATCCACCATCCGATCGCGGTCACCGCTACATCTTGGTAGTGGTAGACTACGCGACTTGATACCCAGAGGCTGTCCCGCTTAGGACTATCGATGCCCCTACTGTTGCTGAAGCTCTCTGGCAGATTTGGACGCGCACTGGCGTGCCCAAGAAGATCCTTTCGGACCAGGGGACCCAGTTTCTGTCCGAAATCATGCAGGAAGTGAACACTCTGCTCAATGTTCACAAGGAGACAACGTCACCCTATCATGCGCAGGGCCAATGGCCTTGTCGAGCGCTTTAATGGGACGTTGAAGCAGATGTTGCGTCGCCTGTGTGCAGAGCAACCTCGTGAGTGGGATCGTTTTATTCCTGCTGTACTGTTCGCCTACAGGGAGGTTCCACAGGAAAGCATGCGGTTTTCCCCGTTCGAACTCCTGTATGGCAGAACAGTACGAGGACCCACCAACATCTTGAAGCAGATGTGGACCCACGACGATGTGGAACCTGTTGTCAAGGAGGAGAGTCGTTATGTGGTCGATCTGCGCAACCGCATCGCTGACACTTGCCAGCTTGCTCAGCAACATTTGCAGTCGGCAAAAACCAAGTACAAGGCTCTGTACGACAGGCGTAGTGTTGAACGGTGGTTTGAGCCAGGTGATGAGGTGTTGCTTCTCCTGCCCCAAAAGAACAAGTTACAGCTTGCTTGGCAGGGTCCCTTCGTGGTCTGCAGTCGGGTGGGTGACTGGGACTATCGGATTCGCGTGCGAGGCAAGGAACGCCTGTATCATGCCAACCTCTTGAAGGCGTACGTGCGACGAACTCAGTGCCAGGCAGGATACACCCCTGTCGTCGTGGAGAGTGGCGATGAGGATGCAGTGTCGGTGATTCAGGACATCCCCACTGTTCCCCTCGTCGAGGAAGAGTCGTGGCAGGATGTTTGCTTTGGTTCAAACCTCTCCTCAGCGCAGACAGATCAACTGCACAGGTTATGCCAAGAGTTCCAGGGCGTACCCAAGAAGAAGTACGGCCGGAAGTTTGTACTGGAGAGCGATCATCATCCTCTCCAGTACCTGGACCGGATCCGGCCAGTCAGTCGTCGACTCATGGGTTGGGCAGTGGAACTGCAGAGTCATGCCTTCACTTTTCGCCATATCAAGGGTTCCAGCAATACGGATGCTGACTATCTCAGCCGAGCTCCGTAGTCAGCACACCCATTGGGGAAATCAGTCAGAGGGACAATTCCCCTCAGCCAGGGTTAGGTCCCCTTTTTGGTCCGTGTACCAGGTGTAGTGACATTGACGGTAGTGAATCATCACCTGTCTCGGATTGCTACTTTCATTGTCTGAAGGTTTGCTTAGTTGTTTGATAAATGTAGTATTATGTATCTCCCTGTAAAATTCTATCGTGGAATGTTTGTATTGGATTTGTCGTACTCTGTCGATCACAGAGGGTTGGGTTCGGTCCCATTGTTGTGAATTTGCACATGCATCAAGGTTCAAAGGAGCACTGTATCTCAGAGAAACAGATGCTTTTAGAAGGGGGGTTTGTCACGAGTCCTATGACGATTGGCCCATCTAGGGTGGTGGAATTGTTCATTTATTTATTGTCGTTGTTGTTGTCGTGTATCAGTCCCTTAATGTGGCTTGTGGTGTGTTTGCACCTTAATGTTGTTCAGCCCAGGTTAGGTTTACTTTCTCTCTCTCTCTCTCTCTAATTTCACTGTCCGTGCAAGTCATCCTGCAGGTTCACGGGTGGCTGTTACCTTTCTCTTTAACTGGCTGTCTCTATCGGCCTCTCACCTGTCTTTTTACCTGCCGCACGTGCAGCATTCCTCTTAGCTTGAGGTATTCTCACTCTGTGACGTAGGGTGGCATGTTGGCTGCCATCGGTTAGGCAGGTTTTCTCTTCACTCGAGCGGAAGATGTCCCTGGGAGCGCCCGCTCCGGTTTTGGTTCTCTACCACATCGTCGAAGGTACGGTCGGTACCTTCATTCCTGCAGTCGGCCTGTAGGGGAGGGACGTCACGTCATCTCTTTTCCGCATCTGCTCTGCTGGTCCTCTCGACTGGACAGAGGGCAGAGAGTCGCTTGACCCGCCACTTTTTGGGTCACCCACGGGTAGCTGTACCCTTCTTTCCTTCCAGTTCCTTCTGTTTTCTCTCCTCCCGGGGGCTTCACCCGAAGCTTGCGCTGTTGGGGCCGCGCAGTGTGAGGAGCACGTGGACCTTGCTGGATGGTCCTAACCCCTGTCCGGGACCTTCAGCGACAACGCCTCGCCCCACGGGATGCGTTCTCCGCTGTCCTCGGACTTCCTACAGCTCGTGACCAGTGTGGTTAGCTCTGTCGTGCAATTTGGGGGGGGGGAGGGGGGGGTGTCAAGGGTGTCAGCATTGAAAGACTCTGTTCAAGAACAGCCCCGGTTTGGGACACCTGATTTGACACGGTACTCTCAGAGGACTTTGGAGAGACAGGGGTGAGGGGGAACCACATGAAGCACAAAAGGAACGTGTGTTGGAAACGCGTATTTATGATTATGGTTATGTTGTGTGCGGTGAAATGCTTGTTTGTGACTATGTGAATGTTGTGTGTGTTGAAATGCTTAATTGTGATTGTGCATGTTGTGTGTGTTGGAATGCTTATTTGTGACTATGTGTGTGTTGGTGTGAATAAATGGTGTATTGTATTGTAATCTTTCTTGTGTGGTCTCTTGCGGGGCGTGTGAGGTCAGTCACTCCCTTCACTCCCAGCTAGACCGATCCTGTCAGGGCAGACCTCCCTGTAGGGGCGGTCGTGACAGCTATTAAATATAAAACACGCGGCAAAAAAATAAGATGGGACGCTGTTATAGTAATCCGTGCTTTTTATGAGTAGAAACTAAACAGAACACGCGGCAATCTTTCTAAAACATGAAGATTTTCCTTCATGATACATTAATCTGAATGTCATCCGGGACCATGCCAAACACACACACAAAAAGAGTTGAAAGAGAGGTGTTTGGAATTTAGAACGGCATCTGGGAGACCGATAACCTCCACATAGGCTGGGGAAAAAATCTGAAAAAGACAAAACCTCTGACTCCAGTAGACACCAAAAGTTCAGGGGTTCGTCCTCGCACTATACTCCATCCTATCGTCACCAAAATTTGCTAACATCGGTTCGGTGGTTTTTGTGTAAGCTTGATTGTAAACAGACACGAGAGAGAGAGAGAGAGAGAGAGAGAGAGAGAGAGAGAGAGAGAGAGAGAGAGAGAGAGAGAGAGAGATGATGATGATGATGATAATCTTTATTTCCAAGGGTAACAGATAAGCAAACACATGCTTTTTTTCATCCGGCCCTTGCCCCGTTAAGGGACTAAGTATGACTAGCGACGAAAACTTACAAAACTTTTAACAAACACACATATATTCACAACATTAAAAAGTTTATGCATTAACAGTTCAGGCGTAGATGACTTTAAAAGGAAAAGGAACCGATTTAAACAACAAACAAGAATAAAGAAATTGATTACAAAGAAGAAAAGAGTTAGCACACACAGATATGGAATAAGCGATCCTCCTATCGAAGGGGAGAGAGAGAGAGAGAGAGAGAGAGAGAGAGAGAGAGAGAGAGAGAGAGAGAGAGAGAGAGAGAGAGAGAGAATTACATTCCTTTTGTAAAAGATTAACATACAACAACCTGCTAAGAATAATAAACTAAGACAATTACAATGCATCAATAATATCAACATTTGTTCTTTCTTTTACATTTATAATGATGTGGTTATAAGGCAAAACGAGAACGAACAATCAATTATCAGTAAGCAGCAATAAATTCCTAGCATCAATAATTATAACATTTATTTTTCATGATGCGTGCGTGTGTGTGTGTGTGTGTGTGTGTGTGTGTGTGTGTGTGTGTGTGTGTGTGTGTGTGTGTGTGTGTGTGTGTGTGTGTGTGTGTGTGTGTGTGTGTGTGGTGTGTGTGTGTGTGTGCGTGAGAGAGAGAGAGAGAGACAGAGACAGAGATAGAGAGAGAGAGAGAGAGAGACAGAGATGCCATTATTATTTACCTTCCCCCATCTTTGTTGTTTTCTTCTTTACCATTCATACACAACCCAAATTTATAATTATTAATTAAGCGACAATCCATCGAAACGCAGCCGTAGTTAACGAAGAGAGAGAGAGAGAGAGAGAGAGAGAGAGAGAGAGAGAGAGAGAGAGAGAGAGAGAGAGAGAGAGATTATAATTCCATTTTTCTATCCAAAATATCACATGCTAAACATTACTATAAATTTGAATAAAAAGCAATACATCAATATGATCAACAGTAATCCGGACACACATTTATCACCTTGCAGTTACAGTGCTCAAAGAAATAAAAGTATTAAGACATCAATCTATTCGTGACAATGCACCAATAAAACCAGCGACCACAATACTCATTCATCATAATATGATTTCAATCATTAATATAACCAATAGTAACCATATCTCTCATTTATCATTATCTGTTTTTTAAAAACATCAGTGGAAAGGAAACGGCGTATCGGTTTAATATGCAGCAAAACAGAGGGTGTGCCCTGGTATATGTATTTTGTTCTAATAGCAATGGTCTGCTGTGAAATGTGTGATTAGTTTTTCCCTGAAGGATTCTGTAATATGAGTACATCGGAAATGTAGTGGAAGTGAATTCCAAACCACGCTACCTGAGTAAGATAAGCTTGATTTAAATAGATCTATTCTAGGTGTGGGAACCTGGAATTTGGTTGAATCCCTAGGGTTTATGCTAAACTTGGACTGAAGAGTTTCTGGTGCTAAACCCGATGCAATTTTTTGCATTAGCTGACATTTGTTGACAGCAAACATTTCTTGTAACGGAAGAGCCCCCGCTTTAGTATAATCCCCTTCACTAAGACTAGATGATTTTAATAGAACTGCTTTAAGTGCTCTTTTGTAGACACTCTTAAGAGGTTTCATGGCATTAGCACTAGCGGAATCAAATAGTGTTGAACAATAATTGATTGAAGAGAGAATATGTGCGTGTAGGAACAATTTCCTGGCATGAAGGTTTAAGAAATGCTTAATCTTGCACAGCCGATATGTTTGTCTGGATATTGATTTACATAAACTGCGAAGGTGATGAGACCAAGAAAGATTATTATCAACATATACACCTAGAACTCGATGGCTATCCACCACTTCAATTTCCTGATTATTAATAAAGACAGATGGGGGCTGTGTGGTTATGTTTTGTCTTCTCTGCCTTGTTGTTATCAGCATTAGTTTTGTTTTGTTAGGATTCAGTGACATGTGATTTACATTGCACCAATTACTTAAGATATTAGCATTCTTCTGTAATGAAGTGAAAACAGCTTCCAAGCTGGGGCTACTTGTATGGACAGTGGTATCATCACAAAAGAGTTCACATGAATCCTCAATATAAAGAGGGAGATCATTTATATAAACTGAGAACAGCAAAGGACCTAACACAGAACCCTGGGGTACGCCATGTTGGATAGGTAACTTCTCTGATAAATTGTTGTTGACACAAACGATTTGTTGACGGTCTTCTAGGAATGATGTTATCAGTTGGAAGGTATTTCCTGTTATACCATATGTTAAAAGCTTCCTGCATAACAATTTGTGGTCAATGACATCAAAAGCCTTTGCAAAATCAACAAACAGTGCGCCACAATATTTATTCTCATTAACACTGGCTAGCCATTGATCTACTAGGTTTGTAAGCGCTGTATGACAAGAATGATTTTTCCTGAATCCCGATTGATTTTTATTTAGTAGGTTGGAGGAGTTAAAATGGTGGCAAAGATGCTTATTTATGTGTTTTTCCAAGGGCTTGGACAGAACTGGCAAAATGGATATAGGTCTGTAGTTCGAAGGTTCAGATTTGTCTCCAGATTTGAAAATGGGTATAACTTTTGCAACTTTGAACTGAGCGGGAAAGTGACATTTATCAATGCATAAATTGTAAATGTAGGTAAGAGTTTCACATATAACAGGTGCTGATAGTTTCAGTATTTTTCCATCAATCCCGTCAAGTCCGCGGCTTCCTGTCTGCTTTAATTGGCATAAAGCTTGGCAAACTTCACTAACTGTCATAGGTGGAACTGGTGTTGCTGGACGAATGTTCATAGCATTGCAAAAAGTTTTTAATTTTTGTAATTCATTTGAGTCAGTATTCTTTTCTTTGACAACGTGTTCTGCAACTGTTGTAAAGTGTTGGTTGAGTTCATTTGGTGTTATGCTGGTAATGGGACTTGTCTTTGACTGTGAAGTTTTATTTGTAAGTTCATTTATTGCTTGCCATATGGACTTCGAATTTTTTTTGTTGGCTACAAGTTCACGAAAAAAATTCATTTTTGCTGTCCGTTTGAGTGAATTGACTTCATTACGTTGCCTTTTAAATCCATCCGACTTCCCTTCTGCTTCAAGCAGATCGTCGCGTAAGAAACAAGCAGCTTGTATTTCATCAGTCATCCACTTTGGTTGTGCACTATGTTTAACTCGACGCGTTTTGAATGGCGCATGCTTGTCATAAACAGAATTAAACGTGTGTAGCCAGTACTCAAGCGCTTTCTCTGGATCAGTGTAATTATAAACATTTATAAGGGGGGAATTCATGAGGTCAGTGAGAAAGGTATCTTCTTGGAAGTGTCCAAAAGATCTGTAAGTGATATGTTTGTGGCCAGTTTTAGGAATTTTGATTCCACTTCTTTTCCACGTAATGCATACTGGAAAGTGGTCGCTGCATCCATTCAAAGGCACACATTTCTCAATGACGTTTTGTGGTTCAGAAAGATAGATGTGGTCAATTAATGTTTTGCTAGTGAATGTTACTCTGGTTGGCATGTCTATAATTTGGGATAGGTTGTATGAGGTAGTCCTATCTGACCATGATGTTTGGCACTTCAATAGATCAATGTTGAAATCACCTAAGAGTATTAATTCTGTGGCATCAAGCGATGCTGCATCCATCATAGCCGTAAACTTGTCCATCCAACCAGCATTTTCCGCTGGGTTTCGATATACAAATCCTATTTTGATCGGTTTTGTTCTCTTCAACTTGATTACTAACCAAACTGCTTCAATTCCAAAACCTTCAAGATCATACAAACGTTGGGCATTTAATGTTTCATGAACGTAAAGTAATATGCCTGTAGATTTGGATTCGGTGGGATCTCTGCGTACAATATTGTAGCCAGAGAATAAGACAGTGGCATCAGGGACAATATCTGAAAGTCTTGATTCAGTGAAGCCAAATATATGAAAGGGTTTGAGAGAGAGAGAAGCATTTCACTTTTTAAACGTCTTGTTTGTTTGTCCCGTTGCTCAGCAATGAGAAGTTGCCACTGGAAATGGTCCCAGAAGATTGTATAACAGAATTTATCCAGCGATGAACAGGTCTATGGCAGCCTCAAGGAAACAACAACAAAAGACAAAAATGCCGATCTGGTTGAAACCGTGTTTGTTCCCAGTATTCCATTCCCAATCTACCCATAACGATATTTACGGATACTCCGCGTGACTCCACCTTCTTGGAGGTGACAGAACTGTGACGTATCTGTACTTGACGTCACCACAATACGTGTTGTCAGAGCTCTTCAGACGTCAAGCCAGCCAGACGTCACGGCTAGTCGTCAAACTGTCGCGGAGATAACGCGGACTGTGGAACTCCTCTTGACCCTGATTCACGCTAGTTAAATGAAGCGCTGTGATTGCCAGCC
>CM031608.1:50912060-50934560 GCA_018398815.1 Conus ventricosus | reverse complement strand
CTACCAGTCGCTCCATTTCTTTTCCTCTGCGTCTATTTCTGTTTGCCTTTTTACCCTATCTGCCTCTCTTTTTTCTTTTCCCCATTACACACACACACACACACACACACACAGCACACACACACACACGCGCGCGCGCGCGCGCGTGCAACACACACACACACACACACACACACACACACACACACACACACACACACAGCACACACACACACACGCGCACGTGCGAGATCTTTAGAAAAAAGTTGAAATGAACATGAATTGAATGTTTCCCGTAGCCTTGTCATCGTTGGTGGCGGTGAGTTCTTTGTTTTGTTTTGTTTTGTTGTTGTTGTTGTTGTTGTTGGGTTTTTGTTTTTGTTTTTGGGGGTTGTTTTTGCTTGGCTGGTTTTGTTTTGTTTCTTGTTGTAGTTGGTTGGTCGGTTGGTTTTGTTTGTGTGTTTGGGATTTTTTTTTTTTGGGGGGGAGATGGTGGTGGTGAAGCAAAGAGATGGTGAGGTCAATGGTCACGCAATGTGATGCCATCACTCTCTTTGTGTACAACCCTCACACGGTCATTATCACAGGGAAAAGAGAAAAACAAAGTGGGGAAGGGGAGGGGATGTTAGAGGTGGAGTGTGTGAATAATAATGGAGGGAACTGCAAATGAGAGATGTGTGTTGGGGAAAAGATAAAGGAGAAAAAGAAGAAGAACAGGACCAAGGAGAGACAGACAGACAGAAGACAGGCAGACAAGGACAGTCATTTTAGACCTTACCTATTTTCCAGTTCATCTTAAAGAGAGAGAGACAGAGACATACAGACAGAGGGAGAGAGAGGGAAGAGACAGATCGAGACACAGGAGAGGGGTGGGGATGGGGGAAGACAAAGTACACACCTATACCATTATCACAGGCTTTGTTGTATTTTTATCAACATTGTGAGAATTAAACTGTAAGATGACACAAAGGAACAGATGAATGACCAAAAGAAAAAAAGAGATAAAAAATGGAGGGAAAAAATCAAAACAAACAAAAACTGTGTCACAAGAAAAGCAACAAAGAAATTAAAAACAAAACGTGAAACAAAAATGGTACGAAAACAAAAGTCGAAACAAAGAATACGTAAGATCATGTCAGTTGTTTAATTCTTGTACTAAGGCGTCCAGGAGAATTAAACAAACAAAGGAACACGATCGTGATTGCCTTTAGGCAATGGGAGAAACGTGCTTGCCAAACGGCAGACTTCAAATACCTCATGAAATGTTTTTGTTGGCCTGGAGCGTGAGCGAGGCAGCACGTGCGCCCCTCTAGGGGGGCAGGTCAAAGGACAACTGGCACGTGAACCAACCACACACGATGCCGCCTTTGATTCAGACTTCAGACAGAGACCGGTGGGAGTAGGAAGGGATGGGGGTGGGAGTAGCATGTGGGGTAGTAGAGGAAGAGTAGGAGGGGGGGGGGGGGGGTATCAGTGAGCCACAGATATGTTGCGCCAAAATATCCCGAGTGTGTGGTCCTTTGCTTGCATTACACAGTGAAGGATGAAAAATACTGACTACTTGTTGTGGCATTTTTTCTAATGTAGAGTTGTGCTGTGCTTTGTTGTCATGTGTTGCAGGGAAGATACTTGATTTCCAAGTGAACTATACAAGTCACAGAGGAGAGATAGAGAGAGAGAGAGAGAGAGAGAGAGAGAGAGAGAGAGAGGAGAGAGAGAGAGAGGGGGGGAGGGAGGGAGGGAGAGAGCGTGCACTTTTGTGTAAGCGTGTGTGTACATGCACGCGCATGCATGTGTGAGTATGTGCGTGTGTGTGTGTGTGTGTGTGTGTGTGTGTGTGTGTGTGTGTGTGTGTGTGTGTGTGTGTGTGCGTGTGTGTGTGTGTGTGCGTGTGAAAGAGAGAAGAGAGAGAGAGAGAGAAGAGAGAGAGGAGAGAGAAGAGAGGAGAGAGAGAACTCAAGACTCAAGATATTTTATTCATATTAGGCCTCAGTCCATCATGAAGGGGAATGTGAACATGAAACTGAGTAAAGATATACAACAGATTCAAAATACAAGTTAACGATGATATAAATGCATTCATGTACCTTTCAAGAAGTCATAACATCTCTCATTTTAAATCCTTTATACAAAAACAAAGAAAGACTACGGACATCTTCAGGTTTGGTCGATGACATTAGCAAACTCAGTTTAAACAGTGAAGGATGTCTATAGTATTTAGGCTTAATTAAAGTTTCTCGTATATGTTTAAGAGCTGGGCAACAGAGAACAAAATGCACCTCACTTTCTTCGCCTTCAGTACATAAGGGGCAAATTAAACCGTTGAACATAGACGTTTTGTATCGGAAGCGATGTAAAGCCAGCTCAGAAATCCCGAGCCTAAATCTAGTCGTAATATATTTTAAGTGCCTATCAATTTCTAAATGTAAGTAAGGTTTTAAACTGTGGTCACTGCAAAAAGCTCAATACAAGCTGAATCTATCACTAGTTTGAATATGATCGGACCAAGTTTGCCACCTACAGTCAATCATCCTTTGCTTGAAACAACATATAAAATCATGAACATTTCCAACGCCTTGACTTGCCCAAACAAATCCAAATCCATATTTAAACAAACATAAGCGCACATTTGTTACCCAATTTTTCTTACCTTTTATATCAAGGTCAAATAACATATCATAAGCTTTGCGTGGAATCCTGTGATTCTCCATTTGTATCAGCTTAAGCCAGTAGCGAATACACTTAACAGCAGAATTTATATATATTGGATAGCGATTGGTTTCACCATAAACAAGGTCATTGGGTGTTCGCCTGTCTACTCCTAAAAATTTCTTCAACGCAAATAAATGGACTGATTCACAATGGACAACAACATTGTCTAGGCCCCATAATTTAGAGCCATACGAGAGAGAGAGAGAGAGAGAAGAGAGAGAGAGAGGAGAGAGAGAGAGAGAGAGAGAGAGAGAGGGGGGGGGGGGGATTGTCGAACAAATGAACAAACAAGTGGTGGTGGAAAAGAACAGAGAATAAATCCTCCATCATTGCAAGTAAGTCTAATAGCTTAGCGAAGATGTTTAGCAGAGAAAAAAAACTGCTAGTCAGAGAAGGGGGAGATGGAAAGGTAGGGTGGAGAAGTGAAAGGAGAAGGGAATATAAAAGTGTAGACTCTAAATCCGTCACTGACAGCCTACGGCAAACATTGCATTCTGCCATGTGAATACAGCATGTGGTCTGCTGGTTAAGAGCCGACTTTCGTCTCCTAACTGTGACCCATTAGGGGAACAGGGGTCAGGAAGGGATTGCAGAGTAGGGGCAGAAAGCACATGAGCCCCCCCCCCCCCCCCCCCCCCCCCACAACACACACACACACACACAACACACACACACACACACACAAGCAAAAGGCAAACTAAATATCTCACTACCCGAATAAACAAAACAAAAACTTTAAGCAGCTGTCGTGCCAACCAAATAAGCAGAACAGAAGGCTAACCGGCTAGTTTGATTTTTTTTTTCTCTTTTTTTTCCCAATCAAACAAGCGAAGGCTAACTAGCTGTCATCTACCCAAACAGGCAAAACAATAGGCTAATTAGCTGTCTTTCCATCAAAATCAGCAGAACAAAAGCCTAACTAGCTGTCTTATCGCCCATACAAGCAAAACAAAAGATTAACTACATGTCTTACCACTAAAAAAAGTAAAATAGAAGCTAATTAGTAATCTTAACACCCAAATAAGTGAAACAAAAGGCTGTCATAAATCTGTCACAAATCTTTGTGAGGATATACTTTAAAGAGAGGAGTTTATTTTCAAAAATCTTGTTGTCCAATCTTCATTTTGAGTGTATTAGCATTTCGGCCTATTTGAAATACATTTCTATTTAAAACCAAGTCATCTGACGTGCTACCTAATCATTCAAACTAGCAATCTCCCTTTCTCTAAATTAGAAAGTATATCATATTGAATGGAGCATGCACAGTACAGTCACCAGCTCCCCCACCCCACCCCTTTATAAATAAAAAAAGAAAACTGAAATGAAGGAATGGATCAGCGGGGTGAGGAAAGTGAAGGCGGAAGGAGGGAAAGGGGGCAAGAAAGGGAGCATGTCTGGAAGCAATAGAAAAGTCAAGAGTTCGGGGTTACAGCAAAGGTCAAGTAATACCAACAAAGTTTGATCAGATGACAATCGCCCTGGCTTTGTGAACGAAACGTTTGAGTGTAAAGAAATTCTCTTTATCCTGAAATTTGGGGTCAGTACATTAGTTCAATGTCGTATGTCAGCCAAAAAAAAAAAGCAGAATGATGCATGACTTGTGGATTCCTGGTGTTTCTACGCCATTGGTAGGGCACAAGAATTTTGGAGTGAAAAGTCTAGCAGTCAACAGAAAAATGAAGGGTCATGTGGATCGTGTTTGCACAGAAGAGGAACTGGACATGAGACCTGCCTCAGAGTCAGGTATGGTATGGTTCAAGGGCTGGACTGTGCGATGAATATGTTTTGGTACTGGCTTGTCTTCTGACAAAAGCCAGGTGCAGATTTGAGTATAACGGAGAATACATAGCGTTTTGGGCCTAGTCTGTAACCAATAGACTCGGACCTGTACAGCCTCGTTAATTCACCGCTAAAGGCAGATAACTCATTCTTTATAGGCCATGGGGTATGGTAAAAGTGCTGTTCCCTCAGATCCCCAGACATAAAACAATGACCAAAGGCTGTGGAATGGAACAATGACCAAAGGCTGTGGAATGGAACAATGACCAAAGGCTGTGGAATGGAACAATGACCAAAGGCTGTGGAATGGAACAATGACCAAAGGCTGTGGAATGGAACAATGACCAAAGGCTGTGGAATGGACAGATCATGCATTGGGAGGTAGATAGGTGGTCTGAGTCAGTGAGGGGTGGGGGTGAGTTGGGGAGGGGGGGGGGCGAGGGGGGTGTGAGTTGGGGGGGGGGGCATTGGGAGGTAGGTAGGTGGTCTGAGTCAGTGAGGTGTGGGGGGTGAGTTGGGGGGGGGGGGGGCATTGGGAGGTAGGTAGGTGGTCTGAGTCAGTGAGGTGTGGGGGTGAGTTGGGGGGGGGGGGGGGCATTGGGAGGTAGGTAGGGGGTCTGAGTCAGTGAGGGGTGGGGGTGAGTTGGGGAGGGGGGGCGAGGGGGGTGTGAGTTGGGGGGGGGGGGCATTGGGAGGTAGGTAGGTGGTCTGAGTCAGTGAGGTGTGGGGGTGAGTTGGGGGGGGGGGGCATTGGGAGGTAGGTAGGTAGTCTGAGTCAGTGAGGTGTGGGGGTGAGTTGGGGGTTGGGCATTGGGAGGTAGGTAGGTGGTATGAGTCAGTGAGGTGTGGGGGTGAGTTGGGGGGGGGGGCATTGGGAGGTAGGTAGGTGGTCTGAGTCAGTGAGGGGAGGGGGTGAGTTGGGGGCATTGGGAGGTAGGTAGGTGGTCTGAGTCAGTGAGGTGTGGGGGTGAGTTGGGGGGGGGGATTGGGAGGTAGGTAGGTGGTCTGAGTCAGTGAGGGGTGGGGGTGAGTTATGGGGGGCATTGGGAGGTAGGTAGGTGGTCTGAGTCAGTGAGGGGTGGGGTGAGTGTGGGGGGGGGGGGGCATTGGGAGGTAGGTAGGTGGTCTGAGTCAGTGAGGGGTGGGGGTGAGTTGGGGGGGGGGCATTGGGAGGTAGGTAGGTGGTCTGAGTCAGTGAGGGGTGGGGGTGAGTTGGGGGGGGACATTGGGAGGTAGGTAGGTGGTCTGAGTCAGTGAGGGGTGGGGTGAGTTGGGGGGGGGGGGCATTGGGAGGTAGGTAGGCGGTCTGAGTCAGTGAGGGGTGGGGGTGAGTTGGGGGGGGGGGGGGGCATTGGGAGGTAGGTAGGTGGTCTGAGTCAGTGAGGGATGGGGGTGAGTTGGGGGGGGGCATTGGGAGGTAGGTAGGTGGTCTGAGTCAGTGAGGGGTGGGGGTGAGTTGGGGGGGGCATTGGGAGGTAGGTAGGTGGTCTGAGTCAGTGAGGGGTGAGGGTGAGTTGGGGGGGGGCATTGGGAGGTAGGTAGGTGGTCTGAGTCAGTGAGGGGTGGGGGGTGAGTTGGGGGGGGGGCATTGGGAGGTAGGTAGGTGGTCTGAGTCAGTGAGGGGTGGGGGTGAGTTGGGGGGGGGGGGGGGCATTGGGAGGTAGGTAGGTGGTCTGAGTCAGTGAGGGGTGGGGGTGAGTTGGGAGGGGGGCATTGGGAGGTAGGTAATTGGTCTGAGTCAGTGAGGTTGGGGGGTGAGTTGGGGGGGGGGGGGCATTGGGAGGTAGGTAGGTGGTCTGAGTCAGTGAGGGGTGGGGGTGAGTTGGGGGGGGGGGCATTGTTAGGTAGGTAGGTGGTCTGAGTCAGTGAGGGGTGGGGGTGAGTTGGGGGGCATTGGGAGGTAGGTAGGTGGTCTGAGTCAGTGAGGGGTGGGGGGTGAGTTGGGGGGAGGGGCCATTGGGAGGTAGGTAGGTGGTTCTGAGTCAGTGAGGGGTGGGGGTGAGTTGGGGGGCATTGGGAGGTAGGTAGGTGGTCTGAGTCAGTGAGGGGTGGGGGTGAGTTGGGGGGGAGGGGCCATTGGGAGGTAGGTAGGTGGTCTGAGTCAGTGAGGGGTGGGAGTGAGTTGGGGGTGGTTTGGAGGTACTTTGATCTGGGAGAGGTGGAAGGCAGCCTAGAGGAGGAGGGGAAGGGGGACATTGATGGAAAGCGTTGACACGTGGGTGGTCTTCTGTGATCTTGAAATATCTTACAATTTTTTCTGACTTTACATGGAGGGGAAATGGCGATGGTTATGAGTTAGGTAGGAGGAACAGAGTGTGAGGGGAAGGGGTGGGGGGAAGGAAGAGAAGTGAAGAAAAAGGTGAGAAGGAAGTGAGAGGAAGGGAGATGACAAGACAGTGAGAGAGAGGGGGGGGGGGGGAAGGGTAATGCAGAATGAGAGGAGGGGGAGACATGTACATAGAGACAGATATGGAAAGTGAAATGTAAACACTAACGTCGAGGAGGGCGGATAGAGAGAAAGAGAGAATCTGACGCTCTCTCTCTCTCTCTCTCTCTCTCTCTCTCTCTCTCTCTCTTTCTCTCTCTCTCTCTCTCTCTCTCTCGGGGGGTCACGTGGTTTGACACGAAGCGGACAGGGCGCCATTTATTTCAGCTGCGGCAAGAGTTCTGTATTTTCTGTGACAATGCCAGTTACTGGCCTTCCAGCGACTGCGGAGACGGCCCTAAACGCCCTGCTGACTAATAATACCGTTTCAAAATGGAGTAGTGATGAGGGAGGAATATGAAGCAAAATTTAGAAGAGAGGGGGGTCAGTTACCGCCAAGGACATAGACAAAGTACAGGACAAGACACAATGCATTTCAACTCTTGGGTCTTCAGGCAAAAACAAATAACATTTAGGACAGTGAAAACGAAGAACGAAAACAACTTATCTTCTCATATTCGGCACGCGACCAAAATGGCGCCAGACAGAAACGAGGCCACGAGGAGGGGGTCATGGGAAAGGAATAGTGACGGGGAGGGGGGGGGAGGAGGGGGTGTGAAACAATGGGGTTTGCAGCTTGTTTTGTAGATAGTATGATTATATTGGTGACGGTGGAGATTACGGTGGGTTGATTATAGTGCTTTAAAGGGGCAAAAAATAAGAAATATAACTAAATGAATAAATGAATATACAAACAAAATAAACTAAAAGGAAAAAAGGGGGGAAAAAAAGATAAAAAGGAAAACATAATAACAAACGACGTGAGCAAGTTGGTGCTAGTCTCGGAAACACCATTGATGATAATGAACTGGCCGCACTTAACATCGAGTCAGACGAACACAGTACACAGCACAGTACACAGGGCATTACGGAAGAAAACATCATGCCTTTATGCGATGATGATGACTTGACTTAGTCCTCTGAATTCCCTGAGGAACATAGGGCCGCAACCACACTCTTCCAGCGGACACGGTTTTGGGAGATCTTCTTCAGCTCGGCCACGTCATTCCGGCGGCCTTCACTTCCGCGTCGGTACTCCTTCGCCATGTCTGTCTTGGTCTTCCCACTCTTCTTTTGCCCTGAGGGTTCCATTCAAGGGCTTGTCTTGTGATATTGGATGGAGACTTTCTGAGGGTGTGGCCAATCCATCCCCACTTCCGTTTTCTGATTTCTAATTCTATCGGAACTTGCTTGGTCTTGTTCCACAGTTCTGTGTTGGCAATAACATCTGGCCATCTGATGTTCACAATGTTTCGCAGACATCTGTTGATAAATGTTTGGAGTTTGTGGGTGTTTGTCTTTGTTGTTCGCTGATGATGACACGCCACATATTCGGGATGCTCATCCGTCTTTGTGTTCTCATCAGTCAGAGTGTAACAATGATCCAGAAATCCAGAAGTCGGACGTCGACATAAGTGTTAAACAATCCATAAACAAAATTGTCGCGGGTTTTGACACTGGAGTAGTAAAGCATTATGTTGCTACTCTGACTGATCGACAAGTGCAGAGACAGTTGCGTGATCCGCACAGAAATAAGTTCCGGAAGGTTGTGCTTCATCGAACGGATAGTATGGGTGTGCTGCTGTGTGAGTCTGGTGATATTGTTTTGGAATATTCCTGCGATCCGCACTCGGAGAACGATTGCTTGTTCTGGTTTGTGAACCAGGAAAAAAGAAACATGTCATCAGATGAATGTCTCAAACTGGCCAGCCTCCGGAAAGGAAGACGCACCCGCAACAGAGAACATGCAGGAATCAAAGCACGTGCTCTACAGCGGCTGCACGCTCTCCACGGATTGGTCCAGTTTTACCTGGGGTGACCGTCATCTACAGAACTGACCAGTGACATTTTCTCGTACATGCTTTTTGTCATGTAAAGTGAAAGAAAAAGACACTGCTGTGGTTTACATGTCAACGAAATCGAGTCGCGTTTTGTCATTGTACAGCGCGCCGATTTGCTAAATGGCTTAACAGCTTATTAGCATTAAAATTCGTTCGTACGTTCTCTCTCTCTCTCTCTCTCTCTCTCTCTCTCTCTCTCTCTCTCTCTCTCTCTCTCTCTCACACCACACACACACACACACACACACACACACACACACACACACACACAGAGTCATATTCAGGAAGTACGTCATCCACTCTTTCTGACTAGTGCTGGGCGAGGACTGGACAGGACTGAGTGCTCTTCGTCCTCTTCCCAGTTTAGTCTCAGTCCTGTCCAGTCCGGGATGTACACACACTCCTCTTTCAGTCCCCGTAAACAGGGTGCCGGGTACTGTACACACACTCTTTCAGTCCCGGTAAACAGTGTGCGGGTACTGTACACACACACCTCTTTCAATCCCGGTAAACAGTGTGCCGGGTACTGTACACACACCTCTTTCAGTCCCCGGTAAACAGTGTGCCGGGTACTGTACACACACACCTCTTTCAATCCCCGGTAAACAGTGTGCCGGGTACTGTACACACACCTCTTTCAGTCCCCGGTAAACAGTGTGCGGGTACTGTACACACTCCTCTTTCAGTCCCGGTAAACAGTGTGCCGGGTACTGTACACACTCCTCTTTCAATCCCCGGTAAACAGTGTGCCGGGTACTGTACACACACTCCTCTTTCAGTCCCCGGTAAACAGTGTGCCGGGTACTGTACACACACTCCTCTTTCAGTCCCCGGTAAACAGTGTGCCGGGTACTGTACACATACACTCTTTCAGTCCCGGTAAACAGTGTGCCGGGTACTGTACACACACTCCTCTTCAGTGACACCGCCCACTTTCTCCTACATCCCTCCCATCCCCATCTCTTTCCCCTTTCTCTCTCATGTTTCCTCGTATGTCTGTCTGTCTCCCTTTCCCCCGTCTCTGTCTCCCTCCCTCTCTGTCTCTCTCCCCTCCTCTCTCTCTCTCTCTCTCACAGTCTCCCTCCCTCATTGTCTCTGTCTCCGTCTGTCTCTCCCCCCCCCCCTCTCTCTCCTCTCTGTTTCTGTCCCTGTCTCTCTCCTTGCCCCTCTCTGTCTCACTCTCCGCCCCCTCTCTCTCTCCTTCCCTCCCTCCCTCTCTACCTCTCCTTCAGTGTCCCTCTCTCTCTCTCTCTCTCCCTTCCCTCTCTCTTCTTTCTCCCCTCTCATTTCTCTCTCTCTCTCTCTCTCTCTCTCTCTCTCTCTCTCTCTCTCTCTCTCTGTCTTTCTCCCCCCCCCTCTCTCTGTGTCCTCTATGGCCTTAATCGGAATAAATAATTCTATTCGTATCTCTCTCTCTCTTCTCTCTCTCTCTCTCTTCTCTCCTCACTTCCGGCTGGCGAAGTGTTTAACACTGAGTGACAGGAGCTGAAGTTTCACTGACCCTGCATCAACCTGGAGACTGCCCAGTCGTCATCATGCCAGATACTGCGCATCAACCTGGAGACAGCCCAGTCGTCATCATGCCAGATACTGCGTTGTCATTCCGAGCCGTTTGTGGAGCATTTGTGCCAGTCTTCGTTGCTTTCATGGCTCGACGAGTTGGAAAGAAGAAAGCCATGTTCATCCGGACATTGAAACTTCACAGACGGCTACACGGTGTCATAGTTGGCATGCTCTGGTGTATTTATACTCCGGCGTTTTTCAACACCACCGTGGGGACGTGGAGCTGAACGCTGGGCCTGCTCCTGACGGAAGGGCGGACAGTCTTCGGAAGAGCCGTCTGAAGAGTGCCAGTGACTGTTCTGGTGGAGACTCTTCTCCTTCACGGACAGCCGGTGGCCGACGCTGAAGAAAATCATGTAGATTCTGAACAGTAAGTCCGACGAGGTGAAGGAGGATATTCGACAGGTCAGAGACATTTGGCGAAGGGTTGACCGAACTGAAGGAAAAAGTAACAGACTGAAGAATTTTAAAAAATGAAAAAAAAAAAAACAGGGTGGAAAAGGTCATCCAAGGAAAAGATAAGAATGACCAAACGTTTCGGGCCTTAAACCTTTTTCAATGGTGAAGAACTATGAGAACATAGCAATTTAAACGATGGAAAGGTGAACAGAAATCATGGCGATAGTAAACTCAAGCAACTGGCTGCAGGGCCGAGTAGAAATCAGATGTGTTAGGAGAAAGGAAAAAGGAAAGTGAAGTTGAAGACTTGAAGGGACGGTCCAAAAGGAATAATATCTTTTATGGCATTCCCGACGTGAAAATGAAGTCAAGGTACAATGCGAAGGTTTAATCAGAGACGTATTAACAGACAAACTGGACCTGACACTGGACATTGACCGACTTCACAGACTCAACAGAAAGGAAGACTCCCTATTACTGGTCGATGTACTTTTTATTTAAGACAAGAAAAGATTTCTCAGTAATTGACGAAACCTTCAGGATACCAACATATTTATTGCGGAAGGTTCCTCCTTACGGGTCCGAGACATTCGACACAAACTTTTACCTCATTTGAAGGCAGCCAGAAAGGAAAATGAAAAAAGCGACACTGATTTTTGACCATTTGATGATAGACGGAAAGAAATTTGTTTTGGACCATCAAGAACGCTTAAAACTAATTCAATAGGAATACGGCCGGGCCATCACACATAACGAATACAGGTGTTTCTGTCATAGACAAAAAGTTGAATTATAGAATTGTAAATAATACACAGGGAGCAAAAAATCTAGAGTCACCGTCTTCTTTTAGTTTCAGCAGAATGCCTCCACGTGCAAGTGACATTGTTCCCGTGAACCTTGTGACAGAGGATGACACTGCAGCAATGGCAGCCCCCGCTAACGTGCACGAGAAATGCGTGAACACGTTCTCGATCTGCAGTGGTGTCAATGATGTGTGTTTTGACTTTTGAGGGTGGCAGTGAGGATTATAAACAGCGAGGAAAAAGTGCAAGCGTGCGAGGGCGTGGAAGGAAGACGCTTGTCTTCTTTGCACGGCAATGGCAATGGGCTATTGTCGAAGACTGGTGATCTTTTGTGTTACATCGTTCGATATCGTTTCTCTTGTTGAAACGTTTGTTGATTATTTACAACCTTCTTTTTTCATACCTATGAAATGTTTTGCGAACTTCTTATACAGTTTACTTATCAAGAAGACGGTCAGGGGGAATAATGTGTCTCATAAAAAAGAGTTGTTGCAACATGTTAAACCTGTTGATGTTGATTGCAACAATGCCATCATGCTTGTAATATCTAAACGTCTACTGTTTGTATGTATGCACATATCTACCCCGGGAAAACTCACCATACTATTCGTATTTTGATGTTGATAATGGTTGTCGTATACTAGAAGATATTCTCACAGATAAGGTATTTTAATTTTTTAACATGTACATACTTTTAAACGGAGACCTAAACAGCAGAACGTCTAATGTTAGTCAGGATATAGCTGTGGATAACACTATATATAACAATCGTTTAAAGAACGAACCGTTTGGAGTTAAAAGGGAGTCTGAAGACTGAACAGGTACGGCAAATATTTGCTCAGCATTTGCACAGCTCTAGAATAATGCATTTTAAACGGAGTATGTAATGGCGACCGTCAAGGTCGTTTCACCTACGTTTCTGACACAGGAAATAGTTTAAATGATTATTTTTTGGCCTCTGTTGATCTGTATGTGTGTATGATGTCATTATGTATTGAGTATGCACAAGAACGTATCGAGTCGGACCATCTGCTTTTGGAATTTCATGTCAGTTTTGATGAAGGCAATAAGCTTCATATGAACCAAGGTCATATCAATAAAAATGGTAAGTTTATTGAAACGTTTGTTTGGCAGGAACAGAGTGCTGGAATATTTCATAATGAGCAGCGAAGATACTAACCCTTTACTCGAAGCAGCAGTTGATCTTACTGATGTGGATGTTAACTTGGCATTGAATATGTTTAACAACTGTGTGAAAAAACCCAGCTGAGTGTATGAAAACAAGGATCAGAATTGATAAGAGGATACGTAACGATGTATGGTTTGATCTAGAATGTGTATGTACCTACGATTTCTGCCATTAAGCTGCTAAGAGTATTTCGTACAATTGTGGATGTTAAGGACAGTTAAAATTATTGTAAATCACGGAGAGAATATAAAAGCTATTACAGAAAATGCAAAAAAGAATATACTTGTTTATTAAGTAATCTTATTGATTCGGTCAATGATCCCGATACATTCTTGCATGATGTACATAAGGTGTCACCCAAAGGGTCTCGTGTACATGCATCTATTTCTATTAATGAGTGGCACGAGCATTTCAAAAACCTCCTTGACAAGGATGTGGACAGTTCAATAGAAATGAAAACCGCATCTGATGTAGAAGCCACTGATGAACTCAGTTGGTTTTTTTTTATAACCCAGTTTCAAAAGAAGAAGTTTTAGTAACCATAAAAAGACCTGAAAAACGGCAAATCTGCTGGTCCAGATGGCTTAATTGGAGAAATGTTTAAAAGTGGTGGTGGGATAATTGTCGAGTTTCTTGTTACATTTTTCCAATGCTCTTTTTGACAGAGGAATATATCCCGAAGCCTGGAAGGAATCAATTATAGTACCATTATTTAAAAAAGGTAATGTTAACGATCCTGGCAACTATAGAGGTGTGTCACTATGTGATATCGGCAGCAAAATGTACAGTTCTATTATACACTACAGATTACAGTTATGGGTAGAACAGTTTGATATAACCGGCGAATATCAGACTAGTTTCAAGAAGGGTACTCAACAGTGGATCACATGTTTACATTACTAGCAATAATACAAAAGCAGTTTTCGTTAAATCCTAAATTCTATGTCGCTTTCATTGATTTTGAGAAGGCCTTTGACTATATTGCAAGGAAACTACTGTGGCCATTCTTCAAAAGAATGGTATTAAAGGGAAGCTGTTTCAGTGTATTTGAAGTATGTATTCTAACGTGAAAGCAAAAGTACGATTCAACAACGAATTCACAGACAGCACGCACACATGCACACATACCCATACACATACGCACACGCACGCACGCACACACGCACACGCACAACACACACACACACACACACACACACACACACACACACACAATCACACACACAATCACACACACACACACACACACACCACACACACACACACACACACACAACACATAAACACGCGTGCACGCACACACACACACACACACACACAACACACACACACACACCACACACACACACACATTACAGTCCTTTCTATAGCCTCCAGCCTTGAACAAGCGGGGTCAAGGCTGAACTGATCAATCACTGTCCAGGGCTGTGGAAGCGCATACCTGAAGACAGTTCAAAGACCAAAATGTCGTTCGCCGGCATGGATTCACCATGTACATCTTAGTTCTTCCATAAACTCATAGCAATATCTTTAAAAACCCTCATGAAATTCCTCATCTATCAACTGGTACGTTTTTTGACTGCTCATAAAAAACAACCAGCCTGTTTGACAGATGACTGATAAATCTCTCTCTCTCTCTCTCTCTCTCTCTCTCTCTCTCTCTCTCTCTCTTCTCTCTCTTCTCTCTCTTGTGTCTCTCTCTCTCTCTCTCTCTCTCTCTCTCTCTCTCTTTCTCTCTCTCTTCTCTCTCTCTCTCTCTCTCTTCTCCATCTCCATCTCCCCCCCTTCTCTCCCTCTCAATTCTCTCTTTCTCGCTTCTCTCTCTCTCTCTCCCCTCTCAATTCTCTCTCTCTCTCTCTCTCTCTCTCTCTCTCTCTCTCTCTCTCTCTCTCTCTCTCTCTCTCTCTCTCTTTCCGGTACCTGGTCAGTGTCCTTTCCATGAAGCACTCTACACCCTTAACAGGTTCACTTCAACAGGATGCCCCACTGTCACACCAATTAGCCCCACTCGACCCTCTGTCCTTCTATTTTCATGACAACATCCCTATTACCCCTTATCTTTATCAGCTGACGAGTACTGCCTAGGTTATTCGCTGTTGATTGTTTTTTTTTCACCGAGACAAAATATGATAGGGTAGTGTGTGTGTGTGAGGGGGGGGGGGGGGGGGCTACTCCTTTTTCAAACCAATGGGTGTCAAAATTCAAAGAGTATGGGTTAAGTGAATGGTCCAGCCTTTTAAAGCCATCTTCCTTTATTCTAGTCTTCAGCTGATTTCAGACAGACTTACTAGACACTCAGAAAGATGACTTGGGACATTGTTTTTGTCAGCTGTAGAAAGAAATGCTGGTTGCTCCCCTATCAGCTATCTATATCACACACACACACACACACACACACACACACACACACACACACACACACACACATACACACACACACACATATGAATTAATTTATATATATATATATATATATATATATATATTATATATATATATATATATATATATATATATATATATATATATATATATATGGGAGGGGGGGGGGGGAGTAAGTTCAAAATACCTTTGAAGTGCTGAACATTTGCCAAAGCCCGTCTTGAGTTTTTAATAATTTTTTGAAAGGTGGGGGGGGGGGGGGGGGGGGGGGGGCATGGCAGAAAGGGGCAGACAGAAAGAATGGTGGATTACACTAACAGACAGGGTTAGTGATGTCATTCCATTGTTTGGAAATGTATTTACAATGTTAAATGTGAATTTGGGTTTCTTTGTTTGCTTCTTTGTTTGCTTCTTTGTTTGTTTGTTTGTTTTTCAAATAGTGTGGTGACGTCAAATACATTGCCAATTTTCATAGACTACCACATATGCAAAAATTATGGAACGTTTAATTTGTGTAGATGTCAACAAGGAAGGTCAAGGCCAGGTCATGTAGTTCGCATGCCAGACCATCAGCTGCCAAAGAAACTATTGTTTGGCGAACTACAACAAAGAAAACATTTTCATGGAGGCCAGAAGAAACGTTTCAAGGACAACCTCAAATCTTCTCTGAAGGCCTTCAACATCAGCCACACAACTTGGGAGCAGACTGCCCAGGACAGAGACGGGTGGCGGATCAGCTGTCCGCAAAGGTGCAGAAACCTGTGAAAGTAACAGAATTGCTGCAGCTGAGCTGCGCAGGATGATCAGGAAGACCAGTGTCAACAGATCTCCAACTGCTGCCACCATCCCTGTCCGTACTGTGATAGGTCTTTCCGGGCGCAGATCGGCCTGACCAGCCATCTACGCACTCACCCCGATCCCAGGATGCCTAGATGGTCTTCGTCGTCTCGACGGACAAAACAACATGTCAACATCATATTCTGCCGCCCCTAACAGGTGGTTACACAAAAATGGACGATGCATTGGATGTGGAAGTGCTCGTTGCGAAATTGATTCAGAAGTAAAATTCGAGTATATATTTACTTTGAAATGTCTGCTAACCACACCTACTTTCTCGACCTGTTTGTTGGTATTTTCAAAGCGAGGTGACTGCAGGCGGAAATGGAAACAAACTTCAAAGAAGAGTGACTGTTCCGCCAAACGAAAGTGACAAACAAATGACAAGACAAACCGCGACTCGTTTTAAATCTCTTCGGTTTTCTTCAGGCAAGACAAATAACATTCAAGACTTCTCTCCTCAAATTTGGCGCGAAATCCTGTCTTGTGATTTGTCTCTTCTTTTAAGACTGTTTATTGTTTAGTTTACCATAGTATATTGCACTGTATATTGCAACTCTGGATAGAGAGGGAGAGTGGTGGGGTGGGGGGGAGGGGAGGGGGGGGTAGGAAGAGATGAAGAGGTGGGGGAAAGGGGTGGTGGTAAAAGTGAAGATAAGTGCCCAAAGGTGGGGAAATCACAGGAGGTTATCTGCCTTTGAATTCCCCTTCTCTGTTCCTGCCAGTCCCCCAAAGCTTATCTTTCCCTGTGATTCTGTAGGGCTATAACCGTCACCATCATCATCGCATCGTAAAGTGCAAGACACGCTCTGGTGGAGGGAATGGCAAATGCGAGATGTGAGCATGGCAAAAGGAAAAGGAAGAACACAGGGCAATTGAAAGAGAGAGACAGACAGACAGACAGACAGAAAGATAGATAGATAGATAGAGAGGCAGACAAACAGACAGACAGACAATATCAAGGAAAAACAAACCATGAAGTTTAGGACTGGCACTTCTGGCATGGTGTCTTTGCATTAGAGAGGGAGAGAGAGAGGGAGATGGCAGACGGAGGGCGGGAGGGAGAAAGGGGAGAGACAGAGAGAAAGAGAGAAGTAGTGGGGGTTGGGGTGGAGAGAGAACGCTGCATACCTGTGTCATTACCACGGACACTGTCATTGTATCCCACCCTCATACTGTGGTTAAAAAAAAAGCAGGGAAGAAGACATGAACACATGAATGAATGAATGAATAAGCAAATAAATACATGAAGTAGGAAGAGAAAAAAGCGGGGAGAAAAGCGAAGAAGAAGAAAAAAAGAAAGAAAAGAGCAAGAGGACGTCAGAGAAGACTTTAGACAGATGATGTCATAAAATGGACAGGGAGGAATCTGACAGACTGCATACAAATGACGTAATATCGGAAAGCTTGGAGAGTCATGACACGCCGACCTTTGGACCAAAGGGATGGCAAAGGAAAAGAAAAAAAAACCTACAAAAAATGAAATAGTATAGAGATTAAGACACAATTATACAACAAAGTACCAAGCGGGAAGGGACAAAAAGGGGAGGGTGAGGGGGAGCAAATAAGACAACAACAACAACAAAAGAAAACTACAAAGAAATGAAAAAATATAAAGATTTAGACTACAATTAAAAAGCGACAAAAATAGAGCAAATCAAAACACGACAGACCTCGTCGGTTATTTTGTTCCAGATTTGAAGCATGGTGGAGGAATCGGAACCACGTTACCAAAACAACAAAGAGAGCCCTTAGGCAATGGGAGAAAGGTGTGCGCTAAAAAACTTTAAAAAAAAGAATAAAAAAGACTGCAAATGCCTCTTGAACTGCTGTTGAACGAGGCGGCACGTGCGCCCCTCTAGGCGGTCAGGTCAAAGGCCGACTGGACGTGAATCAACAACCCACACATGATGCCGCCTTTGCTTCAGGCTTCAAACAGACACCATATGGAGTGTAAAAAGGGTTGGTTGAGTAGACGGGAGGCGGGCTGGAAGGGGAGGGGGGGGGGGGGGTGGAAAGGGGGGGGGGGAGAACGGAGAGAGGGAAGGAAGGGAGTGGGGTGTCAGGAAAAATATTTCGCTAAATCATCTGGAGTGTGGGGTGCTTTGCTCGCATTCCACGCTGAAGGATAAAAAAAAACAGTGTATGAGTTGTCTTGCCATTTTCAACTCGGCTATATAGTTGAGTGATGTAGTGCTCTGTTGTGTGGTATGTTTTAGTTATGTAGTGTTGGGCTGCAATAGGTAGACTTGTGATTTCTTATGTTAGAGCTGTGTTGGGTTATGCTTTCTTATATGGTGATGTGTTTTGTGACGTGGTGTTCTCTTACATTTTATGTAATGCTGTGTTGTGTTGAATGGAAGACGCTCGATCTCCAAGTCACACACACACACACACACACACACACACACGCACGCACGCACGCACGCACGCACGCACGCACGCACGCACACACACACACACACGCACGCACCACGCACGCACCACACCACAGCACCACACACACACACACACACACACCACACACACACCACGCACGCACACACACACACACACACACACACACACACACACACACACACACACACTTAGTTGACATCTCTCTTCCTCTTGCTCCCTTCTCACCTCGTCCTGTCTATTCCTCCCACCCCGGCATCCCTGATCCCCGCACGATAGACCCTGCCCCGAACCGATAGATCCGCATCGAACCCGCAAGGATAGGGTTAGGGTTGGTAGGATATCGGTGCGGATCTATGGTGCACCCCCCACCTCCTAAAATCACACTGTCTCATACACATCACCACGACCACGTAAGTGAAAAATTGTAACATCAAACCACACCGTAAAGTCAGAAAACTTGTAAAACATTTCATCACCACCACCACCCGTAAGGTCAGAAAACTTGTAAAACATTTCATCACCACCACCACCGTAAGGTCAGAAAACTTGTAAAACATTTCATCACCACCACCACCCGTAAGGTCAGAAAACTTGTAAAACATTTCACATGAGAGAAGGAGCAGGGACGGACCACCCACATGTCAACGCTTTCCATCGATTCCCCCGTTCCCCCTCCTCCTCCAGGCAGCCTTCCACCTCTCCCAACTCAAACTACCTCTGAACCATCCGCAACTCACCCCCACCCCTCACTGACTCAGACCACCTACATACCCCCCAATGCATGACCTGTCCATTCCACAGCCTTTGGTCATTGTTTTATTCTCTGGGGATCTAAAAGAACAGCGCTCTTGCCATACCCCATGGCCCATAAACAATGGAGTTATCTGCCTTCAGCGGTGAATTAATGAGGCTTTAGAGAGCTTCCAGCCATGCTCTCTACCTTGCCCCTTTCCCCTTCTCCCGCCGTCCCTTCCCTCACCCCACTGATCCCTCCCTCCCTCCCTGCCTCCCTTCTGTTTTAATATATTTTTATCATAAAATGGGGGGGGGGGGGGGGGGGGGGGACGATGACTTAACTGCTCATGCTCCATTTATTGCGATACATTATCTTAATCAGAGAAAGGGAGACTGCTAGTTTGGGTGATTACTCAGCAAGTTATTTTGTTTTGGTTTTAAACAGTACTGTTTTTCAAATGGATCAAAATGTTAATACTAACATAAAGAAGATAGGATAACAAGAACTTTCTTTCTTTTTTTTTTGCAATAAAACCATCTCTTTAAAGTACATGCTTAGAAAATCTGTGATAGATGTAAGACAGCCTTTAGTTTCACTTATTTGGGTGATAAGATAGGCGGTTAGTCTTTTGTTCAGCCGGTTTACCTTTTGTGTGGCAACACATCCAGTTAGCCCGTCTTTAACTGGTTTGGATGTTAAGACAGCTAATTAACCAGTTGTTCGCTTGTTTGGTGGTAAGATAGCTTATCAGGCCTTTGTTTTGCTTTGAGTACTAAGACATTTAGTTAGCCTTTCCTTTTGTTTTTTTTTTTCAAATGCATATCTCTCAGCTTTTTTCTTTTCTTTTCTTTTCTTTTTTTTTGCAACAGGAGTGTTTCCATTTGGTACATGTAAGGACATCCTTACAGATATATGACTGGAGTAATTCTTTCCAAAACAGACATAATTACAAAAATCACATAGAATGGAGAACAAATCGCATGACATCACAAAATAATCAACAACACCACTACAGCCAATGACAGAAATGAACGTGCAGCGACGATGAAGGTCGCCATCACACATACCGTTCAACACGCACAAATTCAAAGCAGTACATAAATCTTGTATACATTTACCGTAAGGATTGAGAACCTTATCTTGTGGTTGTCTTCCAAAATTTACAGAGGCGCATTTATGAAGTGATGGAAATGAAGTTCGGTGAACTATTCGACGTTCTGCTGTTAGATCTCCTGACAGCACAGTACTCATATCCCATAACGTGACGATGCAGTCGCTGAGACATTCTTCCAAATTAACAATCGCATTACCAACATCAAAAAATGTATAAAATGGTGAACCCTCTGGCTGCACAAAAGCACACACATATATTATGTCTTTAGGTGGATCAAACAACGATTTATCTGTTCTAAATAAGAGAATAGTTGAATGATTTGCATCTATTTTTGTCACATATTGTCCCAACTATTTCCTAATTAAGCAAAGAATACCCACCAGAACGTCTTCCTTGTCACGACAGCTTAACGGCAGGTTCACTGAACATTGTATAACCTGGAAACTTATCAGGTGTAACATAATCATGAAATTTTCAGTAAGACAAAGTCGTGTGAACATACGAAAGAAAGAAAATCTCCGTTATAAAGTTTTGACATTAATCCCTGAATATTACACTGTAAGAACGAGTACGTTTTAAATGCAACACCTGTATCAGCATCGTCAACAGTAATGGCATCATCAAAAACTGTAGCTGCAACATCAACAGTGATGGCATCATTAACATTGACATTGATATTTTGATTGGTTGAATAATCATGACCGTAAGCACAGTCTGCGTCAACGTCGACACTGTCACTGTCACTGCGACGACCGAGCGCATACTGTCAGCATGTTCGGTGTCCCTCACCTGTCACTGCACGTGAAAGTTGGGTCGCCACTGACAATGATCCCAGCACAGCGATACGGTCACTGAAGCTGCAACGGCCTGGGTACACGCTGTCAACCTGTTCAGAACCCCCTCCCCCATCACAGCACCTGCAACATGAGCGCCGTTGACGGTGATGTGCGCTCGCTTGTTTGTATACGCGAATCAGAGGGTAGGCTTGGAGACGGTGTGATGTTAATTTGAGTCCCAGAACTTGACAGATGCACACTTATGTTCGTAAATAATTGGACTGACACGATAGTTAACATTCTTCAGAAGGCTTTCTTTTGTCCATCAGATGAGGAGGCAGTTTACATCGTAGTTCACGCGCTCGTGAAGAGCAGTCTTCACCCACAAAGATTTGTGTGCCTTTTAAATTCTTCTTGGCGCTCGGGATTTTAGCCTTGTCCTTGAAGAATGTGCACCTGGCGATCACAAGGGCGTTGGGTTTAGAGCTCAGCCTGTGGACTCTGTCGAATTCAGTGTCGCGAGTCAACCCCAGCTTGTCTGTGATCAGGTCTTGCAGCACACCTTCACACTGCGCGCTGGTATCCCCGTCCCTCTTCTCCAGACCGTAGAAAATGAGGTGGTTACGCCTGGACCTGCCTTCCAGATAATAATTAACTTCTTGCCGAGGTCATCTGCTGTGTTCTTCAGGCTGTCGTTGTCATGCTTTAACTTCGTATTCTCTTCTTTCAACTGATCCATCTTTACCCACAGCCTACCACAATCATCACGAATCTGCTTCACGTGCTCTCTAATCAAGTCCAATTTTTAGTTAAGGGAATCGTTCGTTTCAGACATGGTTTCCATCATCTCAGACAGAGTTGGCTCTTTCACACAAGCTGGATTACTCACTTTAGGAGAGGTTGTGGAGGCAGGAGCGCTGTTAAAATCAGAAACGCTCCTCAGTCTTGGTTGGCGCAAAGAGCTGTCACTTTTCGTAGGTCCAGGGTTTAATTCAATAATTCAACTCTCAGCAGACGCTAATCACAACCCCTAGGAGAGAGAGAGAGAGAGAGAGAGAGAGAGAGAGAGAGAGAGAGAGAGAGAGAGAGAGGACACACTTGTGCACAGACGATAGACACACATACAAACGACACACATAGACAGAAGACAGACAGTCAAAAGCAAACAAACAAACAAAAACCAGAGGAGGGTAGAGGAAGAGAAAGGCAGTCTACGACTGACAGACAGACTGACGGACAACACAGACAGCAAGCAGGGTAAAGCTCTGTGCGTGCGTTCCATTGACAACAACCACTTCACTCTCCCCATAGTGACGAGTGGACAGAACAAGGGAGTTAAATCCGTAACGGGAAAAGATTTGCGTTGTGCGATGAACAGACATCGTGAAGGGTTTTTCGGAAATTTCCTCTTTCTTGGGTAACCATGATGATCAGATCGAAAAAAAAACCCAACAGGTCCATAGATTGCCTTGCAAACAGTGTGTGTGTGTGTGTGTGTGTGTGTG
>CM031608.1:50879560-50909560 GCA_018398815.1 Conus ventricosus | reverse complement strand
TATAAAATACTTAGTAAACAGGATAATTTGGTCACACCCTTTGTTTTTTTAATCATCATTAGCAACAACACCAATTCTATATTAAGCTGGATTCTTCAACAGTCTTCCCATTCTATTCCTGTTATTCTTTCTAGTTCGCCCCAGAAACTGTTAACGTAACTGCAGTGCCATGCGTAGTGTTGTATTGAATCTTTCTCTGTCTCATAAAAAGAACACTTAATGTTATTCATTATACCCAGTTCCTTCAGAATACTATACTGCTCAAAACAATTTAAGAGCCAGTTGAAAACATTCACACACAATTCAACCGAAAAACAAAATAACTTCAAACAATGTAATTGAAAATTAATCAATGGAACAATACAATGACATCAGAAATAAACAAATAACAGCTGCTCAAAAACAACTTTATGGCCTTAATTGAGGAAAACCTTCATTTCAGAAATCAGAACAGTCAAATTAAATGACAATCAATGTCAATACTCAGTATGGCAGCCATTAGCGCGGATACAAGCTAGACATCTCTGTCTCATAGAGTCCACAAGCCTCCTGAGAGTCAACTGGGCATGTTGTTCCACTCCTGCTGCAAGAAGTCGAAGAACTGGCCCAGGTTCACTGCTGGAGGGTGGTTCTCATGAAACAGGCACCCCAGGACGTCCCAGGCATGCTTGATCGGGTTAAGGTTGGGCGAGGACGCTGGCCAGTCGAGGCAGTTGACCTGCTGCTCCTCCAAAAAGACGTTTACCACCCTGGCACGGTGGGGATGGGCGTTGTCGTCCTGGAAGATGGCGTCAGGGCCCAGGCAGGACCATAGGTTGAAGAATGTTTGTCCCTGTACCCCAAACCAGTTAGGTTGCCTCCAACTCGGTACAGGAGGGTTCTGAAGTTCCTTCTTATACCACCCCACACCATGATAGACCCCCACCATACTGGTCCCGTTCGATTACGTTGGCTTCTTGGTAGCGTTCCCCCATCCGCCTCCAGACACGTATGTGACCATCGTGGAAGAGCCGAGCAAAACGGGACTCGTCAGAAAACATCACCCAGGCCCAATGCTGCATCATCCAGGCCACATGTGCTCGGCACCAGGTCAGTTGCGCCCTACGGTGAGCCGCCGTCAGCACAGGTCGAACAGCTGGCCGTCTTGCTCGGAGGTTAACTTCTCCCAGGCGGTTCCGAACAGTTTGGTCGGAAATGTTGACGTTCGCTGCAGCACGCAGTTGTCGCCTGAGGTTGTTTGCAGTGGCAGTTCTTTGTCTCACGCCGTCAGAACCAGCAGTCTGTCCTGCTGTCTGGTGGTGGACCTAGGTTGGCCAGACCAACTTCGTTCAGCAGTACTGTCAGTGGCGTTGAAGCGGCATGAAGTCTTTGGATGACAGCATGATGCACTTGAAGACGACGACCAACTCCTCTGACACCTACACCTTCTTGAAGCCAAGCAACAGCCCTTCCCCAGTCAGTGTCATTTAATCTCTGTCTTGGTGGCATGGTTAAAAACGCCCCCAAAAGCGACTTTTTTTTAATACCCACTGGTCAGCAAAACTGGTTGCCATGTGTTCAGTAAAGGCACGACTTGCACGTGCAATGCGGTTTGCAGTCAACCCAACTCTGCTGCCTCAGCTATGCGCTCGCAAACTGCGACTATGTTTTCGTGATTTCGGTGTTTCTTTTGTGAACTCGTTCAACCCACTAACTCATTCAACTGAACACATGCCAAAACCAGTTTTGCATTGAAGCAGTTGTTTTCAGGGCAAAAATTGGACAAAAGCTTTGAATTCTATACACTACGATGCATTACCTAAACCATATGAAAAATGCAGGTGGCTCTTAAATTGTTTTGAGCAGTATATTTGCAACAAGAAGGTTATGGCATATTCTAATCTGAAACCATCTGAGTTTTATTTCTTTAGTTTTCCTAGTTTGTTTGTTTTTGTTGGTCTTTTCCCTGTCTATGGGCCCAGTGTCACTTGAGTAATGACCATTAGAGCTGTGGAATACTCAAACACTTCAAAGCAGTTCCCCGACGAAAGTCAGCAGGGGTTCATGAATTCACAAGATTTATGCTAGTTCTTCTAAACACTCACGGAAATATTTCAGACCCCTTGAATCTCGCCATTCCATTGGTACGTGTTTGCCAGGTCATAAACAACTGGCATTGCCGACAGACCACTGATAACGCTCCCTCTGTCTCTGTCTCTCCCTCTCTCTCTCTCTCTCTCTCCTCTCTCTCTCTCTCTCTCTCTCTCTCTCTCTCTCTCTCTCTCTCTGTCTCTGTCTGTCTGTCTGTCTGTGTGTGTCTCTGTCTGTCTCTCTCTCTCTCTCTCTCTCTCTCTTCTCTCTCTGGTATTTGGCCAGTTGTCTTCCCTTCAAGCCTTCTTCACTCCTCATTAGTGTCTCTTCAGGAGTGTGCTCAACTGTCATGACCTATATCTATCTCCTCACACCCTCTCCATCCCATCCCGCCTTCTACCCGTCCACACCCCTCTCCCACTCCTTTCCTCCCCTTCTCTGTATGAGTGTGAAAGTAACCGCTGCTTTGATCTCAGTTTATTTTCATTTCATTTTACATAGAGACAAAATAGTGTGGGGGGAGGTTGACCTTTACTCCCCTCTTCCCATCTACAGATGACAAAGGCAGTGGAGGTCAGTCAACTAAACGGTCAAGCCCTATATAACAATCCCTCTCACACTCTACACTGCAAGTCACCTGTTTAAAAGGACTTGGTGGACTCTCAGAAAGACGATTCTGGACTTTGCCATTCTTATCTGTTACATTCTTGACAGCAGTTCCAGCAAGCGTTTTGAAGTCTTCTGCATGTACCAATAATGTGGTACTTGCTGTGCTCTATGTAGACATTATCTAGCAAAGACTTTGATCAAGGTTCCGTTTTCCCCTTTTGCATGAGAAATGAGCTTACTCGGTAGTTGAGTTTGTGAGCTTCGCTGTCAACGTATCACACACATCACTTATTACGTTATGTCGTGACACTGTAACTCAGTGTAACAATGCTACTTCGTTTATGACATTGCATATTTGTTTGATCTCTCTCTCTCTCTCTCTCTCTCTCTCTCTCTCTCTCTCTCTCTCTCTCTCTCTCTCTCTCTGTGTGTGTGTGTGTGTGTGTGTGTGTGTGTGTGTGTGTGTGTGTGTGTGTGTGTGTGTGTGTGTGTGTGTTCGAAAAACGGGACATGCATATAAACTGATCATTTTTAATGGTTTTTGTTTGTTTGCTGCTTTGTTTTGTTTAATTCTGTCCTGGGGGAAAGGGACGGGTTGGGGAGGACGAAGCATGTACTGAGGTTAGAGTGGTTCCATAGAAGCAGACGATGTATTTTAGTCACTGAACTATTTGGAGACAATGGAGACAATGTATTTGATGTCATTACACTACTTTGGAAACAGTGTAGTTGTTATCATTACACTATTATCGAGACAATGTATTCAGCGTCATGACACTACTTGAGAGACAATGTATTTGATGTCATTACACTTCTTTGGAGACAATGTATTTGATGTCATTAAACTACTCTGGAGACAATTTATTTACTGTCATTGCACTACTTTGCAGACAATGTATACACATGGAAAAAAGTTAAGCAACCCTCACATTTATCGCTAAGGACGAGATATAATACTATTTAAATGAAAGCAACATTCAAGTAAATCAAAATGGTCTTTATTCCATGAAAGTATGACACTGTCCCATTACCGAAACAATAGAAATATGGTTCAGTGTTTGAAAATTCAACTGCAAAATGGTGAACAAAGATGTGCACCATTTTTGAACAAAAACATGGCATGGTTAAGTTTGAAAATAACAATTTCATCCAGTTGATGCCGAAATTAATTTTGGTAGGAAAACAACAATGAAAGTGTCCAGATAGCATAACAGCAAACAAAAATCAATACCGGGTGTATCCTCCCTGTACATTGATGACTGCCTGAATCCTTCGTCTCATCCCTCCAGTGAGTCGTCTGATCTGCTGAAAGGTGATCTGCTGCCACTCCCGATGCAATGCTGCTTCCAGTTCCTGGAGATTTTGCAGAGGAGGGTCCAGTTTCTGTATTCGACGGCCAAGCAAGTCCCATAGATGCTCCAGCGGATTGAGGTCCGGACTCATGGCAGGCCATGGTAATGTTGTCACCGCCTCTTGCTGGAGGTATGCTGTGACTGCTCTTGAACGATGAGGCCGGGCATTGTCATCCATGAACACAGGTCTTGTGGCTAGTGGGTGGTCGTCAAAATGAGGCACAACAGCTGGCTGCAGTACCTCCCGGATGTAGCGATCTGTCAAGTTGCCACGAATGGTCACCAGGTCCATCTTGCAGTCGTGTGAGATGCATCCCCACACCATGACGGAGCCTCCGCCGAAAGGTACAGTTTGTTTGATGTTCCTTGCAGCATAGGCTGTTTGGGGATGCCTCCATACTCTCGCTCTGCCATCTGTAACATGCAGTAAGAAGCGGCTTTCATCAGACCAGTGGATCTTCCTCCAGTTCCTTAGGTTCCAGTGCTGTCGGGCAAGACACCAGGTCAAACGTAATCTCTTATGATTGTCTGTAAGGTGTGGACGCTTGATGACTCTTCTTGCCCTCAGTCCTATAGCTTGCAAGCGATTTCTAACGGTTTTTGTGGACAGAGGTCGATTTGGCAGCCACTGCCGTTTCAGTGTGGTTGAAGTTGCGAATCGCTGTTGCCGTACCAGTCGGTGGAGCGCCCTGTCTTCACGCTGGGTAGTGACACGTGGTCTGCCTGATCGTGGCCGGTCATTCACTGTGTTCGTTTCAGCATGTTTTCTTATCAGTCGGCTGATTACTGACGTTTGGTATCCCAGTTGACGTCCAATTGCTTTGCTGGTCATACCAGTAGAATGCATGCCAATAATTTGCCAACGTTGTCCTTCTGACATTCTTCTTCGTTCCATCTTGTTGGACAGTGACTGTGCAGTGAGAAACTTACTCAAAAACGCACGTTTCTGTGGAGTGAGCAAACTTCATTTTTGCGAGTGCACGGATGGTGTGATGCTCGTGCACGCCACATGCAGCCAGAGACTCACTGTCACACTTGGCTGGTTTTATCATCTCTATGGAATACCCGTCTTGTCAGAATTACTATTTTGTGCCATGTTAATACTCACAGTTACCTGGGACGGTATGTTTCATTTAGGGTTGCTTAACTTTTTTCCATGTGTATATTAATGTCATTACACTTCTTTCAAGATAATGTGTTTCATGCCTTTACACTACTTTGGAGACAATGTATTTGACGTCATTACACTATTTCAGAGACAATGTTTTTGGTGTCATTACACTGCTTTGGAGACAATGTATTTGACGTTATTACACTACTTCAGAGACAATGTATTTAGTGTCATTGCACTGCTTTGGAGACAATGTATTTGACGTTATTACACTACTTCAGAGACAATGTATTTAGTGTATGCTGCTTGAGACATTGTTGAGCATACATACTTGGCGACAATGTATTTGATGTCAGCACATACTTGAAAGTAATTTAAACGAACAATGTATTGGATGTGATTACACTACTCTGAAAATATTCATATTTAAAAGAAGACAATGTATTTGATGTCATTACACTGCTTTGTAAACATTTACATTAAAAGAAGACAATGTATTTGATGCCATTACACCGCTTTGGAAATATTTACATTTGAAAGTAGACAATGTATTTTTTCCATCACACTACTTTGGAAATAATTATCACTAAAAGCAGCGATGTATCTGATGTCATTGCGGTACTTCGGAAATAGTGATATTTAATAGCAGACAATACATCTAATGTCATTACACTACTTTCGAAATATATATATTCAAAAGCTGACAATGTATTTGATGTTATGACACTACTTTAGAAATATTTTTAATTAAAAGCAGACAATGGATTTGATCTCATTATACTGTTTTGTAAACAGTTACATTTATAACGTAAAGATAAAGGAAAAAACAAATAAACAATCCACGTCAACATTCTGTCGCGAGCATGATGCCATCAAACGCATTGTTGATTTCTGTGTAATCAAGCATAAACCATCACACACACACACACACACACACACACACACACACACACACACACACACACACACACACACACACACACACACACACACGCACGCACGCACGCACGCACGCACGCATACACACACACACACACACACACACACACACACACACACACACACACACACACACACACACACACACACACACAGAAAAAGAGAGAGTTAAGTGAAATGGTTTCAAGGTGTGGTTTTAGAAACATTCAGTTAATATGCCCCTCAACATCGTATACAACCACCATTACCACTCTTCACCCATGATTACACAACAGTAAATGGTGCAGCTGATGTCATTATCTACGTTGTGAAAATATTATCTTTTACAGTATAAATACAAACATACGTTTGTTTTAAAAAATAACTACTAACTTTGCAAACTTTTCATGACCGGTTTCTTGTAAAGCTAACAAATTGCACGTTATATCGCAACGTAGGGGAGAGAGAGAGAGGAGAAGAGAGAGAGAGAGAGAGAGAGAGAGAGAGAGAGAGAGAGAGAGAGAGAGAGAGAGAGAGAGAAAGAGGAGTAAGAGGGGGAGTAAGAGGGAGATAAGTGTCTAATGTTGGGAAAAGCCCTGGAAGTGGTCGACCTTTGAATTCACCTCTTCTGTTTCCCCCAGTGCTCATAAACCTTATCTTTCCTGATAAGTCAAAACGGTTGCAACCTCCACACATCATCATCATCACAGGGAAGAGAGCAAAACAGGGGTCAATGGAGGAAAGGGCAAAAGGAGGATGTGGTATGGGCGAGAGAGAGAGAGAGAGAGAGAGAGAGAGAGAGAGAGGAGAGAGAGAGAAGAGAGAGAGAGAGAGAGAGAGAGAGAATACTTAAAGAAAAAATGACCAACATTAATTTATCGAGTCAAGGACTGGTATTTTAGTCGTAGTCTACTCTCCCAATTAGTCTTTGAGAAGAAGACAGAGACATAGACAGACAAACAGACGGATAGAGACATGCAGAGAGACAGAGAGGACTTTGGGGAGTAGGTATGGGGGAATTTAAAGGGGGGGGGGGGGATGGGCAAGCTACATACCTATACCATCACCAGAAAAGAAGAAGACACAAAACGAACGAATTAGAAACACACACACACACACACACACACACACAACACACACACACACACACACACACACAACACACACACAGAGGAAATAAAGAAAGTTTTTTTTGTAAAAGCAACAAAGAAATAAACGAGGACTAGCCTTCATAGCACACTAGTTAGCATCACGGACTGCATGCCGGGAGATTGTGGGTTCGATTCCCGTCATAACCATATATTTGCGGGAATGTTCAGCCCATGACCGGGCTCCTACCCAAAGTTGACCTCACTATGAGCTCAGATGGGAGAATTCCATTCACGAAGTTGAGTTTCATCACCATGGATGAGCATTTGAGAATGTTGCTCAAATTTTCTGACCATCATCATAGTTGCCAGTATCTCTAAGGCATAGCTGATACCGGGGCAAAGGTTGATGCCAGGACAAAGGTTGATGCCACGACAAAGGTTGATGCCACGACAAAGGTTGATGCCCAGGGGACAAAGTCTGGTTGATGCCACAACAAAGGTTGATGCCACGACAAAGGTTGATGCTAGGACAAAGTCTGGTTGATGCTACGACAATGGTTAATACCAGGAAAATGGTTGATGCCACGACAAAGGTTGATGCTAGGACAGTCTGGTTGATGCCACGACAATGGTTAATACCAGAACAATGGTTGATGCCACAACAAAGGTTGGTGCCACGACAAAGGTTGATGCTAGGACAAAGTCTAGTTGATGCCACGGCAATGGTTAATACCAGGACAATGGCTGATGCCACGACAAAGGTTGATGCGAGGACAAAGTCTTGTTGATGCCACGACAATGGTTAACACCAGGACAATGGTTGATGCCACAACAAAGGTTGATGCCACGACAAAGGTTGATGCCATGACAACAAAGGTTGATGCCATGACAAAGGTTGATACCACGACAAATTCTAGTTGAGGCAACGACAATGGTTGATGCCAGGACAAAGTCTGGTTGGTGCCACAACAATGGTTGATACCAGGACAAAGGTTGATACCAGGACAGTGGTTGATACCCGGACAAAGTCTGATTGATGGCACAACAATGATTGATACTAGGACAAAGGTTGATACTAGGACAAATGTTGATACAGGACAAAGGTTGATACCAGGACAAAGTGTGGTGGATGCCACAACAATGATTGATACCAGGACAAAGGTTGATGCTAGGACAAAGTCTGGTTGATGCTACGACAAAGGTTGATGCCAGGGCAAAGGTTGATGCTAGGACAAAGATTAAAGCTCGGACAAAGGTTGATACCAGGACAATGGTTTATGCCAGGACAATGGCTGATGCCAGAACAATGGTTGATTTTTGATGCCAGGGCAATGGTTGATGCCAGGACAATGGTTGATGCCAGGACAAAGGTTGATGCTAGGACAAAGGTTGATACCAGGACAATGGTTGATGCCAGGACAATGGTTGATGCCAGGGCTAGATGCCAATAAGGAAGTACAGTGTGCAGCCCTGTCTCTGACTCCCTAAAATTCATCTTCATTACTCTTATCTAGTGGTGACTTCAGTTTCGATTTCGTCTCCATGTCTACACCGTTGATGATTTCATGCTCAGATTGCCGGTGTCGGCGCGCTCATGGGGCCTAAAACTGGATGGACATAGACGTGCCTTCCACAGAGGATGGTCATGACCTCTGGCTCTACAACAAAGCAATAACTTGTGCTGCCATTAGATGGCTTAGTAGTGCCCTGCATATGCTGGATCAGAACAAATGAAATTGAACACTATTTAGAAAACTTGACAGCAGTGCAGTTTCTCCTCTAGTGGGTGACCCCTTGACGACTTGATAGACACTGCTCCCTGTGGATCGCCGGGCTGTAGCTGGGAATGCAGAGCTGGAATGAGTAGTGTGGGACCAAAGCCAGTAAACTGGCACTGAAGATAAGAGAAAAAGCAATTGAAAAAAAAGGCCGAAGGAAGCTTAAACAACAACAGAAATAGAACAAACAATGACAAAACTAAACAACAATGAAAAAAGAACCCTCAAAGGCACAAGAGATCCTGACCACTACTCTGTCGTGGTTTTGAGAAATACGGGAGACACTGAATACAGTGAAAGCCTGTCGGCAATGCGGAAACTGTTCGCCAGACGACAGACTGCAAATGTCTCGTGAAATATTGTTGTTGCCGTGGAGCGCGAGAGAGGCCGCACGTGTGCCCCGTTAGGGGGTCAACTCAAAGGCCAACTGGCACGTGAACCAACCACACACGGTGCCGCCTTCGATTCAGACAGACACTGAAGCGGATAGAATGGGAAGGAATATGGTGGGAATGATGGATGGGGAGGTAGACAAAGAGGTGTAGGGGTAAAACAAGCTACATTTCTTGCAGTCATTGAATCCACAAGGGACTAAATTACAACAAGGAATATTTTTTTCAATCTAAGACATAAGAGCAAGCTTTGTTTATAATTCAATATTTCTTGCAGTCATTGCAACACCAAGCTGCTCTGTAAGTTGCTGGAAAGGTGCTCGGTACTTATCCTTGGAATTTATTAGTTTGTTGTAATTTAGTCCCTTGCGGATTCATTCCAAGAACTGGCCCTCAGCACTTGTGTCTTAAGAGGATATCTTTTAATGTTTTCTACTTTTCACAAGAAAATGTAGCTTGTTTTGCTCTTTCATGATTTTCGTTTGCTTCTTAGGTGGCACCTTTGGGTTTTTTTTTTTAACTCAACAAACATACTACGGTATTGCACACCAGCCTTTTTTGGGATAGCATTCTTCTTAAAACCGAAAAGGCAGAGGAGTCAAATTACCATTTTCCGCGGTCACTGAGGAGAAACAATCAGGTTTCGAAATATCGGAATCTGACCAGGAGTTATATGTTGGTGAGTTTTCTCCCCATTGGAGGTTGTCTCCCCCTTGGAGACTATAAGCTTGCTGAAGGCTCATTTTGAGAAGCATTTATTTTATTTTCCCCATTCATCCACTCAAGCACATACTGTTAGTTAGGCAGAATTATCTACCACTGCAGATATGAATACTTATCTCCCCCTATTTATTCAATCTAAGACATAAGAGCAAGCTTTGTTTATAATTCAATATTTCTTGCAGTCATTGTAACACCAAGCTGCTCTGTAAGTTGCTGGAATGGTGCTCGGTACTTATCCTTGGAATTTATTAGTTTGTTGTGTATATATATATATGTATATAGGATGAATATAACTGAGAAGCTAAAATTGATTTTTAAAGCGCTCGACCTCTTGGAGAGCCAAGAGAGCTTGAAACAAATTTGTAGATTTTTAACATTCCTTTTAATACTTGATCTTAACACACACACACACACACACACACACACATATAATATTATATATATATAATATATATATATATATATATATAATGCTGAACAATTAAGTAGTGGGGGAAAACAAGTCCATCATTATAGTAATGACTTGGCAAAGTTTTGAAATTTAAAAAAGAAAAAAAGGGGGCGTTGAAGATGAAGAAAATGGGAAAATGTATATTATAAAGCTGCATGAGGGAACCATCGCAATCCCTCTCGAAGGCAGATCTATAGTATCGCCTGCTCCTGGGCCTTTAGCCCGCTGGATCAGACTCATCAGGAGACACGCACATGTGTGTGTGTGTGTTGTGTGTGTGTGTGTGTGGGTTTGATACATACATACATACATACATACATACATACACACATACATACACACACACACACACACATACACAGAGCACTTGGCAATCTTCCCTACCTACCACCTACATAATTATGCTCTGCTCACAACATATCGCCCAGCCCTGTCTGCCACAATCAGCATGCACAGCAACACATCAAAGAGTTTGCTTTATGATCTGAAACATGAATTTAGGAATTAGAATAGAACTTATCTGTCGAAAAATGGCAATCTTCAAACTGGGTCGGAGGTCCAACACAGAAATGATTTTTTAAGCAAATTGCAAAAAATGCTGTGTAAGCAGTGGTTATGTAGCCAACGACAGTGCACGCATACAGAACTCCCCTGCTGAAAGTGGGGGGGGGGGGGGGGGGGGGATTCAAAGAAGCTGAACACCATTAATTCAAGAGAAAAGCCCACTTTTGTTTATTTGTTTGATTGTTTTTGCTTGTTTGATTTTCATCCGTTTACACACACACACACACACACACACACACACACACACACCACACACACACACACACAGAATGAGAAGAGAGAGAGAGAGAGAGAGAGAGGAGAGATGGAGAGAGAGAGAGAGAGAAACAGAGACAGATACAGACAGAGAAACAGACATACAGAGCGGCACACACACACACACACACACACACACACACACACACACACAACACCACACAAGACAGACAGACACGACCGGCACACACAGAAGAAGAGAAGACGGAGAGCAGAGAGAGAGAGAGAGGAGAGAGAGAGAGAGAGAGAGAGAGAGAGAGAGAGAGAACAGAACTAGTGATTTTTCTTTTGCCAAATTGTTTACGCCTATAGGTCTTCCTCAAGGCTTTATTTCAGCCGACACAAATCAAACCTCGCATTCCCCTCATGGCTGTTGAACATTCAACACAAGCAGCTCTTCAGGTTGCCAAGAACTATGATCACTGCTCACACGTTGACAACATTTACCCCTCTCCCTCTGTGTGTGTGTGTGTGTGTGTGTGTGTGTGTGTGTGTGTGTGTGTGTGTGTGTGTGTGTGTGTATGTGTGTGTGTGTGTGTGATGTGTGTGTGTGTGTGTGTGTGTGTGTGGTGCGTGCGTGTGGTGGGTGTGTGGTGTGTGTGTGTGTGTGTGTGTGTGTGTGTGGTGCGTGTGTGTTTCCCCTACAATTCCGAAACCACATTATTTTAAGAACGTTACTAATTTTGCAAGCCTAAGTATGCTAATTCATAGACTGCAGATTTCACTGCATTCTGTAAATCTTTCCAGGGAGCTTGTGATCTGCAACTGAGTTAGGCCAATACTTTGTATAAACAAACGCATGTGTTTCTGATAATGGACATCTGTCCGTTTTTCTTTTCTGTAAATCAAATATCTGAGGCTTTGAAGTTCACGCCAAGAAGTTTCATTACAGCCAACAAACGCAGTCTTTCTAGTATTTCCGGATTAACTGACAGACCCTTAACTGAGACACACTGATAGGATGGTTTGAATCTGACTATCAATAGATTTAAAGAATACGTTCCTCGAATTTTCACTGACCGAAACAGTAGCTTAAAAAAAAGTGCTAACACCCAACTTCTTGCATCTTTGGTGAGACCTTCATAGTATATATAAATGACGGAGTGACTGATCAGTAATTGTCGACATATTTACACAGTCATGTTTACGATCCTTAGTTCCTGATCTCGAAAGTAACATACTTCTTTCGTTTCAAAATGGAGTGACTGAGGGCGGAAAACGAAGCAAAAGTTAGAAAGAGAGGGGGTTAGTTACCGCCATGGACACAGACGAACAAAGTACAGGACAAGACACAATGCATTTCGACCTCTTGGGTCTTCTACAGGCAAAACAAATAACATTTAGGACAGTGAAAACGAAGAACAAGAAACCACTTATCTTATATTCGGCACACGACGAAAATGGCCGCCGGACGGAAACCTTTCGTTTGAACATATCCACCATCAAGAATATTACCAAGCCATTTATTTCCCAGATTAACAGATAATCCCAGACTGTTTACACGGTCACGTGATACATTCAGTTGTGTTTGAAAGCCTATGGTAGTGTCTCACAGGGAGGTGGCGTTGTCAGAAAAAGAAGTGTGAACACTTCAACAATCTCAGAAGACAGCCGCATGCTGTGGATACATTTGAGTGTGGGTTTTTTCCCCTCAGTTCATTAATTTCATGAGAGAGAGAGAGAGAGAGGAGAGAGAGAGAGAGAGAGAGAGAGAGAGAGAGAGAGAGAGAGAGAAGGAGAGAGAGAGAGAGAGAGAGAGAGAGAGAGAGAGAGAGAGAGAGAGAGAGGAATGCAGAGAGAAGGAATGAGTGAGAGAGTGGCAACAAAGACGAGGACTGTGTCCGCTAAACCATTTACTTCTCTCTCCAGTCGTTTCAAGTCTTGACATCAAACAACTTCTCCATTCAGCGACGTCACACAACAACAGTCAGATGAAATCGATTTCTCTTGTGCTCATATTACAAACTGGACGACTGCTTTCACCTTTGACTAGTCTTTCATCATAACCACACCCCACGCAGCGGTTTTTACAGGCAGTATTTGTAGTACAGATGAATGCACTGGTCAGGTATCTGTTTCATCCTGTGCACGAGATGTAGCCGGCCGTTTTGTCCGACCCGGCCGTTTTGTCCAACCTCGGACAAAACGGTTAAAACCCGGCTGTTTTGTCCGACTTTCAATCTTTTGTCGGACAAAACGGCCTGGTTGGACAAAACGGCCGGCTCTAAATAAGCGGCCGTTTTGTCGACGTTTTTTAATTGTTCACTGTTTCACTGGCAAAGAAGTATAAATTCGTCACGTTCTTTTTTTAATTTTTTATTTGTTTGTTTGTTTTTTTCTGTCCGTCCCAAGGATATCTTCCGAACGGAAAGTCGGTGGTCAGCTTAAGACGCCAAACTGGCCACCTGGGGGCATAACGGCCGAACGGGTATTTTTCCACGTGATTTCTTTACTTGAGGGTAGACAGACAGAAAAACAAACAACAACAACAACAACAACAACAAAAATAGAACGCGACGAATTTATACTTCTTTGCCAGTGAAATATCGGACAAAACAGCTCCAAGCTCGGACAAAACGGCTACAATCCGGCTGTTTTGTCCGACTCTCAATCTTTTGTAGGACACAACGGCCTGGTTGGACAAAACGGTCGGCTCTAAATGTAGCCGGCCGTTTTGTCCGACTCGGCCGATTTGCTACAGACCCTCTTACCAAACTTTTTTTGATTCCTTCATTTATTTTAACACCTCGTCTTTCCTGCACGCTGGGTGGTCTCATAATTCAGCGGACGTGGTATAGCTAATAAAAGGCAGGTCTGTGACGCCCCCTTGGTGAAACTCAAACGATGCCTACCTCTTTTATTATTAAAAAAGATCTGTCCTTCATCGTCTTTACTTTTCATCAACCATGGATGTTAAGGTAACACTTTTGTTTCGCCATCTCAGGTTCTGTCTTGCTTTTACTGGCGCTATTCCCACGCCTCTGTCTGCATCCACCTTGTACAAAAGCCACATCCAGATTTCTGCTGTTGCAGTGCCAGCAACGGCAGTGCACAGGAGTCAACCTGTCTCAGACACCCACCAGAGGAGTCACTGCACAGTGGCTGAGTAGTTTCTTGATCTTGCTTTCAAATTTTGTTCAAAACCAAGTCTCAAAAACCAATCATGGAACAAGACAGTCTACAATGAAAACTTTTGTTTGATTGATCAGTCCAACACGAACATCCCATCAAACAGTCGATTCTTCTGCTGTTATGGCCAGCCAGACCTACTTTTCAACTAAATAGTGGCAATCCGTAAGTTAAACAGTTGATCCCTCCACTATCTTCGTGACCGGTCAGACACAGGACGCCAAGCAAACTATGGATCCCTCCACTGTTTTTTCTACGTGATCCCAATGGTGGTCGAAGAAATGGAATATTTCCAAAGCCAGTTTCCTTCTTTCCCTAAAACCAGTTTCCTTTACCTGGCAAAGAAACTCTCAGCCGATGTCTATTCATCGCATCACGCAAGTCTTTTCCAACGGATTTAGCTCCCTTGTTCTGTCCACTCTTCACCATGGGGAGAGTGAAGTGGTTTGTTGTCAATGGAACTCACGCACAGAACTTTGCCCTGTTTGCTGTCTGTGTTGTCCCAAGTGAAGACAAGGCCAAGGCTTTGTTGGTTGTCAGCGACACTCCACGCTGCTTGTCACCTGTCGGGGTACAGCGAGTGACAGGGACCGGTACAGTCAGACAGAAGGAAAAAAACGCCCCCCCACTTCAGATCTGACCACAGGACATGCAGCATCACGTCTCCTGAACAAAAAAAAGGGAAAAATTTGATATCCTTTTAAGTTCTCCTGTTTTCATTCAGTGTCAAGATTGAAGCGACCAGCCACATTCTAAGGTTGCGAAATAAAGGACATACACGGAAACAGTTCACAGACAAAGGTAGGGGTCATGGATTCACTGGCATTATGTAAGTTGTCTATACACTCACGACAACATCTTTGAGAAGCTGGTGAATCTCTCCACCTATTGACCTGTACGTGTTTGCCTGGTTATAAACAATTGGCCTGTCTGTTTAGACCACTGATAATGCTATCTCTCTCTTTCCATATCTCTCTCTCTCTCTGTCTGTCTCTCTGTCTCTCTCTCTCTTTGTCTCTCTCTCTCTCTCTCTCTCTCTCTCTCTCTCTCTCTCTCTCTCTCTTCTCTCTCTCTCTCTCTGTCCGCCTGTTTGTCTGTCTCTCTATCTCTCCCCCCCTCTCTCTCTCTCAGCACATCAACACAACAGTCACGTTTGCAGTCATACCAGTGTGTGGTGATAGTTTTTAATTATGTTTCGTGATCTGGTTTTCTCGTCGCGACGCTGCATTCTGACATGTACTATCTGTTTATTCTTTTACGGTATTAATCATTCATTCATTCTCTCTCTTCCTCTCTCCCGCTCTCCTCTCTGTCTGTCTGTCTGTTTCTCTCTCTCTCTCTCTCTCTCTCTCTCTCTCTTCTCTCTCTCTCTCTCTCTCTCTCTCTCTCTCTCTCTCTTCTTTTCTTCATACCTGGCTACTCACCTTCCCCTTTAAGCATTCAACACCCTTCAATAGTTTCAATTCAACAAAAGGTGCTTGGGTGTAGATCGTTCCCTCTCTCTCTCCTCTCTCTCTCTCTCTCTCTCTTCTCTCTCTCTCTCTTCTCTCTCACACACACACACACACACACACACACACACACACACAACACACACACACACACCCCAAAACACAACACCACACACCTTCTGCTCCCCCCCCCCTTCCCACTCCACTCCCTGTTTTCACTATTAATTTTGCTTCAGAATTGTTACTGCTTTGCACTCGATGGATTTTATATTTCAAGAGAAAAAAAAGTGAGATAAAGGGGGGGATTGGTTGAATAGTGCTTCCCCCTTTGAGACTCGTGAAGATGGCAACAGAGGGGGTCTGTTAAAGAAACGACAGAGCGCTACATGTTAATGATTTGAGAATATACACCGCTCTTGGACTGAGTGTTCCACATACCCCGGAGTCTTAATACCGTTAACGCGCTGAGCCGCTACAGAAGACTTCGCAACCAGCTTCCTCCACTCATCCCGGCTCTCAGACACTCTTAGGCAGTTACTGAGTGTGAGGCCAGTCCATGCACTGATGTTGTCCTCCCATTTCTTCTGTCTTCCTTTCTTCTGCCTCCTCACACTGTTCTTGTAGAATGGTTTTGGCAACTCCTGTTGATCTTGATATACGACCATGCCATCTCATTTTCTTTCTTTTCATTGTGGACAGCAGGTCTTTGTATGGTCCAGTGGCTTGCCTTACTCTGGTCTGGACCTCCAAGTTGATAATGTGGTCTTTGTTTGAGATGCCGAGGATATTGCTGTAGCATCTCATCTCTAATGCCTGAATCCTTCTCTCAAATTCAGCTGTCAGAGTCCACATCTCAGAGGCATAGAGAAATGTGGCAATGACCAGGGAGCGAATCAATCTGATCTTGGAACTGATTGTGATGTGTCTGTCATTCCAGATGGGACACATAGCTGCTGGACTCAAAAAGATGATTCCGAAAATCATATCCTCAGCAGTAGAAAAAAAAAACTTGAGTCGTTTACAGGCTAATGGTTCGTCAGTCTCATCCGTAAGACCAAATATTTGTGTTAGTTTCAAAGAGAGGTACTGCATGCCGAAACTGAAACAAATTTCAAAATGAATTTGAAGTAAATCCGTCAGATAACAGGGACAAACAAAGTACAAGACAACGACGCGTTTCGACCTCTTAGGTCTTAGGTCGGGCACGATAGACAACATTCAAGTTAAACGACAATATTTGTGAGTTGAAACACTGCCTGTTTGTTCACTCAAGCCGAAAAGTCGAGCAATCCCATGCAGGAAATGATTAAGCCTAGTTTCTTGTCAGTTATTGCTCCGAACATTCTTCAGTTCAGTTGCTTTGTATCATCAAATCAGGGTTTGATAGTGAAACCACAGCATGGTCACTACCTTTTCAACATAATTAGAATTGAAATTGGTATGATTTATTCAATTTGTTTTTCAATACAAATAATGCGCCGTTTAGGACAGATGGAAATATTACAAGAAAGAGTCACGTCGAGTATCAGAAGTTCACAAACTATACAGTATAATTCAGAAATGATGAATGCTCAGGTTAAAATGATAAAAGTATCATCAAGACGAAGGAAAGCACACAGTAAAGAATACCACCTCCTCTATGTGAAACGGTAATTCTGCACAATCAGGAAGTGCTGTTCACCTATGTGCATGCCACGCACTGGTCTAACCTGCCCCATGTGCTGTGCACCTATGTGCATGTCACGCACTGGTCTAACCTGCCCCATGTGCTGTGCACCTATGTGCATGACACGCACTGGTCTAACCTGCCCCATGTGCTGTGCACCTATGTGCATGTCACGCACTGGTCTAACCTGCCCCATGTGCTGTGCACTATATACATGCCACGGACTGGTCTAACCTGCCCCGTTCTTCACACACGGCCAGAATCAGACTCTGTTATTATCAAGCGTGACGTTGTACCTATTCTGAAGCAGCTGCACCGCCTTTCTTTGAGACTTAATATCCAAATACGATTTTCATGAACCCCCACCCCCCCTCCCCCCTTCGACTCCCACCCCCATCTTTATGTCGTCTGCTAACCTCTTCATTTTCAAATCCTTGTGATCCACAGAGGAGGCAGGATGGAGCACACGAGTGTCGCATAGTTCCACCATCGTTTGCTGACATATGGCTCTGAACTCATGTTCTACCCATAAAATTTCAGTACAGATTTTTCTTTCTCGCTCTGGGAATAAAATCTTTACAGAATCTGGAAAGTATTTCTATCTCTTCAAAAATGAAGCAAAGCAAAAGAAAAGAAAAACACTATTATTATTTAACTCCGAGATTGAGCCGAACACTGACGAACCAAACAAGATATGAAACACCGCAATAAAGGATGTCCCAATTAGCCAGGATCTTAAACAAGCCACGTCTAAATATATGATGTCTCAGCCTGCAGACAAGAAAAAGATACACCTGAAGGTGCCAGTGGGGCTCAGAGAAGCACTGTCCTCAACTGCCGAAACAACCTGGGAGTAATCCTGCATCACCTTTGAAAGCCAGCGCTGCGTTCAGATTGGATGCAGGCATGGACAGAATATTCCATTAAGACGTCAAGGGACATAATTGATCTCTGGAAGTGGCATGCCCGTATTTCATGACTGCAGAGACTACATCCGCCGACATCTACAGAGCCTACATCTGCCGACATCTGCAGAGCCTACATCTGCCGACATCTGCAGAGCCTACATCCGCCGACATTTGCAAATCCTACATTTGCCGACATCTGCGGAGGCTACATCGGCAGAGCCTACATCTGCCGACATCTGCGGAGGCTACATCGGCAGAGCCTACATCTGCTGGCATATGCAGAGCCTGCATCTGCCAACATCTGCAGAGCCTACATCCGCCGTCATCTTCGGAGCCTTCATCGGCAGAGCATACATCTGCCGACATCTGCAGAGCCTACATCGACCGACATCTGCAGAGCCGACATTGCCGACATTTGCAGAGCCTTCATCTGGCGACATCTGCAGAGCCTACATCTGCCGACATCTCAGGCTGACAACATTCAAGATAGGCAACCTACCAGATAAAGAACCACCTGAGAAATGTGCATCTTCGTGTCTTCCGTATGTCTATGGAATGTGTCAACAGCCGTGCCTATTTCCTTGAACTACTAAAGTGTTCAATCAACTCTTAACATTTCATTTTGCGTGAAAAAAGCACTCATTAGCTGTATTTTTTGTAGAAGAATATCTTTGTGGTATTTCATATTCGAAACATAATTCAATGCCCATCTTACGCCGAATTGGAGAACAAAAGTCATTGCTCGTTCTTCGCTTTCATTGTCCAGAATGTTAAATGTCTTGCTTGAAGAAGACCTAAGAGGTCGAAACGCGTCATGTTTGTCTTCTAATTCTGTTTGTCCCTGTTAACTGGCGGGTTTACTTCAAATTCCTTTAAAAGTTTGCTCTTCACGATAAACGTTTTGTGTCTGACTGAGACGATGTGGGTTTTCTTTTTTTTTTTTTAAATGTGTTCTCTCCTTTGCCATCAAGCTGGTAATTTTTTAAGTATGTATTAAATTCAGCTTTTTAGATCCATTGTCATGTTCCGTTTGCTCATTTGATGATCAATAAAAAGAAAGAAGAAACTCTTGCCATATACTGATTCATTTCATGATATGAAATATTATTTGAGAGAATCTGTTTAAATTTCTGAAAAAGTATGCATTTTCTACCTAACAGACTGCGACCCACGAAACTTCATACTGCCGAAGTAGAATCCCTGTGTCCCTATAGCGTCTGTTTGAAAGAAAATGAGAACGGTAAGTCGGGGGGGGGGGGAGGACTAGAAGAGAGAGAGAGAGGAGAGAGAAGGGAGAGAGAGAGAGAGAGAGAGGAGGAGAGAGAGAGAGAGAGAGAGAGAGAGGAGAGCAATGGAGAATGGAATGAAAACTGTTTATTTGGCTCCATCCCCTACTGTTATTTATGATGGCACTTTAACAACGAAGAAAAGTAAAAATACATCAATATAATGACAGACTCCAACATCTTTTGACTATGGAGTAAGCTTACAACAAACATGTAATTCAATATAAAAATTCACACCCTTTAACTGCAGTCGTACGCCTTTTAAATGAATTATATGAATAGTCTTCATTATAGTTTTGTTTACTATTAGCCATTTGTAAGGCTACATTAGATAGGGGGGAGAGAGAGAGAGAGAGAGGAGAGAGAGAGAGAGAGAGGAGAGAGAGAGAGGAGAGAGGAGAGAGACAGACAGACAGACAGACAGACAGACAGACAGAGCCAAGAGAGAGAGAGAGAGAGTGAAAGAGGGAGAGAGAGAGAGAGGGAGGAGAGAGGGAGAGAGAGAGAGAGAGAGAGAGAGAGAGAGAGAGAGAGAGAGAGGAGAGAGAGAGGAGAGAGAGAGAGAGTGAGAGACAGAGAGAGAAAGAGAGAGATAGAGACTTTGTTGAGAGAGAAAGAGACACACAGAAAAGGAGAGAGACAGAGAGGGAGACAGACAGACAGAGAGAGACAGAGAGAAAGAGAGAGTGTTTGTCTAACGAACAGCATGCGTTATGTCTGGAAGAGAAGAGATAAACCCACGTGACCTGTTCTGCTCATCTTGACTTGGGGAAAAGACAAGGAACAAAGGCGGCAAGTTTCAACCGTGTTCTCAATGCATGTGTAGGTGTCGGTCACCTGTCATGTGACTGTCTGTGCCAGTTTTCAAAGGTCAGCTAAAGGTCATCTCCACGTTGCCCTTTGACCTTTATCAGAGGAACACTCTTTTCCTGAACGAATGAATGAATGAATGAGCGAACGAACAAATGACGCTTCTGTTTGACGTGTTTTCACCATAATTAGTGATGTTACATATTTTTTCCCTCGTCTTAGAATTGTTCGTTGTGTTCCCTTTCTTGTTCTCATGTTTTAGTTGTTTTTGTTGTTGTTGTTTTTGTTGGTGGTGCTGGTGGTGGTGGCATTGTTGGTGGTGTTGTGTCTTCTGTTTCTTTTTCTTCAGCTGCTGCTCTTCTTCCTCATCCTCTTCTACCACCGTATCCTCTCTCTCTCTCTCTCTCTCTCTCCTCTCTCTCTCTCTCTCTCTCTCTTCTCTCTCTTCATTCCCTCAAGTATTCACAGACCATCAAATTGTGAGTACAGAAAACACGGGGCAGAACAGCCCATGTCATCATGTTGTAGTCTACAATGTACGAAAATTGTGATGTAGCACTGCCATTAAAAATGCCTGGAACTTTCTAGGATAATCGAGGACCATCACAAATTCTAATTCTTGTACTTTGCAGAGATTTCCGGAATGATGACGTAAGTTGCGCATGCGTCATTTAAAAAACAAACTTCACATCAACTTAACAGGTGCCAGGCAAAACCCCAAGACACGAAGTCTGCAAGGCTCTGTGTGGAATGGAGCTCATTATACCCTATCTTCACCACGAACTAAAGTGTGTGTGTGTGTGTGTGTGTGTGTGTGTGTGTGTGTGTGTGTGTGTGTGTGTGTGTGGTGTGTGTGTGTGTGTGTGTGTGTGTGTGTGTGTGTGATTTTACGCGCATTGAACATTTGTGTTTTCGATTATTTCTTTCCAGATTTATTTTGTGCTTCCTTTCATCCTTCCGCGTGGTTTTTACTAAATTGCCAATGCATATTTGAGAACAATTACAGAATCTGTATTTGCAGAATAAAGCGACGTCTTGTTCATTTCATTTCATAGCAGTATTTTTTTCTCAATCTTTTAAAAAGAAAACCTCGTGGTGTTGGAATCACATTACGTTTGAAAAATCAAGCAATCGATACGTACATATTTTCATAAACTTGAATCTTGAAAAAGTAGACCTCGAGATCTTGAAATCGTGTTAATTTTAAAACGATCAATTAAGCGACATGTACATATTTTCATAAACGTGGCCAATTATACAATTAACATTCGGATAGCCTGACGCTCTGAAAGAAAAGTTGTTGCCAGGGGTGCATGAATTGACCAGGTATCTCCTAGTTCATCTATCACCTATGGCAATGGCTTTAAGACCCTCGTCTAGCTCTCCCTCTATTGACTAGTACGTGTTTGCCTGGTCATAAACAACCGGCCTTTCTGACAGACCACTGATAACGCTTGCCCCGTCTCCTTCTTCCTCCTCTTCTTCTTCTCTTGATTTTCTTTTTATCGTGTTCTTGTTCTTGTTGATCGTGTTCCTCTTGTTCTTGTTCTTCTTCTTGCTCCTCCTCCTCCACCTCCTCCTCCTCTTCCTCTTCTCTCTCTCTCTCTCTCTCTCTCTCTCCCCGTCCCATTGCTCCGGTACTTGGTTACCCTCCCACCATTGAAGAATTTCACTCCCCTAAGTAGTGTCGTATCACTTCAACAGGATGCCCGCCCCGGTGTCGAGGGTAATACGTTACCCCCCACCCCCACCCCCACCCCAATCCCGCTACCCAATCTTCCACCTCTATTTCCTCTGTGGCGTTCTCTCCTTACCGTCTCTATCGGTTTGAGAATAGAGACTGCTTTTGTTCTCGGTGGAGTTCACGTTTTAGAGAGGGGGAAAAGGGTGACAGAAGGTTAGAGTGGGTTGACCTGTACAATCCTTTTCACGCCTGGAGGTGAGAAAGGTCAGGGGGTGTGGGTTAGATACACGGCCTGTCCTCAGTCAATCAGTCTACACTGTACGTGATTGGACAAACATACCCCCGTCTTCGACAGCGTTTACATAGACTTCTACTGCCCCAAGAGGGATGCCTGTACCTGTAGTGTCAACACTTTAAAACAAACAGAACCGTTAATAGGCCAATGTGTCCGGAATTACACGAGGGTAACTCTCACTTTTAAACCCAGACGCTCTGTATCAAACACTAAAACATTACATTTCAAATCAGAATGTCCATCTGAAACTATACGTACAGATTTGCGTGGAGAATGACAGTTGAAAAAGCAACTAAAAAAAGTGTGGTGGTGGGGGGGGGGGGGGGGGGGGAATAAGAGGGTGGGAGGGTCCACTTAAAAATTCTTTTTTTTTAAAAGGCCGGGGGGGGGGGGGGGGGGACACAAAGAAAGATGGGAGAAAGTGCAAAAAAAAAAGGAGGTTGGGGGACAAAATCAAAAAACAAAAAGAAAAACAAAACAAAAACAGAAAATAGTGAGTTGGTGTCTCACATGTTTGTCAAAACAGAAGCAACAAGAAAGATCTCACTCGTGTACGAAGTTGGTACGCGTTACCTCAACTATGTGTGCTTGTCGTCAACAAGAAGGAGAAACCTTACGCAGATCATGCACCAGACTGGTAACATCTCAGCTACTTTCAAAGTGAGATAACTGCAAGCGAAACTGAAACATATTTTAAGAATGATTCTTAGTGAGTCCGCCAAAAACAAAAAACAAAAAAACTATAAGACATGTTGAAAAATGTAAAGTTTTGCATGTTGGCAAAAACAATCCAGAACATGAATACAACATGAAAATAGTGGTGGAAATAGGCTGGTACAGAAATGTGAGGAAGAAAAGGATCTGGGTGTAATCTTTGATAAAGATTTACTTTTTGATACTCACATTCAAAAGTGTATAAATAAAGCAAACCAAATGATTGGATTAATAAAAAGAACTTTTATTTACCTAAATAAAGAAACGTTTTTAAAGTTATATAAAGCTATGGTTAGACCGCATCTTGAATATGGCAATATAATCTGGTACCCACACTTGAAAAGACAGTCAATAGCAATCGAAAGAGTACAGAGAAGAGCTACTAAAATCTTGCAAGAATGTACAAACATGTCTTATACAGATAGATTAAATTACTTAAATTTGCACTCTTTAAAAGGCAGACGTATTAGAGGGGATTTGATTGAAGTGTTCAAAATATTTCACCAGCAAACGGACATACAGTGGGACTATTTTTTTGAGACTGTTAAAACAGATAGAACAAGAAATTCGGAAGGCAAAATATTTGTTAAGCAGTTTCATACTAATATGGGGAGATTCAAGTTCAGTAACAGAGTTATTGCTAACTGGAACAGTTTGCCAACTGCACTTAAATTTGCTAAAAATACTAACGTTTTTAAGAATTTGCTGGATGAAGACTTGAAATTTAAAGTACAGTTTAGAAGCTTTGATGAATAAGAAGGAAAATTTATATTGCATGCATTTGCAACCCTGTCATAAAAGTAAAATAACACGAGGGGACATTGAAAGGCTTAACGGCCTATGTATTGATTACGTCCCTACACACTACTACTACTACTACTAAAACACGACGCGTTTTCACCTCTTAGGTCTTCTTCAGGCCAGAATAAACAACATTCATGACAGTGAAAACTAAGAACGAGCAATCATGTGCCTTCTCGCATTCGGCGCGAGATGGGCGTTGACCATGCTGACCGAATTCTCACTGAATGCGCGTAAAGCAGACGGTACTTTAGTGTGTATTCATTGCTCAGAAGGGGGAGGGTGCATTACTATATTTCTTTACAGAAATCGCATTTTCTTTCCAAATACACTTACTTTGCAGTGGATTCCATACTCGGTGCATTAATCACAACACGCATCTTTGTGGTTAATCGACAAAAGTGCCGACAATGAACGCAAACTACTCTACATGGGATTGCTGTAAGGATACAGTTCTGCTGTTAACGTAGGGGGCCCACACACATCACACCAAACGCAGGACATGTAGAACTGAAAAAGTCGATGATAATAATCATAATGTGTGATGTCGAAGTGTTTGTAGCACAACGTCTCCACTGCAGGGGCACCGTTTCCATGCCACACCTCTGTTTTCACCATATTCTCTCTCCGCTTACACTGGCAAGCTGGCTGACGGGCCATTATAGGTCTGTTCCAGAATAGGATAATCAGGGGGAAAATAACGCATGTCTTTCCTGTTCAAACAGAGTGACCTTTTCTCGGTTTATAGGACAAGCAAAGAGATCTGGAGATCAAATCTCAGACATGAAGTGCTGTCAACGATCAGGATATCGTCTGCCTGCAGGAAAGGCGCACCGTGTCACACCCATGTTTTGTCTGTTCTCTCTCTGGCTGTGCTGTGGACTGATGAGGGCTAAATTGCTTTGGGTGTACTGATGGGGGCTAAATTGCTTTAGGTAACTGAGGAGGCTAAATTATTTTGCGCTTACTGATGACGATAACTTGCTTTGGGCGGGCCCACAAGTCCGATTTGTCCTGTCAAAACGGCTGGGTCACTCTCGCTAGATGAGGCTAAAGTGCCTTGGGCTTACTGTGAGGCTAAAATGCCTTGGGCTTACTGATGAGGCTAAAATGCCTTGGCTTACTGATGACGATAACTTGCTTTGGCTTACTGACGAGGCTAAATTGCTGTGGGCTTACTGAAGAGGCTAAATTGTTTTGGCCTGCTCATTATACTAAACTGCTTCGGGCTTACTGGTCAGGCTAAACTGCTTTGAGCTTACTGATGAAGCTAAACTGCTTTGGACTTACTGATTACGATAACTTGCTTTGGGTTTACTCTCGCTGAACGCAAGCTCTAGCACAGGTTTCCTCCTTTGCAGAGTGCCGAACCTTGTCTGCTGCTAAGAAAACACACAGCATTTTTTTCCTTTATCATTCATTTTTCTGTCTCGTCCTCCTTGCCACCTCAGTAGCACTAGACCCACGCCGCTCACTCCAGCTCCAGTTCTACAGCCACTGCCTGGCTTGTCCTGCCACTGCCCCAGCGCCAGTAGTCACAGGGGAGCATCGGAAAATCGGTAACCTACTCACCAGAGGAGGCACTGCTCTGCTGCTGAATTTACTATGTATGTATGTATGTATGTGTGTAGGTATGTATGTGCATGTATGTAGATATGCATTAATGTAAGTACGTGTGTATGTATGTCATATATGTGTCTGTCTGTCTGTGGTCTGTGTGTCTGTGTGTCTGTCTGTCTGTCTGTCTGTCTGTATGTATGTATGTATGCACACATGCATCTGTCTGTGTATATGTATGTATGACATGTATGTATGTATGCATGCATGCATGCATGCATGCATGATGTATGTATGTATGTATGTATGTATGTATGTATGTATGTATGTATGTAGCATGTATGCGTGTGTGTGTGCATGTATGTTTTATATGCATTAATGTAAGTATGTGTGTGTATGTATATATGTATGTATGTATGTATGTATGTATTTATGTATGTATGTATGTATGTATGTGTGCATGCATGTATGTATGTATGTATGCATGTGTGTGTGTGCATGCATGTACGTCTATATGCATTAAGTAAGTATGTATGTGTGTATGTGTGTGTTGTATGTATGTATGTATGTAAAGTATGTATGTATGTATGTATGTATGTATGTATATATGGACACATGCATGTATCTGTGTGAATGCATGTATGCATGTATGCCTATGTATGAATGTATGCATGTTTGTATGCATGTATTATGCATTTACAATCATATAATAATAATAATAATAATAATAAGAACATTTAGTGCGCTTAATCTTAAACAAAAGCCCTAAGCGCTTACAGCAATAAGCCCTAACACACACACACACACACACACACACACCCCACACACACACACACACACACAACCCCACACACAAACACACACACACCACACACACACACACACACACACCCCACACACACACACACACACACCAAACACACACACACACGCACACACCCACACACCAGCGAAGGAGCAAAAATTATGTTTTGAAGAGAGTTGTTTTGAGGGAGGACTTGAAAGAAGAAAGGGCTGTTTGAGTTTCGGAGTGCAGAAGGGAGATTGTTCCAGCAGGAAGGAGCCTGAAAAGTAAAAGAACGTTCACCAAGTGTTCTGGCCCGAAAACGAGGATCTGCATTATGCGAGTGTCAGAGGGAAAAGCGAAGCTGTCTGGAAGGAGTATAGGTCGACAGAGTTTAGAGAGGTAAGATGGAGCGAGGCCATCCAATGCCTTGTAACAGAGCAAAGAAAGTTTGTACTTGATGCGTTTTTCAACAGGAAGCCAGTGCAAAGATTTAAGCAAGGGGAAACATGAGAGGTTTTCGGAGATTTCGAGACAAGGCGAGCAGCATTATTTTGGACTTTCTGCAATTTTGCAAGAAGATTCTGTGGACAGCCCGCAAGAAGAGAATTTTCAGTAGTCAAGTCTTGAAAGAATGAAAGCAGAAACCCGAGTCTTGGTGGCTTCTTCAGACAGAAGGTGGCGCACAGAACTGATTCGCCGAAGCTCCAAGTAGCAGGCACGGCAGAAAGAAGAAATCTGATTTTGAAAGAGAGTGTTGATCAAGTACAACGCCTAGATTTCGGCACAGTGGTAGAGGTCTGAATGAGAGAGGTACCAAGTTGGACAGAAGAAGGGAAAAGAGATTGTAGACATGAGCCGTTTGGGAGAATGAAGATCAGTTCAGTTTTGTCATTGTTTAACTGAAGTTTGTTGCAAGTCATCCATGCCTTTATGTCAGAGATGCGAGCGGTGAGCGATCGATGATGGAGGAGAGGGGGAGAGATGTCACCAAAATTAGATTTGATTGTCATCAGAGAAACATGGTGTGAAATGTCATGATGGGCTACAATGTCAGAGATGGGTTGGGTATATAGAACAAACAAATGGGACAAGGACAGAGCCTTGGGGAACACCATAATTCAAGTCAGCAGAGCTTGAAGAAAAACCATTGACAGAGACAATTTGGGTTCGACCAGAAAGGTAAGAATTAAAACCATGCCAAAGCGTGAGAAGAGATGCCAAAAGTATGTTGAAGTCTAGTGAGGAGGGTTGGAGTGATCTATGGTATCAAAGGCAGGCGGACAAGTCAAGAAGAGAAAGCAGTGAAAACCTGACCATTATCCAGAGCAGAGAGAAGATCGTTTATTATTTTCAGCAGAGCAGTTTCTGTACTGTGTCCAGTGCGATAGGCGGACTGCATACGAATAGAGCAAGTTGTTTGGTCAAGGTGGTTTTGGAGTTGGAGAAGTGCTATCTTTTCAATTATCTTTGAAAGAAAAGACAAGTTTGAGACAGGTCGATAATTTTTTAGGTTTTCAGGGTCAAGAGAGGGTTTCTTCAAAAGAGGTCGGACAACAGCAGCTTTCAGTGCAGGTGGGAAACAACCAGAAGTGAGATTCTATTATATGTGTTATATCTGATGTGTATTCATTTACATCTACATATACACGGTAGAGTGTGTATGCATATATCGTATTGCAGTAAAATTAAACAAACAAACAAACAAAGAAAACTTGAATCCATGAATACATACAAACTCTGATCCACTGCGCTTTGTGACTGCAGGGTCTCTATGAATGCAGGAGAGAACAAAGGGACGGGCATGGAGAGGAAGCACAGACAAGACGTTTGGGGCAGGGGTTGTGTGTGTGTGTGTGAAAAACTACTGTAATTTCAAGAAGATTTGGGGAGGAGGGGGGGGGGTGTGAAAAAACTGCTCTATCTTACCTCTTACACCAGTGTTGCTTGACGGACTGAAGGCATGCGGAGGGGAGGGGGGGGGGGGGCTGCCGGGGGGGGGGGGGGGGGGCTGCCCGTTTTCGCTTCTGAAAAGACAACAAGGAAGGCCGGTTGTACAACATGCATCACGGCATTCCTATACCATGTTGCTGCGTCTCTCACCTGTCATGTGACCGCTGCTTGACTCACTGGTTGGGCCCGGGGTTCAAGGTCAGCTGAAGGTCAGGTCTCGTTCTTCTTTGGTTTGTGTTGACGGGATCGTGCTGGATTGATGTGTTCTTATTTTCTCGTGTTTTGTTGTTGTTGTGTCAATGGCGTTGGTCTTGGATTTTCTCGTTGTTTTTGTGCTGACGATATTGTTGATGATGCTGTTGTTGTTTTCGTTGTTGTTCTTGTTGTTGTTCTTGTTGTCGTCGTCGTTGTTGTTGTTGTTGTTGTTTTCTTCTTCTTCTTTCAACTATCATTGTTGTTGTTGTTGTTGTTTTCTTCTTCTTCTTCTTCTTCTTCTTCTTCTTCTTCTTCTTCTCTTCTTCTCCTCCTCCTCCTCCTCCTCTCTTCCTCCTCCTCCTCCTCCTGTTATTGCTTGCTGCTGCTGCTGTCTGTTGTTGTTGCTGTTGTGTTGTTGTTGTCTTCTTCTTTCTTTCTCTTCTTCTTCTTCTTCTTCTTCTTCTTCTTCTTTCTTCTTCTTTTTCTTCTTCTTCTCTTTTTTTTTCTTCTTCTTCTTTTTTTTCTTCTTCTTCTTCTTCTCTGCTATGTTACTAAAGCAAAGACATGATCCACCTACCCCTTTCACCAGTCTCTCCTTCACCGGGCCCACAATTATACACGTTAACCTCCACATTCCCATCCCTCCTCCACCTTTTCCCCTCCGTCCACCAGTTATTCAAAACTCCCCCCCCCCCCCCCCCATACCATCTTTGCGATGGTCGCACCAGAGAACTTTTTTCCTGTAAATATCTACTTTATATCGCCTCAGATCTTTGTCACAACTTTGTGTGTATGTGTATGTCGGGAACAGCTGGAGCCAGATTGTGAAGACGAATTTTAGAAAAAGAAAAACTACACAGAAGCTAGAAAAGATAAGAGTAACAGGACAGGTGGGTTGAGAAGGGACACGTGGAGTCGTCGATGTCAGCGTGGTGGCGCCACCTGCCTGACACCAACAGGAACGAGTGCCTACAGCCTGTCTGTGAGTGCCTACAGACTGTTTGTGAGTGCCTACAGACTGTGAGTGCCTACAGACTGTGAGTACCTACAGACTGCCTGTGAGTGCCTACAGACTGCCTGTGAGTGCCTACAGAGTGCATGTGAGTGCTTACAGACTGCCTGTGAGTGCCTACAGACTGTGAGTGCCTACCGACTGTCTGTGAGTGCCTACAGACTGTGAGTGCCTACAGACTGGCTATGAGTGCCTACAGACTGTGAGTGCCTACAGACTGCCTGTGAGTGCCTACAGACTGTTTATGAGTGCCTGCAGACTGCCTGTGGTGCCTACAGACTGTTTGTGAGTGCCTGCAGACTGCCTGCGAGTGCTTACAGACTGCCTGTGAGTGCCTACAGACCTAGTGACAAGGTGAGAGCTGTCATCACCATTACCAAAATGTCTTCTTCCACCTACACCTACGCTCTGCAGCTGGCACTATAACCGGTGAACAGCACC
>CM031608.1:50857060-50874560 GCA_018398815.1 Conus ventricosus | reverse complement strand
TAATAACATCACAGCTTTCTTGCAAAAATACAAACTGGAGAGGGGTCCTTCGGTGCTACATCCTGACCATAACGCAGAACGAAAGCACATGCAGTTTGCAAACTACCAGTTATAAAGTAGGAAAATTGTTCATGATTTAATATAGTGACAACAAACAGTACATGATCAAAACGTAACGTTTGAAAAACTTAACCAAAACAATTGAAAGGTGAAACGAAAAGTAATAACTGAGGTCCGACTTCACTGGAGTTAATGACTTGATGTGAATGTTTTTGTTTTCATTTATACATCTATATTTTTGTCTATGCTGGTGATTTTAGATTCTCAATAAATTTAACAACTACTGTATGGTCAGCAGATCAGTGTATATCAAAACAACAGACAGCTAAAACACAAACATAAATGAAAGGGGGAGGAGGTGTGTGGGTTTGGGAAGATAAATGGGGTCTGGGCAATGGGGAAGACATTACAAGAAACTGGACGATTAGATAATGTACAGGATGATTATCCAGTATTAGAATAGAACATTTTCAATTCATGTTTTCCCCAAGCTGACTCAACATCTCAAATGTTAACACGTAATGAGCGCTTCCACGGATAACATGAATCTTATTTATGCACAATGAAGTAAAATGCATTCATCTGTCAATTTCGAATTACAATGATTTCTTTCTAATACGTTGCAGATGGAGAATTTAAAAATAATCCGAACTCTAAATAGTTCATAAACTTACTAGGGTGTCCTAAACTTAAAAAAAGGAGGATGTATTCGACTTAGCATGGAAACAACGGCTGCTAGTGTGTTGGTTGGTTTTCAACGGCTGCTAGTGTGTTGGTTGGGTTTTTTTTACTAGTCCAGGCCTTCGTTTATAATAAACGAGGCAGTTCAGTAACATTTGGTATATCGTTTTCTTATTTCACCAGCTTTTTCATTCCCAGAAAGCTCATCAATTCCTGTTTTGCACGACACGAAACTTCTTCTGGATGTGTGACGCAAAAAAGAAGCCTAGAGCTGAGGGTAGGATGCATACTACCTGCCGCCCAGACCAGACCAAGTGAGCATTGCGAGACTGAGGACAGGGCACTCCAGACTCAAACATCACATATTCACAAAATTCCGCACTGGTGAGTCTCCAGGGTGCCCATGCGGTACAGCCCTCAATGACTGTGGAACACTTCCTGCAGGACTGTCCAACACATCAAAAGCTAAGAGCAGAGACCTGGCCAGCTGACACTTCGACGATGGAGAATATCTATGGATCTCTGGAGGGCCTCTGCCGTACAGCAGCCTTCGTCAGTGCCTCTGGGGTTCCTGTCTGAGTGTACGAAGATGAAGAGCTTAGGGAGTCCTTAGGGTAAGTTCACGCTAAACCTGACCATGGACATAACGTGGGGAGGATAAGTGTTGTCACCTTTTGGTACTTAAACGTCCATTGCACATTTTGAGGATATTGATTATTTACACGTGTATGGTCGGACTCCATACACGTGAGCTGCTGCCGGCGGCTGCTGACAGAGACAGATGGAGAAGGGAGGTTGCGTCTGCGGTCCTCAGGTTTCCCCAACGAATACTTCTGTAGTTATGGGCCTGAGGTGAGGTGAGGTGATTACTCCGATTAGCTCTCTACCACCCGCACCCCACCCCCTTTTTAGGCGCTGGCTGGCTGTGTGCCACTGTTAATGTCAAACTGTCCACTGTGAAGAGCACACACGATGGTTCCCAGGTGGGCATGGGCTTCGCGAAGACAAGTGAGTCGAACAGCAAACAACGAGCTGTCTCAGGATGGTTCTTCTCTGAGAGGGCGGCCCGGTGCATCGGGCACGTCCCTCCTGGCGTTCCGTCACTGCGATGCTGGGAAGTTGTTCACCCATCACCTATCATCTATCACCTATCGCCTATCACCTATCACTATCGCCTATCACCTATCACCTATCCCGGCGTCCTGAAGACCGTTGGGGTGCCACAGAAGACTTTGCAGCCAGCTTCCTCCACTCCTCCCACTTCTCAGACACTCTTCGGCAGTTTGCTGAGTGTGAGGCCAGTCCATGCACTGATTTTGTCCTCCTTTCTCTCTCTCTCTCTCTCTCTCTCTCTCTCTCTCTCTCTCTCTCTCTCTCTCTCTCTCTCTCTCTCTCTCTCTCTCTCTCTGTCTTCCTCTCCTTTGCCTCCTCGCATTGTTCCTTGTAGAATGGTTTTAGCATGCCGTGTTAATCTTGATACATGACCATACCATCTCATTTTCCTTTTTTTACTGTGGACAACAGGTCTTCTTATGGTCCAATGGCTTGCCGTATTCTGGTCTGGACCTCCAAGTTGGTAATGTGGTCTTTGTATCAGATGCCAAGGACCTTGCAGAAGCATCTCATATCTAATCCTTCTCCCTAGTTCAGCTGTCAGAGTCCACGTCTCACAGGCATAGAGAAATATGGCAGTCTGATGTTGGAACTGATTGTAATGTTTCTGTCATTTCAGATGGGTCTTAGTCTGATGTTGGAACTGATTGTAATGTTTCTGTCATTCCAGATGGGTCTTAGTCTGGCTAGTGCTGCTGTCGTTTGCGCAACTCTGGACATCACTTCAGGTTTGATACCTCATTTGAAACAATTGCCCCGAGGTACTTGAAGCTCTGAACTGTCTCTAGTTTTTCTCTCTTGATAACGATGGTAGCGCTGACGACCTGAAATTATAAGCACTTTGTCTAATGCTACAGAACATTTTGTCAAGGCGCTCAGCTGGGTTGGCTTGTTCCTGCTCTCCTGCTAGCGTGTCGATGTCATCGGCAAAGCGTAGGTTTGTTACTATCCTGTCACCAGTGCTTATTGAGCCTTGATGTCCCTCCAGTGCGTCAGTCATCATTCTCTCCAGGTAAATGTTGAAAAGAGTGGGTGAGAGTAAACAGCCTTGCCTCACTCCGGAAGTAGATTGTGACCTGCAAAAGCGAGCGGGTCTCCCCCCAGAAAGGCGACTGATGGGTTAGTGAGGCCAGACACCCATCCTGTCTGTTAGTGAGGCCAGACACCCATCCTGTCTGTTAGTGAGGCCAGACACCCATCCTGTCTGTTAGTGAGGCCAGACACCCATCCTGTCTGTTAGTGAGGCCAGACACCCATCCTGTCTGTTAGTGAGGCCAGACACCCATCCTGTCTGTTAGTGAGGCCAGACACCCATCCTGTCTGTTAGTGAGGCCAGACACCCATCCTGTCTGTTAGTGAGGCCAGACACCCATCCTGTCTGTTAGTGAGGCCAGACACCCATCCTGTCGTTATGAGGCAGACACCCATCCTGTCTGTTAGTGAGGGCCAGACACCCATCCTGTCTGTTAGTGAGGCCAGACACCCATCCTGTCTGTTAGTGAGGCCAGACACCCATCCTGTCTGTTAGTGAGGCCAGACACCCATCCTGTCTGTTAGTGAGGCCAGACACCCATCCTGTCTGTTAGTGAGGCCAGACACCCATCCTGTCTGTGTGTCTCTAACCCGCTCTGCCATCTGTTTTGTGTGCAGTGCACAAAGCAAAAAGCTGCTGACTGGGGGGCTGGCAGGCACTGGCTGAGTTCAGTGAGAATGGTTATCGTCAGCGCTCAGGCTTGAGAGAAGAGAATGACGTGTGCACAATTTTCTATTCAGCAGCTGTCAGCAGCTGTCTGCAGCTGCCCGGGGCGAAGAGAAGTGTGTTGATATGAACCGAGAAAACTAGCTCCAGACACGATCCAGCCCCTTCCCTCGTTACTCCGTGTCACGGGCAGAGCACGTCATCAAGAGAAGTAAATAGGGTTCCGTCGATAAGCAAAGGAGAGACGAAAAGAACACATTATTTTGTCCAAAATGTGCTTGTCTGTGACGTATTTTTGCTTTAAAACAACAACAACAACAAACCTTACTTTGCACCTTGTTTTTGCGTGTCTACATTTATTTTCAATTGCTTTCAGCAATTTATTTACACTTCCTCTCAGTAATCTATTTTCACTTGCTGTCAGTGATCAATCTCTATTTCTTTTCAGCCAATTTATTTTCGCTTTCTTTCAGTAATTTTATTTGTTAATTGCTCTCAGTGACGCTGCAGGCTATTTCATCCCTGTAACTGAGTCGAGCGCATTTTTCACCCCACTGTCACTTGCGTTCCCATGCCTCCAGCACATGCTCGATGCAATTATATCCTTGAAATTTTGAAGCGGTGCTACATAAGTGGAAATTCTTGTTTTCTTTCTGTTTTCTTTCCTTTTCGTTTTTTGTTTTTTTGTTTTGTTTTTTTTTTTTTTTTTGTTTTTTCGTTGATCGGGCGTGTAGACTATTCAGCAGCAATGGAAATTTGTATTGTTTGTTTTGCTAAGAAAAGGAAACCACGTCATCCATTCCAATTGTTCAGTCGAGGAAGCATCTATGGGGCTGGTTATTTTCATCTCTTAATACCAGTATCAAGTTCCATGACAGTAAGGGTTATTAAGAGCTTATAACTGGAGCAACATTCTGTCGATTATCACACTTTTTTCTCAAAAATATGACAAACACACACACACGCAGCGCGCGCGCGTGTGCGCACGCCCGCACAACACAACACACACAAACCAACCAACACACACCACACACACCACAACACAACACACACACACACACACACACACACACCACACACACACACACACACACACACACACACACACACACCACACACACACCACACACACACACACCACACATGTGGGAATCGTGTGTAAGTTGTTGTTGTCATTGTTGTTTAATCTTTCTCTGCGAGTATTTTGAAAATCCCGGTCAGATCTTACAGTTAGGTCATCCTTACAGGACTCTTGTACAGACTGGCTCTATGCTGATGGTAATGTACAGAACTGGCTCTATGCTGATGGTAATGTACAGAACTGGCTCCATGCTGATGGTAATGTGCCTCTGTACAGAACTGGCTCTATGCTGATGGTAATGTGCGCTCTGTACAGAACTGGCTCTATGCTGATGGTAATGTGGCTTGTACAGAACTGGCTCTATGCTGATGGTAATGTGTGCTTGTACAGAACTGGCTCTATGCTGATGGTATGTGCGAACTGCATTGCGGATGTTGTATGTCAAACGGCTTGCTGTGGTTGCACACAACTGGCCTGTGATATACTACTGCTCGTATGCTGGGTAAGTGACGCCTGCAGCGTGAGGTAACATCACGCTGATGCTAGCGTAAGTTTTTCAAACGGGTTTTCCGTTTTAACCCCTTCATTGGGGTTTTTTCTCAGCTTGCCCGATAATTTTTCTTGAATGAGGCGGGGACAAGGAACCCTTTTTGGGGCCTTTTTCGTTTTTGGTTTTTTTGGGGGTTTTTTTGTGGGTTGGTAAAATCGGCCCTGTAAATTGGGGCGGAAAAAATTTTTTTTGCAAAAGGAACAAAATTGCCCGGGAAGACTGGGGGGGAAAAACCCTTTCGAATTCCCTCGTTTTTTAAAGGCTGGGGAAAGGAACCTCTTCAAAATGGAAAAACACGGCCCAAGGGTTTTGGGGGGACAAAAAACCCAAAAAAAAAAACCCCCAAAACAAAAACCCCCAAAAAAAACACCCAAATCACAAAAACCCCCAAAAAAAAACAACACTTTTTGGGGGTGGGTCAAGGGCCCCTTTCTCTGCGGAAAAAAAAAAAAGTCGTTTAAAGTGGTAAAGGAATCTAGTCGGGAGGGAAAAAAAAAGGGGGTTTTAAACTGGCTTGAAAAGAAAGTCCTGTTTTGGAAAAAAACCCTTTTGTAAGGGCTAAAAAAAGGAAGTGGCTGGGGGGAAGGAAACCTTTTTAAGATGGCGTGACAAAAGGCCTTGCTGAGGATGGTAAAAAACCTCTGTAATGGCGGCTGAAAAAAAATTTTAGGTTGGTAACAACTACTGTGTTTAAGGGGTGGGGGAAAGGGGTCCCGGTAAAGGGTTTAAAATTTCCTGCGTCGAAATAGGGGCGTGACAAGGACCCCTGGGGAGGTAATGGATAACAACTACTGGTTGGGGGGCGTGAAAAGGAAGCTGCAGTGGGTAAAAATTTTTTTTACGGTCGAATGACCTGAAAAGGAAACCTGTACGGGGTTTAATGGTAACAATTTTTTCGTTGAGTGGGTGAAAAAACTCTGTTTGGGTAATGGTTTTTACGGTTGAATAAAAGGGGCATGAACCCCTGGGTGAGATAAAAACTACTGTCTCGTAATGATGGCGTGGGGGGCCCTGAGGTGATGGAACAAAAGCTGGAAACCCCCTTTTTCCGGTTTTGGGGTCTTCCGGGGTGGCAAGCGACCTAAAATAAGATTGCTCCCCCACTGCCCGGGGTTGGGGGGGGGCCCTAGGTTGGGTGTGGTTTTTGTTTTAAAAGATCCGGGAAAGTCGGCGCGGAAGTGAAAACCATAAGGGAGAGGTTTGGGGAAAATGAGTAACAAATACAAAATTTTTTTTTTCCCCCTTTTCAGTTGTATAAAAGGGAATGAAAAGAGAGAAACTCGTTTCTTTGTGGTTGCCGCCTTTCGTCGCGTGTTATGCTTTTGCCCCTTGGGACACTGGCAAAATTTTCCCCGCTTGTTTCAAAGTGAGGGTGAGCGTAGGTGAAAAGGGGAAAAAAATTTTTAAAGTAATTTTTTAAATAACTCCCCCCGATTTAATGGGAAACAAATTAAAAACAAAAAACCCCCACGTTTCGACCTCTTAGGTCTTTTTTCAGGCAAGAGAAAAAAATTTTCACAATGAAAAAAGAAGAAAGGGCCTCCTTCCTTTTCCAAATTTAGGGGAGGATGGACTGAAGAAAAAGAAGAACGGGCATCATTGCTTCTCCCAAATTCGGGTAGGATGGGCGTTGAAAGAAAACAGGGGCCTCCCTTGCTTCACCCGGGTAAATGGACTGAATGAAAAAGAGAAACCCCTCAGTTTCAATTTAGGGGAGGAGTGAATAAAACGAAGAAGGGAAAACACTGGCCTTTCAAATTTCGGGAGGATGGGTTGAATGGGGCAAACGGGACACTGGCTTTCAACAGGGGGAGGTTTGGAGTTGAATAAAAAGAAGGGACACTTGCCCTTCCCATTCGGGGGAGGATGACTTGAATGAAAACGAAGCGGGCCACCTTGCCTTTTTTCCAATATTTTTGGCGTTGAAGAAAAAAGGAAGGGCCTCATTCCTTTCCAAATTTGGGTTTTGGTGGGATAAAACGAAAAAACGGGTTTGCTTTTAATTCAGGGGGGGGGAGTTGAATTAAAAAAACCCTTTTATTGCTTCTAATTGGGTGGATGGCGTTGAAATGCGGAAAAAGGGTAATTTCCTTTCCCCAAATTGGGAATGGGGAAAAAAGAAGAAAAAGGGACCTTCCTTAATTAGGTTTGGGGGACTTTGGAAAACGGAAGGGATTTGCCTTCCAATTGGTGGGGGCGTTTTTGGAAAAAAAGAACGGGCATCATTGCCTTCTCCCTTTTCAGGGTAGGAGGACTTTTAAGGGGAAAAAAAGAAGGGTTTTTGTTTTTTGGGTGGATGGCGTTGTGGGGGGTTTGTTTTGGGTGGTGGGTTGTGCGGGGGCCCTCATTTTCCTTTCCAAATTCAGGGTAGGTACTTGAATGAAAAAAGAAAGGGCCACATTGCCTTTTTGGGGGGGGATGGTTAATGAAAACGGAACGGGTTTTTTTCCCTTTCCAATTTTAGGGTAGGGGGGCTTTTTAAAAAAGAAGGGGCCTCACGTTTTCCCAAATTGGGTAGGAAAGGAGTTTGAATGAAACGGAAGGGGGGTTCCTTCCCTTTTTTTCAGGGTTTTTGGACTTTGTGAAAAAGAAGAAGGGCCCATCATTGCCCCTTTCCTTCAGGGGTTTGGTGGACGTTTTTTTTGAAACAAAAAAAGGGCCTCCGCCTTTTAAAAATTCGGGTTTAAAGGGCGTTGAATTTTTTTTTAAAACGTAAGTGGGTGTGTTTTTCCCCCTTTGGTAACCCAAGCTGAATAAATGGTCCTCAATGGGCCCGCCAGGGAAAGCTGAATGATAAACAACCGTAAAAAAGTTCGTTTTTTTAATTATTCCGTGGGTTTGATAAATTTGTTTTTTTTGTCCCCAAAAGGGTTTTCTTGTGGGAAAAGCTAAAAACGAATTTTGTTTTTGTTTGAAATTTGTTTGTCCCGTTAACCGGGGACTACGTTTTAAAATACTTTTTTTTTTTTTTTTAAAACCGTTAATTTTTCTTTTTTATTTCATGGGGCCTTCCGACCTTGGGGGGGGGGGGGGGGGGGGGGGTTTGGGAAAATAACCCGTTTATATGGGCCCTTCGGCATTTTGTTTTTTTTCACTGGTTTTTTTTTTTTTTTCCTTTTTTTTTATGTACCCTCTTCACGTTCCCCTTTAGAAATGCCCCGGTTCCATTTTAATAGATCATTTTGTTCTCTCTCTTTTTTTTCTCTCTCCTCTCTTCTCTCTCTCTCTCTCTCTCTTCTCTCTCTTTCTTTTCTCTCTCTCTCTAAGGGTGCACAAAATCACGATGCTTTCTTGCCACCGCAAGCGTCTTTTATCTGACAAAAACCCTGCTTTATGATGATTTTCCCGTTCGTACACGACAGTATATTGAAAAAATCTCTGGGTGTCGTTGATGGTAAGTTTTCTCAAAATACTTGATCCCTTGCGTGCAAACCCCCTGATGTGATTTTGAAATTTGAAAGAGATCAACATTTTTCATGTGATCTGAGAGTTTACAGAACAAAGGTTTTTAACAAAATTTCCTGTGTGTTTTTAGAAGATGTATTTTACAGGGTTGCGTGAATGAGAGTGTTTGTTTGTTCTGTTCGTTTTAATGACTTGCGAGTTGACTTCAACGCGGTGACAGCCCTGATATGGCCCTTTGCGGTCGGCTGGACTATAAGCAACATTATCTCTCTCTCTTATCTCGCAAGGTCAAAGGCGTGCATTGAACCGGCCAGTCTTCATACAACTGATGGAAATAATTCATGTTTCAATTAAGGTCAAGGTTACAGAAAATCTGCCGAATGTGCTGATAACACGGGTCAAATACAAATCGTGTGCACGTGGAATCTGCACACGAAAGTCAAGCATAGCCTGAAGCTTTTCTTCTTTAAACAGTTAAGCTGTTTAGCAATCTCGTAAGTGTTAAAAAGAGTGAACACTGTCATATACGAAAAATAAATAAAGTAAAATCCAAAACGTAGAGGAAAGAAATCAGTAAAGAACTTTTACATTACAGAAATCTTAGGGAAAGTAGAAAAAAGATAGTCTATGGTACCCTGTTAGCCTGTACCCATAGTCAACACAGCGCAGGCCTCCAAGGATGGTACAGGGCTGCTCTAAAGGCAGGTGAAGACAGTGCTTCTCTGGGTCCTCCCCAGCACCTTCGGGTGTTTCTTTTTCTTCTAGCTAAGAAAAAAAAGCAGGAAAAAAGGTGTGTTTTTTTTCTTTCAAAACCCCTCAGGAAAATATAGAGAAATGCAGAAAAATGCGGTAAACACGTAGCGCAAGCGGAGAAACGAAGAGAACAGCAGGAAATAACACTAGGGTTAACACAAGCAAGGAATGGGTTAAAAGGAAGAAGGGAAAGATTGTGAAAACAGGAGAAGGTAATTAAAAGGGTGGAAAGGAGAAGGGGCAATGGCGAAAGGTTCGAAAAAGAGGAAAAGCGGGACGAGGTTACTGTAAGCGTGAGAAAAGCAAGAAAAATAAGCAAGGCGGGGAAAAGGCAGGGAGAGAAGAAAAAGGAACTGGGGAAAAAAAGGTAGAAAAAGTAAGAAAAAACATAGAGAAACGCAGGAATTATCTGAAAAGGTAGGACCTGCCGGAAAAGCTGTGACAAACAAAAAAGGGAACTTCAAAGGCAGGATGCGAAGAAAAATAAAAACAAAACAAAACAAAACAAAACAGGGAAAGGTAGAAACCACAGGAAAAGGTAGCTGGAGAGATAGGAATGCAGGAAAAAGTAAGACAAACAGAACAATATCGGAAAAGCAGGAGAACACAGGCCACGAAATAAGGGGGTAAAAACAGGAAAAGTCAGAAAAGTAGAAAAAGGTCGAAAAAACAGAAACGGTGACTAAGAGGGTAGGAAAAGCAGGAAAACGTCACTGAAAAGGTAGGAAAAGCAGACAGAGTAAGGAAAGTTGGGAGGGAAAAAGGAAGAGTAGAAAAAGGCAGGAATAGCAGGAACGTTAGCTGGAAAAGTGAGAAAAGCAGGAAACTTAAGACACGTGGGGAAAGAGTAGGTAAAGATGGAAAAGTGACAGGAGTAGAGCATAGTAGGAAAAGAGAAAAACGTAAGAAAACAAGAGTAGGAGAAGCAGCAAAAGTAAGAAAAGTTAATAAAGGTTTAAAAAAAAAAAAGCAGGAAATGTCAATTAAAAGGTAAAAAAAAAAAAAAAAAAAAAAAAAAAAAGGTGAGACATGTAGAGAAAGGTTGGAAAATCAGAAAAAGGGCAATAAAAATGTGGAAAAAAAGACAAGGAGATAAAGGTAGGGGAAACAGGAAAACGTAGCGAGAGCAGAAAACGTAGGAATAGCAGAAAAAAAAGTAATAAAAAAAGTTGGGGAAAGGGAAAGGTAAGAAAAGAAGAAAAAGACAGAAATATCAGAAAGGAGAACTGAAAAGTTTGAAAAAGGGAGGAAAGATAGCAAAAGTAGGACATCAGTGTCAAAACTAGAAAAAATGTTACTAAAAAGGTAAAGAAAAAAAAAGAAGAGAGGGAAAGACAGCAAAAGTGAAAGAAAGGTAGGAAAAGCAAGGAGAAAGGTAACTACAGAAGTAGGAAAAACAAGAATTGCCGTCCCAATGAAAAGGTAGTGAAAAGCAGCAAAGCAGAGGACGGTAGAGAAAAGTCAGAAAAACGAAAAAAAATAAATAAATAAATAAAAAGAAAGAAAAGTTGGGGGAAAAGGAGCATTGGAAAATATGGAAAGGTATGAAAAGGTAGAGCAAGAAAATCCGTGGAGAGGTAGAAAAAAACGGGTGACAGATTTGAAATGTTGGAAAAGGTATGAGGAAAAACAGGACAAGTAGGAAAGAATGGAGAGAGAAGTAAAGAAATATAGAAAGGCTGGGAAAGCGTAGGAGTAGGGGGAAAAATGGGGGGAAAACGGAGGAAAAGTAAGAAAATGTGGGGGGAAAAGAAACAGGTTGAAAAAAAGATGGTACGGTGGCAAATCAGAAAAGGTGGGAAAAACCAGGAGAAAACAGGAAATCCCAGACAACAATAGGGGAAAGTAGCGTGGCCAGAAACACACACACACACACACACACACACACACAGTGGCCGATGTGTACGTGCTCGCTACGCAGTAAAGAGGCGGTACGGCGAACAGCAGTGGGTGTAGTGGGAAAGTTTCCCCTGGCTCCCTCCCTCCCTCATTCTCCTCACTGACCCTCCACCTCTCCTCTCCACCTGCAGTCCAGACCCTTCCCCTGTCTGTCTGCCCCTACAGTCGCACAGACAGCCTCCTGCTATAGCGGTGCGTGGAGTTTAGAAGGGTTCACACACCGTGTTTATTGCCCCCGGCTACAAATGAAACAAAACCATTACAGGGTATGCCGATTCTAGAATCCTATTCCTGAGGGTAAACGCGTATACCGATTCTGGAATCCTTTTTGCTGAGGGTGTACACAGTATACCGATTCTGGAATTATTTTCGCTGAGGAATTACACGGCACACCGATTCTGGAATCCATTTCTTGAGTGTTTCCACCTGTCTTATTTATTCTTACTGTCGATCAGCGTCCAGTTTGTCAAACCTGGCAAGATCCAATGGACACTGAGATAGTAACAGTATCTCTTGTCGCACGTGCACTAATGAGGGGGACGGTGGTTCTCGTGGTGTCCCTTTAAGTTCAAACGTCAGGGTGTGAGGTCATAGGAAACGAACCCAGGAAATTTTGTTTTCTGAAAAATATGTTTGAAGGGAAGGGGAGGGTGTGAAAGAGGATGGGGGTGGGGTCAAGTGGGGAGAGATGGGGGAAGGGGGACAGAAGGGAGAGAGCAGTGAGGGGGGGGGGGGGGGGGGGGTTACTGAATAGCTCAGTTATCTAAAATGCCCATGTGGCATTCCAAAGGGGGCGTTTCCTGAATACCCAACGTGGAAAGTGGAGTTTTAGTAGCCCATGATAATGTGTTGTCGTTCTGAGGATGCAGGTCTCTCTTCCCCTTAACAAATGCCACCCGCATTTGGCAGTCTTTTTTAGGGGGGGGGGGGGGAGGGGGGGGGGGGGGGGGGGGGGGCTACGGATGGTGTGGTGCTGTGTGTATTACTGTCCGACTCTCACTTTTAAAAGTTTGGATGCGTGTAACCTACACACACCCACCCAGCCAGGCAAACACAAGTTAAGTTTCTTTCTTTTATATGCTGGATGAACCGTCAAAACATAAACACATATCAATATAAATCGGCACAAAATCAATAGATGCCACCACCAGCACGCTTCAACCGTCGCTCACAAAGCTGACAAATCATAGTCTTCACACGGCAAGCAGAGCCGCTCACAAATACAGTTCGAAGTGGAGTCCCACAGGGTACACCCAAACAGCGAACTACCGACCTGACGGTCCATGTTGTCGTGACAGAGAGTCCTGAGGCCCTTTACTACACAAGTCTACTACTGACCTGGTGGTCAGCCTGTCCACGTCTCCACATACCTATCGCTCATTTTTGTCACTAGCAGTCACTCTTCACATAATACATTTCTCTAGAATGGGGGAGGGGGGGGGGGGGATGCCCGTAGATAATGTACTAAGTTTCAAGACAATGGGTTCATTACAATAGAAAGATTCCTCGATTAGCACCATGGATGATTACATTGAAGACAATGGGTTCATTACAATTGAAAGATTCCTCGATTAGCACCATGGATGATTACATTGAAGACAATGGCTTCATTACAATAGAAAGATTCCTCGATTAGCACATGGATGATTACATTTAAGACAATGGGTTCATTACAATAGAAAGATTCCTCGATTAGCACCATGGATGATTACATTGAAGAAATAAATTCCTCACGTAACCCTTTTAAAAGTACCAAGAATACAATTATTACATGCATACAGATAAGGGAACGATTTCCGTTTGTCCCTTTTTATCAAGAAACAAATATTTTTATTTTCCATTTTGTCATCATTGACGTATCCACAAAGAGGGATCAGAATACATTTTCCAATAATTTATACACAATAATTTTCATTCCTCACTTCCAGAGCTCACCAACACTCACATCATTATAATACTTTCGGGAAAAGATAAACAGCGTTTTTATTTTCAATAATACATTTATTTAATTTGATCACATTTCCCGATCACCTATAAATGTACGCATTCTCTCTTCAATTCACTCACTCCATTCTTCTCATCCACCTCTCGACTCACACATTCACTAACCACAACTTCCTACTGTCACCCTACGTCTCGTCAAGTCTTTTCAATCACAAGATCAGTCAAGGGAATAATTACATATTTTAGGCTTTCACTAAGAACTGGAAATTAACGACCACCTATAGGAAAAACCAACTCCATTAGTACTAACCCTAACTTCCATTTAACTGATCAAACATACTGATTACCACCAACACTAAGTTGCGAGCCTCTCTTCGGCACCGTGGGGATGTTTCCAGACCGGTAAATCTACAGAGACTGAAAGGAAATCCTCGCTCACCTGACAGACAACAAAACGCAGATGAGTAGCTGTCAGGGTAAACAGGTCAACAGGTGGAACAGGCAAACTTTCGCCACCTCAGAACTGTCCCCACAATTTGGGACGGACAAAAATTGTCCGTCACAGGGGGTGGAGTTTTCATCTTCTTTATTGCTTTTTCCCCCAACCCCCCTTCCGCTCATAAAAAACCCTTGTCTGTCTTTTTTGTGCCTTTCTCTCTCTCTCTCTCTCTCTTCTCTCTCTCTCTCTCTCTCTCTCTCTCTCTTCTCTCTCTCTCTCTTTTTTTTTCTCTTACTAAACATGTAGAAAATCGATATCAAGTTGTTCTTCCTTGGAAAGGGCAATGAAGACAATGTTTAAGCTTACGTTTGGGGATTTTGTTTGTGCTAGAGTCTATGCCTTTGCGAGTGCTTCTAGATCTGTAGTGTAGTGTTAAGGGGGCATCCCCCCCCCCCCCCTCTCCCACCTGGGATAGTTTTTTTTCTGTCTGCCGTATAGACTGAGACGAGCATTGACGTTGAACCTGAATATAACCAAACCGCAAACAACACAGGCTAAATGCATGGTATCAAAGTTATTCATGACCGAGCAGCCCAGACAGCTGTACAATAATCTTTTCTGGAATATTTCAGCATGAACTCTTTAACAGTAAACGTACTGATCTTTTTTAAGACAGTGTAGTGTACACCTTATGATACAGAAAAGTCTCATCTTTGGGTTGTTTGTTTGTTCTTTGTTTGTTTGTTTGCTGTTGTCTGTCTGTCTGTCTGTCTGTTTTATTGTTTGTTTGTTAGTGTAGTTTGTTTGTTTGTTTCGCTGAGTTACTCTTACGTCAGCCACAGTCACGTTGGGCGGTGACTAGCGTATGTCCTGGGACTGGAATGTCGACAATTAAAAGCCATCCATTCGAAAACATCATTTGTTTTGTTGTTGTTGTTTTTGCTGCTGCTGCTGCTGCTGCTGCTGCTGCTGCTGCTGCTGCTGCTGCTGCTGCTGTGCTGCTGCTTGCTACTACTGCTGCTGCTGATGATGATGATGCTGTTCTTGCTGCTGCTGCTTCTTCTGCTGCTGTTGCTGCTGCTGTTGCTGTTTTCAACTAAATAACAAGAATTTATATTTGTTGCGTATCTTAACACATAAAACAGCAGCAGCAACAATATGTATTCATTGTTATGCTCGCAAGTTAATACTTGCAACAAATACATACATGAGTTTACACATAGATGATGCATGTATTTCATGAGGAAATGTACGTAGTTATGTACTACGCTTTTAATGCATGACAGCTAGAAAGTGTACATTTATACACACAAATTTTCCATTCGCACGCATGGACACACACACACACACACCCCACACACACACACACACACACACACACACACACACACACACACACACACACATACACATTCACACAAAAGCACGCACGCATGTACGCACGCACACACGCACGCAGAGAGAGGAGAGGAGGAGAGAGAGAGAGAGAGAGGAGAGAGGGAGAGAGAAGAGAGGAGAGAGAGAGAGAAAGGGGATATTGCTGCACAATACTTATTTGTATGTATACCTATACATGGATACATACATACATGCTTATTACACATACATGCATACATACAAAAATGATATATGCATACATACATGCATATATACATTACATATGCACATGCATGCACAAATGCATACCCCGAGCCTACATACATACATATATGCATACATGCATACATGCATACATACATACATACATACATACATACATACATACATACATACATACATAGTCGTGCGTAAAAAACATACATGCAGACAGATAGACAAACATACATACATACATACATACATACATACATACATACATACATACATACATACATACATGACTTGACTTGACTTGACTTGATCCCTTAGACGTCGGTCCGTGGGGGCACCCCTGAAGCAGTGACAACCATCCTTCTCCATTCCTCTCTGTTCTCTGCCCTCCGCAATGTATTTCTCAGCCGCAGGCCTGTCCACTCCGTGATGTTATCCTCCATCTTTTCCTTTGTCGACCTCTTCGCCTTTGTCCTGGTACTGTGCCCTGCTTTATTGTCTTGGCAAGGCTGTTGATCGTGTGATGTGTCCATACCATTTCAATTTGCGTCTTTTTACTGAGGTTAGGAGATCGAATATGGACCAATTTCATTCTCGATGCGCTTTTTAACTTCCCATTGCTGATGTGATCTCTGTATGAGATGCCAAGGAGTCGTCTGAAGCACCTCATTTCCATTGTTTGGATCTTTTTCTCAAGGTCTGATTTCAACGTCCATGACTCACAAGCATACATACATACATACATGCCAGCATAAAAACAAAGGTACAAATATCATTCTAACACACACACACACACACACACACACACACACACACACACACCCACACACTGACTGACTGACTGACTGAAACCAGTTTATTGTCAGATTAACTCAAGGTTGTACTGACAACACACACACACACACACACACACACACACACACACACACACACACACACACACACACACACCACACACACACAGAATGAATGAATAAATGAACGAATGAATGAATGAATAAATGAATTGATTAATTAATGAAGGTTTATTCATTAAGACCTTTGTCCCTCATGAAGGGGGTACAAAGTAGAAAATGTACAAGGTAATATCTGCGACATTAGAGATCACTAGACTCTCTCCGTCATGACATCATTACAGGACGCAACTGAAATGCTTTGTATAAATAAATCGCTAAATTTCTCACAATTCTGCCGTTTCTGAAGCTAAAGGCATACTTAAGTCATTCTGATGACTGTAATATTTTTGCGGTGTACATCGCGTTCTTAAATCACCTAATACAGGACAACACAAAACAAAGTGCAGTTTATCTTCATTTCGCTTTTTGCAAAGAGGACAACGTAATATGTCCCAGTGTGTTTCTTATGACAATATTAATGTGCAGCGATTTCTGAAATACCACATCGAAACCTTGTCATTACAGTTTTCAGATGTTTGTGTAAATATGTTTTCAAATACGGCTTGACATCATGTATAGTGCAAAACGTCCTTTAAAATATCTTTAACTGTTTTAACATGGGAAATTCCAGTCTTGCCATCGACATGAAATCAGTCATTCTGATGACTGTAATATTTTTGCGGTGTACATCGCGTTCTTAAATCACCTAATACAGGAAACACAAAACAAAGTGCAGTTTTCTTTCATTTCGCTTTTTGCAAAGAGGACAACGTAAATATGTCCCAGTGTGTTTCTTATGACAATATTAATGTGCAGCGATTTCTGAAATACCACATCGAAACCTTGTCATTACAGTTTTCAGATGTTTGTTGTAAATATGTTTTCAAATACGGCTTGACATCATGTATAGTGCAAAACGTCCTTTAAAAATATCTTTAACTGTTTTTAACATGGAAATTCCAGTCTTGCCATCGACATGAAATCAGTCTGTCTTTAAATTTATGTTAAAAGTGTTTAAATTCTGAACTCCTTGCGTGCGTGCGTGCGTGCGTGCGTGCGTGCGTGTGTGTGGTGTGTGTGTGTGTGTGTGTGTGTGTGTGTGTGTGTGTGGTGTGTGTGTTGTGTGTGTGTGTGTGTGTGTGTGTGGTGTGTGTGTGTTCTGCTTTCGTTCTTTGCCCCTCTGCATTCTTTCTTCCCTTCTCTCTCTCATATATTTCCCTCCTTTCCCACCCGGTGTCCGAAACAGAGAAGGGAGGCACATATACACGTCAGTACCGTCGCAGCGGCCTTGAGCGTTCCCAGTGAGGGCGGCAAGAGGTTGTTGTGGAAAAAGGGGAGAGAGGGAAGGAAGGGAGGTAAGGGAGCGGGGACTAGAAGGGGTTAGATAGGT
>CM031608.1:50837060-50852060 GCA_018398815.1 Conus ventricosus | reverse complement strand
GTGTGTGTGTGTGTGTGTGTCATTCGTCCAGCGTGTAATTCGACAGTTACAGTAGTTTATAAAGAAAAGAGACAGGCATGCAAAACCAAGACACTACAGTTTAGGCAATCTAGAGTGTAAGTCAGCTTCTTCTCCTGTAAAATCTGCTTCACCTTGAATAATTGGGGGACCATCTCATTACTCCCCGGCTCGTTACTCCCCCGGCTCGTTACTCCCCCGGGGGATTTTTAAAAGAACCCTAACCCTAACCCTAACCCTAACCCTAAAGCTCGTTACTCCCCCGGCTCGTTACTCCCCCGGGGGATTTTTAAAAAGAACCCTAACCCTAACCTAACCCTAACCCTAAAGAGCCGGGGGAGTAACGATACGGGGGAGTAATGAGCTGATCCGGAATAATTGGGAACAAGACGGATCTTTGAAAGAACTAGCAGGCACAGAGGAAATCGTTTCCAATCACTTTCAGCCGGTTGGTTTCTTTTTCTTTTACTTTGTTTGTTTGTCTGTTGTTGTTTTTTGCGTGTTTTTCTTTTTTTCTTTTTTTCTTTTTTTGTGTTGCCTTTTGTTTCGTGTTGTCCCCATGCTCCAAAAATATCAATGTCCTCAGGCAGGCAGGAAGGGAGCTCCACATTCTTACTGTCCTTTTTTTATTTCACAAAGAGCACCCTTCTGATTCAAAATGGCGACGGTCGTCGGTGTATTAAGTCTGACCTCATGAACCGCGGCCATCGACCCCTGGAGTCCATGGCCTGGTAACAGTGTGTCCTTAACAGCCTCAGACAAACAGGACGTTGATGCCACCATACACTCTCCCTGAGGGCTTTAACTAACTACCTACCTACAGCGTAATGTAGAGAGAAGGGCTGAAAGTGGGCGGAGAGAGAGAGAGAGAGAGAGAGAGAGAGAGAGAGAGAGAGAGAGAGAGAGAGAGAGAGAGAGTTAGTGGACTGAGCCAGTTTTTTCACATCACTGTTTCACAAACTTCGGGCAGCGGCCCCCACCAAAATTTGTTGTCCGTTGTTTCTGTTTCATCTGTTCGGTTTAATTCTACATCTCTCTCTCTCTCTCTCTCCTCTTCTTCTCTCTCTCTCTCTCTCTCTCTCTCTCTCTCTCTCTCTCTCTCTCTCTCTCTCTCTCTTGTCTGTCTGTCTGTCTCTCTGTCTCTCTGTCTGTCTGCCTGCCTGTCTGCCTGTCTGTCTGTCTGTCTGTCTCTCTCTCTCTCTCTCTCTCTCTCTCTCTCTCTCTCTCTCTCTCTCTCTCTCTCTCTCTCTCTCTCTCTCCTCTCTCTCATTCTCTCTCTCAGTTTTTTTTTTACAAGGAGTAATGTACAAGCAGTCAGCGATCATGTTCAAAGTTTCTTTCTTTTCTTCCTAAATCCATCATTAATTTAAACTATGTTAATCGGCTGATCACAGTTGCATTTTGAAAGAGGGCGCTCAGAATTTCAAACCAAAACAAATTATACCAATCCAAGGACAAAGATAGACAAGGCAAGCTGAATACTTGACAATAACATCATTGCCATTATCATCATCATCATCATCGTCATCATCTCATCATCATCATCATCATCATCATCATCATCATCATCACCATCATCATCACCACTAACACTGTTGCCACTACAACCATGCTGTTCAAGAAACCTCTAACCCTTCTCCTTTCTCCCCTTTCTGTGTGTAGACCCATTAATACCACAACTATTATTGTCATGTTATCACAAAAAGTGGTAGTAATCCTCTCTTTATTATTTTTTTCAATATTTTGTCATTATCATATTATCATTATTGCTGCCATTATCATTATCATCGTCATCACTGCTATGTTAACCCGCGTTGTCTCCTTCCCAACGGCCTCGTTTTCCTTCAACGCCCTTCTTGTTCGTTTCTTCGTTTTCATTGTCCTGAGTGTTATTTATCTTACCTGAAGAAGGCCTAAGAGTCGAACGCGTCGTGTTTTGTCTTGTAATTTGTTTGTCCCTGTTAACTGGCGGATTTACTTTAAATTGTTTTCAAAGGTATTCCAATTTCCGCCTGTAGTCATCTCCTGTGACAACAGCACTGAAGACGACAGTCCTGGCAGCAGGCCAAAACTCGTGGAAGGTCACAAATGATGTCAGGAAAAAATGCGTACGTTTAAAACTACCGGCATGGATTTGGTACGACCGCGTTTAACACATTGATTCTTAGCAAGCTTTAGCACGACTTTTTTTTCCCAGAAAGCATTAAAACAAAGAAAGATAGGTACTGATTGAGCAAAGCTTGTAACACCGACTTTTTTCTGTAAGCATAAAACAAAGAAAGGTAGACTATTGACAAACAGTACTGAAAATATTTTTTGAGCACGCACTCAAACAAACGTCATCGAGTAAGGGCTGTGAATGATGATTTTTTTTTTTTAAACAACAACTCTGAAAAGGTTGCGGATTGTTAAGCAACAGCTTGCTTTAGATCAAAGAAATATTTGAAGCAACATTTTAAAACTGACATGTGACTGACGTCATGCTTAATACAGGTTTGTTATTATGAAATTAAGGCAATAATCTGAAGCAACAACATTTAAAACTGACGTTTGACTGACGTCATGCTTAATACAGGTTTTAATATCGAGCAAAATGTTTCGGAATGACTTTCTGAACGACAGCAGTGAAAAACATATTCATTTCTGCGAAACATCTTCAAAACTGACGTTTGTTTTGTTCAAGCGTTAAAAAAGGTGTGAGCAATGTGATTATTTTTAACAAACCTGGTCGTAAAAACCAGCGATCTTTTAATGACAGCATTGAAATGAAAACTGTTCGAACAACCTGCAGTAACAGCCGTCCAAACGCAGACTGCTGAGAGACAGCATTGAAAACTGATTTCCTGGTGAAGCACAGAAAAGTCGATCGTCTAAAAAAAAACAGCATTGGAACCTGATTTGGGAGTGAATGCTTGAAAAAGTGTAAAGCAGCAACATTAGAAACAGTGTTTGGAGGGAGATTTGAAAATATAGTGTAGAACAGCACTGAAAACTGATTTGGACTGACTTCATTGAATAAAGTATAGAACAACAACTCTGTAAAGTGATTTTGGACTGACTTCATTGAATAAACTATAGAACAACAACACTGTAAAGTGATTCTCGAATGACAGCACTGAAAAAAAGTAGAACAACAGCACTGGAATCTGATTTTACGTTAACAATATTGAAAATAAAACAACAACGATAATGTAGTAGAACAACAAAATTAAAAACTGTATTTGGAATAACAACATTGAAAAAACAACATTGTGAATTGATGGTGGGGTGAACATTGAAAACAGTGTTGAACAACAGCGCAGAATATTGATGTTGGAGTGATAGCAGTGAAAGACGTCTTGAACAACGGCATGAAAGCTGATGTTAGGAGTGAAAGCATTTCAAAATGTGTAGAACACCAACAATCTGGAACACTGATTTGGGAATAAAAGGCATTGAAAAACAAAACGTTGAACGACAGCATTGGACACTGGAGTGGTGGCACCAAAAGAAAATGTGTAAACCGATCAGTGAGGACGTGGTGCACCAAAAGAAAATGTGTAAACCGATCAGTGAGACGTGGTGGCACCAAAAGAAAATGTGTAAACGTATCAGTGAGACAGCACTGGGGAAACTGGGGAATGACAACGTTGAGAACTGTATTTGAACTGACTGCGTCAACCGCAAAAAAAAAAAAAGGTTAGTGGAACAACTGCATTATAAATTGATTTTGCAATGGCAGTACTGGAAAAAAAGGAACTACAGCATCGAACATTGGAGAAAAGTGTCATACAACAACAGTATTGGATACTGACTTGGCACTGAAGTGTTGAGGAGGTGTAGTTGAACAGCAGCATAGAGAAAGATTTTGGAGTGACGGGTATTATAAAACACAAAAAGTGTTGATACGGCAACATTGAAAAGGGGAGACTACCGACCGGACTGACAACAGCATAGGAGTGTGACTTTTGAAAAGGAGGACTACCGCCTGAGTGACAGCATAGGAGTGTGACTTTGAAAAGGAGGACTACCGCCTGAGTGACAGCATAGGTAGTGTGACTTTTGAAAAGGAGGACTACCGCCTGAGTGACAGCATAGGAGTGTGACTATTGAAAAGGAGGACTACCGCCTGAGTGACAGCATTGGAGTGGGAGTAGTGAAAAGGGAGACTACACGCCGGACTGAAAACATTGAGTTGGACCTTGAAAAGGGAGACTACCGCCCGACTGACAGCATTGAGTCGGACTATTGAAAAGGGAGACTACCGCCCGACTGACAGCATTGGAGTGGGAGTAGTGAAAGGAGACTACCGCCCAACTGACAACGGCCTTGGAGTGGGACTTCAATTTCGGCACAGACAGCGTGCTAGAGGCTGTTGGAGGAGGGGTTCCGATGTAAGGGGATGCGGACTGCGTGCTAATAGGGCTACATACATACGAGGAAAACGTTGTGATCATTTCCAACTTTGTGGGTCAGTGTGGGTTTTCACGGTTTGGTGACATTGGTGACTGTGTGAGCGGATTCAGAATGGATAATGTGGTTCCTGTCTGCTTTGGCATGATAATGGTAAGTTGATCTCTCTCTCTCTCTCTCTCTCTCTCTCTCTTCTCTCTCTCTCTCTCTCTCTCTCTCTCTCCATGAATTAAAGAACGCACGTATGTGTGTGTGTGCGTGTGTGCGTGCGTGTGTGTGTGCGTGTGTGTGTGTGCGTGTGTGTTGTGTGTGTGTGTGTGTGTGTGTGTGTGTGTGTGTGTGTGTGTGTGTGTGTGTGTGTGGTGTGTGTGTGTGTGTGATTCTCATTTTCTTTCTTCGCGTGGTCCCCCACCCCATGCCACCGTATTTATTTTTTAATCTTTGCCAAGTAATTAATGTAGTGATGGAGGAATTGTCAGCCTGCACTTGTTTTCCCCCCACTACTAACTAATTCAACATAATATTGTTTGTTCAATCAGTGGGGAATTGCATCTCTTTGTAGATCCAAGGAAATGCTGTTCTGTACTTTTCTTAGCTGCTGACTGCACTTACGTGACTGACAATGCTTGGATTAGTACACAATACAGCTGACACTCTATGGACACCTTTAAGCCCCCCTTGTATCCTCAAATGGACCCTCAAGCACTGGCTTAACCATTTTTCCCAAATTTTATACCGTTTACATAATGAAGTTATTTTTTTCGGCAACATATTTCCTTACCACTCTTTCTTTTCGTTTTATTTTTCTACCCTTTTGTGCCGTTTGGTGCCAAGGGAGCACCGACACAATCAGCCGTGCCTCCCTGACGAGTCCGATCCAACGGACGAAAGGCCTCAGAGCAGGCGATATGAAGTGTTCTGTCTTCAAGAGGGATTACAATGGTTTTCTTGTGCTTCTAGTGGAGGATTTTGTTGTTACATTTCCGTGGTTTTTCATTCTCATTTTCTTCTTCCCTGCCCCCTCCCTCCCTCTATTTTTTTAAAAATCTTTGTTATGTCATTAGTGTAATGATGGAGGAATTGTTTGCCTGTACTTATTTTCCCCCGCTACTAACTAATTCAACATTTATTGTATTGTTTGGTCACTCAGTGGGAGATGCATCTCCTAGGAGATCTAAGTAAAGACTTTTCTGCACAATTCGTTGCTGCTGTCAGCACCTACGTGACTGACAATGCGTGGGCTATTGAGCAGTAAAGCTGACCACTCGGACTGTTAACACCTTTTGCCCTCCCTTGCATCCTTCCATGGATCCCAAACACAGGCTCAAAGATTTTCTTCTACATTGTACACTGTTTCCATAATGATTTGAAGCTGTTCAGCAACTTATTTTCTTTCCACACTCTTTTTGTTTTTCTTCTCTACCCTTCACGGGCTGCTTTGTGGTGCTGCTGGGTTCCGTTTACTAAATTTTTAGTGATGAGAACACCACAGAATTACAGACTGGGGTGTATCTCCTCTTGATGCCAAGGGAGCACAGACACAATGAGCCATACCTCCCTGATGAGTCCGATCCAGCGGACGAAAGGCCTCGGAGCAGGCAATATGAACGGTTCTGTCTTAAGGATGGATTACCATGGTCCTCATATGCTGCTAGTGAGGGATTTCTAGTTGTATTATCTTTCCCTGATTTTTCATTCTCATTTTCTTTCTTCTCCTGCCCGCCGCCACCACCACCACCACCACCACCCCCCAATTCTTTTTTTGTATTGAATCTGTGCCAAGTCATTCATGTAATGATGGAGGAATTGTTAGCCTGCACTTGGTTTTTCCCCCACTACCAACTAATTCAACGTATTATACATATGAGGATGGAACATTCACCGTTTTGGTCGAAGACCACATGACAGGGTTTTTACTCTGAGTATTAGAGAGATATTCAGTTAGCGTAGGAAACTTGATTGTTTGCTTCCAATATGACAGTACAGTAACTAGAGTGAGGAAACTTGATTGTTTGCTTCCAATATGACAGTACAGTAACTAGAGTGAGGAAACTTGATTGTTTGCTTCCAATATGACAGTACAGTAACTAGAGTGAGGAAACTTGATTGTTTGCTTCCAATATGACAGTACAGTAACTAGAGTGACTTGATTGTTTGCTTCCAATGTGACAGTACAGTAACTAGAGTGACTTGATTGTTTGCTTCCAATATGACAGTACAGTAACTAGAGTGACTTGATTGTTTGCTTCCAATGTGACAGTACAGTAACTAGAGTGACTTGATTGTTTGCTTCCAATATGACAGTACAGTAACTAGAGTGACTTGATTGTTTGCTTCCAATATGACAGTACAGTAACTAGAGTGACTTGATTGTTTGCTTCCAATATGACAGTACAGTAACTAGAGTGACTTGATTGTTTGCTTCCAATGTGACAGTACAGTAACTAGAGTGACTTGATTGTTTGCTTCCAATATGACAGTACAGTAACTAGAGTGACTTGATTGTTTGCTTCCAATATGACAGTACAGTAACTAGAGTGAGGAAACTTGATTGTTTGCTTCCAATGTGACAGTACAGTAACTAGAGTGACTTGATTGTTTGCTTCCAATATGACAGTACAGTAACTAGAGTGACTTGATTGTTTGCTTCCAATAGACAGTACAGTAACTAGAGTGACTTGATTGTTTGCTTCCAATATGACAGTACAGTAACTAGAGTAATGACAGTACAGTAACTAGAGTGATGACAGTACAGTAACTAGAGTGATGACAGTACAGTAACTAGAGTGACTTGATTGTTTGCTTCCAATATGACAGTACAGTAACTAGAGTGATGACAGTACAGTTAACTTGAGTGATGACAGTACAGTGACTAGAGTGATGACAGTACAGTGACTAGAGTGATGACAGTACAGTGACTAGAGTGATGACAGTACAGTGACTAGAGTGATGACAGTACAGTGACTAGAGTAATGACAGTACAGTAACTAGAGTAATGACAGTACAGTAACTAGAGTGATGACAGTACAGTAACTAGAGTGATGACATACAGTAACTAGAGTGATGACAGTACAGTAACTAGAGTGATGACAGTACAGTAACTAGAGTGATGACAGTACAGTGACTAGAGTGATGACAGTACAGTGACTAGAGTGATGACAGTACAGTGATAGAGTGATGACAGTACAGTGACTAGAGTAATGACAGTACAGTGACTAGAGTGATGACAGTACAGTGACTAGAGTAATGACAGTACAGTGACTTTGAGTGATGACAGTTCAGTGGACTAGAGTGATGACAGTACAGTGACTAGAGTAATGACAGTACAGTGACTAGAGTAATGACAGTACAGTGACTAGAGTAATGACAGTACAGTGACTAGAGTGATGACAGTACAGTGGGCTAGAGTGATGACAGTACAGTGACTAGAGTGATGACAGTACAGTGACTAGAGTGATGACAGTACAGTGACTAGAGTGATGTCAGTACAGTGACTAGAGTAATGACAGTACAGTAACTAGAGTGATGACGTACAGTAACTAGAGTGATGACAGTACAGTAAAATAGAGTGATGACAGTACAGTAACTAGAGTGATGACAGTACAGTGACTAGAGTGATGACAGTTTCAGTGACTAGAGTGATGACAGTACAGTGACTAGAGTGAGGACAGTACAGTGACTAGAGTGATGACAGTACAGTAACTACAGTGATGACAGTACAGTAACTAGAGTGATGACAGTACAGTGACTGAGTGATGACAGTACAGTGACTAGAGTGATAGAGAGGCACACGAAAGACAGACACAAGTTAGTTAGAACAATAAGAGTCAAACCGTTAACCATGACCAAAAGTTAGTTAGAACAATAAGAGTCAAACCGTTAACCATGACCAAAAGTTAGTTAGAACAATAAGAGTCAAACCGTTAACCATGACCAAAAAGTTAGTTAGAACAATAAGAGTCAAACCGTTAACCATGACCAAAAAGTTAGTTAGAACAATAAGAGTCAACCGTTAACCATGACCAAAAAGTTAGTTAGAACAATAAGAGTCAAACCCTTAACCATGACCAAAAAGTTAGTTAGAACAATAAGAGTCAAACCGTTAACCATGACCAAAAAGTTAGGTTAGAACAATAAGAGTCAACCGTTAACCATGACCAAAAAGTTAGTTAGAACAATAAGAGTCAAACCGTTAACCATGACCAAAAAGTTAGTTTAGAACAATAAGAGTCAAACCGTTAACCATGACCAAAAAGTTAGTTAGAACAATAAGAGTCAAAACCGTTAACCATGACCAAAAAGTTAGTTAGAACAATAAGAGTCAAACCGTTAACCATGACCAAAAAGTTAGTTAGAACAATAAGAGTCAAACCGTTTAACCATGACCAAAAAGTTAGTTAGAACAAAAGAGTCAACCGTTAACCATGACCAAAAAGTTAGTTAGAACAATAAGAGTCAAACCGTTAACCATTGACCAAAAAGTTAGTTAGAACAATAAGAGTCAAACCGTTAACCATGACCAAAAAGTTTAGTTAGAACAATAAGAGTCAACCGTTAACCATGACCAAAAAGTTAGTTAGAACAATAAGAGTCAAACCGTTAACCATGACCAAAAAGTTAGTTAGAACAATAAGAGTCAAACCGTTAACCATGACCAAAAAGTTAGTTAGAACAATAAGAGTCAAACCGTTAACCATGACCAAAAAGTTGTTAGAACAATAAGAGTCAAACCGTTAACCCTGACCAAAAGTTAGTTAGAACAATAAGAGTCAAACCGTTAACCATGACCAAAAAGTTAGTTAGAACAATAAGAGTCAAACCGTTAACCATGACCAAAAAGTTAGTTAGAACAATAAGAGTCAAACCGTTAACCATGACCAAAAAGTTAGTTAGAACAATAAGAGTCAAACCGTTAACCCTGACCAAAAAGTTAGTTAGAACAATAAGAGTCAAACCGTTAACCATGACCAAAAAGTTAGTTAGAACAATAAGAGTCAAACCGTTAACCATGACCAAAAAGATAGTTAGAACAATAAGAGTCAAACCGTTAACCATGACCAAAAAGTTAGTTAGAACAATAAGAGTCAAAACCGTTAACCATGACCAAAAAGTTAGTTAGAACAATAAGAGTCAAACCGTTAACCATGACCAAAAGTTAGTTAGAACAATAAGAGTCAAACCGTTAACCATGACCAAAAGTTAGTTAGAACAATAAGAGTCAAACCGTTAACCATGACCAAAAAATTAGTTAGAACAATAAGAGTCAAACCGTTAACCATGACCAAAAAGTTAGTTAGAACAATAAGAGTCAAACCGTTAACCATGACCAAAAAGTTAGTTAGAACAATAAGAGTCAAACCGTTAACCATGGACCAAAAAGTTAGTTAGAACAATAAGAGTCAAACCCTTAACCATGACCAAAAAGGGTTAGTTAGAACAATAAGAGTCAAACCGTTAACCATGACCAAAAAGTTAGTTAGAACAATAAGAGTCAAACCGTTAACCATGACCAAAAAGTTAGTTAGAACAATAAAAGGTCAAACCCTTAACCATGACCAAAAAGTTAGTTAGAACAATAAGAGTCAAACCGTTAACCATGACCAAAAAGTTAGTTAGAACAATAAGAGTCAAACCGTTAACATGACCAAAAAGTTAGTTAGAACAATAAGAGTCAAACCGTTAACCATGACCAAAAGTTAGTTAGAACAATAAGAGTCAAACCGTTAACCATGACCAAAAGTTAGTTTAGAACAATAAGAGTCAAACCGTTAACCATGACCAAAAAGTTAGTTAGAACAATAAGAGTCAAACCGTTAACCATGACCAAAAAGTTAGTTAGAACAATAAGAGTCAAACCGTTAACCATGACCAAAAAGTTAGTTAGAACAATAAGAGTCAAACCGTTAACCATGACCAAAAAGTTAGTTAGAACAATAAGAGTCAAACCGTTAACCATGACCAAAAAGTTAGTTAGAACAATAAGAGTCAAACCGTTAACCATGACCAAAAAGTTAGTTAGAACAATAAGAGTCAAACCGTTAACCATGACCAAAAGTTAGTTAGAACAATAAGAGTCAAACCGTTAACCATGACCAAAAAGTTGTTAGAACAATAAGTAGTAAAACCGTTTAACCATGACCTAAAAAGTTTAGTTAGAACAATAAGAGTCAAACCGTTAACCATGACCAAAAAGTTAGTTAGAACAATAAGAGTCAAACCGTTAACCATGACCAAAAAGTTAGTTAGAACAATAAGAGTCAAACCGTTAACCATGACCAAAAAGTTAGTTAGAACAATAAGAGTCAAACCGTTAACCATGACCAAAAAGTTAGTTAGAACAATAAGAGTCAAACCGTTAACCATGACCAAAAGTTAGTTAGAACAATAAGAGTCAAACCGTTAACCATGACCAAAAAGTTAGTTAGAACAATAAGAGTCAAACCGTTAACCATGACCAAAAAGTTAGTTAGAACAATAAGAGTCAAACCGTTAACATGACCAAAAAGTTAGTTAGAACAATAAGAGTCAAACCGTTAACCATGACCAAAAAGTTAGTTAGAACAATAAGAGTCAAACCGTTAACCATGACCAAAAAGTTAGTTAGAACAATAAGAGTCAAACCGTTAACCATGACCAAAAAGTTAGTTAGAACAATAAGAGTCAAACCGTTAACCATGACCAAAAAGTTAGTTAGAACAATAAGAGTCAAACCGTTAACCATGACCCAAAAAATTAGTTAGAACAATAAGAGTCAAACCGTTAACCATGACCAAAAATTAGTTAGAACAATAAGAGTCAACGTTAAACCATGACCAAAAAGTTAGTTAGAACAATAAGAGTCAAACCGTTAACCATGACCAAAAAGTTAGTTAGAACAATAAGAGTCAAACCGTTAACCATGACCAAAAAGTTAGTTAGAACAATAAAAGTCAAACCGTTAACCATGACCAAAAAATTAGAAAAAATAAGAGTCAAACCGTTAACCATGACAAAAAGTTAGTTAGAACAATAAGAGTCAAACCGTTAACCATGACCAAAAAGTTAGTTAGAACAATAAGAGTCAAACGTTAACCATGACCAAAAGTTAGTTAGAACAATAGAGTCAAACCATTAACCATGACCAAAAAGTTAGTTAGAACAATAAGAGTCAAACCGTTAACCATGACCAAAAAGTTAGTTAGAACATAAGAGTCAAACCGTTAACCATGACCAAAAAGTTAGTTAGAACAATAAGAGTCAAACCGTTAACCATGACCAAAAAGTTAGTTAGAACAATAAGAGTCAAAAACCGTTAACCATGACCAAAAAGTTAGTTAGAACAATAAGAGTCAAACCGTTAACCATGACCAAAAGTTAGTTAGAACAATAAGAGTCAAACCGTTAAACCCTGACCAAAAAGTTAGTTAGAACAATAAGAGTCAAACCGTTAACCATGACCAAAAAGTTAGTTAGAACAATAAGAGTCAAACCGTTAACCATGACCAAAAAGTTAGTTAGAACATAAGAGTCAAAACCCTTAACCATGACCAAAAAGTTAGTTAGAACAATAAGAGTCAAACCGTTAACCATGACCAAAAAGTTAGTTAGAACAATAAGAGTCAAACCGTTAACCATGACCAAAAAGTTAGTTAGAACAATAAGAGTCAAACCGTTAACCATGACCAAAAAGTTAGTTAGAACAATAAGAGTCAAACCGTTAACCATGACCAAAAATGTTAGTTAGAACAATAAGAGTCAAACCGTTAACCATGACCAAAAAGTTAGTTAGAACAATAAGAGTCAAACCGTTAACCATGACCAAAAAGTTAGTTAGAACAATAAGAGTCCCAAAACCCTTAACCATGACCAAAAAGTTAGTTAGAACAATAAGAGTCAAACCGTTAACCATGACCAAAAAGTTAGTTTAGAACAATAAGAGTCAAAACCCTTAACCATGACCAAAAAGTTAGTTAGAACAATAAGAGTCAAACCGTTAACCATGACCAAAAAGTTAGTTAGAACAATAAGAGTCAAACCGTTAACCATGACCAAAAAGTTAGTTAGAACAATAAGAGTCAAACCGTTAACCATGACCAAAAGTTAGTTAGAACAATAAGAGTCAAACCGTTAACCATGACCAAAAAGTTAGTTAGAACAATAAGAGTCAAAACCGTTAACCATGACCAAAAAGTTAGTTAGAACAATAAGAGTCAAACCGTTAACCATGACCAAAAAGTTAGTTAGAACAATAAGAGTCAAACCGTTAACCATGACCAAAAAGTTAGTTAGAACAATAAGAGTCAAACCGTTAACCATGACCAAAAAGTTAGTTAGAACAATAAGAGTCAAACCGTTAACCATGACCAAAAAGTTAGTTAGAACAATAAGAGTCAAACCCTTAACCATGACCAAAAAGTTAGTTAGAACAATAAGAGTCAAACCGTTAACCATGACCAAAAAGTTAGTTAGAACAATAAGAGTCAAACCGTTAACCATGACCAAAAAGTTAGTTAGAACAATAAGAGTCAAACCGTTAACCATGACCAAAAGTTAGTTAGAACAATAAGAGTCAAACCGTTAACCATGACCAAAAAGTTAGTTAGAACAATAAGAGTCAAACCGTTAACCATGACCAAAAAGTTAGTTAGAAAAAATAAGAGTCAAACCCTTAACCATGACCAAAAAGTTAGTTAGAACAATAAGAGTCAAACCGTTAACCATGACCAAAAGTTAGTTAGAACAATAAGAGTCAAACCGTTAACCATGACCAAAAAGTTAGTTAGAACAATAAGAGTCAAAACCGTTAACCATGACCAAAAAGTTAGTTAGAACAATAAGAGTCAAACCGTTAACCATGACCAAAAAGTTAGTTAGAACAATAAGAGTCAAACCGTTAACCATGACCAAAAAGTTAGTTAGAACAATAAGAGTCAAACCGTTAACCATGACCAAAAAGTTAGTTAGAACAATAAGAGTCAAACCGTTAACCATGACCAAAAAGTTAGTTAGAACAATAAGAGTCAAACCGTTAACCATGACCAAAAAGTTAGTTAGAACAATAAGAGTCAAACCGTTAACCATGACCAAAAAGTTAGTTAGAACAATAAGAGTCAAACCGTTAACCATGACCAAAAAGTTAGTTAGAACAATAAGAGTCAACCGTTAACCATGACCAAAAAGTTTTGTTAGAACAATTTAGATGTCAAACGTACCATGACCAAAAAGTTAGTTAGAACAATAAGATCAAACCGTTACCATGACCAAAAACTGTCTTTTATTATTACTATTTTCTGATTTAGTGGATGATTGAGTGCGTGTACATTATTTAATATTTGTGCACTTTTCGTTGGTTTTGTTTCATTTCATCTTCACGTACTTTCCGCTTCTCCAGTCAGAAGTTTCTGAGGACCACCAAAGTGAAATTTTGAAATCGTTTCTACGAGCGTTCCTTTAGCGTTGCCATCCCAAACTGTTTGAAACTCACTGCCCTCCCCTCCTCCCCCTCCTCCCCCTCCCTCCCATCCACTCTACCAAATGTGTCTACCTTGCCTAGGTTCAGAATGCATCTAAATAGCTGTCTTTTCATCGAACGTTTTGGTAGAGCCGGCGTTCCAATATGTGTGTGCACAATTTAGTTTTAACAGGAAATTAGTTGTTTAATGTGAATGAATGAAAGAAGGAGTGGTATATTAAAGCGTGATGGGCAGTTCTGCAACTAGAAATACGCCACATATTATCATTATTGTTGTTATTGTTATTGTTCTTCTTTTTTCTTCTTTTCTTCATCCTTATTTCAAATTTTAAAGGATTGGGATAGGTCAACGGGTACAGCTAAAAGATTTTATTAATACGTATTCATATATATATATATATATATATATATATATATATATATATATATATATATATATATTATATATATATTTCACCGCCTGGTTCATTTTTTTTCCCTCTCAATTACTTTTTTGTATTATTTTAACAGTTTTTGTTTCTTTGTTTCTGTGCGGGCGATATCTAATCTATCTATATATGTATATCTATATATTTATACATAAATATATGTATATATATATATATATATATATATATATATTGATTATTATTGATATATTGATATACAGCAAAGAAAGACAAACAACAAGTTGTATCTTCTTTTCTAACTCTCCTCAGAGAAACCTATATGTACGTCTCATCAAAATGCAGATAATATGGACAAGCTAAATGATTCGTGACAAGATTGACATAGGGTATTTTCGTGTGTATAGATATAGTGCCCATTAGAGGGTGGGTATTTGCCCGTGTGTCCTTTTTTACCAGGTCTACTGTGACTGACACCGCGAACGCATTGGGCTCCTGAGTGATGGCGGTGTCATTGATAGAATTATACCTGTCAACTCATCAGTTTCCGGGCACTTTTTATTTTGCAAAACGGTTGTATTGGTGAGGGTGACGACATAGCAGAACGGGGTCAGTGAGTGCAGAATCTTAATGTGTTGGTCGAGTTCCGGTTATTTTTTTCTTATGAATTTGTTTATCCAATCTTAAAAAAATTCAGTTATACACAGGCTTGAAAAACAATTACGTCGGCTGCATGGGTTTCAGTTTCAGTTT
>CM031608.1:50831023-50836060 GCA_018398815.1 Conus ventricosus | reverse complement strand
ACAACGTTTTCCTCCGTATGTATGTAGCCCATTAGCACGCAGTCCGCATCCCCTTACATCGGGAACCCCTCCTCCAACAGCCTCAGCACGCTGTCTGTGCCGAAATTGAAGTCCCACTCCAAGGCCGTTGTCAGTTGGCGGTAGCTGTCTCCCTTTCACTACTCCCACTCCAATGCTGTCAGTTGGGCGGTAGTCTCCCTTTCACTACTCCCACTCCAATGCTGTCAGTCGGGGCGGTAGTCTCCCTTTTCAATAGTCCGACTCCAATGCTGTCATTGGGCGGTAGTCTCCCTTTTCAAGGTCCAACTCAAATGTTTTCAGTCCGGCGGTAGTCTCCCTTTTCACTACTCCCACTCCAATGCTGTCACTCAGGCGGTAGTCCTCCTTTTCAAAAGTCACACCCCCTAATGCTGTTGTCAGTCCGGCGGTAGTCTCCCTTTTCAATGTTGCCGTTCAACACTTTTTTTGTTTTAAATACCCGTCACTCCAAAATCTTTCTCTATGCTGCTGTTCAACTACACCTCCCTTCAACACTTCAGTGCCAAGTCAGTATCCAATACTGTTGTTTCTCTATGCTGCTGTTCAACTACACCTCCCTTCAACACTTCAGTGCCAAGTCAGTATCCAATACTGTTGTTTCTCTATGCTGCTGTTCAACTACACCTCCCTTCAACACTTCAGTGCCAAGTCAGTATCCAATACTGTTGTTGTATGACACTTTTCTCCAATGTTCAATGCTGTAGTTCCTTTTTTTCCAGTACTGCCATTGCAAAATCAATTTATAATGCAGTTGTTCCACTAACCTTTTTTTTGCGGTTGACGCTGTCAGTTCAAATACAGTTTTCAACGTTGTCATTCAACATTTTCCCCAGTGCTGTGTCTCACTGATCGGTTTACACATTTTCTTTGGTTCCACCACTCCAGTTTCCAATGCTGTCGTTGAACGTTTTGTTTTCAATGCCGTTATTCCCAAATCAGTGTTCCAGATTGTTGGTGTTCTACACATTTTGAAATGCTTTCACTCCTAACATCAGCTTTCATGCCGTTGTTCAAGACGTCTTTCACTGCTATCACTCCAACATCAATATTCTGCGCTGTTGTTCAACACTGTTTTCAATGCTCACCCCACCATCAATTCACAATGTTGTTTTTTCAATGTTGTTATTCCAAATACAGTTTTTAATTTTGTTGTTCTACTACATTATCGTTGTTGTTTTATTTTTCAATATTGTTAACGTAAAATCAGATTCCAGTGCTGTTGTTCTACTTTTTTTCAGTGCTGTCATTCGAGAATCACTTTACAGTGTTGTTGTTCTATAGTTTATTCAATGAAGTCAGTCCAAAATCACTTTACAGTGTTGTTGTTCTATAGTTTTATTCAATGAAGTCAGTCCAAAATCACTTTACAAGTTGTTGTTCTATACTTTATTCATTGAAGTCAGTCCAAAATCACTTTACAGAGTTGTTGTTCTATACTTTATTCAATGAAGTCAGTCCAAAATCACTTTACAGAGTTGTTGTTCTATACTTTATTCAATGAAGTCAGTCCAAAATCACTTTACAGAGTTGTTGTTCTATACTTTATTCAATGAAGTCAGTCCAAAATCACTTTACAGAGTTGTTGTTCTATACTTTATTCAATGAAGTCAGTCCAAAATCACTTTACAGAGTTGTTGTTCTATACTTTATTCAATGAAGTCAGTCCAAAATCACTTTACAGAGTTGTTGTTCTATACTTTATTCAATGAAGTCAGTCCAAAATCACTTTACAGAGTTGTTGTTCTATACTTTATTCAATGAAGTCAGTCCAAATCAGTTTTCAGTGCTGTTCTACACTATATTTTCAAAATCTCCCTCCAAACACTGTTTCTAATGTTGCTGCTTTACACTTTTTCAAGCATTCACTCCCAAATCAGGTTCCAATGCTGTTTTTTTAGACGATCGACTTTTCTGTGCTTTCACCAGGAAATCAGTTTTCAATGCTGTCTCTCAGCAGTCTGCGTTTGGACGGCTGTTACTGCAGGTTGTTCGAACAGTTTTCTTTTCAATGCTGTCATTAAAAGATCGCTGGTTTTTTACGACCAGGTTTGTTAAAAATAATCACTATTGCTCACACCTTTTTTAACGCTTGAACAAAACAAACGTCAGTTTTGAAGATTGTTTCGCAGAAATGAATATGTTTTTCACTGCTGTCGTTCAGAAAGTCATTCCGAAACATTTTGCTCGATATTAAAACCTGTATTAAGTATGACGTCAGTCAAACGTCAGTTTTAAATGTTGTTGCTTCAGATTATTGCCTTAATTCATAATAACAAACCTGTATTAAGCATGACGTCAGTCAAATGTCAGTTTTAAATGTTGTTGCTTCAGATTATTGCCTTAATTCATAATAACAAACCTGTATTAAGCATGACGTCAGTCATATATCAGTTTTAAAATGTTGTTGCTTAATATATTTCTTTGATCTAAGCAAGCTGTTGCTTAATAATCCGCAACCTTTTCAGTGTTGTTGTTTAAAAAAATCATCATTCACAGCCCTTACTCGATGACGTTTGTTTGAGTGCGTGCTCAAAAAATATTTTCAGCACTGTTTGTCAGTAGCCTATCTTTCTTTGTTTTATGCTTACTAGAAAAAAGTCGGTGCTAAAAGCTTTGCTCAGTCAGTAGCCTATCTTTCTTTGTTTTATGCTTACTAGAAAAAAGTCGGTGCTAAAAGCTTTGCTCAGTCAGTAGCCTATCTTTCTTTGTTTTATGCTTACTAGAAAAAAGTCGGTGCTAAAAGCTTTGCTCAGTCAGTAGCCTACCTTTCTTTGTTTTATGCTTACTAGAAAAAGGTCGGTGCTAAAAGCTTTGCTCAGTCAGTAGCCTATCTTTCTTTGTTTTATGCTTACTAGAAAAAAGTCGGTGCTAAAAGCTTTGCTCAGTCAGTAGCCTATCTTTCTTTGTTTTATGCTTACTAGAAAAAAAGTCGGTGCTAAAAGCTTTGCTCAGTCAGTAGCCTATCTTTCTTTGTTTTATGCTTACTAGAAAAAGTCGGTGCTAAAAGCTTTGCTCAGTCAGTAGCCTATCTTTCTTTGTTTTATGCTTACTAGAAAAAAGTCGGTGCTAAAAGCTTTGCTCAGTCAGTAGCCTATCTTTCTTTGTTTTATGCTTTCTGGGAAAACAAAAGTCGGTGCTAAAAGCTTTGCTATGAATCAATGTGTTGGATGCGTTCGTACCAAAATCCATGCCGGTAGTTTTAAACGTACGCATTTTTTTTCCTGTCATCATTTGTGACCTTCCACGAGTCTTTGGCCTGCTGCCAGGACTGTCGTCTTCAGTGCTGTTGTCACAGGGAGATGACTACAGGCGGAAATTGGAATACCTTTTGAAAAACAATTTAAAGTAAATCCGCCAGTTAACAGGGACAAACACATTACAAGACAAAACACGACGCGTTTCGACCTCTTAGGCCTTCTTCAGGTAAGATAAATAACACTCAGGACAATGAAAACGAAGAACGAACAAGATGGGCGTTGAAGGAAAACGAGGCCGTTGGGAAGGAGACAACGCGGGTTAACACAGCAGTGATGATGATGATGATGATGATAATGGCAGCAATAATGATAATATGATAATGATAAAAATATTGAAAAAAATAATAAAGAGAGGATTACTACCACTTTTTGTGATAAAATGACAATAATAGTTGTGGTATTAATGGTTGTACACACAGAAGGGGAGAAAGGAGAAGGGTTAGAGGATCTTTGAACAGCATGGTTGTAGTGGCAACAGTGTTAGTGGTGATGATGATAATGGTAATGATGGTAATGATGATGATGATGATGATGATGATGATGATGATGATGACGATGATGGTGATGATAATGGCAATGATGTTATTGTCAAGTAATCAGCTTGCCTTGTCTATCTTTGTCCTTGGATTAGTATAGTTTGCTTTGGTTTGAAATTCTGAGCGCCCGCTTTCAAAATGCAACTGTGATCAGCCGATTAACATAGTTTAAATTAATGATGGATTAAGGAAGAAAATAAAAGAAACCTTGAACATGATCGCTGACTGCTTGTACATTATTCAAGGTTAAAAAAAATTGAGAGAGAGAGAGATGGAGAGAGAGATAAGGAGAGACAGACAGACAAGAGAGAGACACTGACACTGACAAGAGAGAGAGAGAGAGAGAGAGAGAGAGAGAGAGAGAGAGAGAGAGAGAGAGAGAGAGAGAGAGACAGACAGACAGACAGACAGACAGACAGACAGACAGACAGACAGACAGATGCAGACAAAGACAAAGACAAAGACAGACGTAGAATTAAACCGAACAGATGAGAACAGAAACAACGGACAACAAATTTTGGTGGGGGCCGCTGCCCGAAGTTTGTGAAACAGTGAGTGAAAAAACTGTCTCAGTCCACTAACTGCCTCTCTCTCTCTCTCTCTCTCTCTCTCTCTCTCTCTCTCTCTCTCTCTCTCTCTCTCTCTCTCTCTCTCTCCTTCTCTCTCTCTCTCTCTCTCTCCTCTCTCCTTCTCTCTCTCTCTCTCTCTCTCTCTCTCTCTCTCTCTCTCTCTCTCTCTCTCTCTCTCTCTTCTCTCTCATATTGACTATGCCTCGACACTCTGGGATTTAGCGAGCAATAAGTTGCTTAAACCATTGGCTAGTATATATAAGAGAGCTGTCAAAATAACAATTGATGAACCCTCGCTAGGGCACCCTGATTATGAACGAGCAGGTATCCTTCCATTTAAAGTAAATCCAGTGAAAGTCTGGATGCTCAGTCAGTATCTGAACCTGATATTCCATACAACTCTTTTTCCGGCATTTCATTGACTGACTTTGAACCTGTGACAGTTGCTGTTGTCAAAGAAGTCATCGACAAGACTGTTATCAAAACATGTGTACTGGATCCTCTTCCATCTACTTTATTATCTGCATGCATGGATGTTTTGTTGCCATATATCACCAGTGTGGTAAATGAATCTCTCACTTCTGGTTGTTTCCCACCTGCACTGAAAGCTGCTGTTGTCCGACCTCTTTTGAAGAA
>CM031608.1:50821023-50823523 GCA_018398815.1 Conus ventricosus | reverse complement strand
CCTTCAGCGTGTCTTTGTAGCCCTTCTTTTGTCCTCCATGGGAACGCCTGTCTTCCAGCAGCCCGCCATAGAACTGTCTCTTTGGGAGACGATTTCTTTTCGTCCGTACGGTGTACATGTTCTGCCAACATGAGCTGAGGGTGTATTGGCATTGAATGAATGCTTTCCATACAGGTCTTCTGAAGTACCAATATATCTGGCACTTTTTCTGTCCCATCTTTTGTGCCGCGTCAGTGGCATTGCACCCACGCCGCTCATTCCGTCCGTCCATCCACAGCCACAGCCCGGTCCGACCCGCCGCAACCGCGGCACCGGCAATCCACAGGGAGCAGTCAATGTCAAGTCGTTAAGAGGCAACCCATAGGAGGAGACACTGCACTGTATCTGGTACTTTATATTGCTGTTTGATGCGCAGCAAAGTTCGGAGGCATCTCATGCGGAAAGAGTTCAGCTGCCTGGCAGTCTGGTCATGAGACGACCAAACAACTGGGACGAACCAACAATAACACAGGACCAAGACAGGCAGCTAGACCGCCAACGAATGGAAGGAAGGGACAATATAGGAGTGGTAGTCGCGTGACACGATTCTTGAATGGCTGGAAGAAACCAACGACAATACAGGGGATGCAATCGGACAGCCAGACCGCCGAATGGCTGGAAAGAACCAACGACAATGCACTGAGGTGCAGTCGGGTAGCTAGACCCGTCGATGAATGGAACGAGATGGTAACAATGGGAGCAGTAAATGGTAACAATGGGAGCAGTAAATGGTAACAATGGGAGCAGTAAATGGTAACAATGGGAGCAGTAAATGGTAACAATGGGAGCAGTCGCATGACCAGACTCTCCTATGGCTGGAATAAACCAACGACAGTATAGGAGCACATAGACAGCTAGACCGCTGAACGAACGGAGCGAACCAACGACAATACAGGTGCAATCGGATAGCTGGACCTCCGAATAAATGAAGAAAAAAACAACAACCGATAATACAGGTGCAGTCGGATTGCTAGAGCGCGAAACGAATAGAGCGAACCAACGACACAGGTGCACTTGGATAGTTAGACCACTAATCGAATGAAAGCAGCCAACGACACTACAGCAAGCACAGACAGTACGGGCACTGTTGGGCAGCCAGACCACAGACAGTACGGGCACTGTTGGGCAGCCAGACCACAGACAGTACGGGCACTGTTGGGCAGCCAGACCACAGACAGTACGGGCACTGTTGGGCAGCCAGACCACAGACAGTACGGGCACTGTTGGGCAGCCAGACCACTGAAGGAACGGAAGGAACCAACAGCAATGCACTGAGCTGCAGTCGGGTAGCAATGCACTGAGCTGCAGTCGGGTAGCAATGCACTGAGCTGCAGTCGGGTAGCAATGCACTGAGCTGCAGTCGGGTAGCAATGCACTGAGCTGCAGTCGGGTAGCAATGCACTGAGCTGCAGTCGGGTAGCAATGCACTGAGCTGCAGTCGGGTAGCTAGATCCCTCAATGAAGGAAACGAAAAGACAACACTGGGAGCAGTCACGTGATTAGATATGGCCAGAACGAACGGAGCCAACCAAGGAGCATTCGGCTAACTACAAGACCCACAGAATGAAAAGGTCTAGACCAGACCAGTCTAGCTAGACTATCGAACGAACGGTAGGCACCAGCGACACTCTATTGGGGAGGGGAAGGGAGGGGAAGGGGGGGGGGGGTTAAATTTGCTAGCTAAATCACTGAACGATTTGAACGAATCGACGGCAGCACATGAGCTGTCCAGTTGCTATAGACCGCTGGACCAACGGCACGAACCAGTGACAATAATAGGGGATCAATTATTAGGTCACCCCGGACCGCCAAAAGAATGGAAACAACCAACAGCACAATCCTAATAGCTGAACATATAGCTGGGCGCTGTTTTTGTTCACTAGTCTTTGAAAAAGCGACTGAGAGTGACGAAGGATATATACATACACACATTACTTACCGGTCAAAACAATTTAAAGCACAAATTTACAATTATATAATCCATAACACACACACACACACACACACACACACACACACACACACACACACACATACACGCACACACACACACGCGCGCGCGCGCGCGCGCGCGCGCACGCAATATTTAGTCGATCATTTTTAGGACAGGTCGCTCAAGTTACGAAAGGCTACACATGCTACTTATAGGTAAAAAAAAATCGTAATACACAAACCTACGAATGCATCCGAGAAAAAACAAACTGAAACACTTGAACGTGCAATATTTCATTTTTGATCGAACATGTTTAAGCCGATAGGTTCGATTGAAAATAACGCACAGAATCAATTTTATAAGAACCAACTTAAATATAACAGTAACGATGAAACGAGAAGGAAAAAAGAAACGTATAAAAGTAATAGGAAAAGTAATTCAAAATAGTACAACGCCAGTTACAATGCACGCTCTTGATAAATAACTCATAAATAAGATACACTGTAAATCACTGACTATACCTGAATA
>CM031608.1:50811023-50816023 GCA_018398815.1 Conus ventricosus | reverse complement strand
CCACTTTCGACGTTGGGTATTCAGGAAACAAACTCTAGCGCCCTCTTTTGAATGCCACATGGGCGTTTTAGATAATTGAGCTATTCAGTACCCCCCCCCCCCCCCACTGCTCTCTCCCTTCTGTCCCCCTCCCCCATCTCTCCCCACTGGACCCCCACCCCCATCCTCCTTTCACACCCTCCCCATCCCTTCCAACTATTTTTCAGAAAACAAAATTTCTTGGGTTCGTTTCCTATGACCTCACACCCTGACGTTTGTCTTACAGGGACACCACGAGAGCCACTGTCCCCTATGACCTCACACCCTGACGTTTGGTCTTACAGGGACACCACGAGAGCCACTGTCCCCCTATGACCTCACACCCTGACGTTTGTCTTACAGGGACACCACGAGAAGCCACTGTCCCCCTCATTAGTGCACGTGTGACAATAGATACTGTTACTATCTCAGTGTCCGTTGGATCTTTTCAGGTTTGACAAACTGGACGCTGATCGACAGTAAGAATAAACAAGACAGGTGGAAACACTCAAGAAAATGGATTCAAGAATTGGCATGCTGTGTAAATCCTCAGCGAAAATGATTCCAGAATCGGTATACCGTGTATACCCTCAGCAAAAAAGATTCCAGAATCGGTATACGCGTATACCCTCAGGAATAGGATTCTAGAATCGGTATAAACCCTGTAACGGTTTTGTTTCATTTGTAGCCGGGGCAATAAACACGGTGTGTGAACCCTTCTAAACTCCACGCACCGCTATAGCAGGAGGCTGTCTGTGCGACTGTAGGGGCAGACAGACAGGGAAGGGTCTGGAGGACTGCAGGTGGAGAGGAGAGGTGGAGGGTCAGTGAGGAGAATGACGGAGGGAGGAGCCAGGGGAAACTTTCCCACCCACTGCTGTTCGCCGTACCGCCTCTTTACTGCGTAGCGAGCACGTACACATCGGCAACTGTGTGTGTGTGTGTGTGTGTCTGTGTGTGTTTCTGCCACGCTACTTTCCCCTATTGTTGTCTGGGATTTCCTGTTTTCCTCCTGGTTTTTCCCACCTTTTCTGATTTGCCACCGTACCATCTTTTTTCAACCTGTTTCTTTTTCCCCCACATTTTCTCACTTTTTCCTCCGTCCCCCTCCCCCCCCTATTTTTTCCCCCACTCCTACGCTTTCCCAGCCTTTCTATATTTCCTTACTTCTCTCTCCATTCTTTCCTACTTGTCCTTTTTTCCTCATATACCTTTTCCAATTATTTCAAATCTGTCACCCATTTTTCTACCTTTTCACGGATTTTCCCTGCTCAAACCTTTTCATACCTTTCCATGTTTTCCAGCGCTCTCTTTTTCCCCAAGGTTTTCTTTTTCCGTTTTCCCTGATTTTCATCTACCGTCGTCTGCTTTGCTGCTTTTCACTACCTTTTCACTGGGACGGCAATTCTGGCTTTTCCTACTTCTGCAGTTACCTTTCTCCTTGCTTTTTCCTACCTTTTTTTCACTTTTGCTTCCCCCCCCCCCCCTCCCCTCTTTTCTGTTTTTTCTTTTCTTTACCTTTTTAGTAATTTTTCTAGTTTTCACACTGATGTCCTACTTTTGCTATCTTTTCCCCCTTTTTCTAAACTTTTCAATTCTCCTTTTGATTTTCCTGTCTTTTTCTTCTTTTCTTACCTTTTCCTTTCCCCAACTTTTTTTTTAAAAATTACTTTTTGTTTTTGCTATTCCTACGTTTTCTGCCCTCTCTTACGTTTTGCTGTTTCCCCTACCTTTATCTCCTTGTCTTTTTTTTTCAATAAAATTTTTATGCCCTTTTTCTGATTTTCCAACCTTTCTGTACCTGTCTCTTTTTTTTTTTTGCTTTATTTTTTACCTTTTAATTTACCTTTTCCTGCTTTTTCTTAACCTTTATTTACTTTTCTTACTTTTTTTCTGCTTCTCCTACTCTTGTTTCCTTACGTTTTTCCTCTTTTCCTACTGTGTTCTACTCCTGTTACTTTTCCACCTTTACCTAATTTTTCCCACATGTCTTACGTTTCCTGCTTTTCTCATTTTTCCAGCTAACTTTCCTGCTGTTTCCTGCCTTTTTCTACTCGTGTTTTTTTCCCTCCCAACTTTCCTTACTCTGTCTGCTTTTCCTATCTTTTCAGTGACGTTTTCCAGCTTTTCCTACCCTCTTAGTCACCGTTTCTGTTTTTTCGACCTTTTTCTTCTTTTCTTACTTTTCCTGTTTTTACCCCGCTATTTCGTTGCCTTTTTTCCCCTGTCCTTCCGATATTTGTCTGTTTTTCTTACTTTTCCCTGCATTCCTGTCTCTTCATTAAACCCTTTTCTGTGGTTTCTACCCTTTCCTGTTTTTGTTTATTTCATTTCTTATTTTTCTTCGCATATCTGCCTTTGAAGTTCCCTTTTCTGTTTGTCAGAAACTTTCCCGGCAGGTCCTGCCCTTTCAGGTCATCCCGCGTTTCTCTATGGTTTTTCTACCTTTTTCCCCAGTTTCGTTTTCTGCTTTCCCCCGCTCTGCTTATTTTTCTTGCTTTCTCACGCTTACAATAACCTCTCCCACTTTCCTCTTTTTCGAACCTTTCGCCATTGCCCCTTCTCCTGCTCTTTCCACCCTTTTAATTACCTTCTCCTTTTTCACAATCCTTTCCTTCTTCCTTTTAACCCATTCCTTGCTTGTGTCAACCCGTTTCCGTTATTTCCTGCTGTTCTCTTCGTTTCTTCTTCTCCGCTTGTACTACGATTTTACTGCATTTTACTGCATTTTAACTGCATTTTACTGCATTTTTCTGCATTTCTCTATATTTTCCTGAGGGTTTTTTGAAAAAGAAAACCATTTCCTTTTTTTTTTCCTTTCTCTCCCATAAGACTACCTTTTTCTACTGTCCCTAAGTTTTCAGTTATTTTTTAGTACTTTTCACAGTTCCTTACTGTTTTTTGCCCTCCACAGTTTGCTTTTACTTTATTTATTTTTTTAAATGACAGTGTTTACCCTTTTAAAACACTAACGATATTACTAAACAGCTTAACTGTTTAAAGAAGAAAAGATTCAGGACAATGCTTGACTTCGGTGGGAGTTTCCACGTGCACACGATTTGTATTTGACCCGTGTTACCAGCACATTCGCAGATTTTCTGTAACCCTGACCTTAATTGAAACATGAATTATTTCCATCAGTTGGTGAAGACTGGCCGGTTCAATGCACGCCTTTTGACCTCGCGAGATAAGAGAGAGATAATGTTGCTTATAGTCCAGCCGACCGCAAAGGGCCATATTAGGGCTGTCACCGCGTTGAAGTCAACTCGCAAGTCATTAAAAAACGTACAGAACAAAACGAAAACTCTCATTCACGCAACCCTTTAAAATACACCTTCTAAAAACGCACTGGAAATTTAGTTAAACACCTTTCTTGCGTAAACTCTCTGATCACATGAAAAATGTTGATCTCTTTGGGAAATTCAAAGATCACATCAGTGGGATATGCACGCAGAGGGATCAAGATATTTTGAGAATAAGCATTACCATCAAACGACACGCCAGGAGAGGTTTCAATATACTGTGCGTGGTACGAACAGGAAAAGTCATCAATGATGCATGGTTTGTCAGATGAAATGACGCTTGCGGTGGCAAGAAAGCATCGTGAGTTGTGCACCCTTTAGAGAGAGAGGAGAGAGAGAGAGAGAAGAGAGAGAGAGAGAGAGAGAGAGAGAGAGAGAGGAAGAGAGAGAGACAGATAAGAGAGAGAGATCAAAATGATCTATTCAAATGGAGACCTAGGCAGCTTCTAAAGGGAACGTGAAGACGGTACATAAACAGAAACAACCAGGTGAAAAAAACAAGATGCGAAGCATATAAACGTACTCCCAGTTTTCCATACCGCTTATAAATCGGCCAAGTGCTTTATGAGATAAGAAATAAAGGCAAAATAACGGTTTTAACGGTTATTTAACCGATGTACACTTTTGAAACTGTATTTAGTCCTCACTGGGCTAAAGTCTGTGTACATACCAAATTTCATCCAAATCGGACAATATGTCAAGAATAACGGTTTTTGACGGTCAGATTTTGAAACACTACATGGAAGCGCCATTTGTGTGTGACAACCTTTCTATATACAAAATTTCATCAACACCCACCAATATATAAAAAAATAACGGCAAAATAACTGTTTTTAACGGTTGTTTAATCCATTTTCAGCATTACATCACTTACATATGGACAGAGGATCCGATTTGTCACAAGATCATCCAAACCGTTTATAAATTGGCCAGGTACTTTCTGAGATATTCCATAAAGAAGAAAAACCGTTACAGGCCGTTACAACCGTTAGTAACGCTATAACAGGCAAACTAAAACATCAGGCATCATCCGTGACCCATAATGAACATATCTGCTAATTTTCATAAAGGTCGGCCAAGTACTTTCTGAGATATTCCATAAAGGAGAAAAACCGTTACAGGCCGTTACAGCCGTTTGTAACGGCTATAACGGTAAACTAAAACATCGAGCATTATTCGGGACCCATAATAAACATACCTACAAATTTTCATAAAGATCGGCCAAGTACGTTCTGAGATATTTTTAAAGAAGAAAAAGCGTTACAGGCCGTTACAGCCGTTAGTAACGGCTATAACGAGGTAACCTAAACATCGGCATCATCCGTGACCCATAATGGACGTGACTGCTCATTTTTACAAAGATCGGCCAAGTACTTTCTGAGATAATCCGTAAAGAAGAAAAACCGTTACAGGCCGTTACAGCCGTTAGTAACGGCTATAGCGTAACCTAAAACAGCGGCATCATCCGTGGCCCATAATGAACATACTTAATTTTCAGAAATATCGGCCCAGTAGTTTTATCTGAGCGAGTGGAACACATTTTGACCACGGACACAAAGACAGACAGACAGACAGACAGACAGACACACACACACACACACACACACAACACACACACACACACCACAACACACACACACACACACACACACACACAACACACACAGCACCCCCACACTC
>CM031608.1:50792472-50809093 GCA_018398815.1 Conus ventricosus | reverse complement strand
CATTTTATACCGTTTACATAATGAAGTTATTTTTTCGGCAACATATTTCCTTACCACTCTTTCTTTTCGTTTTATTTTTCTACCCTTTGGTGCCGTTTGGTGCCAAGGGAGCACAGACACAATCAGCCGTGCCTCCCCGACGAGCCCGATCCAACGGACGAAAGGCCTCAGAGCAGGCGATATGAAGTGTTCTGGTCTTCAAGAGTGATTACAATGGTTTTTCTTGTGCTTCTAGTAGGATTTTGTTGTTACATTTCCGTGTTTTTCATTCTCATTTTTCTTCTTCCGCCCCTCCCTCCCTCTATTTTCTTTTTAAATCTTTGTTAAGTCTTAATGTCAATGGAGGAGGAATGTTTGCCTGTACTATTTTTCCCCGCTAACTAACTAATTCAACATTTATTGTAATTGTTTGGTCACTCAGTGGAGATTGCATTTCCTATGAGATCTAAGTAAAGACTGTCTGCACAATTCGGTCTGCTGTCAGCACCTACGTGACTGAGACAATGCTGGGCTATTGAGCAGTAAAGCTGACCACCGACTGTTATCATCCCTTTTGCCCTCCCTTGTGCATCCTTCCATGGATCCCAACACAGGCTCAAAGATTTTCTTCTACATTGTAACACTGTTTCCATAAGATTTGAAGTGCTGTTCTGCACTTGTATATTTTCTTTCACACTCTTTTTGTTTCTTCTCTACTCATACCCCTTCACGGCTGCTTTGTGTGCTGCCGGATTCCGTTTACTAAATTTTTTAGTGATGAGAAAACCACTAGAATAAAAGACGTGGGTGATCTCCTCTGATGCCAGGGAGCACAGACACATGAGCCATACTCATCCCTGATAGTCCGATCCCAGCGGACCGAAGGGCCTCAAAGCGAGAGCAATAATGAACGGTTCTGTCTTACGGATGGTTTACATGGTTCCTCATATGCTGCTAGTGGAGGGATTTCTAATTTATTATCTTTCCCTGATTTTTCATTCTCATTTCTTTTCTCCTGCCCGCACGCCACCACCACCACACCACCACCACCACCCCACCGCCCCAATTCTTTTTTGTATTGAATCTGTGCCAAGTCATTCATGTAGATGATGAGGAATTGTTAGCCCCGCATTGTTTTTTTCCCCCCACTAACCAACTAATTCAACGTATTTACATATAATGTGGTGGAACATTCACCGTTTTGGTCGAAGACCACATGACAGGTTTTTTACTCTGAGTATTAAGAATAAGTCAGTTAGCGTAGGAAACTTGATTGTTTGCTTCCAATAATGACAGTACAGCACAACTAGAGTATAGAGAAATATACAGTAAACAGTAACTAGAGTGATCTGAGAAATAGACATACAGTAACTAGAGTATAGAAAGAAATAGACAGTTCAGTAAAACTAGATTGATAAGAAAAATGACAGTACAGTAACTAAGTGATAGAGAAATATGACAGTATGTCACGACAAAAAAATGAAACAAACCCAACTTGGGGGGGAGTCGCCTGCCACTTCGAACTGGGACATAAGTCCAAACTCAAACATCTTGGCGCCACGTAGACCGGGCCCAAGGTTTCGACCGGCCAATTAAGGCTTAGTGAGAGCTTCACAGGAGACGGTACGATCCACCCCCAGACTGACTAAGCCGTTTTGACCGTCGCCTCGATGCTAGCGAGACGAGTCGTAGTCTTGGCTCAAGCTCAACTGGCCACTTTGTGGAACCAGCGCATTGTTAATCAGACGACCCCGTGGCGCCCACCCAGACTCAGCGGCCAATTTACACTGACCAGTGTCCACGACTTAAGCCACACGCGCCAGGTTTAAGTAGGAAAGGGGGAAGGTAGTGAGGTGGGTGGGGGTGAAATCTAGCAATCAATTAAATGACCAATGACCACCTCAAGAGTAAGGGCGTGTCGGCGTGACTGTCAAGATTTTGAATATCCAAAGGAATTAAGGAGATAGACTTCGGTGTCAGGGCGGTAAAAATACTGACCAATGGTTCTCGCCCTTTTTTTGGACAGATCGAACGAATAAAGAGGATGTGAGAGGGAGATAACGAGAGAAGCGGGGAAGAACGAAGAGGAACAGAGAGAGGAGGTTCGGGGGTTTCTCTGAGGAAGAAAGCAGAAGATGTGGGGAGGAGAGAAGAGAAACCAAGTTGAGAGATTAGCACGAGATAGTCTGCAGAGGAAGGACTGAGGAGAAGTGTGGAGAGAGAGAGAGAGCTAATAATGAAGAAGAAAAGAAAGAAAAGAAAAAAAAAGAAAAGAAAAGCAACCATGGTCCATTTGATAAGAGCAGACTAGAAGAGAGAGAGAGAGAGTGCAATGCGTTAATGCAAGAAGAAAGAAAGGAAGAACAGATCGATTGTTGATAGTCACTGTTCTAATCCTACCGGGGGTTCGACCTCATACCTGGCAGCGTCACTTCGCCAAGCCGAACCACAGACCAAAAAAAAATAACCCCCGCCCCAACATCTCACACGCAGGCGCCATCAGACCAAAACCAGTGCCAGCCAGTTGTGTCGTGTTGTAAAGTGACAGTGAAAAAGAAAAAGAAAAAGAAAAAAGAAAAGACAGTGATTTCGTGAATAGTATAAGATCCACCTGGCCAGGTAAAGTAGAAATCTATTTAACCCGGTTAGTTAATGATGTTTTAGATAATGAATTTGTGAAGTTCCATGAAAGAGAGAAGTTTATTTGTTTGATCCAAATGCATTGATGTTTAACGTTTCTATGAACATGTGTAGTAAAGTTATAGACTTTACAGTGGTTTGGATGTGACGACTGCATGATATATGAATGAGATCGTAAGCAAGCTGTGAGTGTGTTGGCTGTGCGCTAGTCCTTCCTCCACTGACATCACCCGAGGTTGACAATTTATTGGCGAGCCTGCCAGGATATTCTGGCCCACTTTATTATAATTGTTTCAACTTCATTCTCAGAGAGGCAGCTGGGTGGGATCAATATTGTAATCCTAAGACAAGGGTTGTCTTACTGTAATGTTCCCAAGATAGTTACATACAGGCTTGGCATTGCTTCCAAGATATTAATACTAGGCTTGGATTTCAGCCCCAGAGTACTTTATTTCGCACAAGATTGCCTTATAATTCGCTTCGCATAGTTTGGGTCAGGCGCGATGGTCGTCTTTATAAACACTAATTACGTTGTCCCAAGCTAAGTATTATCAATTCATAAAGGATTGGGTTGCTATTTACGTCACGCGGTCGGAAACCACCAGTTTGGCTGTCGTTGTTATACAATTCTTGTTAAAAAAAAAAAAAAAAAAGAGAAGATATAATGGCGGAAAAAAGAACACCCCTATTGAACAACTCGTGAGCGTCGCTCCGTGATTTAGGTTACTCAGAGATGAGTATTCGGCATTCGTTGAAAACCAACAAAAGATGGAAAGAGATGAGCGAGCAGAAAGACGCCGTGTCGCAGCAGAGATAGCAATAGCAGAGCAGGAAAGATTAAAAGCTAACGAAACGCAGGAAACAGAAAGAATGTAGCGGAAATGCAGAAAGTATTAAAGCTAGGGAAACGCAGGAAACGGAAAGATTAAAGGTTCAATTAGAGCTATAGAAAGTGAGAATACAAATGAGACCACCGAGGATGGAGTTCAGTTTCAGTGACTCTGTGCGCAGCTCATGCTTCCCCGACCCAGTTGACAAAATTCTCGGAAGGACCGATTCGACTGATGCATTCATCAGTCGTTTCGAAACGTTTGCGACCAGTCAGGGTTGGCCTCCAGAAGAGTGGTGCAGTTCATTTTGTCAGCGCTATTGACCGGGTTAAGGCATTGCAGATCTTTTCACTGCGTTACCATCATAACAACAGTCTGATTTCGGCCGCTGTGAAGGAAATCTTGATGAACAGGATTTGCCTCACAGAGGAGGGGTTTTCAGGAAGAAATTTCGTCGTTCAGCTAAATTACAAGCAGGTGAGACGTAATCACTCATTGGTGCCCTTTGGATCACATGTTGAGAAGTGGGTAGAGTTGAGTGGTACAAAAGGAGTCGTTGAATTAAAGAGCTAGTTATGGAAAGAACAGATTTTGTCAGTGCGGCCCCTGATTAACTCATACATTTGAAAGAGAACAGCCAGAGACAGCAGGGGAGTTTTGAAGTTCGCAGAGGTGTATAGAGAGTCACGTCTGGGCACGAAAGGTGCAGGAGAAACAGGTGCTAGCACAGTGAGAATGAGTGCAAGGAGACTCAGAGAGTTTTTCCTGCAAAGTCTGCAAACCCATGGGGGCAAAAGGAAGGGCAAAGGGACCATTATTGTTCATTTAGGTCACAAAAGGACATGTGGCGAGGGATTGTCGCATAGGTTCCAGAGGCAGCAGCCTTGCAAGAGGTGGATAAGGCGTCAGGGGAAACGACCTGCAGTGGAACCAAAGGGGATTCAGTCCTGAAGAGGGTGGAGGCAGCTATGGCTACAATGGAGACAGCACATGTTCAGGATGGAGGGCACTAGGCTGGGTGGTTCGTGACCAATGGAAGAAGGGTGGATTGGCCAGCAGAGGGTGAAAGTGTTACGAGACCCTGGTTTGTTCATGCGGGTGTATACGAACAACGCTGTCGATAAAGGGAATTTGACAGGGCAAATCCAGACCTGTCCTCTAATGATGGCACGGTGAGGGAGTTTCCAGTTTTTGTGCTAAGAAGAAGTACGTACCCCTACTTCTCACGATTGTCTGCGGTTGGTGATGGAGAAACCCCTTCACGATTTGATCATTGAATATTCGGTGCAAGGGGATCCAGGGGTCCTGAGTTGATTGACTGCTACAGGACAGCAGTTTCAAACACGGAGCAGAAGGAGGAAAGGTTGATAAACCGTTAGTCGTTCCAGCAAGGATCAGGCATAGATTGACGCATGATGAGTGAGGGCAGCGCAGGAACAAGACCCTTCGCTCGTGAAGTCTTGGGAGTTGCAAGAGGTGGAGGAGAAACAGGAGGTTAGAAGGTGGTGAGACAGAGTTTCTTGTGAAAGGGCGGGCTGGTTTAACCGAGTGTTCACCAAGGGGAAGACAGGTAAGTGACCACTCGTTATGTACCAGCAGGTTATCGTGAACACTGTCATGTCAGTGGGTCCCGAGTTTCGGCTCACGGCGGGTCCTTCTCGGCCCCACAAAACATCTGACTCGAATCTTTGATGACTTTCATGTGGCCAGGAGCAATGGCAGACATCAGCGTTTTCTGCCTGTCAATTACGTGTGTCAAAGTCAGCCACAAGAGGGGAGAGAGGAAAGGCGCCTCATAAACTCCCCCTTTTAATTGACACACCATTCAGGGAGGTGGCTGATTCCGATCTGATTGGCCCAATCTCGCCGCTGTTCATCAAAAGGTGGGGCACAGGTATGAACATGTAAGGTTGCAAGGGAAGGTTGGCAGGAGGCTATAGGGTCGTCAGAAGAAGCAATATGACAGGAAGGTGAGGAAGCAATCGGGGGGGGGGGGGGGGGGGGGGGGGGGGGGGGGGGGGCAAGGCGGGAGATCAAGTCCGGTACTTAGCTTCCACAAGATCACAACAAGCTGCTGATCATTGGAAGGGACCATTCACCAATCATTGAAAAGGTAGATCAGGACTACCGAATCGATGTGAATGGGAAATCAAAAAACTTTCCATGCAAATTTACTCCGCAAATATATTCACGTGAAGAGTCACACATAGGCGCAGCAGCAATCAATTGATGGAAGTGAGGGAGACCCTGCAGAAGTAGGAGAGATTTTGTTGCCTGAGTATTGCCAGGGAAGAGTCAGACAGGGATGTGTCACTGTATAAGGGCTAGACATTGGGGAGTGGGAGTGGAGAGGAAGTAGGGGCTCCTAGAACAGATAAGGGCGTCCCTGACTGATAACCAGGTCCAGGACAACTCCTAGAGAGACATGTAACGGTGGAGTTGACATCACAGAAACCCGTACATGTGAAAAGCCTAACCCGATCCCATATGCCACCAAGCAAGCGATCGAGGAGGAGTAGAAAAGATGTTGGAAACCTTGGGGTGATTGAACCGTCCCAATCATCATATAGTGCACCCGCGTCTTAGTGAGGAAAAAGTCAGGTGAGCCTCGAGTCTGTGTCGACTATAGACGCGAACAGTGTCACCAAGGTCGATGCAGAGGTCATAATACCAAACATGGAAGACGCCTGTTCGCTCAGAATCGCCACAACAAAGCCAGTTATTTCACCAGGATAGATCTGAGCAAGGGTACTGCAAATAGCCCTGAGTGAGGACTCAAGGAAAGTCACTGCATCTCCACTCCTATGGGCTATACAGTGGCGAGTACTTCCTTTTGGTATGGTCAACGCACCTGCAGTCTTCATCTCGGATGATGAAGAAGCTATGACGGGATTGAAGGTGTTGTGAATTTCATGATGACATTCTGATAGCATCCGAGACATGGGAAGAGCATAATGAGGCACTAGGAGCAGTTTTAGAGAGGTTAGACAAGCCAATCTCACAGCCAGACAACAAAGTGCCGGTGGTTTTCCAGCCTGGAGTTCCCTAGGTTTTTGTTTGTCGGTGGTGACACAAAGCAGCCGGAAAGAGAAGGTGGGAGAGAGATGATGAATCAGAGAGACCAAAGACCAAACCAGAAGTCAGGAGACTGATAGTTTATTGGTTCTATAGGGATTTTGTCCCAAATTTTTCTGCAATCACAGTCCTCTCAGTGATTTGGGTCAAGGCAGGGAAACCCGGCAGTGGTCGAGTGGTCAGACGCTGCAAGAGCCAAGCACTGCAGACGGTGTTGGAAAGACCTAGGTTCCCGTCCATCTTGAAGCCTCCCAGATATGTCCAAACCATTTTTTGTTGCGACAGATGCATCAGGTGGTGGATAGGTGCAGTATTGTTGCAGGAGCATGAAGAGGTCGAGTTTCCTGTGAGATATGCTAGCCGGCAGTTGACAAAGTGTGAAGAAGGGTACGCAACGGTGGAGAAGGAGTGTTTTTTTTAGGCTGTCGTGTGGGCCGTGCAGAAAATTCCACAAATTCTTGTAATGGGAAAGAGTTCGTGATCGAGACGGATCATCAACCACTCAAATTTCCTGCAGGAGGCACAGTTGAAAAACAGCAGAGTTCTGCGTTGGCAATTGCACTGCAGCCCTAACAGGTAGCGAGTGCAGTACATTCCCGGTCGACAGAATGTCGGGAGCTACTATTTAAAGCCGTGTCGTCTAGCAAGCTGCAACTAGAGGAAGTCAGTCATATCCGGGGGGTGCTGATGTTGATAATGTGTGTTGATGACAGTTATGTTTGATTGGATATGGTTCCATCCCAGTTGGAGCTATGGTTCATATTATTTTTGTGTGAAGACTTGTGCATATTTTCTTTGTGAGACTTGTTCATGTGAATGTAGTTATCTTGGAGCATACAGTCGCTTGTGTAGTGATGCATGATTGCAATAAGTGAGGATGGGAGATTCCTCAGTGAAGTGTCATGGATCGTGACAATATTATATGTGCTTTTCCATAAGACTTGTGAAGAGAAAAGATATGGCAAATCCGCAGGTAGGGGAATCGCATAAGTTGGCGCACAGAGTGGCGTTATAAAATGAGTTGAAAATAACGCAAGAGCGCACGTCCAATGATACTCATTTGAGTGGTATCACTAATGAGTATTTTATAACTTATAAACCGTTGGTTGTAAGTATTTTTAAAAACTTTAGCACGTGTTAGCTGGTGTCAGCAAATTCGTGATTGTTTTTTTTGTACCGTTGTTTGAGACTATGCGGAGCATGGTCATTTGCAGAGGGGGAAATTGTCAGCGGACAAAAAATAAACAACCCAACTTTGGGGAGTCGCCGCCACTCGACTGGACATAAGTCCAACTCAAACTCTTGCGCCACGTCGACCGGGCCCATGGTTGGATCCGGCCAATAAGCTTAGTGGAGAGGCTTCACAGAACGGTAACGATCCACCCAGACTGACTAAGCCGTTTTTGGAGACCGACGCCTCGATGTCTAGCGAGACGATTCCGTAGAGCCTGGCACAAGTCATCTGGCCACTTTGGGAACCCACGTCATTGTTAATCAGACGTCCGTGCGCCTCACCCAGACTCTAGGCTGGCCATATAACACTGACCAGTGTCCACGTACTTAAGCCCACACGGCGCCAGTTAAGTAGAGGAACGGGGGAAGGTAGTGTGTGGGTGGGGGTGAAATCTAGCTAATCATTAAATGACCCAATTGACCAGCCACAGAGAGTAAGGCTGTCGGCGTGACTGTCATGAATTGAATATCCAATGGAATTAGAGGGAGAATAACTTCGGGTTGTCAGGGCGGTAAAAATACAGACCTATGGTACTCCGCCTTTTTTGGACAGATCGGAACGAATTAAGAGGAATGTGAGAGGAGAGAAACGAGAGGTAGGAGGGGGAGAAACGAAGAGAGAGACAGAGAGAAGAGGTCTGGGGGTACTCTCTGAGGAGAGAAAAGCAGAGAGATAGGGGAGGAGAAGAAGAGAACCAAGTTGGAGAGATAGCACGAGATATCTGCAGAGGAAGGACTGAGGAAAGATGTGGGAGAGAGAGAGAGTTGCTAATTAAGAAGAAGAAAAGAAAGAAAAGAAAAAAAAAGTGAAAAGAAAGCAAACCATGTCCATTGATAAGAGCAGACTAGAAGAGAGCGAGAGAGAGTGCCAATGCGTTAATGCAGGAAGAAAGAAATGAGAAACAATCGATGTTGATAGTCACTGTTCTAATCCTAACCCGGGTTTCGACCTCATACCTGGCAGCGTCACTTCGCCATGCAGAACCACAGACCAACGCCAACAGTCTCACCTGACCAGGCGCCATCAACCAAAACCAGTGCCAGCAGTTGTGTCGTGTGTGAAAGTACCAGTGAAAAGAAAAAGAAAAGAAAAGAAAACGACGTGATTCGTGAATAGTTAAGATCACCTGGCCAGGAAAAGTAGAAATCCTATTTAATAACCGGTAGTTAATGATGTTATAGATAAATGATTTTTTGTGAAGTTCAGGAGCGAGAATGTTTTATTTTGTTTGATTCCATATGCATTGATGTTTCGTTCTATGAACATGTGTAGTAAATTATAGACGTTACTAGTGGTTTGATGTGACGAAATGCATGATATATGAATGAGATCGTAAGCAAGCTGTGAGGTGTTTGGGCATGGGGGCCTAGTCCGCTTCCTACCACTGACATCGACCGAGGTTGACACATACAGTAACTAAGAGTGATAGAGAAATATGAACAGTAACAGTAACTAGAGTGATAGAGAAATATGACAGTAACAGTAACTAGAGTGGATAGGGGGAGAGAAATATGACGTACAAACTAGAGTGATAGAGAAATAATGACGTACAGTACTATAAGTGATAGAGAAATATGACAGTTACAGTAACTAAGTGATTAGAGAAATATGACAGTAAGTAACTAGAGTGATAGAGATATATGACAGTACAGCAACTTAGAGTGATAGAGAAATATGACAGTACAGTAACTAGAGTGAGAGAAAATATGACAGTACAGTAACTACAGTGATAGAGCAATATGACAGTACAGTAACTAGAGGTGATAGAGAAAATATACAGTACAGTAACTAGAGTGATAGAGAAAAATTTGACGGTACAGTAACTAGAGTGATAGAAAATATGACAGTACAGTAAACTTAGAGTGATAGAGAAATAGACGGTACAGTAACTAGAGTGATAGAGACACATCTGACATACAGTAACTAGAGTGGTGAGAGAAATAGACAGACAAGCAACTAGAGTGATAGAGAAATATGAGGTACAGCAACTAGAGTGATAGAGAAAGATGACCCAGTACAAGTAACTAGAGTGAATAGAGAAATATGACGGTATCAGTAACTAGAGTTGATAGAGAAATATTGACGTACAGTAACTAAGTGATAGAGAAATATGACAGTAACAGCAACAAGAGTGGATAGAGAATATGACAGTACAGCAACTAGAGTGATAGAGAAATATGACAGTACAAAGCAACTAGGAGATAGAGAAATATACGGTACAAGCAACTAGAGTGATAGAGAAATGTGACAGTACAGTAACTAGATGATAGAGAAAGATGACAGTACAGCAACTAGAGTTATAGAGAAATATGACGGTACAGCACCTAGAGTGAAGAGAAATAATGAACAGTACAGTAACTAGAGTGATAGCGAAAATATGACAGTAACAGAACTTGAGTGAATAGAGAAATATGCAGTACAGCAACTAGAAGTAAGAGAAATATGACGGTACAGCCAACTAGAGTGATAGAAAATATGACAGTACAGTAACTAGAGTGATGAGAGAAAATATGACAGAACAGTAACTAGAGTATAGAGAAATATGACGGTAAGCAACTAGAGTGATAGAGAAATATGACGGTACAGCAAACTAGAGTGATAGAGAAAAATGAACAGTACAGCAACTAGAGTGATAGAGAAATATGATACAGTACAGCAACTAAAGTGATAGAGAAATATGACATACAGCAACTAGAGGTATAGAGGATATATGACAGTACAGCAAATAGAGTGATAGAGAAATATGACTTACAGCAACTAGAGTGATAGAGAATTATACAGTACAGTACCTAGAGTGATAGAGAAATATGACATTACAGCACTAGATTGATAGAGAAAATATGACGATACAGCAACTAGAGTGATAGAGAAATATGACAGTACAGAACTAGAGTATAGAGAAATATGACAGACAGTAACTAGAGTGATAGAAAAAATGACAGTAACAGCAACTAGAGTGGATAGAGAAATATGACGGTACAGCAACTAGAGTGATAGAGCGCACGGTCGATCTTCTCGCACAGTACAGGAGTCATCCACGCACAGAGCGGGATCGATAGAGAAATATGACAGTACAGTAACTTAGAGTGATAGAGAAGATATGACGGTACAGCAACTAAGTGGATAGAGAAAAATGACGGTACAGCAACCGAGAGAGAGTGGGGGGGTAGGAGGGGGGAGGGGGGGGGGACAGGGGGGAAGATTGGGGAGGGCTACGTGGAGGTGGGGGTGTTGAGTTTTTTTGTGAAGGGTCATGGGGGCGTGTAGGGTGTGGTGATAGAGAGAGGATGGAGGGTGAAAGGTAGGCAGGAATGCTAGAGGTGAGTGAGTAATATTGAGAAGTATAAAGAATAGATGATGAGTTAGAAAGGTTATATGTATGATTATTGTGGGGATATGGATGGATTGGTAGTGGTAAGGGTTAGTTGTGTGTGTTTTTGTATGTTATTGATTAGTGTGTTGTGGGTGTTTGTTGTATGGGAATATTAGTGTGTGGTGTTTGTTGGTATGGTATGATAGTTGTTTTGTTTGTGGTTATGTTATGTTAGTTGGGGTTGTTTTTGTGTAGTATGATTTGTTGGGTTTTTGTGTATGGGTATGGGGGGGATGAGTTGGGGTTTGTGTGGTATGTATGGTTGTGTGGGTGTGTTTGTGTGTATGTATTTTAGTTGGGGTGGTTGTTGTGTGGAGTGATGTTTAGTTGGTGTTGTTTGTGGGGGTATGTATGTTTGTTGGGTGTTGGTTTGTGTTTGTTAGTTAGTTGGTTTGGTTTGTGTATGTATGGATTGGGTTGGGTGTGATGTTTGTGGTATGGTTGGTTATTTGTGTTTTTGTGTAGTATGGGGTTAGTTGGGTGTGGGGGGTTTGTGTTTGTTTTTTAGTTTGTTTTTGTTAGGGTATTTTGGTTTGTGGTTTTGGGTATGTATGGGTTTTGTGTGTTTTTGGGTTTGGGTTGGGTGAGTGTGGGTGTTGTTTGTGTTGTATTGGATTATTTGGTTGGTTTGTTTATTATATTATGTGGTTTTTGGTTTTGTGGTTTGGTTATATAGTTGTTGTTTTTGTGTATGTTATTAGTGGGGGGTGTGGTGGTTTGTTATGGTTTTATGGATTATTGGGGTGTGTTTTGTGTTGGGTATATTTTGTGTGTTTTGTGGGTATGTATATTATGTGTGTTTTTGTTGTCTGTATGATTAGAGGGTTTGTTGTTTGTGGTAAGGTAAGGTATCGGAGTGTGATATGATTTTTGAACAGTACACAACTAGAGTATAGAGAAATATAAATAACAGCAACGAAGTGATAAGAAAAATGACAGTACAGCAACTAGAGTGATAGAGAAATATGACAGTCAGCAACTAGAGTGAATAGAGAAATATGACAGTACAGCAACTATAGCGAGAGAGAAATCTGACAGTACTGCAACTAGAGGGATAGAGAATATGAAAGTAACAGTGATCTAGAGTGATAGAGAAAGATGACAGTACAGCAACTAAGGTGATAGAGAAAATATGACTGCAGCAATTAGAGTGATAGAGAAAATGTCAGTAGAACAGTAACAAGAGTGATAGAGAAATATGACAGTACAGCAACTAGAGTGATAAGAGAAATATGACAGTAACAGCAACTAGAGTGAAATAGAGAAATTGACAGTACAGCAACTAGATATATAAGAGAAATAGACAGTACAGTGACTAAGTTATAGGAAATATGTCTGTACAGTAACATAGTGATAGAGTAATATGACAGTACGCAACTAGAGTGAAAGAGAAATATGGAAGTACAGGCAACTAGAGTGATAGAGAAATAGACAGTACGTAACTATGAGTGATAGAGAAATATGAACAGTACAGCAACTAGAGTGAATAGAGAATATGACAGTACTGCAACTAAGGATAGAGAAATATGACAGTACACAACTAGAGTTATAGAGAAATAGACAGTAACAGCAACAAGAGTGATAGAGGAAATATGACAGGACAGTGACTAGAGTGATAGAGAAATATGACAGTACAAGCAACTAGAGTGATAGAGAAATATGACATTACAGCAACTAGAGTGATAGAGAAATATGACAGTACAGCAACTAGTAGTGATAGAGAAAATATGACGGTACAGCAACTAGAGTGATAGAGAAATATGACAGTACAGCAACTAGAGTGATAGAGAAATATGACAGTACAGCAACTAGAGTGAAAGAGAAATATGACAGTACAGCAACTAGAGTGATAGAGAAATATGACAGTACTGCAACTAGAGTGATAGAGAAATATGACAGTACAGCAACTAGAGTGATAGAGAAATATGACAGTACAGCAACTAGAGTGATAGAGAAATATGACAGTACAGCAACTAGAGTGATAGAGAAATATGACAGTACAGCAACTAGTGATGGAAATATGACAGACAGCAACTAGAGTGATAGAGAAATATGACAGTACAGCAACTAGAGTGATAGAGAAATATGACAGTACAGCAACTAAGCGATGAAAATATGACTGTAGCAATAGAGTATAGAGAATATGACAGTACAGTGACTAGAGTGATGAGAGAAATATGACAGTACAGCAACTAGAGTGATAGAGAAATATGACAGTACAGCAATTAGGTGATAGAGAAATATGACAGTACAGTAACTAGAGTGATAGAGAAATATGACAGTACAGCAACTAGAGTGATAGAGAAATATGACAGTACAGCAACTAGAGTGATAGAGAAATATGACAGTACAGCAACTAGAGTGATAGAGAAATATGACAGTACAGTGACTAGAGTGATAGAGAAATATGACAGTACAGTAACTAGAGTGATAGAGAAATATGACAGTACAGCAACTAGAGTGAAAGAGAAATATGACAGTACAGCAACTAGAGTGATAGAGAAATATGACAGTACAGTAACTAGAGTGATAGAGAAATATGACAGTACAGCAACTAGAGTGATAGAGAAATATGACAGTACAGCAACTAGAGTGATAGAGAAATATGACAGTACAGCAACTAGAGTTATAGAGAAATATGACAGTACAGCAACTAGAGTGATAGAGAAATATGACAGTACAGTGACTAGAGTGATAGAGAAATATGACAGTACAGCAACTAGAGTGATAGAGAAATTATGACAGTACAGCAACTAGAGTGATAGAGAAATATGACAGTACAGCAACTAGAGTGATAGAGAAATATGACAGTACAGTGACTAGAGTGATAGAGAAATATGACAGTACAGTAACTAGAGTGATAGAGAAATATGACAGTACAGTGACTAGAGTGATAGAGAAATATGACAGTACAGCAACTACAGTGATAGAGAAATATGACAGTACAGTAACTAGAGTGATAGAGAAATATGACAGTACAGTAACTAGAGTGATAGAGAAATATGACAGTACAGTAACTAGAGTGATAGAGAAATATGACAGTACAGTAACTAGAGTGATAGAGAAATATGACAGTACAGCAACTAGAGTGATAGAGAAATATGACAGTACAGCAACTAGAGTGATAGAGAAATATGACAGTACAGCAACTAGAGTGACAGAGAAATATGACAGTACAGTAACTAGAGTGATAGAGAAATATGACAGTACAGTAACTAGAGTGATAGAGAAATATGACAGTACAGTGACTAGAGTGATAGAGAAATATGACAGTACAGTAACTAGAGTGATAGAGAAATATGACAGTACAGCAACTAGAGTGATAGAGAAATATGACAGAACAGCAACTAGAGTGATAGAGAAATATGACAGTACAGCAACTAGAGTGATAGAGAAATATGACGGTACAGCAACTAGAGTGATAGAGAAATATGACAGTACAGGAACTAGAGTGATAGAGAAATATGACGGTACAGCAACTAGAGTGATAGAGAATATGACAGTACAGCAACTAGAGTGATAGAGAAATATGACAGTACAGCAACTAGAGTGACAGAGAAAATATGACAGTACAGCAACTAGAGTGATAGAGAAATATACAGTACAGCAACTAGAGTGATAGAGAAATATGACAGTACAGCAACTAGAGTGATAGAGAAATATGACAGTACAGCAACTAGAGTGATAGAGAAATATGACAGTACAGCAACTAGAGTGATAGAGAAATATGACAGTACAGTGACTAGAGTGATAGAGAAATATGACAGTACAGCAACTAGAGTGATAGAGAAATATGACAGTACAGCAACTAGAGTGATAGAGAAATATGACAGTACAGTAACTAGAGTGATAGAGAAATATGACAGTACAGCAACTAGAGTGATAGAGAAATATGACAGTACAGCAACTAGAGTGATAGAGAAATATGACAGTACAGCGACTAGAGTGATAGAGAAATATGACAGTACAGTGACTAGAGTGATAGAGAAATATGACAGTACAGTAACTAGAGTGATAGAGAAATATGACAGTACAGTAACTAGAGTGATAGAGAAATATGACAGTACAGCAACTAGAGTGATAGAGAAATATGGACAGTACAGTAACTAGAGTGATAGAGAAATATGACAGTACAGTAACTAGAGTGATAGAGAAATATGACAGTACAGCAACTAGAGTGATAGAGAAATATGACAGTACAGTAACAAGAGTGATAGAGAAATATGACAGTACAGTAACTAGAGTGATAGAGAATATGACAGTACAGTAACTAGAGTGATAGAGAAATATGACAGTACAGTAACTAGAGTGATAGAGAAATATGACAGTACAGTAACTAGAGTGATAGAGAAATATAGACAGTACAGCAACTAGAGTGATAGAGAAATATGACGGTACAGCAACTAGAGTGATAGAGAAATATGACAGTACAGTAACTAGAGTGATAGAGAAATATGACAGTACAGCAACTAGAGTGATAGAGAAATATGACAGTACAGCAACTAGAGTGATAGAGAAATATGACAGTACAGCAACTAGAGTGATAGAGAAATATGACAGTTACAGCAACTAGAGTGATAGAGAAATATGACAGTACAGTAACTAGAGTGATAAAGAAATATGACAGTACAGCAACTAGAGTGATAGAGAAATATGACAGTACAGCAACTAGAGTGATAGAGAATATGACAGCACAGTAACTAGAGTGATAGAGAAATATGACAGTACAGTAACTAGAGTGATAGAGAAATATGACAGTACAGTGACTAGAGTGATAGAGAAATATGACAGTACAGCAACTAGAGTGATAGAGAAATATGACAGTACAGCAACTAGAGTGATAGAGAAATATGACAGTACAGTAACTAGAGTGATAGAGAAATATGACAGTACAGTAACTAGAGTGATAGAGAAATATGACAGTACAGTAACTAGAGTGATAGAGAAATATGACAGTACAGCAACTAGAGTGATAGAGAAATATGACAGTACAGCAACTAGAGTGATAGAGAAATATGACAGTACAGTAACTAGAGTGATAGAGAAATATGACAGTACAGTAACTAGAGTGATAGAGAAATATGACAGTACAGTAACTAGAGTGATAGAGAAATATGATAGTGCAGCAACTAGAGTGATAGAGACGCACACCAAAGACAGACACAAGTTATTTAGAACAATAAGAGTCAAACCGTTAACCATGACCAAAAAGTTATTTAGAACAATAAGAGTCAAACCGTTAACCATGACCAAAAAGTTATTTATAACAATAAGAGTCAAACCGTTAACCATGACCAAAAAGTTATTTAGAACAATAAGAGTCAAACCGTTAACCATGACCAAAAAGTTATTTAGAACAATAAGAGTCAAACCGTTAACCATGACCAAAAGTTATTTAGAACAATAAGAGTCAAACCGTTAACCATGACCAAAAAGTTATTTAGAACAATAAGAGTCAAACCGTTAACCATGACCAAAAAGTTATTTAGA
>CM031608.1:50764972-50772472 GCA_018398815.1 Conus ventricosus | reverse complement strand
AGTGTAAAACAATACGATCAAGTCAAGTTGATTATAGACCGAGCATTGAGGCTTGATCAAGGCTGATACAATACAATAGAACTAGTACAATGCAATACAATACACTTAGTACGAACAATACAATGCAGCACAAAACAAATGCAGCACAGCATAATACGGTATCATATGATACAATACAACGTAGAGCACATATAGTTGTAGATTTAATGACACCACAAGCGTGTTCTCTGCATTATGCAATATAGGACAGCTACAAATGTAGATGTCTTTGTGGTGTGTGTGTGGTGTGTGGTGTGGTGTGTGTGGTGGTGGCGCGCGCATCGATACCAATGAGGTTAGATTCACCTACACCCCCCCCCCCCCCCCGCGCCCCCCTCCAGAAATGATCCGTACATCCCCACAGAGTCGTCCTTGAACCGAAAGGAGAAAGGCAAGGGCGCTGCAGGGAGTGCACACACCCAGAAAGGAGAAAAGAATGAGAAGATTGGGAAGGGGAAGGGAGGGGAGGGGCGAACGCGGGGGGGGGGAGAGGAAGTGAATTTTAGTATCTCACGATAGCCTCTTCCCCTGAAAGACATCCCTGTAGAGAAGAAAAGGGGAAGGGGGGGGGGGGGGTCTACAAGGAAGTCATGAGGAAAGACCAAAAGCAAGACAACAAATGCATCAATGTGTGCGCTCGCGCGCGGGGATGTGTAAATGAGATAGAGTACGTGCTTGTGCGCCCGCAGAGTGTGGGAGGGGGTGAGGCTCTGAATGAATCTCCACACAACTGGTTAAACTATTTTGAATTGACTGATGTCATTTGAATAGAAATCTATTACGTAGTGACATATGTGCTTCGAATATTGTACAAATGGGCATCGAAGCATTCGTTTTTTTGAAAATGCTCACACACATTTTTCCAATTAATATTATGTGATTAAGTTTATCAAGTGTTGTTTTTCTAATGTTCTTGTTTTTTTAAAGAGAGTATTTGACTTTGACATCACACCACAAATGTGGAATATCGCTATATGTGCAACAAAAGAAACAAGGTTTCGTCATTTACACTGGAAAATTTTGCATAATATTTATCCGACTAATAATCATGCTGTATAAGATGAAAGTCAGAGATGACAACAAATGTTCATATTGCAGAGATATTGTTGACGTGATAGAACATTTTTTCTTTGACTGCCCTTCTGTCTTAGTATTTTGGAGGAAGGTTGAGAATTATATTCTTATTAATCTTGACGTTTATGTGAAGTTCGACGTCTTAAAAGTGATATTTGGTATTACTGGCCGGATCATACAGGTTTGTAACATTTGCATTGAGTGGTTTGGTCCGTATCTTTTTTCAGTCTGGGAAAGATTCACGTTTGATTTCGTTGAAGTCGTGGAATTGAAATGAAGCTAGAGACATGACTTACTGATCGATGATTTTCATGTAGAAAGGAGATGGCGGGTTTTTTGTTTTGTTTTTGTTTGTTTTTCGCTTTGTTTCATTTTTTCTGTTCTTCTTTTCTGCTCTTTTCTTTTTAAAGTCCAGGCAGTTGTAAATGTTGCCTGCTTACACCCTGATAAGGGGAACTATTACTAATGTGCACTGCACTTTAAACCGTGCAACGGTGCTGATTTCCCGTTTTTAGCTCTATTTTGAGTGTCTACATCTTTGAAAAATTATTCATGTAACATGCGCAAACGCTGTATTGTATGCGTGTATAATCATTTCACAAAAGAAATGCATCCCATGTCAAATCAAACCATCTAATGAACCAAGCATTTTGCGTGAGGTGTTTGATTGACCATTGAGCAGGTGACATTTCTCCCATTACCCAGCAGCATGTCCATTCACAGAGGACAGTTTTCTGCAATTTTGACGAAGGAAATCATTTTGTAATAGACATGTGAGCTGATGAACAAGTTTATGGACAAAATTCAAATAAATACGATTCTCAAGACAACTACCTTTTCCACACTTTTATTTCAGAGGTTAGGTACACAAGACATGAAATACATCTGGTAACAAAGTCACAAGACATGAAATACATCTTGTAACAAAGTCACAAGACATGAAATACATCTTGTAACAAAGTCACAAGACATGAAATACATCTTGTAACAAAGTCACAAGACATGAAATACATCTTGTAACAAAGTCACAAGACATGAAATACATCTTGTAACAAAGTCACAAGACATGAAATACATCTTGTAACAAAGTCACAAGACATGAAATACATCTTGTAACAAAGTCACAAGACATGAAATGCATCTTGTAACAAAGTCACAAGACATGAAATACATCTTGTAACAAAGTCACAAGACATGAAATACATCTTGTAACAAAGTCACAAGACATGAAATACATCTTGTAATAAAGTCACAAGACATGAAATACATCTGGTAACAAAGTCACAAGACATGAAATACATCTGGTAACAAAGTCACAAGACATGAAATACATCTTGTAACAAAGTCACAAGACATGATATACATCTGGTAACAAAGTCACAAGACATGAAATACATCTTGTAACAAAGTCACAAGACATGAAATACATCTGGTAACAAAGTCACAAGACATGAAATACATCTGGTAACAAAGTCACAAGACATGAAATACATCTGGTAACAAAGTCACAAGACATGAAATACATCTGGTAACAAAGTCCAGGTTGTCTCAAGAGATCGCTTAGCACAGTATCATTGTCAGTTCGTTGAAACAAATATTCTAAATTCTGTGTCCCAAAGACGTGCAGTATCATTGTCAGTTCGTTGAAACAAATATTCTAAATTCTGTGTCCCAAAGACGTGCAGTATCATTGTCAGTTCGTTGGAACAAATATCCTCAATTCTGTGTCCCAAAGACGTGCAGTATCATTGTCAGTTCGTTGAAACAAATATTCTAAATTCTGTGTCCCAAAGACGTGCAGTATCATTGTCAGTTCGTTGAAACAAATATTCTAAATTCTGTGTCCCAAAGACGTGCAGTATCATTGTCGGTTCGTTGAAAAAAATATTCTAAATTCTGTGTCCCAAAGACTTGCAGTATCATTGTCAGTTCGTTGAAACAAATATTCTAAATTCTGTGTCCCAAAGACTTGCAGTATCATTGTCAGTTCGTTGGAACAAATATTCTAAATTCTGTGTCCCAAAGACTGCAGTATCATTGTCAGTTCGTTGGAACAAATATTCTAAATTCTGTGTCCCAAAGACGTGCAGTATCATTGTCAGTTCGTTGGAACAAATATCTAATTCTGTGTCCCAAAGACGTGCAGTATCATTGTCAGTTCGTTGGAACAAATATTCTCAATTCTGTGTCCCAAAGACGTGCAGTATCATTGTCAGTTCGTTGGAACAAATATTCTAAATTCTGTGTCCCAAAGACGTGCAGTATCATTGTCAGTTCGTTGGAACAAATATTCTAAATTCTTGTCCCAAAGACTGCAGTATCATTGTCAGTTCGTTGAAACAAATATTCTAAATTCTGTGTCCCAAAGACTTGCAGTATCATTGTCAGTTCGTTGAAACAAATATTCTAAATTCTGTGTCCCAAAGACTTGCAGTATCATTGTCAGTTCGTTGAAACAAATATTCTAAATTCTGTGTCCCAAAGTACTTGCAGTATCATTGTCAGTTCGTTGGAACAAATATTCTAAATTCTGTGTCCCAAAGACTTGCAGTATCATTGTCAGTTCGTTGGAACAAATATTCTAAATTCTGTGTCCCAAAGACTTGCAGTATCATTGTCAGTTCGTTGGAACAAATATTCAAATTCTGTTCCAAAGACGTCCGTATCATTGTCATTCGTTGGACAATTCCTCAATTCTGGTCCCAAAGACGTGCAGTATCATTGTCAGTTCGTTGGAACAAATATTCTAAATTCTGTGTCCCAAAGACTTGCAGTATCATTGTCAGTTCGTTGGAACAAATATTCTAAATTCTGTGTCCCAAAGACTTGCAGTATATATCCATCATCAGATAAACTAGGCAGTAAAATCCATGGGCCACCCAGATGGTAGGCGTTCATTTTTATGATCTGCTAAGGCCTTAGATGCTAATTATTGAATGACATAGGCGTAGGCTTTCATACACATATGAACATTGTAATGAAAACTAACTGATAATCACAATCAACAACTTTTTTTCAGACTCAACGGTGTGAAAATACCAACTTTCCGTTGGTCAGTTATCTAATATCATACAGAGAGATTGTGCCTGTGTCTAAAGTCTGGAGGTTTGTGGTACATAATCCATGAGCCATAATTCAAACACAAAAAGGGGATGGGGGTGAGACGGGAAGGAATTGTCAAGAGGCGGAGGATAAAGATGCTCAAAGATAAAATAAAAAAGCAGATCTTTCACATAGTTTCAAAGCAATTTCACACACACACACACACACACACACGCACCGCACGCACGCACGCACGCACGCACGCACGCACGCACGCAGCGCACGCACGCACGCACGCACGCACGCACGCACACACACACACACACACACACACACACACACACACACACACACACGCACGTAGAGACAGAGAGAGAGCGGGAAAAAAAGCAAATTCATTTTCATTCGGTGTTCCATCTGAAAATAAACCTTTAGTCACACAATTGCACACATTCCTGTACACTCTTATGAGCCGTGCATCAGTCTTGTTTTTATACTCGTTTACACATTCCTACACTCATTAATTACACTCGTGTATTTTCCACACCCATGCTAGATCCCAGACTAAATACCACATCATCCCAGGTGAGTGAGTGAGTGAGTGTGTGTGTGTGTGTGTGTGTGTGTGTGTGTGTGTGTGTGTGTGTGTGTGTGTGTGTGTGTGTGTGTTTCTCCAAACTAGACCTACAGTTTTTGATTATTCCGTCCACTTTGCTTAAATTCGCTATCTTCTATGTTCTGCAGTATAGCTTTCTAACCACCCCACGGAAGAAATGTCGACATTCGTATCGAAATCGTTCGTTGCAGAAGGAGTAGACGAAGGCATTAATGGCACTGTTGAGGTAATAGGTGCGATGGAGGATGGCGTAGGTGTTGTAGCCACAGTCGGTGAAGTTGTCGCACAAGTTGGTTGGGCCTTTCCGGAAATTTCTGCACATTGAGTGTGGATGATCGCAAGAGTTAATGAAAGGCTACATGCACTAATACACAAAAAGAGACACTGTTGTTTCAGCTGTGATTATGTGTATGCGTGTGTGCGTGCGTCTGTGTGTGAATGTGTGTGTACACGCCTGCGTGTGTGTGTGTGTGAGGGGGGGGGGAGGAGTGCACGTGAACACACGTGTGTATGAGCGCGCGCGTATGTGCGTGCGCAGGCATGTGAAACATGCAGAGAAAGACTCCAGCAACACACGGTATGTATTTACAGCTGACAGGCCCACAAATACTTGAGAACGAAACACACACATATACACAAACACGCGCGCGCTCTCACACACGCATACACACCACCACCACCACTACCACCACCACCAACAACAACAATAGCAAAAACAATAACAACAACAACAATAGCCACCATCATCAACAATGACAAGAAACCACTTGCACGGACGCATTATTCCAGAGAGAAAAAATGAATAAAAAAAGGATCAGTCTAACACACTTTAACACATCAGTCCCATAAGTAAACCACACACGCACAAGTGAAAGAGAAAAAAAAGAAATAAAAGAAATAAAAAAGAGGAGAAAGAAAGGACGACAAGAAAGAAAGTTAAAAAAAAAAGACGAAGAAGAAAACAGAAAGGAAAATATACTTTCCATTTTGGGGGAGAGATATGCCGAGAAGAGCGATGATAAAAGACACATGAGACATAGACCAACATATTTAATACGAACGATAAAAGACACATGAGACATAGACCAACATATTTAATACGAACGATAAAAGACACATGAGACATAGACCAACATATTTAATACGAACAATAAAAGACACATGAGACATAGACCAACATATTTAATACGAACGATAAAAGACACATGAGACATAGACCAACATATTTAATACGAACGATAAAAGACACATGAGACATAGACCAACATATTTAATACCAACGATAAAAGACACATGAGACATAGACCAACATATTTAATACCAACGATAAAAGACACATGAGACATAGACCAACATATTTAATACCAACGATAAAAGACACATGAGACATAGACCAACATATTTAATACGAACGATAAAAGACACATGAGACATAGACCAACATATTTAATACCAACGATAAAAGACACATGAGACATAGACCAACATATTTAATACCAACGATAAAAGACACATGAAACATAGACCAACATATTTAATACCAACGATAAAAGACGCATGAGACATAGACCAACATATTTAATACGAACGATAAAAGACACATAAGACATAGACCAACATATTTAATACCAACGATAAAAGACACATGAGACATAGACCAACATATTTAATACGAACGATAAAAGACACATGAGACATAGACCAACATATTTAATACGAACGATAAAAGACACATGAGACATAGACCAACATATTTAATACGAACGATAAAAGACACATGAGACATAGACCAACATATTTAATACGAACGATAAAAGACACATGAGACATAGACCAACATATTTAATACGAACGATAAAAGACACATGAGACATAGACCAACATATTTAATACGAACGAAAAAAATATGTGGCTTGCTCATTCAAATACGTCATGACATGTGCTGACAAAAAAAAAGGGGGGGGGGATATTTCTGTCGAGTTCTGGAAAATTTGGGACCTATTTGCTTTGAAAAGCCTGTTTGAACAAAAGATTGTGAGCTCAAGTATCACGATTACATGAGAAAAAAACACACACAGAAAATGAAGCATTTCTCATTGTTTTGACGGGGAGAGAGGGGGGGGGGGGGGAGAGTGAGGGCGGCGGGGGTGGTAGTGCTGGTGGGGTGACTATCACAGAACATGATTGTAAAATGCACTGGGAACTTGTAGGGTTTTACCAGCAGCATTTACCATCAGCGGGGATAAAAAGTTTACAAAGTCAGGAACTATACCAAATCGAGAACTATGCCAAAAAGAGGTCTACAATACTCAGCTTTAAACATTTCAAACAGGGAACCTTAAACAGGACCACTAGGGGTGGTAGGGATGAAAGAAAAAGAGAAAGAAAAAGCAAAGAAAAGAAAGGAAGGAAGGTAGGAAGGAAGGAAAGAAAGAAGACTCTCAATGTAATTACCACATTGAAAAGCTCAATTTGCCTTGCAAAATGAAATATTCAGACCAAGTCAGGAGCAGGGAACCCTTCCTGTTGACATGAACACTACACCCAGGATGCCACTTCTGAAGTGCATCCAGTTACTTCCCTTCACGTTGATCGTTTCAAAATGTAACAAGTAACATATCTACTACGAATGATGTTATCAGAAGTTATTCTTACACAAAAAGCATCGATTAAGATCAATTAAAATATATTGAAGTCCTATGCCAAAAGCAACTTTATACAAATTGTGC
>CM031608.1:50747472-50759972 GCA_018398815.1 Conus ventricosus | reverse complement strand
CATGCAGCATGCATGCATACTGAGCAGTAGAGGGCACGGGGTGACTGGTCTGTGATCTATAGGACAGGCAGCAGTGAGTAGAGGGCACGGGGTGACTGGTTTGTGACCTATAGGACAGGCAGCAGTGAGTAGAGGGCACGGGGTGACTGGTTGTGTGACCTATAGGACAGGCAGCTGTTAGTAGAGGGCACGGGGTGACTGGTTTGTGACCTATAGGACAGGCAGCTGTGAGTAGAGGGCACGGGGTGACTGGTTTGTGACCTATAGGACAGGCAGCTGACTCAGAGACAAACTGGTCCAGGGCATCGTAGAGACAGTGAGGCTTTAGTGAAGGCACATGCCTCCTAGTGGTCTTGTCTTTTTTCCTTTTAAAAGGTACTTGAAGTAACTCCGCCGTGCCTCATAGTGGTCTTGTCTTTTTTCCTTTTAAAAGGTACTTGAACTAACTCCGCCATGCCTCATAGTGGTCTTGTCTGTTTTCCCTTTAAAAGGTACTTGAACTAACTCCGCCATGCCTCATAGTGGTCTTGTCTTTTTTCCTTTTAAAAGGTATTTGAACTTACTCCGCCATGCCTCATAGTGGTCTTGTCTTTTTTCCTTTTAAAAGGTACTTGAACTAACTCCGCCAGATGACATGGACAAACGAATTACAGGACAAAACACAACGCGTTTACTGGACACAACACGACGCGGTTTTGACCTCTTAGGTCTTCTGTGATGTACCTCATGACAAAATGTGGAAGCCGGTTGAGGAGAACCAACAAGGTCAGCACAGCCATCATCGAGTGGTGCGGGAACTTCTTCATCGCAAGTACTGATGAGCAGAGGTACTTCTGGCCAGTGTTTTCTTCTGCTCAATAGTGGTGTCTTGCTTTTCGTCCGGTGGTCCATTTGAACACTCCCCTTCTCTGGAAGATCCCCCGGACTCTGTTTGACACTGGTCGTGTTGCGGTAGGTCACATTTTGATTCGTTGCCATGGGTAATTATTTCTGTGTCAAGTTGCGCGGGTCTCTTTGGTGTTCTCTCAGGGCTGACTGGCGCTGAGTTTGATAAACGATTTTCGGTGCTAGAGGAATCACAAAACGCACTTTCAAACTTTTCTTCATGTCCTGCGGCCAAACGAGTAGCCACAAGCCGTTTTCCCACACATGCGTTGTGATCCTGTTGTCCAGTTAAATTGTCTTGTCGCGTGCTGTTGGCCGTACCTGAAACACTTATATAACCAGTTCACAGACAGAAAAGCTGACCACACCAACAGAGGGGTTCAGTGCATTCTCCTTGGCAGAGGAAACGGAGTTCAAAATGCATGGGCACCCGGGTTGTTATTTTTTTCCCTTATAACATTTGTCTCATAAATTCAGATGGAAGATCAAAATGTACTACAGGTTCTTGTTTCACCGTGTCAGATGTCTCGCTCTTTACATGCTGCAAACACCCAAGGTGATCGTCTGTAATACTGGGTAATGGCGTTGAGACGCAGCAGACGATTGGTCCTTAAAGAATGGCGTTGAGACGCAGCAGACCATTGGTCCTTAAAGAATGGCGTTGAGACGCAGCAGACGATTGGTCCTTAAAGAATGGCGTTGAGACGCAGCAGACCATTGGTCCTTAAAGAATGGCTTCTCTGTCGATGTAACCTTTGTCATGCCAATTTGTTCAGCTAGTTCATGTTAAGCGAATTCTCAAAAAAAAGCAAACAAACAAAACTTAAAGACAGAACAGGCAACGTCATACACAGCACGCACCTGTCGCCTCAAAGGAAATAGAAACTACAGAAAATACCCGATGATATCTATCATCCAACGTCAGTAAGATCTACAGTGGAAACAAACACAGCAATAAGATTCCTCTCTAAACACAGGGCGATAGTTTTCCACTGAGTTGCTCTGACCGTTCAGTTATGAGCAGTCAACATGGAAAATAAACAATGAACTTGCTGTAAGGACGGTAGAGACAGAACACTAAGTGCGCTGGAGATTTCGCTTTCTATGGTGACATCGTCACGTGGACACATGGGAATCGAGGGGAAAATATCGACGTACAAGCCGAAACAAACTGCATGCTTAGGTTTTAAATGATCGGTTCGTGTGCATGGATGGAATTTCTTTGGCATTTGAAAATTTCATGGTTGCAATCGTACGTCACACACTGCAAAAGGCCGTGAGTACCCGGGGATTTTTGGTGCCTTGGAAAAAAGGACTTTTTTTAAAAAGGGCAGGGGACGTATACGGGGCCCCCGGGGGCGGGGGAAAAAGGAAAAAGGAAAACCGTGATACCCAAGGGAGTTTTTACCTGACACAGCATAGTCCACGGGGGGCGGTTTTCCTACAGGTATACAGGGAAGGGGATTTTTGACCTGTAGGGGGGGGTTGGGGGGAATTGGGGTTTTGGCCCGAGAACCCCTTTTTAGGGGGGGAAACCTTTGGAAGGGAAAAAAAAGGGGGGAAAAAAGGGGGGGGTTTTTGACCTTGGGGGTGGTGGGGTAACCTGTGGTTTTACTATAAAACAGCTTGGTTCAACGGGGTACGTTTTTCCTTAGGGCAGGCACATGATTTTCAAGGGGGAAGCGGTTTTGTAAAAGGGAAAAAGAGGGGAAAAGGGGAATGCAGGTTTTTGGGTTTTTCCCCGCATGGGGGGACGGGTACGGGGGCCGAAAGGGGCCCTTTTGGAACGGGGGAAGGGGGAACCATTTCGGGGCCTGGTCAGGGATCTTTTTACTTAGGGACACGGATAACCCGGGCCCGGGGGGGTTTTTAAAATATGGCGGAGCTGGAAGGGCCGGGGGGGGTTTTTTCCGGGGGGGAAAAAGGGGGTTTAAAACAAAAAGGGGACCGGGTTTGGGACCAAGGGAAACGCTACCGGGGCCGGGGCGTTGTACCTTGGCAGGCGCGTGGTCAGGGCACGGGGGACTTTTTGGGTATGGGCAACTGGTTCGGGGCAGGGGGATTTTTGACTGGGGGCAGCTACCCGGAAAAAAGTCCAGGGTGTAAGCCCGGGGTTTTTTTAAGGCCGGGAACTTTTTTTTTCCCAAAAACGAACAACCCCCAAAGCAGGGGCAAAGAATAAGACAAAACCAAGCTTTCGGCCAACCAGGGTTTTTTCCCAGGTTTTCTTAAAAAAACGACCCGTAAAAAGGGGGTCAAACTTAAAAAAAAACCCGGGCCGGGCCCCCAAACCCCCTAAATTTTTTACTGGGAAACTTTTTAAAATGGAGCTTCATTTTATTTAAGGGGCCCCAATTTTTAAAACCACGGGGTAAAAAAAACAAACCCCGTTAAACCCCCTTTTTAAATTTAAAAAAAACCCCCCCCCCCCCCCGGGCACTGAAGGGTGACTGGTTGTGACCATGACGCAGCGTGGTACAGGCACAGGGTGACGTTTGTGACTATAGGACAGCAGCAGTGAGTACAGGGCACGGGGTGACTGGTTTGTGACCTGTAAGCAGGCAGCTGTGAGTACAGGGCACAGGGTACTGGTTTGTGACCTATAGGACAGGCAGCAGTTGAGTACAGGGCACGGGGTGACTGGTTTGTGACCTGTAGGGCAGGCAGCTGTGAGTACAGGGCACAGGGTGACTGGTTTGTGACCTATAGACAGGCAGCAGTGAGTACAGGGCACGGGGTGACTGGTTTGTGACCGGTAGGGCAGGCAGCTGTGAGTACAGGGCACGGGGTGACTGGTTTGTGACCTATAGGACAGGCAGCAGTGAGTACAGGGCACATGGTGACTGGTTTGTGACCTATAGGACAGGCAGCAGTGAGTACAGGGCACGGGGTGACTGGTTTGTGACCTATAGGACAGGCAGCTGTGAGTACAGGGCACAGGGTGACTGGTTTGTGACCTGTAGGGCAGGCAGCTGACTCAGAGACAAACTGGTCCAGGGCATCGTAGAGACAGTGAGGCTTTAGTGAAGGCACATGCCTCATAGTGGTCTTGTCTTTTTTCCTTTTAAAAGGTACTTGAACTAACTCCGCCAGATGACATGGACAAACGAATTACAGGACAAAACACAACGCGTTTACTGGACACAACACGACGCGGTTTTGACCTCTTAGGTCTTCTTCAGCCAAGACAAACAGCACCCAAGACAACGAAAATAAAGAACGGGCAATCACTTATCTTAAAAAATTCGGCGCCAGATGCGCGTTGAACGTTTCTCCCTTTTTTTTTTATATACACGTGGAGCAGTCATTTATACACGTGAAGCAGTCATTTATACACGTGGAGCAGTCATTTATACACGTGGAGCAGTCATTTATACACGGTCATTTAATATACACGTGGAGCAGTCATACCCCTTAACGTCTTCATAGAATGCCACGTGCGTGCCTGTACCCTATTGGAGCACAGCTCACACTTCCAAGGGTGGTGCAGGATTGCTCCCAGCTGGTTTGTTCGGCACTTGAGGACAGTACGTCTCAGGGTGGATGTATCCTTCTCTTGTCTGCTTTTTGTCCAAAATACACACAGAGAGAGAGAGAGAGAGAGGGACAGAGACAGAGAGGTAGAGAAAGAGAGAGACAAAAGGAGAGAGTCAGTGCCAATCAAACTGCCATCATCATTCATTGATTATGCTAAGTAAAGTTGGTGGGATTCAGAGAGGGGAAACAGATGGTGGGGACAAAGAAAATGGCACTATCTTTCTCTATGGTTTCTTTGTTCATGGTTCCTGTCCACTCCTGCTTTCTGCTTATCCACTGCTGACTCAGTGGCCATATTTCCCGATTCATACAGGTTTGTAACATTTGCATTGAGTAATTTGTCGTTGTTGTTTTTTCAGTCTGAGAACGATTCACGTTTGATTTCGTTAAGTCATCGAATTGAAATGAAGATAGAGACCTGACTTGCTGATTGATGGTTTTCATGTAGAGAGGCGATGGTTTTTTTTTTCTGTTTTCTTTTTTGTTTTTGTTTTTGTGTTTGTTTCTTTTTTTCTTTTTTTTCTCCTTTCTTTTCAAAGTCCAGGCAGTTGTAAATGTTACTTGCTTACCCCTTGACAAGGGAAACTACTTCTATTGTGCACTGTACACGAAAGTGTACAACGGTGCTGATTTTCCTTTTTTAGGCTCTATTTTAAGCGCATACATTAATGAAAAATCATTCATGTAACATGCACAAACCCCGCATTGTATGCGTGTATGTTCATTTCACAAAACAAATACATCCCATGTTGATTTAAACCAAGCATTTTGAGTTATTTGATTGACCATTGAGCAGGTGATATTTCCCCATCACCCTGTAGCATGTCCATTCACAGAGGACAGTTTCCAACAATTTTGATAAGGGAAATTACTTTGTAAAGAAAAGAAGGGCTGAAAAACGGTTTCATGGACAAAACTCAAATAAATAAACTTATCAAAACAGCTGTCCTTTTCCACACTTTTATGCCAGAGCTCAAGTACATGAGACACAAAATACATATGGTAACAAAGTCCAGGTAATCTTAAGAAATCACTTAACACAGCACATTATCATTGTCAGTTCGTTGAAACCAGTATTCTAAATTCTGTGTCTCAAAGACTTGCAGTTCATATGCATCATCAGATAAACTAGGCAGTGAAATCCATGGGCCATCCAGATGGTAGACGTTCATTTTTATTATCTACTAAGGCCTTAGATGCTAATTATTGAATGACATAGGCAAAGGATTTCATACACATATAAACATTGTAATGAACACTACCTGATAGTCACAATACAAACAACATTTTTTTCAGACTCAACGGTGTGAAAATAGCAAGTTTCTGTCGGTCAGTTGTCCCATATCATACAGACAGATTGTGCCTGTGTCTAAGTCTGGAGGTTTGCAGTACATAACCCATGAGCCATAATACAGACACGAAAAGGGGATGGAGGTGAGACGGGAAAGAACTGTGAAGAGGCGGAGGATAAAGATGCTCAAAGATAAAATAAAAAATGCAAATCTTACACATAATTCAAAAGCAATTTCACGCACACACACACACACACACACACACACACACACACACACACACACACACACAGTGATATGCACATTCATCGGCACGCATCATTTATCATGCCAGTGTGGTTTCTAGACGCTCGCCGGATCACGAAGCCAAATTACCACTCCATCCGAAGTGTCCTTCTCTGGCATACAGTCTTCGACTATTCTGTTCACACGCTCGAAACAGCTATCGTCTACCTTCTACAGGACAGTTTTCTAACCACGCCATGGATGAACAGTCGACATTCGTGTAGAAACCGTTCGTTGCAGAAGGAGTAGACGAAGGCATTAATGGAACTGTTGAGGTAGACGGAACGTTGGAGGATGGCGTAGTGTTGTAGCCACAGTCAGTGAAGTCAGTGACGTTGTCGCACAAGTTGACTGGGCCTTTCTGGACAGCTCTGCACATAGAGTGGGAGGAACACAAGTTGACTGGGCCTTTCTGGACAGCTCTGCACATGGAGTGGGAGGAACTGCAGCTGTTTCAGAAAGGCCACACTCACCAACAGACAGGAAGAACCAGAGCTGCCTCAGGGCTTGTGTGTGTGTGTGTGTGTGTGTGTGGTGTGTGTGTGCGTGCGTGCGTGCGTGCGTGCGTGCGTGCGTGCGTGCGTGCGTGCGTGCGTGCGTGCGTGCGTGCGTGCGTGTGTGTGTGTGTGTGTGTGTGTGTGTGTGTGGTGTGTGTGTGTGTGTGTGTGTGTGTGTGTGTGTGAGTACAACCTTGAGTTAATCTGACAATAAATTGGTTTCAGTCAGTCAGTGTGTGTGTGTGTGTGTGTGTGTGTGTGTGTGTGTGTGTGTGTGTGTGTGTGTGTGTGGGGTGAAACATAAAAATGACTCCAGCAGCAATTGTATGCGTTCCCACCTATAAGGCCTTTAACACTAAAGAAGGGGGAAAAACAAAGAAGAAAAGAACCCATGGACGTACTTGTCTACACAGAAAAGATCACCCTGACACGACTGGCTCGGTTCTATAGGTAAACTGCAAGCAAACAAACAAGAGACAGAAAAACAGCACAGGAAAGACAGAAGGTCAACAAAGGGAAAGCGAAGAACAATGGAGATAGGCAGGGTTTTTTTTCTTTGAGGACGGGAATGAGAAGGGCACTGGCGAAAGACGTGAGATAGAGACCAACGCACAAAACGGGAGCAACAAAACACGTGGTGTACTCCTTCCAATTTATCATAACTTGCCTTGTGAAGCAAAGGGATAAGTCAGTCATTTACTGGAGAATTTAGGATCTGTTTGCTTTACCTTTCCGGCCTGTTTAGATGGTTGGGACTGGAATAGCTGAGTGGTAGAGCGCCGGACTCGTACACTTCGTGATCCTGGGGTTGCGGGTTCGAATCTCCGCTGGGCCGTTTCGGTACAGGGGGACTTTTTCCCTCCTAGTTAACATTGGTTAGACTCCATTCCCAATACAGTCCTTCGAATGAGACTATAAACCGAGGTTCCGTGTTTGAACGCACGCATAACATCTTGCACACACGTAAAATCCCATCACCAACTTTCGGAAGAGAAGGCCAGTTTGGCCGTTGGTATGGATGACACGTTACACATAGCATGCACCCTGCGTAAGAAATGGAAAAAATGCAGGACGTAAAGAAATTGAGTGAATGATATTGAACGATATTGACTGGATGACCCGGGAAACGACTGAATGAAGTGCCAGCTGGCAGCTCTTCAGTCGGCACTACCCAGGTAGGCAGCCCGTTGTGTAAACGAGTGTGGATTGTGAAGCGCTTAGAGCTTGGCCTGTAGCCGAGGATAGGCGCTATATAAATATTCATAATAATAATGATAATAATAGATAGTGTTTAAAATTATTGCACATATTCAATAATGTAAATATTACCGAAGATTGATGGAAAGTCATATAAGTTCCAGTCTAGGTATCTTGCAGCCATGGAACTTTGACAACAGGGAGTGTCACTTTACTCCCCGCCAACTGCTTTCCCCACCCCTTCCTTCCACCTCTCACTTTTCTACTCTTTTACCCTCCTCCTGCACTCTCTTCCCCTTCAATATTTCCCATCCATTTCTCTTTCAACCCATCCCAGACACCATAACATTTTCCCTACCCACGCCATCCCTCCTGTACCCCTCTGTTTCATTTTCTCTCTCCTAAATATCGGCGAATTAAGCTGTGACCATCAAATCCTTCTGCCATCAAAACTGTTTGGTATGGTATCTTTCAATTCTAGTCACTTTAAGGAAAGTTTATGATTCCTTCTCCAAATATATTTGCATTTTCAAACCGGTTTTCTGGCTGTTAGTACCACAGGGACCAGCAGTTACCTTTTCGTCATTTATTGTCCATAAAACTGTGGCCATTTCTTGAGTTCTCCCCTTTCTTCTTTCATCTCCTACCGTTTCTCCCTTCCTTTTTCTCCCGCCAAGATAGGTTTTGACTCCGTGCATTTTTGCTACTCATCATAGAAAGAAATAAAAACCGCCTGTGATGTACCTCATGACAAAATGTGGAAGCCGGTTGATGAGAACCAACAAGGTCAGCACAGCCATCATCCGAGTGGTGCGGGATCTTCTTCATCGCAAGTACTGATGAGCAGAGGTACTTCTGGCCAGTGTTTTCTTCTGCTCAATAGTGGTGTCTTGCTTTTCGTCCGGTGGTCCATTTGAACACTCCCCTTCTCTGGAAGATCCCCCGGACTCTGTTTGACACTAGTCGTGTTGAGGTAGGTCACATTTTGATTCGTTGCCATGGGTAATTATTTCTGTGTCAAGTTGCGCGGGTCCCTTCGGTGTTGTCTCAGGGCTAACTGGCGCTGAGTTTGATAAACGATTTTCGGTGCTGGAGGAATCACAAAACACAGTTTCAAACTTTTCTTCATGTCCTGCGGCCAAACGAGTAGCCACAAGCCTTTTTCCCACACATGTGTTGTGATCCTGTTGTCCAGTTAAATTGTCTTTTCGCGTGCTGTTGGCCGTACCTGAAGCACTTATATAACCCAGTTCACAGACAGAAAAGCTGACCCACCAACAGAGTGGTTCAATGCATTCTCCTTGGCAGAGGAAACGGAGTTCAAAATGCATGGGCACCCGGGTTGTCATTTTTTCCCTTATAACATTTGTTTGTCTCATAAATTCAGATGGAAAAATCCAAATGAACTGCAGGTTCTTCATTCACCGCTTCAGATCTCTCGCTCTTTACATGCTGCAAACACCCAAGGTGATCGTCTGTAATACTGGGTAATGGCGTTGAGACGCAGCAGACCATTGGTCCTTAAAGAATGGCTTCTCTGTCGATGTAACCTTTGTCATGCCAATTTGTTCACCTAGTTCATATTAAGCGAATTCTCAAAAAAAAAAAAAAGCAAACAAACAAAACTTAAAGACAGAACAGGCAACGTCATACACAGCACGCACCTGTCGCATTAAAGGAAATAGAAACTACAGAAAATACCCGATGATATCTATCATCCAACGTCAGTAAGATCTATAGTGGAAACAAACACAGCAATAAGATTCCTCTCTAAACACAGGGCGATAGTTTTCCACTGAGTTGCTCTGACCGTTCAGTTATGAGCAGTCAACATGGAAAATAAACAATGAACTTGCTGTAAGGACGGTAGAACAGAACACTAAGTGCACCGGAGATTTCGCTTTTCTATGGTGACATCGTCACGTGGCACACATAGGAATCGAGGGGAAAATATCGACATACAAGCCGAAACAAACTGCATGCTTAGGTTTTAAATGATCGGTTCGTGGTTGCATGGATGGAACTTTTCTGTTAGGCTATATTACGTCATGACAGCAGCAATTTTCAATGGTTGCAATGCGTACGTCACACACTGACACCTAACCATATATGGTCAGAAGATCCATTTGAGATAACAACCCCTGACGATAAGTATTTCCAGAAACAGTCAGGTCATGTTAACCAAAGCAAGTGAAAAAAGAAAGAAAGAGAAAAGAAGAAAAATGCTAGAGTGTTGGGATTTCTTCCTCTCAAGAATTCGTGTACGGATACAAAAGGAACACAACAGGACTCTTTTTCGGACGTTTCAGAATCCTAACAGGAATACTTCCTGCCGCTTCTTTTGTGTTCATTGAAAATCCATTTTCTCAGCTAACAGGTTTTACCACATGGAAATACCCCCAGAATCTCCAACATTGCAGACTTTAGCAAGGAAGAGTGGAACTGTGTGATGTCCTGTGTTTAGGCGCCGTGTTAAGGAAACATTCAGATGAGAAACAAATATGTACAAACACAATATGGTATACATAAAAGTTTTATTCCATAAAACAAATTTATCATTAATTACATTAAGCAATAAATGAACTCAAAATTTTGCTCAAGTTGATAGACCATTGAAGCTGGTTACCAGTTGACCTTCCAGTTGACCCAATACCATGGACAGTTTACAGAGAAAAAGGTATACCCGGTTTGAAAACTGAAAATGACTTCGCAAGGAAACATGTAACACAAAGCATGTTTGACGGATAAGCTGTAATGAAATAGAATTCTCTGTCAGGTGTTCTCTCCTGCTCTATTATTCCAGAGCTCAGATACATAAGACAACAAATTGCAACTGATGTCGTTGTCTTAAGACACCAGTTAGAACATAATTACCATCATTACATCATCAAAACAGCTTACAGTCTTAGTTCTGAACACTTGCAGTTTGTGGTACTCATCAGACAACTAGAAATGAAAAAGGAATTGTCAATTAATGTTACATTAAACATAAAGGGGAAAATAACAAAGCAAGCGCACACACACACACACACACACACACACACACACACACACACACACACACACACACACACACACACACACACACACACACACACACACACACACACTTCGGCACTCCCTCAAAACTTTGGAAAACACAAGATTGATAGATTGACTAAGTTGATTAATTGCTGGCTGGCTGGATGGATTGATCGATTGATTAATTGATTGATCGATCGATCGATTGATTGATAGATTGAGTGGTTGATTGATTGATAGGTTTCATTGAATAATTATTTGATAAGTTGAGAACACAAGATTGATGACTAAATTGATTGATTGCTGGATGGATGGATGGATTATTCTATTGATTGATTGATTGATTGATCGATCGATTGATTGATAGGTTGAGTGTTAGATGATTAATCATTTGATAGGTTGATTGATTGATTGATTGATTGAGTGAGTGAGTGAGTGAGTGAGTGAGTGAGTGAGTGAGTGGGTGATTGTGTGATTAATAGGTTGATTGATTGATTGATTGATTGATTGATTGATTGATTGATTGATTGATTGATTGATTGATTGATTGATGTTTTCCAGTCACCCAAGATCCCTTGCGGTACAGATTTGTCTCAGTCCTATGACATGTGCGGAGTGTGCGGAGGGGATGGGACCTCGTGCTGGGGTGAACGTCAAGGTCAAAAGGGCGGCCCAAGGTCACTGAGGTCAAGGTTTCTCTGGCGGCAAGCGTGGACTTCATGTTCTGTGACGTGTGGTGTAGGTAAACGATTCAGATCGAGTGACTTTGCTGTTTGCCTTCTTGTAGAGCTGGCTGAATCCATGTTATAGAATATTGTTCTAGCTCCTCTCTCTCTTCCCCTCCTCCTCCTCTCTCTCTCTCTCTCCTCTCTCTCTCCTCTCTCCTCTCTCTCTCTCTCTCTCTCCTCTCTCTCTCTCTCTCTCTCTCTCTCTCTCTCTGAGTGTATCTGTGTTTGTGTGAGTGGTGTGTGTGTGTGTGTGTGTGTGTGTGTGTGATCTCCTTATATATGCGTTTCTCTGTCTCTCTGTGTCTATGTAAGTCTGCTTGACTGCATGTGTGTGTCTCTGTGTCTGTCGACGGTGCGTGTGTGTGTATCTCTCTGTCAGTCTCTTTCTGAGTCTATCTGTCTGACTTCTTCTGTGTGTCTATAAGTGTGTGTCTCTCTATCTCTGTCGTTCTGTATCTGTCATGTCTGTCGATCTGGGTCTCTAAGCTGTGTGTGTGTGTGTGTGTGTGTGTGTGTGTGTGTGTGTGTGTGTGTGTGTGTGTCTTTCATTTTTTTCTTTTTTTCTTTTTTGCTGTCATATCTTCTGTGCCCCCTCAGTGGCATTGCATCCACGCCCTTCATTCCGACACCCCGTCCACAGCCACAGCCCTGTCAGTCCCACCGCAGCCCCAGCATCGGCAGTCCACAGGGAGCAGTCAATGTCAAGTCATCAAGAGGCAACCCACCGGAGGAGACACTGCACTGCTGTCGAGTCACTTCGGTGGTGTTCAGTGGCGCCTATTCTGATCCAACATTTGTAGGACACCACCTACTAAGCCCCCTACTGATGACAATAATGCTTGCTCGCGGAGCCGGCGCGAAGTGAGCTCTCCCTCCAGAGGGCGCCACTACGTCCGTCCAACGACAGCCCCTACAGACTCGCCGATACCGGTGACCCCGACGGAATAAACCAAGGCCACAGGCGTGGAGAGGCCATCGAAGCTCAGATCACCGTGAGAGCAGGGCATGAAGAGCCACAGAATTTGATACTTTTTTTAAAATGCTGATCGATGAGAATA
>CM031608.1:50730062-50746018 GCA_018398815.1 Conus ventricosus | reverse complement strand
GTCTATGCATGCGTCTGACAGTTGTGTATGTGATCTATTTTTCATTTTTTTATTTTTTTTTAAATATCATTTTGTTTTATTTCATTTCATTTTACTTCATTTTGTTTCATTTCATATTGTTTTGTTTCATTTAATTTCATTTTTCTTCATTATATTTCATTTTACTCTATTTTATGTGTCCTTCATTTTACTTTATTTAACTTTATCTTATTGTAGATTATTTTATTTTATTTCAATAAATTTTCTGATGTCAGGTCAGCGCCGACGGGAGGCGTCATGTGTGGATGCTCACGTGGAGCGGACGGTGAGGGACACACGGTGCGCGGGGAAACCCAAGCCCCCCGCTGTTGTGGACACCTGCGTTCGAACCCCCTGTGACCCAGGTGAGGAAGAGGATAAGTTGTACTGGGCTGGGCGTTTCATGTACACGCACCGTGTTACGTGATCTGTGCTGTTTGACGCGCGCGCGCATACACACACACACACGCGCACGCACAACCGCACGCACACACACACACAACACACACACACACACACACACACACACACACACACACACACACACACACACACACACACACACACCACACACCCCGCGCGCGCTTTCCTATCTTTAAGCGGTCTTAGTTGCTGCGCCCCTGCCCTTCCCCTCCTCTTCATTTCTTTTACTTTGTTTCCTTTGTTTGATGGTTGGTTGGTTGGTTGGTTTTTTGTTTTGTTTTTGTTTTCTTTTGTTATATATTGTTTTGCTAAGCACTTTCATTCGGCGCTGCTGCTGACAATGTGTACGTACGCATATGACATAAAGAATAATATGTGTAGGCCACTGTCGATTCCAAGAAAAACAAGATGCGAAGCATATAAACGTACTCCCAGTTCTCCAAACCGCTTATAAATCGGCCAAGTGCTTTATGAGATAAGAAATAAAGGCAAAATAACGGTTTTAAACGGTTATTTAACCGATATACACTTTTGAAACTGGTATTTTAGTCCTCACTGGCTAAAGCCTGTGTATATACCAAATTTCATCCAAATCGGACAATATGTCAAGAATAACGGTTTTTAACGGTCAGATTTTGAAACACTGCATGGAAGTGCCATTTGTGTGTGATGACCTTTCTATATACAAAATTGCATTAAAACCCACCAATATAAAAAAAATAACGGCAAAATAACGGTTTAACGGGTATATAACCGATATGTACTTTTGAAACCGGTATTTTAGTCCTCACTGCGCGCGTGCGTGGTGTGTGGTGTGTGTGTGTGGTGTGTGTGTGTGTGTGTGTGTGTGTGTGTGTGTGTGTGTGTGTGTGTGTGTGGTGTGTGTGTGTGTGTGTGTGTGTGTGTGCAGAGTGAAAGAGAGATGTGTGTGTGTGTGTTTGTGTGTGCGTGAGAGAGAGAGAGAGAGAGAGAGAGAGAGAGAGAGAGAGAGAGAGAGAGAGAGAGAGGTCATTTTCTTTTGTGCAATGAATATTTTTTAAGACATTTCTTTTTTTCAGATTTGCACAAAGATGGTAAGTTACATACACCTTTTCTTGAAACAACTTTTCATGCAAGAATGACCATGAGACAGCCTTAAACACACACACACACACACACACACACACACACACACACACACACACACACACACACACACTCTCTCTCTCTCTCTCTCTCTCTCTCTCTCTCTCTCTCCTCTCTCTCTCTCTCTCTCTCTCTCCTAACACACACACACACACACACACACACACACACACACACACACACACACACACACACACACACAAAAGCGCGAGCGCACGCGCACATGCGCGTGCGCACACACACACACACACACACACACACACACACACACACACACACACACACACACACACACACACACACACACACACACACACGCACGCACACACGCAGAGAGAGAAAGAAAGAAAGAAAGAAAGGGGGGAGAGAGAGTACACACACACACGTACGTGCGCGCACACACACACACACAGACACACAGACACACACACACACACCACACACACACACACACACACACACACACACACACACACACACACACACACACACACTTGCGCGCGCATGCGCACATAATTATACACATGCGCATACGCACACATAGACGGGCGCGTGAATAGATGTGTTTCATCCAAATGCTTTGTATTCATGTGTGTCTGCTTGTGTATGTGTGGTGTGTGTGAGAGAGAGAGAGAGAGAGAGAGAGAGAGAGAGAGAGGAGAGAGAGAGAGAGAGAGAGAGACAGACAGAGATTATGTTGACGCACGCTCTGCTCCTTCAATTTGTTTCCTCATATGTGAATATACACCCACAAATGCCTGTACAGACATAGGTAACATTAGTACGTTTGCTAGTGCGCAACTTCACCCGAGCGTGAAAAAATAGATTAGAAAAAAAAGGGCATGTGTATAAAATCCTATAATCGTAGGCTAGGCGACTTCACAAAAATGAATTTATTTTTGCTTTCTGTCTTCATTTCTTTTTTTCCTTTTTTTAAAATTTTTTTATTTTGGTCAGACTCGTCAGCATCCTGGGAGAACGATGACGTCAAGAGGTATTTGGCGGAGCTGGTCAACGACCAAGTGCCTTCTGTTCCCAAGTACTCACATTCTGTCTCATCGCTGTCTTTAAAAAAATCCAATTCTATGTACGTCAGCTCCGCTCATTTTGTTTTCTTGTTTTCTTTTAGTCTAGTTTTTTTTTTCCCCAAACACTTGACTTCTTAAGGGACCTTACACCAGAATTTACAAAGATTGTTTTTCTTACCAAGTGGCGAAGTGGTTAGCGTAGCGGTCTCCCGGCTGGGAGGTCATGAGTTTGATTCCCATCAGAGCCATGTGGCATTTTTTTTGCCCCGACCGGCTCCTATTCAAAGTTGAGTTTACTACGGGCTCAGTTGGGAAGACCACACAATCGAGTCTCGCCTACTAAAGCTCTCTGAGAGTGATGTCAAATTTCCAGACCAACACAGCAGGTGTCTGTATCTCGCGGGCCTGGTTGACGCCGGGATATATATAATATGAAAATAAAACGTAGAGTACAGCCCTGTCACGCGGTCTCAGACCGAATGGAAATCCGTAGCATCGTCTTCATCATCCTATTCTTATCGATCACCTTAAAAAAAAATAATAAATAAAAAAAATAAAAAGTCTCAAATTCTGTGGCGCTTCATGCCCTGCTCTCATGGTGATCTCAGTTTCGATATCCTCTCCACGTGTGCCTTGGTTTGATTCCGTCGGGATTACCGGTATCAGCAACTTCATGGGGCTGTTGCTGGACAGACGTGGTGGCGCCCTCCAGAGGAGAGCTCACTCACGCCGGTCCGCGATCTTACAGCAATTATTTCGCAGTGATAGCTTACGTGTGATTGTTGCCTGCAAATGTGGAAAAACGCGCGACAACTTTCACAAAAGTGATTTCGGCAGCAAAGCAGTTTCTCCGGGATTGCCTCTGAAAGATCTTATGGACATTATTCGCCTGTGCGACTAGCATTGTCGTCAGTAGGGGGGGGTGGTGCTGCGTATGTTAGATCAGAGCGGGGCCTGCCTGAGGCACCCCGAAGTGATTTGGCAGCTAAAGAGATGTTTCTCTTTTCATACCCTTTCATTATTCCATGTGCTGTGCTGGGTGGGGACGTGCGGCTGTGTGTGGAGTGTGTGTGGATGTGTGTGTGGGTGTGCCATGAGGTGGCCTGAAGTGTGAAGTGGATGATTGTGTTTCTTTGTCTGTGTGTGTGTGTGTGTGTGTGTGTGTGTGTGTGTGTGTGTGTGTGTGTGTGTGTGTGTGTGTGTGTGTAATGTCATCGTTCTTTATTAACGTACCTATTCCTTTGATAATCTATTATTTTTTTCTTTTTCTTTTTTTTTTCTTTGTTGTTGTTGTTTGCTGTTGTTAATCATTGTTATTCCTTCATTTGGGGAATCCAATCTGTGTGCAAAGCGGTCTGTACTCCAAGCCGCCCCCACTTGTCATTGTGTTTATTTTTGTGTCACTGTGTTTATTGTTTCACTGTGTTTATTGTGTCACTGTGTTTATTGTGTCATGTGTTTATGTGTCATTGTATTATTGTGTCATGTGTTTATTGTGTCATGTGTTATTTTGTCATTTGTTATGTGTCACTATGTTTATTGTGTCACTGTGTTTATTGTGTCATTGTTTTGTGTCACTGTGTTTATCTGTGTCTTGCTGGGTCAACAGGTATGTTACGGGTCAGTGGAGCGCGTGCTCCGTGACTGTGGCCAGGGAACGAGGTCACGCGAGGTCACGTGTCAGCGTATGACTACATTTTCGCAACAGCCCGAGAGTTTGTTGGACTGGGAATGTTTGGGTGAGCGGCCGACATATATTTTATGCTCTTCAATTGGCTCCCGAATGCATATGTTGCGAGTTTGCATACTGATATATATCTGTCTATTATCTATCTATCTATCTATCTATGTTTCTGTCTGTCTACTTGTTTGTCTATCTATCTATCTACCTGTACCTACCTGTCTGTCTGTCTATACATCTATTCTATACATGCATGTAGATAGATAGAAGAGAGAGAGAGAGAGAGAGAGAGAGAGAGAGAGAGAGAGAGAGAGAGAGAGAGAGAGAGAGAGAGAGAGAGAGAAGAGAGAACCAAAATGTTTGTTAATGGTGGAATAATCGATAAGCATTAATGGGCCTTGCATCCAGTCCTCGCCCCTGTTCAGTGTTCACAATAGAAAAATACTGCACGTGCAGCATGTAAGGAAAAGTTGAAAAAGACAGATCGGCAGGCGAGAGAGAGAGAGAGAGAGAGAGAGAGAGAGAGAGAGAGAGAGAGAGAGAGAGAGAGAGAGAGAGAGAGAGAAGAGACAGAGACAGAGAGACAGAGAGAGACACAGAGAGAAAGAGAGAGAGAATGTGTGCAGTGCGTAGTGCGTGCGTGCGTGCGTGCGTGCGTGGTGCGTGGTGGTGCTGTGTGTGGTGGTGGTGGTGCCTGCGTGCGTGCGTGCGGCGTGCGTGCGTGGTGCGTGCGTGCGTGTGTGTGTGTGTGTGGTGTGTGTGTGTGTGTGTGTGTGTGTGGTGGGAGGGGAGAGAGAGAGAGAGAGGGAGGAAGAGAGAGAGAGAGAGAGAGAGGAGAGGAAGCGTGCCAGGAAAAACCCCAAGACAGAATCTGAAAGGGCTCTGTGGGGGTGGAGCTATTTTCACGATTTCACCACGAACTAAAGTGTGTGTGTTGTGTGTGTTTTTGGTGTGTGTGTGTGTGTGTGTGTGGCGTGCGCGCGGCGTGCGTGCGTGGTGCTGCGGGGGGGGTGTGTGTGTGTGTGCGTGTGTGTGTGGGTGTGTGTGTGTGTGTGTGTGTGTGTGTGGAAAAGGGAGAAAATGACAGTGCCAAGTTTGTGACGCCGGCCATTGGAGTGGGTCCTTTGAGGGTGACGCCTTGGGGACTTTCCCCCAAAAATTTTTCGCTAAAAAACCGGGGTTCTCTCCTGCAGTCGCCCTGTTTTGGGGGTGAGTGGAATAGGGGAAAACCGTGGACCAGGGAAAATAACACCACCATAGCAAACAGTGAGGAACGAGGGGGAGGAGAGGAGAGAGAGGAGGAGGAGAGAGGAGAGAGTGTGTGTGTGTGTGTGTGTGTGTGTGTGTGTGTGTGTTGGTGTGGGTGTTTTGTGTGAGTGAGTGAGTGGTGTGCATGCGTGGGCGTGTGTGCGTGTGTGTGCGTGCGTGCGTGCGGGGGCCCCCACGCAGTGTGTGTGTGTGTGTGTGTGTGTGTGTGTGTGTGTGTGTTGTGCGTGCGTGCGTGCGTGCGCGTTGTGTGTGTGTGTGTGTGTGTGTGTGTGTGTGTGTGTGTTTTGGTGTGTGGTGTGTGTGAGCGCGCGGCGTGCGTGCGTGGTAGGTGTGCGTGCGTGCGTGGTGTGGGCGTGCGTGTGGTAAGTGTGTGTGCAAAACCGCATTCGCGCGCGTGTGCGCCCGCGTCGTGGTTTGTTTTGGGGTGTTGGTTTTGTGTTTTTGGTGGTTGTGTGTTTTTTGGGGTGGTGTGTGTGTGTGTGTGTGCATGCGTGGCGGCGCATACATGTGTGTGTGGTGTGTTGTTTGGGTTTTGGGTTTCTAAACGATTAATGAAAGTCCCTGTCTTTAGGAGAGTGTGATTAAAATTTTCATCATCATCATTCATCTCATCATCATCATCATTTTATTGTGTTTTTGTTTTTTGTTGTTGTTTGTTGTTTTTGGTTGTTTTTGTTGTTGTTTTTTTTTTTTTTCGTCGTCGTCGTCGTCGATGCTGTTGTTTTTTGTTGGGGTGTTGTTGTTTTGTTTTTTCTTCTTTTTTGTTGTTTTTGGGTTTCGTCACTATCAGAAAGAAAAAAAATTTTTAAAAAAATGGACACCCGTATTCACCGTCAATGCATGCGTTCTTCGTCTTCCTTTCAAAAGTGTATTTTCATACCTGTGAAAAACGCCTTTTTGAAAATACATTCCCACATTTCTTGTGCCTGGAAGACTGGGGGGACTCGAAGCTAAATTTGAGGGGAAAGTTAGGCATTAAGATGAGAGCTTCCGCAAAATCCTTGGGATCTCATACAAAGACCGCTTGCAACTTGAAGGTCCCGACCAGGTAGGGGAAGCCCCGGACCCTGCAAGACCCGTTGTCCCAATGAAAAGAAGGAAAGAAAAGGCATGGTCATGTATCAACATCAACAGGCTTTCCAAACATTTTTAAAAAAAACGGGGAGGAGGGGAAGGAGAGAAAAAAACCAAAAAAGAGATGGGGGGCAACATCAGTGCATGGACTGGCCTCACACTCAGAAAATGCCTAAGAGCGTCTGAGAAGCGGGAGGAGTGGAGGAAGCTGGTTGTGAAGTCTTCTGTGGCGCCCAACAGTCTTCAAGACTCCGGGATAGGTGATAGGTGATAGGTATTAGGTGCAAATGCACTCCTGTTTCTCACCTGTGTAAACCGCCTAAGGCAAACCTGTCCCTCATCTGACTGAGGTACACCTGTCCCTCACCAGTGTCACATAAACATTTTCTCCCACCTATGCAAATGCACAGGTCTCACCATGTGCAAGCGTACACCTATCTGTCATCTAAGAGCATGCATACTTGTCTTTCACCCTTGTCCCGTGAACGCTTTTTTCACCTGCGTGAATGAGTTTTTTTGTCTTTCTTCTGTGTAATGCACTTCCCCTTCGTACCTGTGCAAGTGCACATCTTTCTACCACATGTGTAAATGTATACCCTGTCTTTTTCCTGTGTAAATACACATCTATCTTTTTACCTGTACAAGTACACACTTGGTCTTTATTTTCACCCGAGTAAATGCCTTTCTCCTGTGCCAGCGCACACCTTGTCAAATGAAGATCCGTCTCTCACCTGTGTAAACCGCACCTGTCTTTCACCTATGCAAATGTACACGAACCTTTCATATAAGCTAGTGGACACCTGTTTTTCACCTATGTAAACGCACACGTGTAGACCACTTACGCTAACAGCTGACCGTTAGCTAACAGCAATGCACACTCCCTTGAGGATGTAGCCTACTCATTCTTTCCCACAGCCGCGCGCAGGGCACGTGTTGTCTTCAGCCCAATTCCAACGCACGGACGATGCTTTGTTATCAGCATGCGGTCTCTCTCTCTCTCTCTCTCTCTCTCTCTCTCTCTCTCTCTCCAGTGACCAGAGGCACTGAAGCGGTTCTCACTGAACGCGCGTAAAGCAGACAGCTACTATGGTATGCATTCATTCATCAGGTGGGCGAGGGTCATTACTGTGCTTCATCACAGAACGTATTTTCTCTTTAAATAATCCTTTCTTTCTGGTGGATTCCATACTCGTGTATTAATGACATTACACTCGTATGCAATCAATCAACAAAGGCGCCCGAAAATAAAAGCGAAATGCTTTGTTCAGGAACTGTGTAAGGGTACGGTGCTGGTGTTAGCGTAGGGGGCCGCACACGCGTCTCTCACTAGTTCTTAACTCCACACCTGGACATCCATTTATCTGTGTCAAGTTGCACACCTGTCTGTCACCTGTGTCAATTGCACACCTGTCTGTCATTTGTGCCATTGCACACCTGTCTGTGGTCACCTGTTGTCAATTGGCACACCTGTCTGTCACCTGTGTCAGTTGCACACCTTTTTTTTAGGTACACAGGAGAGCCAGTTGAAGTGTGTGGAGGAGGGGAAGGAGGGGAAGAGGTACCCCGACGTTTTGTGCGGGGATGAGGAAGCCTCCGTGATGGTCCGCTCGTGCAACGCTATACCTTGCCCGCCCCGGTAAGGCCATTTTATAGTGTCAAATTTTCACTTAAAAAAATTCTTTTCTTTCTTTTTTTTTTGTTTTTGTTTTTGCTTTTTTTTTTTGTTGTTTTTTTTTTTTTTTTCGTTTTCAGCAAATCACAAACAAAACAAAATTCTAGCACACACAACCAAGAAAACCCTGAAAGATCACAAACACTTCAATGATCAGAGACTATTGTTTTGGTACATGAAGTTCTAGTCTATACCAACATAATTTCCAGTTACTGCATCGAAACATTCATGCAGTCATAAAAGCTTGTGCAACTAAACCTGAGTGTGTGTGTTTGGTGTGTGTGTGTGTGTGTGTGTGTGTGTGTGTGTGTGTGTGTGTGTGTGTGTGTGTGTGTGGTGTGGTTGGGGGGTGGTAATGGTTTAGTTTTGTTCATATCTGCATTTGATTCGTTTTTCATAACTTTTTTCTATTAGGCAAGTCTATTGCAATTGCTTTTTCTGTTTGTTTGTTGTTGTTGTTTGTTGTTTTTGGGGGGATGGGGGGGGGGGGGGGGGGGTAGGTGTCTCCTTTCTTGCTGCTTTCTTACCTATCGTCGTCGTTGTTGTTGTTGTTGCTGTTGTGGAGAGTAGGGTCTTTTGCTTTGCTTTTTTTGTTTTTAACTTCTGAGGAAGACATATTTCTCAAACAATTAGTTTGTCTGTTTGTACTGTGTGTTAAATGACCGTCGCTTTACATATTGCATTCGTGTGTGCCTGTGTAAATGGCTTGCACGGACGGAAACCAGGTGGGCTATCGGGGACTACGGCGCGTGCAGCAAGCAGTGCGGGGGTGGCGTGAGGCGCCGAAGTGTGCGCTTGTGTGCAACTGGAAGCAGACGGCTCGGCCACACCGGTGGAGGATGACCGATGTCCAGACCCCGTGCCTGTGTCCGAGATGGCCTGCAACACGGACTACTGCCCAGCTGAGTGGACGTCTGGTCCATGGGAAGAGGTAGGGTGTGAAATGCGCCCACAGTAAGTCATGTTCCTGACACAGGCAATTTTACGTGGGCCTACTTTCTCAATGAAATAACGCTGAATTTAGTTACCGCTTTTAAACGGCAAATTTTGGGGTAATTCCTAGGGAGAGGTATAAACAGTGACAGTGTTGAATGCTCCTGGAGTATATGTTATGTTCCTGTCACAGTCAATTCGTCGACATTTCCATTGAAATACACTTTGAATTAAATTGAATTAAGTTACTCTCTTTTAAAATGGCAAATTTTGGGAGGGGGTGGGGGGGGGGGGTAATTCGTAAATCCGTTATACTAAACTCACGAGATAACTTCCATTTCAAAGACGTATGTATGAGGCAGATAGCATTTATTGATTTATATCCAGTGGTTCCACTGCGAATTGCATTTTGTTGATTTTATTCTCAGTTGTTCCATTGTAAATTGATTTATAGTCTCAGTTATCCCATTGTGAATTGCGTTGTACTGATTTATACTCAATCATTCCATTGTGAATGGTTTTATCCACGCATACGCAGTGCTCCCGGACGTGTGGGGTTGGAACTCAGACCCGTGGCGTGTCCTGCGTGACTCGGCCGGTGGGCGGGCAGCTGGTGACGGTGTCTGACAGTCAGTGTGTGGGGCCACGACCACACAGCTCCAGGTCCTGCTCCCTCCGCGGGCTGTCCAGAGGATCTGACCGCTCCCCGGTCATCAAGGTATGGTGTTGGACAGAAGAGGGAGAGGGGGGGGGAGAGAGAGGAGGGAGGGAGACAGACAGACAGACAGAGAGACAGAGAGGGACAGAGAGAGAGAGAGACAGACAGAGTAATAGAAACAGAGAGAGACACAGAGGACAGAAGGGGTAGTTTTTCCCACGGGGGAGTCGGCAGACAGTTTGGTTTACACTCATCATATACCTTCTATGCCACCATATTTCCCTCTTCCAACACCCCCCCCCCCCCCCCCCCTCACTGCCCCTCCCTCTCCCCCTTCGTACTCCATTGTTGTTGCCTTACTCCAGTATGCCGTTAAGGGTTAATGAAGTTCCTTGTTCATAAAAGGGAAAACAAACTGATATACTTGTGATGCAGTGTTAGTATCGCTATTCCTGTTATATTTGTAACCGTCATTTTTTTCCATTACTAATGTTATGATCATTATTACTAGTAGTGTTTTCATTATAATTAACTGTAAAGAAGGGGACAGACCTGTACCAAGAAGCAAACGGGCTGTTTTCTTGTTGTTGTTGTTTTTGTTTTGTTTGTTTATTTGTAGTTTTTTTCTTCTTCTTCTTTTTTCACACAGTCATAGACGTGTCTTTGACAAGTTCAGCCGGGTCAATAGCGGATACCTAGTGACAAGACACTGTCTGTGAAACCTGTGCTCGAGAATGCGGGCATTGACGTGCCTTCCCCATAAACATTTTACAGCAGTCTCCACGGAGACCCTCTTTATGTGTGATTGTTCAGTTTCTGAAAGAGAAACATCTGCTTTAAGATTTTGAAGAAAAATAGATCCAGGTCTGAGCTGTTTTTGAGTAAGTTTGAAATGAAACCAGTTTCAAAGGGAAGTGACTGCAGGTGGAAATTGAAACGAATCTTTAGAAAAAACAACAACAAACAATTATACTAATTCGCCAGATAACGGACAAACAAATTACAAGACAAAGCACGACGCGTTTGGACCTCTGAGGTCTTCTTCAGGCATGATAACATTCAGGACAATGAAAACGAAGAACGAGCTCAAAACAGCCCCAACAAGACAGCCCCAACAAGGTCCTTTCATGTCGGCTGGACAATTAACTCAAGATAGCCCCAACAAGGTCCTTTCATGTCGGCCCGGACAATTAACTCAAGATAGCCCCAACAAGGTCCTTTCATGTCGGCTGGACAATTAACTCAAGACAGCCCCAACAAGGTCCTTTCATGTCGGCTGGACAATTAACTCAAGACAGCCCCACAAGGTCCTTTCATGTCGGCTGGACAATTAACTCAAGACAGCCCCAACAAGGTCCTTTCATGTCGGCTGGACAATTAACTCAAGACAGCCCCAACAAGGTCCTTTCATGTCGGCTGGACAATTAACTCAAGATAGCCCCAACAAGGTCCTTTCATGTCGGGTGGACAATTAACTCAAGACAGCCCCAACAAGGTCCTTTCATGTCGGCTGGACAATTAACTCAAGATAGCCCCCAAAAAGGTCCTTTCATGGGCGGGTGGACAATTAACTCAGACAGCCCCAACAAGGTCCTTTCATGTCGGCTGGACAATTAACTCAAGACAGCCCAACAAGGTCCTTTCATGTCGGCTGGACAATTAACTCAAGATAGCCCCCAAAAAGGTCCTTTCATGTCGGCTGGACAATTAACTCAAGATAGCCCAACAAGGTCCTTTCATGTCGCTGGACAATTAACTCAAGATAGCCCCAACAAGGTCCTTTCATGTCGGCTGGACAATTAACTCAAGATAGCCCCAACAAGGTCCTTTCATGTCGGCTGGACAATTAACTCAAGATAGCCCCAACAAGGTCCTTTCATGTCGGCTGGACAATTAACTCAAGATGCCCCAACAGGTCCTTTCATGTCGCTGGACAATTAACTCAAGATAGCCCCAACAAGGTCCTTTCATGTCGGCTGGACAATTAACTCAAGATAGCCCCAACAAGGTCCTTTCATGTCGGCTGGACAATTAACTCAAGACAGCCCCAACAAGGTCCTTTCATGTCGCTGGACAATTAACTCAAGACAGCCCAACAAGGTCCTTTCATGTCGGCTGGACAATTAACTCAAGACAGCCCCAACAAGGTCCTTTCATGTCGGCTGGACAATTAACTCAAGATAGCCCCAACAAGGTCCTTTCATGTCGGCTGGACAATTAACTCAAGACAGCCCCAACAAGGTCCTTTCATGTCGGCTGGACAATTAACTCAAGACAGCCCCAACAAGGTCCTTTCATGTCGGCTGGACAATTAACTCAAGACAGCCCCAACAAGGTCCTTTCATGTCGGCTGGACAATTAACTCAAGATAGCCCCAACAAGGTCCTTTCATGTCGGCTGGACAATTAACTCAAGATAGCCCCAACAAGGTCCTTTCATGTCGGCTGGACAATTAACTCAAGATAGCCCCAACAAGGTCCTTTCATGTCGGCTGGACAATTAACTCAGATAGCCCAACAAGGTCCTTTCATGTCGGGTGGACAATTAACTCAAGATAGCCCCAACAAGGTCCTTTCATGTCGGCTGGACCAATTAACTCAAGACAGCCCCAACAAGGTCCTTTCATGTCGGCTGGACAATAACTCAAGACAGCCCCAACAAGGTCCTTTCATGTCGGCTGGACAATTAACTCAAGATAGCCCCAACAAGGTCCTTTCATGTCGGCTGGACAATTAACTCAAGATAGCCCACAAGGTCCCTTCATGTCGGCTGGACAATTAATCAAGATAGCCCAACAAGGTCCTTTCATGTCGGCTGGACAATTAACTCAAGATAGCCCCAACAAGGTCCTTTCATGTCGGCTGGACAATTAACTCAAGATAGCCCCAACAAGGTCCTTTCATGTCGGCTGGACAATTAACTCAAGATAGCCCAACAAGGTCCTTTCATGTCGGCTGGACAATTAACTCAAGATAGCCCCAACAAGGTCCTTTCATGTCGGCTGGACAATTAACTCAAGATAGCCCCAACAAGGTCCTTTCATGTCGGCTGGACAATTAACCAAAGACAGCCCAACAAGGTCCTTTCATGTCGGCTGGACAATTAACTCAAGATAGCCCCAACAAGGTCCTTTCATGTCGGCTGGACAATTAACTCAAGATAGCCCAACAAGGTCCTTTCATGTCGGCTGGACAATTAACTCAAGATAGCCCCAACAAGGTCCTTTCATGTCGGCTGGACAATTAACTCAAGATAGCCCAACAAGGTCCTTTCATGTCGGCTGGACAATTAACTCAAGATAGCCCCAACAAGGTCCTTTCATGTCGGCTGGACAATTAACTCAAGATAGCCCCAACAAGGTCCTTTCATGTGCGGCTGGACAATTAACTCAAGATAGCCCCAACAAGGTCCTTTCATGTCGGCTGGACAATTAACTCAAGATAGCCCCAACAAGGTCCTTTCATGTCGGCTGGACAGTTAACTCAAGATAGCCCCAACAAGGTCCTTTCATGTCGGCTGGACAATTAACTCAAGATAGCCCCAACAAGGTCCTTCATGTCGGCTGGACAATTAACTCAAGATAGCCCCCCAAAAAGGTCCTTTCATGTCGGCTGGACAATTAACTCAAGAAGCCCCAACAAGGTCCTTTCATGTCGGCTGGACAATTAACTCAAGATAGCCCCAACAAGGTCCTTTCATGTCGGCTGGACAATTAACTCAATTAGCCCCACAAGGTCCTTTCATGTCGGCTGGACAATTAACTCAAGATTGCCCCAACAAGGTCCTTTCATGTCGGCTGGACAATTAACTCAAGATAGCCCAACAAGGTCCTTTCATGTCGGCTGGACAATTAACTCAAGATAGCCCCAACAAGGTCCTTTCATGTCGGCTGGACAATTAATCAGATTAGCCCCAACAAGGTCCTTTCATGTCGGCTGGACAATTAACTCAAGATAGCCCCAACAAGGTCCTTTCATGTCGGTGGACAATTAACTCAAGATAGCCCCAACAAGGTCCTTTCATGTCGGCTGGACAATTAACTCAAGTAGCCCCAACAAGGTCCCTTTTATGTCGGCTGGACAATTAACTCAAGATAGCCCCAACAAGGTCCTTTCATGTCGGGTGGACAATTAACTCAAGATAGCCCCAACAAGGTCCTTTCATGTCGGCTGGACAATTAACTCAAGATAGCCCCAACAGGTCCTTTCATGTCGGCTGGACAATTAACTCAAGATAGCCCCAACAAGGTCCTTTCATGTCGGCTGGACAATTAACTCAAGATAGCCCCAACAAGGTCCTTTCATGTCGGCTGGACAATTAACTCAAGATAGCCCCAACAAGGTCCTTTCATGTCGGCTGGACAATTAACTCAAGACAGCCCCAACAAGGTCCTTTCATGTCGGCTGGACAATTAACTCAAGATAGCCCAACAAGGTCCTTTCATGTCGGCTGGACAATTAACTCAAGATAGCCCCAACAAGGTCCTTTCATGTCGGCTGGACAATTAACTCAAGATAGCCCCAACAAGGTCCTTTCATGTCGGCTGGACAATTAACTCAAGATAGCCCCAACAAGGTCCTTTCATGTCGGCTGGACAATTAACTCAAGATAGCCCCAACAAGGTCCTTTCATGTCGGCTGGACAATTAACTCAAGATAGCCCCAACAAGGTCCTTTCATGTCGGCTGGACAATTAACTCAAGATAGCCCCAACAAGGTCCTTTCATGTCGGCTGGAAAATTTAAAACTCAAGATAGCCCCAACAAGGTCCTTTCATGTCGGCTGGACAATTAACTCAAGATAGCCCCAACAAGGTCCTTTCATGTCGGCTGGACAATTAACTCAAGATAGCCCCAACAAGGTCCTTTCATGTCGGCTGGACAATTAACGAAAAGAGCTGAATGAAGTATTATTGTCAACACCCATCTTGCGCCGAATTCTAGAAGTCGTTCTTCGTTTTCGTCGTCCTGAGTGGTGTTCATCTTGCCTGAAGAAGACCTCAGAGGTCGAAAGGGCGTCGTGCTTTGTCTCGTGATTTGTTTTACCGGCGGATTAATTTTAATTTTATTTTCAAAAATTGAAATAAACTAGTTCATTGATACAGACTTCTTTAAAAAAGAAAAAAAAAATCAAAACATAATGTTATGGAACCGATCAGGTGTAATATGACCCTTTCACGTTGGGGGGATAATCAATAACATGAACTGAACGGAGCGTGACTGTCCCCTAACAGGCAGAAAACTACACGTTCATCCAGCTGAGGCGGTCCCGGCGGGTGAGGCTGAGGGTAGGGGGCCGGGTGGTGCTGCTGCCGGGACAGACCGTCACGGTCCGCTGCCCAGTGAAGAACTTCCACCGGCCCCTCATCTTCTGGAGCAGACGCTTCAAGCTCATCCCCATGAGGGGCCGCGTCCGCGTCACCTTCGGCGGCAACTTGAGGGTGAGCCCCGGGGGGGTTTGGTCCATCAGAAAAAGGCAGAAATAATGAGATAAACCTGGGCAGGTTTGGTCCATCAGAAAAAGGCAGAAATAATGCGATAAATCCGGGGAGGTTTGGTCAATCAGAAAAAGGCAGAAATAGTGAATAAACCTGGGCAGGTTTGGTCCATCAGAAAAAGGCAGATGTAATGCAATGAGATAAACCTGGGAGATTTGGCCCATCAGAAAAAGGCAGAAATAACGAGATAAATGCGGGGAGGTTTGGTCCATCAGAAAAAGGGAGAAGTAATGAGATAAACCCGGGGGAAATTTTGGTTCATCAGAAAAAGGCAGAAATAAAGAGATAAACCCTGGAGAGGTTAGGTTCATCAGAAAAAGGCAGAAATAATGAGATAAACCCTGGAGAGGTTAGGTTCATCGAAAAAGGCAGAAGTAATGAGATAAGCCATTGAAAAAAGGGAAAGAATCGTGAAATGAGGCGAAGCATTTAAAGGGGAAAAGGGGAAAGGGAATGCGCAAAATTTGGGCAGGATCGAATGCAATTTTAAAGATAAAAAAGGGGCAGGAATCATTGACTAAATTAGGCCAAGCATTTTGAAGGAAGAGAGAATCATGAAATTAGGCCAAGTTTGAAGGG
>CM031608.1:50725951-50729062 GCA_018398815.1 Conus ventricosus | reverse complement strand
CCACCCTTCACTCCCCTCCCCCCCCCCCTCACCCCCCTCCCCCCTTCGTACTCCATTGTTGTTGCCTTACTCCAGTATGCCGTTAAGGGTAATGAAGTTCCTTGTTCATGAAAGGAAAAAAAACTGATATACTTGTGATGCAGATGTTAGTATCGCTATTCTGTTATATTTGTAACCGTCATTTTTTTCATTACTATTGTTATGATCATTATTACTAGTAGTGTTTTCATTATTATTAACTGTAAAGAGAGACAGACCTGTACCAAGAAGCAAACGGGCTGTTTTCTTGTTGTGTTGTTTTTGTTTTGTTTGTTTATTTGTAGTTTTTCTTCTTCTTCTTCTTCTTTTTTCACACAGTCATAGACGTGTCTTTGAACAGTTCAGCCGGGTCAATGGCGCATGCCTAGTGACAAGACACTGTCTGTGAAACCTGTGCTCCGAAAATGCTGGCATTGACGTGCCTTCCCATAAACATTTTACAGCAGTCTCCACGGAACCCTCTTTATGTGTGATTGTTTTAGTTTCTGAAAGAGAACATCTGCTTTAAGATTTTGAAGAAAAATAGATCCAGGTCTGAGCTGTTTTTGAGTAAGTTTGAAATGAAACCAGTTTCCAAAGGGAAGTGACTGCAGGTGGAAATTGAAACGAATCTTTAGAAAAAACAACAACAACAATTATACTTAATTCGCCAGATAACGGACAAACAAATTACAAGACAAAGCACGACGCGTTTGGACCTCTGAGGTCTTCTTCAGGCATGATAACATTCAGGACAATGAAAACAGAAGAACCAGCTCAAGATAGCCCCAACAAGATAGCCCCAACAAGATAGCCCCAACAAGATAGCCCCAACAAGGTTCTTTCATGTCGGCTGGACAATTAACGAAAGAGCTGAATGAAGTATTATTGTCAACACCCATCTTGCGCCGAATTCTAGAAGTCGTTCTTCGTTTTCGTCGTCCTGAGTGGTGTTCTCTTGCCTGAAGAAGACTCAGAGGTCGAAACGCGTCGTGCTTTGTCTCGTGATTTGTTTTACGGCGGATTAATTTTAATTTTATTTTCAAAAATTGAAATAAACTAGTTCATTGATACAGACTTCTTTAAAAGAAAAAAAATCAAAACATAATGTTATGGAACCGATCAGGTGTAATATGACCCTTTCACGTTGGGGGGATAATCAATAACATGAACTGAACGGAGCGTGACTGTCCCTAACAGGCAGAAAACTACACGTTCATCCAGCTGAGGCGGTCCCGGCGGGTGAGGCTGAGGGTAGGGGGCCGGGTGGTGCTGCTGCCGGGACAGACCGTCACGATCCGTTGCCCAGTGAAAAAACTTCCACCGGCCCTCATCTTCTGGAGCAGACGCTTCAAGCTCATCCCATGAGGGGCCGCGTCCGCGTCACCTTCGGCGGCAATTGAAGGTGAACCCGGGGAGGTTTGGTCCATCAGAAAAAGGCAGAAATAACGAGATAAATGGGCAGGTTTGTCCATCAGAAAAAGGCAGAATAATGCGATAAACCTGGGGAGGTTTGGTCAATCAGAGAAAAGGCAGAAATAGTGAGATAAAGCGGGCAGGTTTGGTCCATCAGAAAAAGGCAGATGAATGCAATGAGATAAACCTGGGAATTTTGGCCATCAGAAAAAGGCAGAAATAACGGATAAATCTGGGAGGTTTAGGTCATCAGAAAAAGGCAGAAGTAATGGATAAACCCGGGAGTGTTTAGGTTCATCAGAAAAAGGCAGAAATAAAGAGATAAACCCTGGAGAGGTTAGGTTCATCAGAAAAAGGCAGAAATAATGAGATAAACCCTGGAGAGGTTAGGTTCATCAGAAAAAGGCAGAAGTAATGAGATAAGCCATTGAAAAAAGGGAAAGAATCGTGAAATGAGGCGAAGCATTTAAAGGGGAAAAGGGAAGGAATCGCAAAATTGGGCGAAGCATTTAAAGATAAAAGGGGCAGGAATCTTGAAATTAGGCCAAGCATTTAAGGAAAGGAATCATGAAATTAGGCCAAGGTTTTGAAGGGGAAAGAAGGGGAAGAAATCATGAAATTAGGCGAATCTTTTGGAAAAAAAAGGGAAGTAATCGTGAAATGAGGCGAAGCATTTAAAGCAAGAAGGAAAGGAATCATGAAATTAGGCCAAGCATTTGAATGAAAAAGGAAAAGAATCGAATGAAATTAGACCAAGTACTGAAAAGACAAAAGGAAAGGAATCGTGAAATCAGACAAATCATTTGAAGGGAAAATAGTGAAGGAATCGTGAAATTAGCGAATCATTTAAAAGAAAAAGGAAAGGAATCATGAAATATGGCCAAGCATTTAAAAGAAAGAGGAAAAGAAATCAGGCCAAGCATTTTAAGGGAAAAGGATTGTAAAATTAGGGACTCATTTGAAAGGAAAAAAGGGAAGGAATCGTAAAATCATGCCTAGCATTTGAAAGAAAAAGGAAAGAATCATGAAATTAGGCAAAGCATTGAAGGAAAAAGGAAAGCCAAGCATTAAAAAAAAAGGAGTGGAATCATAAAATTAGGCAAATCATTTTAAGGAAAAAAAGGAAGGAATCGTAAAATTTGGGAAATCATTTAAAGGAAAAAGGGAAGGAATCGTGAATTAGGCCAACTATTTGAGAGAAAAAGGAAAGGAATCATGAAAATAGGCGAATCATATGAAGGGGAAAAGGGGAAGCAATCGTGAAATTAAGTCCAGCATTTGAAAGACAAAGGATAGGAATCGTGAAATTAGGTCGCGTATTCGAAAGAAAAAGGAAAGGACTCGTAAAATTGGGTCAAGCATTTGAAGGTGGACCGTGGAACTTCCACTTTCAGGAAGAGAGGAAAGGAATTCCGGGCCATCTCTTTTACAGCAGTTTTAACAAAATAACTCGGGTAACTGCCTTGCTTTAAAGAATGGTAATTATGAGACTGGTCCAGGATGCTGAACGGCTGGTTGGGGAGGGGTGGAAGGGAGGGAGGGGGTAGCTGCGGGTGTTTGATCTGCCATTTTGAATGTTATTTTATCATTGTTGCTGTTGTTATCATTATGTATTCATTATCATCAGGATCATCATCACGCGAACGTTAACATTACTGAAATGCCAAACTACGCTAA
>CM031608.1:50685951-50720951 GCA_018398815.1 Conus ventricosus | reverse complement strand
TTGAGCCCGTAGCTAACTCAGCTCTGGGTAGGACCTGGTTGAGGCAGAAAAATCCCACAAATAAATGGCAATGATGGGAATCAAATCCACAACCTTCAAGCCGGGAGTCGGCGTCGCTGATCACTTCGCCACGGCGGCTGCTGTCATGACCGATATTAACTTCCTCACTACATACGCTTCACCGGTGAACATTATGCTAAATTCGTCATAGGCGGGATGTGGTACAGCGTAGTCCGCTCACACAGTGAGGTGTCTGTTAGTTTTCATCCAGGTTGATAATGCCGTCAGAGTTCGAGAACCAAGTGTGGACAGGGGTTGGGGACTGGCTGTGTGTGCGTGGAGGTGGAAAGGGGATGAGGTTTTGTGGACGAAGGGTGGGGCATAATTTTCGGAATATTGAAAAGAAATGAAAGCTTTCAAGTACAATATGTAGGACCGTCAGAGTTTGACTATGACTAGACTGTTAGTTATTAGGACTAGTCTGATAAAGCCTGTCCGTACACGTTGCACAAAAAGCGACATCCTTTCCTATCCACACTTATCCTAGCACACGACAGTTTGAAAACTGGCCTTGGTACGAATTGGACGCTTTCTAGTCTCCATATTTTCTGAATAGAACTTGTTCCTTTTTTTGTCTATCATAGCCAGTGCAACAGCCAGTCGGCGGACGTTTTTGTCACGTGGGTTGGCACGACAACTGGTCAGTGGTCAACGGAAAGTGACCGACTGCAGTTTTCTTCATCCAAAATAATTGTTTCTTCTTATTCTGTTTCTCTTAACTGAGGGCCCAGCGTCTGTTTGATGGTTAGTCTTGCACCTGAAAAAGCAGAGGGTTCACTGGTGATAAACCAATATCTTGCCGGCGAGGATGAATTTACCGTTGTCGGTTTTCCATGCAAGCTGCGATGACAAAAACTGATGCCATGATCATGCGCGGCGAGCCAATCAGCCAACCTATCTTGCTGTCCGAGTCAAATCTGGGAGCAACGTATTTGCCAGGAGAAGATAACTCTCACGAGACTTGTCATATAAGGAAGTATCCGAAAGGCAGTTTCATGCGACATATCATGATGTGCAACAAATAACTGTCGGTAGGCTAGAATAGTGAGCGGATAGTTTTCTGTCGTAGTAATGTGATTATCAACGTATACGATCGGCCTAAATAACGCACCTAGCAAGACATTACACACATCCCTCTTATACCCTCCAGTGGGATGAAACCCTAGTGACAGTTTCACAGCAGAAGGTCTTCAGAGAAGAAACCCCCCTCAGACAAGTGTTTCGGCCCTCAACTCCTTACACTCTAAGGGGGCCAGACAGCATCCAGGTCATGACTCCCAGATGCCCTTCTGCTACAAACTGTTTTTTTTTTCTTTTCTTTTTCTGGCGCTGCCAGGATTCGAACCCCGCAACTGTTGGATGGGTGGGCGTGTCAAGGCGTGCCTTTTTCAGACGGATGTGTTACCCCACTGCTAACGGGACACCTGTTTTAAGTTGGGAAAATTTAAGCCATATAAAGTTCGCTTTTGTTCTTCCTCGACCAGATCCAGCTGGAACTCTTTTCGGCTGCCTCTGCCATTGCCTTCAGGGTTCTGGTGCTCTTCTTACCTGAAATCCCGAGCTGTGTCATTAGGTTATAGGCTGGTGATCCTTAAAAAAACTGGCTCCAACTTAATAATAATAATAATAATGAATACTTATATAGCGCCTATTCTCGGCTAGAGAGCAAGCTCTAAGCGCTTTACAATCCACACTCGTTTACACAAGGGGCTGCCTGCCTGGGTAGTGCCGACTGAAGAGCTGCCAGCTGGCGCTTCATTCAGTCGTTTCCCGTGCCATCCAGTCAATATCGCTCAATATCGTTCATTCAATTTCCTTACTTCCTCCATTCTTTCAATTTCTCACGCAGGGTGCATGCTATGTGTAACGTGTCATCCATACCAACGGCCAAACTGGCCTTCTCATCGGAAAGTTGGTGATGGGATTTTACGTGTGTGCAAGATGTTATGCGTGCGTTCACACACGGAACCTCGGTTTATAGTCTCATTCGAAGGACTGTTTGGGAATGGAGTCAGAACCATGTTAACTACTCCGAGGGAAAAATCCTCCTGTACCGAATTCGAACCCGTAACCTCACGAGTCCGCGCTCTACAACCAACTGAGCTATTCCGGCCCCCTGCTGCTCGCTAGACTGCATACTTTAAGTCTGTAGAGATGCGCTGGCTCCATTCTGCTTTCGGATGGTAAAGGAAGTTCGATCAGAATCATTTGTTTTGATGAACCCTGAGTGGAGAACAATATCCGGTCCCATGCCCCTCTTCCTGATGATCGCCGTTCTCCCTATTCTTGAAGGTCTACTGTGCATTCCCAATCGTCTACTCCATCCATAAACCCTTCAACTGCTTCCTCTGGACCGTCAACAATATCTCGGGTCATGTCTTTTTCACATGAAACAATAAAACGGGGATCTTGTGTACAGTATGCGCGCTCTCACCCATTGCCAGCCCTGACCAACGAGGCTCCGTCTGCATAACATTAAGAAAATAAACGCCATAAAAGGATGTGGTACAATGAATAACACAATGCAGTATGATACAGATCAGTGTAACTGTTGACAACAACATTAAGATATTGTGAAACATCAACTTCATGACAGCGCTGTCTCTTCCCCATTATCCTTGTGTCTGAATTCATCTCTCTGTCTCTGTCTCTGTCTCTGTCTCCTCTCTCTCATCTCTCTCTCCTCTCTCTCTCCTCTTCTCTCTCTCTCTCCATCCTCTCTCTCTCTCTCTCAGTGCCGGCCGTTGGTGCGCGTGCAGGTGTCAAGATGAGGATGTTGACGTGCCTCGTGGAGAAAACCAAGGCTGCCTGCATGGTCCGCCTGCAGTGTCACACCCCCGACCCCCGTCAGAAGGTGTTGCAAAGCTAGGCCCTGCCCACGACCCCAAGTCATAGGTGGGTGTATCTGCCCCTCCACCCAAGTCACAGGTGTACTGTCCCCCACCCAGGTCACGGTGTACTGTCCCCCACCCAAGTCACAGGTGTACTGTCCTCCACCCCAAGTCACAGGTGGGTGACTGTCCTTCACCCCAAGTCACAGGTGGGTGTACTGTCCTCCCACCCCAAGTCACAGGTGTACTGTCCTCCACCCCAAGTCACAGGTGGGTGTACTGTCCTCCACCCCAAGTCACAGTGGTGTACTGTCCTCCACCCCAAGTCACAGGTGGTGTACTGTCCTCCACCCCAAGTCACAGGTGTACTGTCCTCCACCCCAAGTCACACATTGGTGTACTGTCCTCCACCCCAAGTCACAGGGTGTACTGTCCTCCACCCCAAGTCACAGGTGTGGTACTGTCATCCACCCCAAATCACAGGTTGGTTACTGTCCTCCACCCCAAGTCACAGGTGTGTGTACTGTCCTCCACCCCAAGTCACAGGTGGTGTACCGTCCTCCACCCCAAGTCACAGGTGTACTGTCCCCCACCCCAAGTCACAGGTGTACTGTCCCCACCCCAAGTCACAGAGGGTGTACTGTCCTCCACCCCAAGTCACAGGTTGGTGTACTGTCCTCCACCACAATCACAGGTTGGTGTACTGTCCCCCACCCCAAGTCACAGGTGGGTGCACTGTCCCCCACCCCAAGTCACAGGTGTACTGTCCTCCACACCCAAGTCACAGGTGTACTGTCCTCCACCTCAAGTAACAGATGGGTGTACTGTCCCCCACCCCAAGTCACAGTGTTACTGTCCCCCACCCCAAGTCACAGTGTGTGTACTGTCCCCCACCCCAAGTCAACAGGTGGGTGTACTGTCCTCCCACCCCAAGTCACAGGTGTACTGTCCTCCACCCAAGTCACAGATGGGTGTACTGTCCCCCACCCCAAGTCACAGTGTACTGTCCCCCACCCCAAGTCACAGTTGTACTGTCCTCCACCCCAAGTCACCGTGGTTACTGTCCTCCACCCCAAGTCACAGGTGTACTGTCCTCCACCCCAAGTCACAGGTGTACTGTCCTCCACCCCAAGTCACAGGTATACTGTCCCCCACCCCAAGTCACAGGTGTACTGTCCCCCACCTCAAGTCACAGATGGTGTACTGTCCTCCACCCCAAGTTACAGGTGTACTGTCCTCCACCCCAAGTCACAGGTGTACTGTCCCCCACCCCAAGTCACAGATGGGTGTACTGTCCTCCACCCCAAGTCACAGTGTGTGTACTGTCCTCCACCCCAAGTCACAGGTGGGTGTACTGTCCCCCCTCCCCCAAGTCACAGGTGTACTGTCCTCCACCCCAAGTCACAGGTGGGTGCACTGTCCCCCACCCCAAGTCACAGGTGGGTGTACTGTCCTCCACCCCAAGTCACAGGTGGTGTACTGTCCTCCACCCCAAGTCACAGTGGGCGTACTGCCCCCACCCCAAGTCACAGGTGGGTGTACTGTCCTCCACCCCAAGTCACAGGTGGGTACTGTCCCCCAACCCAAGTCACAGCTAGGTGGTGTACTGTCCTCCACCCCAAGTCACAGTGGTGTAACTGTCCCCCACCCCAAGTCACAGGTGGGTGTACTGTTCCCCCACCCCAAGTCACAATGGGTGTACTGTCCTCCACCCCAAAGTCACAGGTGTACTGTCCCCCACCCCAAGTCACAGATGTGTACTGTCCTCCACCCCAAGTCACAGATGGTGTACTGTCCCCCACCCCCAAGTCACAGATGGTCTACTGTCCTCCACCCCAAGTCACAGGTGTACTGTCCCCCACCCCAAGTCACAGGTGGGTGTACTGTCCCCACCCCAAGTCACAGGTGTACTGTCCCCCACCCCCAAGTCACAGGTGGTGTACTGTGTCTCCACCCCAGTCACAGGTGTACTGTCCTCCACCCCAAGTCACAGGTGGGTGTACTCTCCTCCACCCCAAGTCACAGGTGGGTGTACTGTCCTCCACCCCAAGTCACAGGTGGGTTACTGTACTCCACCCCAAGTCACAGGGTCGTCATGTCTTCCACCCCAAGTCACAGGTGTACTGTCCCCCCACCCCAAGTCACAGGTGTACTGTCCCTCCACCCCAAGTGACAGGTTGGTGTACTGTCCTCCACCCCAAGTGACAGGTGGTGTACATGTCCTCCACCCAAGTTACAGTGGGTGTACTGTCCTCCCACCCCCAAGTCAACAGGTGCACTGTCCCCCACCCCAAGTACAGGTGTACTGTCCTCCACCCCAAGTCACAGGTGTACTGTCCCCACCCCAAGTCACAGGTGCTACTGTCCTCCACCCCAAGTCACAGGTACTGTCCCCACCCCAAGTCACAGGTGCAATGTCCCCCACCCCAAGTCACAGGTGCACTGTCCTCCACCCCAAGTCCACAGGTGGTGTACTGTCCCCCCACCCCAAGTCACAGGTGCACTGTCCCCCACCCCAAGTTACAGGTGTACTGTCTCTTCCACCCCAAGTCACAGGTGTCACTGTCCTCCACCCCAAGTCACAGGTGCACTGTCCTCCACCCCAAGTCACAGGTTTACTGTCCTCACCACCCCAAGTCACAGGTGGGTACTGTCCTCCACCCCAAGTCACAGGTGACTGTCCTCCCACCCCAAGTCACAGGTGTACTGTCCTCCACCCCAAGTCACAGGTGTAGCTGAACCTCCACCCCAAGTCACAGGTGGGTGTACTGTCCCCCACCCCAAGTCACAGGTGGGTGTACTGTCTCCACCCCAAGTCACAGGTGCACTGTTCCCCACCCCAAGTCACAGTGTACTGTCCTCCACCCCAAGGCACAGTGGTGTACTGTCCTCCCACCCCAAGGCACAGTGGTGACTGTCCTCCACCCCAAGTCACAGGTTGGTGTACTGTCCCTCCCACCACCAATCACAGGTTTGGTGTACTGTCCCCCACCACCAACTCACAGTGGTGCACTGTCCTCCACCCCAAGTCACAGTGTACTGTCCTCCACCCCAAGTCACAGGTGTACTGTCCTCCACCTCAAGTGACAGATGGTGTACTGTCCCCCACCCCAAGTCACAGGTGTACTGTCCCCCACCCCCCAAGTCACAGTGGGTGTACTGTCCCCACCCCAAGTCACAGGTTGGTTACTGTCCCCCACCCCAAGTCACAGGTGTACTGTCCTCCACCTCAAGTCACAGATGGTGTACTGTCCCCCACCCCAAGTCACAGGTGTACATGTCCCCCACCCCAGGTCACAGTTGTACTGTCCCCACCCCAAGTCACAGGTGTATCTGTACTCCACCCCAATTCACAGGTGTACTGTCCTCCACCCAAGTCACAGGTGTACTGTCCTCCACCCCAAGTCACAGTGTACTGTCCCCCACCCCAAGTCACAGGTGTACTATCCCCACCCCCAAGTCACAGATGGTGTACTGTCCTCTACCCCAAGTCACAGGTGTACTGTCCTCCACCCCAAGTCACAGGTGTACTGTCCCCCACCCCAAGTCACAGATGGGTGTACTGTCCTCCACCCAAGTCACAGGTGGGTGTACTGTCCTCCACCCCAAGTCACAGGTGGGTGTACTGTCCTCCACCCCAAGTCACAGGTGTACTGTCCTCCACCCCAAGTCACAGGTGGGTGCACTGTCCCCCACCCCAAGTCACAGGTGGGTGTACTGTCCCTCCACCCCAATCACAGGTGGGTGTACTGTCCTCCACCCCAAGTCACAGGTGGGCGTGCTGTCCCCCACCCCAAGTCACAGGTGGGTGACTGTCCTCCACCCCAAGTCACAGGTGGTGTACTGTCCCCCATCCCAAGTCACAGGTGGGTGTACTGTCCTCCACCCCAAGTCACAGGTGGGTGTACTGCCCCCACCCCAAGTCACAGGTGGGTGTACTGTCCCCCACCCAAAGTCACATATGGTGTACTGTCCTCCACCCCAAGTCACAGGTGTACTGTCCCCCATCCCAAGTCACAGATGGGTGTACTGTCCTCCACCCCAAGTCACAGATGTGTGTACTGTCCCCCACCCCCAAGTCACAGATGGGTGTACTGTCCTCCACCCCAAGTCACAGGTGTACTGTCCCCCACCCCAAGTCACAGGTGGGGGTACTGTCCCCCACCCCAAGTCACAGGTGTACTGCCCCCCACCCCAAGTCACAGTGGGTGTACTGTCCTCCACCCCAAGTCACAGGTGGGTGTACTGTCCTCCACCCCAAGTCACAGGTGTACTGTCCTCAACCCCAAGTCACAGGTGGTGTACTGTCCTCCACCCCAAGTCACAGGTGGGTGCACTGTCCTCCACCCCAAGTCACAGGTGGTGTACTGTTCTCCACCCCAAGTCACAGGTGCTCTGCTTCCACCCCAAGTCACAGGTGTACTGTCCCCTACCCCATGTCACAGGTGTACTGTCCTCCACCCCAAGTGACAGGTGGGTGTACTGTCCTCCACCCCCAAGTGACAGTGGGTGTACTGTCCTCCACCCCAAGTCACAGGTGGGTGTACTGTCCCCCACCCCAAGTCACAGGTGCACTGTCCCCCACCCCAAGTTACAGGTGTACTGTCCTCCACCCCAAGTCACAGGTGTACTGTCCTCCACCCCAAGTCACAGGTGTACTGTCCTCCACCCCAAGTCACAGTGTACTGTCCCCCACCCCAAGTCACAGGTGCAATGTCCCCCACCCCAAGTCACAGGTGCACTGTCCTCCCACCCCAAGTCACAGGTGGTGTACTGTCCCCCACCCCAAGTCACAGGTGCACTGTCCCCCACCCCAAGTTACAGGTGCACTGTCCTCCACCCCAAGTCACAGGTGCACTGTCCTCCACCCCAAGTCACAGGTCCACTGTCCTCCACCCCAAGTCCCAGGTTTACTGTCCTCCACCCCAAGTCACAAGTGCACTGTCCCCCACCCCCCAAGTCACAGGTGTACTGTCCCTCCACCCCAAGTCACAGGTGTACTGTACCTCCACCCCAAGTCACAGGTGTACTGTCCTCCACCCCAAGTCACAGTGTACTGACCTCCCCCCCAAGTCACAGGTGGGTGTACTGTCCCCCACCCCAAGTCACAGGTGGGTGTACTGTCCTCCACCCCAAGTCACAGGTGCACTGTTCCCCACCCCAAGTCACAGGTGTACTGTCCTCCACCCCAAGGCACAGGTGGGTGTACTGTCCTCACCACCCCAAGTCACAGGTGGGTGTACTGTCCTCCACCCCAAGTCACAGGTGGTGTACTGTCCTCCATCCCAAGTCACAGGTGCACTACCACCCACCCCCAAGTCACAGGTGTACTGTCCTCCACCCCAAGTCACAGGTGTACTGTCCTCCACCCCAAGTCACAGGTGCACTGTCCCCCACCCCAAGTCACAGGTGTACTGTCCTCCACCCCAAGTCACAGGTGTACTGTCCTCCACCCCAAGTCACAGGTGTACTGTCCTCCTTCCCAAGTCACAGTGTACTGTCCTCCACCGCAAGTCACAGGTGTACTGTCCTCCACCCCAAGTCACAGTGCACTGTCCTCCACCCCAAGTCACAGGTGCACTGTCCTCCACCCCAAGTAACAGGTGTACTGTCCCCCACCCCAAGTCACAGGTGCACTGTCCTCCACCCCAAGTCACAGGTGTACTGTCCCCCACCCCAAGTCACAGGTGCACTGTCCCCCACCCCAAGTCACAGGTGTACTGTCCTCCACCCCAAGTCAAAGGTGCACTGTCCTCCACCCCAAGTCACAGGTGTACTGTCCTCCACCCCAAGTCACAGGTGTACTGTCCTCCACCCCAAGTCACAGGTGCACTGTCCTCCACCCCAAGTCACAGGTGCACTGTCCCCCACCCCAAGTCACAGGTGTACTGTCCTCCACCCAAGTCACAGGTGGTGTACTGTCCTCCACCCCAAGTCACAGGTGGGTGTACTGTCCTCCACCCCCAAGTCACAGGTGGGTGTACTGTCCTCCACCCCAAGTCACAGGTGGGTGTACTGTCCTCCACCCCATGTCACAGGTGGGTGTACTGTCCTCCACCCCAAGTCATCAGGTGGGTGTACTGTCCTCCACCCCAAGTCACAGGTGTACTGTCCTCCACACCAAGTCACAGGTGCACTGTCCCCCACCCCAAGTCACAGGTGTACTGTCCTCCACCCAAGTCACAGGTGGTGTACTGTCCTCTCCACCACAAGTCACAGGTGTACTGTCCTCCACCCCAAGTCACAGGTATACTGTCCTCCACCCCAAGTCACAGGTGGGTGTACTGTCCTCCACCCCAAGTCACAGGTGCACTGTCCTCCACCCCAAGTCACAGGTGTACTGTCCTCCACCCCAAGTCACAGGTGTACTGTCCCCCACCCCAAGTCACAGTGGGTGTACTGTCCTCCACCCCAAGTCACAGTGCACTGTCCTCCACCCCAAGTCACAGGTGCACTGTCCTACCACCGCAAGTCACAGGTGTACTGTCCCCCCACCCAAGTCACAGGTGTACTGTCCCCCACCCCAAGTCACGGGTGTGTGTGTGCCTTGTTGGGGGACAGAGAGGCGTGACGACTAGAATGCGTCACATGACATCTATCTAGACATTCAGTAAGCAAGAGGAAGCTTCCATAGTAGCGCTTCTTAACATACGAACACACACGCTCACGCACACGCGCGCGCGACCATTCACACACACACACACACACACACCACACACACACACACACACACACACACACACACACATACACACACAAACACACGTACACACACACACACACACACACACACACACACACACACACACACACACACACACACACTCGCATACACGCACACACACACACGCACACACACACGCACGCACGCGCACACACACACACACACACACACACACACACTCACACACACTCGCGTGTACGCGCGCACACACACACACACACACACACACACACACACACCACACACACACACACACACACACACTCGCGTGCACACACACACACACACACACACACACACACACACATGCACACACACACGCACGCACGCACGCACGCACGCACGCAACACACACACACACACACACACACACACACACACACACACAATTTACAAACACAAAGCATGCAACACGCACACAGATTCACACGTGCATCGGTGGCAGATGCGACACCTCCACCCAAGTCACAGATTGTATGCCCAGCAATGGATTTAAAAAAAAATGAAAATGTAATGCAAATGTATTCGAAACAATCGAACAAACTACTGACAACCGAAAGAAGTATTCACCGTGGTTTAGAATTGTCGATAACACGAGCCATTGTGAAGGACCTGTTTGTTCGATAATAATGGTCACTGTTTTATTTGTTCGATAACAATGGTCACTGTTCTCTTGTTCGATAATAATCAACACATGTTCGTTTGCTCTATAATAACAGTCACTGTTCATTTGTTTGATAATAACAGTCCCTGTTCATTTGTTTGATAATAACAGTCCCTGTTCATTTGTTTGATAATAATAGTCGTTGTTCATTTGTTTGATAACAGTCAAAGTTCATTTGTTCGATAATAACAGTCACTGTTCATTTGTTCGATAATAACAGTCACTGTTCATTTGTTCGATAATAACATTTGCTGTTCATTTGTTTGATAAAACGCTCACTGTTCATTTGTTCGATAATAACAGTCCTGTTCATTACATATTTTGTTCGATGATAATTGTCATCGTTCATTTGCCCGATAATAACAGTAATAGTCATCGTTCATTTGCCCGATAATAACAGTAATAGTCATCGTTCATTTGCTCGATAATAACAGTCACATGTGCATTTGTTCGATAATAACACTCACTGTTTATCTGTGCGATAATGAGAATCATTGTTCATATGTTCGATAGAGTAGTCACTTTTCATTTATTCAATAAAAATGGTAATTGTTCATATAACAAGATATGCAGAAAGCGAGTATTGTTTATCGCGGAATGAGCATACCATGATGATTTTCCGTTGTTGATTCTTACAGCCTCATGTGTCTACAGGGGCGATGGAGCACACTCACGATCTACGTAATTGTCGCCAGGTTACTTTGTGCACGCATCTCCATCAAGGACCCTCGTGTTTATGTTGCCCATTAAGAAAAAAAAATGTTGATTTAACTGTGTAGATTAAGAAAAGGACTGGCTGTAGTTTGACAAAGCAGCAATCCTGTTTCTAAGGACTTGCTTTTAAATGAGCTCTTGCTGCTTTTGACAGATTCTTTTTTTCTTTTTAGCAAAATTTCATTGTTCATTTTACTTCTCACTGAAACGTGAGTGAATGTAATCAATGATTATTCTCAATACTTCATAAAGAAGGTAGTCTTTAAACGTGCGAAAATACCGCATGTTGCCTTAATCTGGTGGTAGAAACGCATCACGTAATAAGTACAGTTTTACTAAATGTCATTGTATTGCGCACTTTGTTGGTATCATCTTCTTTTCAAATGTTTTCATTTCAATGTTATCTTCTCATGTCTAATTCTCTCACTTTTTTTTCAGACTGTGACGACAGTTCGAGATATTGCAGCTTAGCACGCATGCTCAAGATGTGCCGATACGACGACTTCCGCCGGAAGTGCTGCAGGTCGTGTAGAGAGTACCTGCAGAGCACCTTGTCCTGACGCTTCCATGACTGTGACGTCAGCACCGCCTGCACCGTGTCTGCCTCCCCGATTGTGACGAAGCCAAGAAGCAGAGGCAGATCAGAAAATAAATGTGCTGCGACGGAGGAATTACTGGCTGACGGAGAGGGCGCGAGGGTGAGGGGTTTATGCCACCCTCATGCCACCGCCCTCCCACTTCCTCTGTGGTTGATCAAAAAATTGAACGACACGTGCTCTGTTGTATTACTGTCAACGTGATGCAGAGTTGCTTCCCTTAACCTCACTGATTTTCCGGTTGATCGCAGGGTTTTACTGTTAGACCAACAATCTTAGACAATCCTGGACAATTACTGTGCCCCTGACCGGGGTTGATCCCCCATGACAGTCCCCTGTGCTGTCAGGACCTCGGTCACGTCAAGCGATGCTTCGTCAGGAGTTGCAGGGCAGCTGCCTTCGTGAATTTTCCCTGGTGCACGTGCTTCTTGTGTCGGGGCCGTATCCAGCGTAAAGGACGCTTGTGGTACAGAGACGAATCCTAGTTTCCGATTGGCTGAATTAGAGTGACATAAACTGATTGATCGTTGGTTGGTGGGTTGGCTTTGTTGATTGATTTTGATCACTTCTTTGTTGTAATTGATATGAAATGATGGATTGTTGGCTGGTTGGTTGGCTTGTTGATTGATTTTGATCACTTGTTTGTTTGTAATTGATTCCGATCACTTTTTGATGATAAATGATGTGATTCAATGGATTGGTGCTGACCAGATTTCACTTTCGCCCGGATGTGTGTGTGTGTGTGTGTGTGTGTGTGTGTGTGTGTGTGTGTGTGTGTGTGTGTGTGTGATCTTTACAACTTGTTGGGCAGTCCTTTGAGGAAATTTTTGGTAAAAGTGGTCTGAATTCATCGTCAGATCATTTCCCTACACGTAGACCATATGCTGTTCGATTTAGATTGGATTTCTAGCTGGCTTGTGATTTACGTGTACTGACTGTTACTTTGATTTTATATATCGTTGTTTGTTTGTTTTTTAAAGACTGGTTTAATCATCAGAACGAGCAGTTTTGCTTTGAATTAAAAGAAGAAAACACATCTTTGTAGACTTTTTTTTCCAATTGTGAGATAGAGAAAAGAAATATATGATTTCAGACATTGACACTCTTATAATGAAAAAGAATCATCTGCGAAGTCTTATAGACAGATAGATAGATGATAGATGCAGATTCATCAAGTACTAACCTCATGTCAGTCTTAGACTCGATTCAGTTTTAGGACAACAAATTATTTTAAAAAGGTCTATTTAAACTGTAATGTGAAGGGAAATGTATAAACGTACCTTAACTGACTGTTTCCCGCGATGTATTAACGACAGTAACGGCCGTGATGTCTCGTATTGACTGTTGTGTGTCACTTGACTGTATCACGTGATATACTAACGACAATAACGGCTGTGAAGTTTGTTGTTCACTGTTGTGTTCACCGTAACTGTATGACGTGATGTACAAACCACAATAACGGCTGTGAAATTTGTTGTTCACTGTTGTGTTAACCTTAACTGTATGACGTGATGTCAAACCATACGCTGAAATTTGTGTCACGTGTTCACCTTAACTGTATGCTGATGCACTAATACCTAACGCATTACGCTCGGCCGCTGGCTTCCTCAGTACAAGGTGAGTGAGCGTGTACAGGTAAGCGCTGTAGCTTGTAAGAGTTCGTTGTAGACCCCTGTGGTGGGTGTTCAGCTTGCAGACGACAAAATTCACCAGGCATTATTGAAACGAAGAAGATTCTCTTATTTACAAACGTTGAAGAAGATCGGAACAACAAAGAGAATCAACAGGAACTCAATCGTACATGCCGCAGCCAATATTCTGCTGTGGCAGTTTTCATCAACTAGACTCAAACTCAGTGAAAACTCGAACGCTTCTGTGTTCGACAGTGACTAGAACTCTTCAGCCACGCGCATTTCTCTCTGGTTACTTCTGGAATTTCTGTGGACTTGCTGATCTTCAATGGTGTAGATCTCTCTTCTTTCTCCTTCTTGGATTGCGCACGGTTTGTTACTGCACAGGTGTGTGGCCACTCAGGGTCAGGATCATCAGCTGCACGGGCACCTTCAATAGTGCCGATGATGACTTCATGAGGTGAACTGGACAGGCACAAAGCATTCACCTTCCCAGCAAAGAATGGTGTAGAAATTTCAATGTCAGCTGTAGGGACGGCCTCAGCATGTTCATGGACACATTGTAGGTTGCCGTTCTTGCCAGTAAAGTGTTTTTCAGCAACAAGGTCCTTCTTAATGATGACTCCACTGCACCCAGTATCTCTGAGCACCTGTACTTCCTTGTCATCATAATGTCCCTTCACCACAGGCATGACACTCAAATCACTCTTGGCACGGTTTATGAAGGCACATTGCACCACTTTCTCATGCTCTTCAGGGCTGTCACGGGCTTGACATGAGGTAGATTGCCTTCTCCGCTGCGATGGTTGTCTCTCCTGACTCCTTTCACTGATGGCCACAATTGCAAATGTCAGGCTTCTTTTATTTCCACCATGGCGCTGGTCTTTCAGGTCGTCATAACTGAAGTGTGGAGGGCTGCGTTTATCTGAATACTTAGGCAGTCTGCATTCAGCAGCCTTGTGACCCAGGCGTCCGCAGTCTGAAGCATTTCAACGGTGGGGTTGATGTACTTGGAACCTGGACTGGTCGTATCCGGTCTGTAGATGGTTTTGATCTAGTGTCAAGGGTCCGGTTATGAGACTCCAGGAACCTCTGGGCAGCCTCTGTCAGCGATTTCAGGCTCTGGTCTTTCTCTTGTCGAAGATGGGATGCGAGGTCGTTAGGGCAGGATTCTACAAATTGTTCTTTCAGGACCAAATATGACAATCTATCATAGTCTTTCTTTCTTCCAGCTAACTCCAGCCATCTCACTAGATAGTTTTGAATCCTGGTTAGGAAGAGAGCAGGACTTTCGTTCTTCTTTGGCCTACTGGGCCGGAAACGTTTCGAAGAAGTTCAGGTTTGAGTGCTTCATATTCATTAACTTCTTCTCGGGGTAGTCTGGAGTATACCTCAAGGGCATGACCAGTCAAAAGGGCACTTAAATTGATAGCCCACTGCTCCTTTGGCCATTCCTTTGCTTCAGAAAGGCGTGCAAAACGTTCCAGGTAACTGTTGAGGTTGTCTTTTCCATCCACGACCGCTGGAAGACGTAGCCTCTTGGCAATTTCATTTTCTGACTGGGAGATGCGTTTGCCATTTTGAGCTTTCACTTCTGCCATCCGCTGTTCAAATTCTCTTGTCTCTCTTTCTCTTGATGTTCTATTTCAAGTTTTTTTTTCCAATTCTCTTTCAGCAGCTCGCTCTTCTGTTTCTCTATCTTGCTGTTTTTTTCCTGTTTCCATGTTCTTCTTCTTCTAGTCTTCTCTTCTCTTCAGCTGCCAATTCTATTTTTCTTCTTTCCAGTCATCTTGCTGCAGCCTTTTCCTCAGCCTCTTGAACATATTTCCTGAGTTCATCACTTGCAAGGCCTAGTTCCCTTCCAGTCTTCACGTATTCCATGGTACTCAGACTAACGTCAGCAAACAGTCACTGAAACAATACTTTCCAGTGTTCAACTACAGACACAGCCAGCAGTCTTCCGTTTGCCTCTCCAAGCTCTGTACGGAAACACGGCTCATGCTCAACGTTTTGACCTAGGTTTTGTCTCTTCTAGCGACAGCCGATGCAGTACGTGACGGCGTTTGTCGACGTAGATCTGGACTGGCGCCTTCAAAATTGCAGTTAGTTTAGATGGCTAGTGAATAATCTCTCTGGAATAAACACCAATATAGCAGGATCCCGGCTTGGCCCTCAAATGTTACACGCTAGACCGCTGACTCCCTTGGTACAAGATGAGAGAACATGTACAGGTAAGGCCGTAACTTGCAAGAGTTCGTCGTAGAGCCTGTGGTAGGTGTTCAGCTTACTGACGACAAAATTCACCAGGCGGTATTGAAACGAAGAGGATCCTTTTATGTACAAACGTTGAAGAATATCAGAACAACAAACATCAATCAATTGACCTTCAGGTTCAATAAGTCGTACAGGTACTCACTCGTAGGCTGCATGCCGCAGCCAATATTCTACTGATCGCAGCTTTTCATCGACTAGACTAGACCTAAACTCGCTGAAGACTCGAACGTTTCTGTGTTCGACAATGACTAGAACTCTTCAGCCACTCTCATTTCTCTCTCAGTCTCAGTCGCACAGCTCTCATCTTTTTACATGTTATCTGAAGAATATTCTCGAACATACTTGATCATTCATATCTAGAATATTCTGCATATCGGTAAGCTCAACCAATAAAATCGCGATAAGCTTATGGGAATGTGATTCGATCAGCTTTTACAACATTCAGATTCTCGAACCTTCGTTATTAATGCAGTAGCGACTTACGGAGCTGGAGACCTGGTAAACATTTCAACATAATCGAGAATATTCCAGTCGTATTATCAATCGATCCGAAAACAAAACTGAACAATTAGGCATATCTTCACTTTCCAAATGTTTCGAATAAATCAACAACAGCACCATACTGACCGAAAAAAGCAGAGATCTGAGAGTGATAAGTCAAAGAAGGCTTGCAACTCGTTAATATTGCTATGACGTCTTCGCTAAAGTTCCACCTCTCTTGTCTCCCTTTTACATTGTAACAGGCTGTGAAGTTTGTTGTTCACTGTTGTGTTCATATGACTGTATGTCGTGATAAATCAACGTCAGGAACGGTTGTGGTGTTCGTTGTTCGCTGTTGTGTTCACCCTGGCTGTATGACGTGATGTAGTAATGCTAATAACGGCCATAGTGTCTGTTGGTCGTGTCGTGTTCACCCTGGCTTTATGACGTGATGTAGTAATGCTAATAACGGCCATAGTGTCTGTTGTTCGCTGTTGTGTTCACCCTGGCTATATGACGTGATGTAGTAATGCTAATAACGGCCATAGTGTCTGTTGTTCGCTGTTGGTACTTTGACTGTGTCACGTGATGTGTAACGACCATAACGGCCGTGGAGTTTGTTGTTCACCGCATGTTCACCAAACAGTATCTCGTGATTTATGTTATGTTGTGTTCACCGTGACTGTTTCTGTATGGTCGCTGTGTTAACGGTATCTATTGTTCATTGTGTGTTCACATTGACGTATCAGACGGTATTGCTGTGTTACAGTATCCATAGTTCCCATGTTCACTAGAACTATCTGTACATGGTGCGTGTTAACGGTATCTATGCTCACTGTTGTGTTCACCATGACTTACTGTGCATTGTGCTGTGATAACAGTATCTGTAGTTCACTGTTATGTTCACATTGACTATTTGTGTATTGTGCTGTGTTAACGGTATCTATTGTCATTGTTGTGTTCACATTGGCTTTCTGTGTATTGTGCTGTGTTAACGGTATTTATTGTTCATTGTTGCGTTCACATTGGCTATCTGTGTATTGTGCTGTGTTAACGGTATCTATTGCTCATGTTGTGTTCACATGGCTTCTGTGTATTGTGCTGTGTTAACGGTATTTATTGTTCATTGTTGCGTTCACATTGACTGTCTGTGTATTGTGCTGTGTTAACGGTATCTATTGCTCATTGTTGTGTTCACATTGGCTTTCTGTGTATTGTGCTGGTTAACGGTATTTATTGTTCATTGTTGCGTTCACATTGGCTGTCTGTGTATTGTGCTGTGTTAACGGTATCTATTGCTCATTGTTGTGTTCACATTGGCTTTCTGTGTATTGTGCTGTGTTAACGGTATTATTGCTCATTGTTGTGTTCACATTGACTATCTGTGTATTGTGCTGTGTTAACGGTATTTATGTTCATTGTTGTGTTCACGTTGGCTGTCTGTGTATTGTGCTGTGTTAACGGTGTTATTGTTCATTGTTGTGTTCACATTGGCTGTCTGTGTAGTGTGCTGTGTTAAACGGTATCTATAGTTCATTGTTGTGTTCACATTGACTATCTGTGTATTGTGCTGTGTTAATGGTATCTATAGTTCATTGTTGTGTTCACACTGGCTTTCTGTGTATTGTGCTGTGTTAACGGTATCTATAGTTCATTGTTGTGTTCACATTGACTATCTGTGTATTGTACTGTGTTAATGGTATCTATAGCTCATTGTTGTGTTCACTATGGCTTTCTGTGTATTGTGCTGTGTAAACGGTATCTATTGTTCATTGTTGTGTTCACATTGACTGTGTATTGTGCTGTGTTAACGGTATCTATAGTTCATTGTTGTGTTCACATTGGCTTTCTGTGTATTGTGCTGTGTTAACGGAATCTATAGTTCATTGTTGTGTTCACATTGACTATCTGTGTGTTGTGCTGTGTTAACGGTATCTATAGTTCATGTTGTGTTCACACCGACTGTGTATTGTGCTGTATTAACAGTATCTATAGTTCACTGTTGTGTTCACACCGACTGTGTATTGTGCTGTGTTAAAGGTATCTATAGGTCACTGTTGTGTTCACACCGACTGTGTATTGTGCTGTGTTAACGGTATCTATAGTTCACTGTTGTGTTCACACCGACTGTGTATTGTGCTGTGTTAACGGTATCTATAGTTCACTGTTGTATTCACACCGACTGTGTATTGTGCTGTGTTAACGGTATCTATAGTTCACTGTTGTGTTCACACCGACTGTGTATTGTGCTGTGTTAAGGTATCTATAGTTCACTGTTGTGTTCACACCGACTGTGTATTGTGCTGTGTTAACGGTATCTATAGTTCACTGTTGTGTTCACACCGACTGTGTATTGTGCTGTGTTAATGGTATCTATAGTTCACTGTTGTGTTCACACCGACTGTGTATTGTGCTGTGTTTAACGGTTTTCTATAGTTCATGTTGTGTTCACATTGCTTTCTGTGTATTGTGCTGTGGTAACGGTATCTATAGTTCACTGTTGTGTTCACACCGACTGTGTATTGTGCTGTGTTAACGGTATTATAGTTCACTGTTGTGTTCACACCGACTGTGTATTGTGCTGTGTTAACGGTATCCATAGTTCACTGTTGTGTTCACACCGACTGTGTATTGTGCTATGTTAACGGTATCTATAGTTCATTGTTGTGTTCACATTGAATGTCTGTATATTCTGATGTGTTAACGGTGTAGAACGGTTGTAGTTTCCATTGTTAATTATGGTGTTCACCTTGGCTGTTTGTTTACTGTGCGTTGTTAACGGCATCAATGACTATAGTTGTTATTGTTAACTGTTTTGTTCATTGACTATGTACCGTGATATGTTAGCGGTAACAACGGTTGTGGTGGCTATTGTTCACTGTTGAATTAACCTTGACTATTCATGTACGTGATGTGTTAATGGGAACAATGGTTGTGGTGTCTTTTGTTTACGTCTGTATGTGTACCGTACTGTGTTAACAATACTAATGGTTGTGGTGTCTGTTGTTCACTGTTGTGTTCACCGTGATGCATTTACGGTAACCACGGCTATTGTTTACGACTATATGTGTACCGTGCTGTGTTCACAGTAAGAACGGCTGTGGTGTCTGTTGTTCCACTGTTGTATTCATCTTGACTGTCAGTTACTTATGATATACCTCCACCTTCTCTCCACCCCCTTCCGCCCCCTAATTTGATATGTCGAAGGGAAACAACCTTGAGACTATTCTCAATGGCCTGTTGTTTGGCTGAATTCCAGCTGTGGTTTTTGTTAACTCTCTCTCTCTCTCTCTCTCTCTCTCTCTCTCTCTCTCTCTCTCTCTCTTCTCTCTTCTCTCTGTTCTGTCTCTCTGTCTCTGTCTCTGTATCTCTCTCTCTCTCTCTCTCTCTCTCTTCTCCTCTCTCTCTCTCCTCTCTCCTCTTCTCTCTCTCTCCTCTCTCAAAGCTCGCGCGTGTGTAATTCTATATTCATGAGGGGAAAAAACCGGACGCTTAAATGCATAATGAAACTCGTGAGTATGTTCTCCAGCATTGTATTTTTCAATATTTTCTTTTTTCATTCAGTGGTTTATCTCGTATTCTTCCTTGTCTGCACAGGCAATGGATGGTTCGAAGACTGCAGAGGATAAACAAAGTTTTCAAGCAGTATTTGAAGATAATCTTTGGGCGACACTGACTTTCAAACAGTCTATACTTAGCCACACGCACACACACACGCGCGCGCGCGCGCATACACACACACACACACACACACACACACACACACACACACACACAACACACACACACACACACACCTAAAACCTGTCAAGGTTTTCCAAGATTTAATGAGATTTCAGTCCGGGAGGGGGTCGGGGTGGGGGACTTTCAAAACAAAATATACATGGGCGACGCAAGGTAAGCATGATACAATTATGACACAGTCCCGTCACCAGTATGTCGGACATGGCCGAGATCTACTTTGGCTCGCTGGCAACTAGCGTGCACTGGCGTTACAGGTGTTGGGGTCATGAGGATCGTTCTCTGCATCACACGTCACCCGATGATGTGCCCCACTAAACGCTGGGGACACCTGCTGGTCCCAGTCCACAGACACAAACTAGAACCCAAGTGCTGTTCTCGCTAAGGCCCGAAGCTGTGAGTACGGATATGGATGATTTATTCATTATAGGCCATGGCCTCTTTTGAAGGGGGTGGATTAAATATGTAAAAAAAATGATACTATAAACATGTATTGAACACAATGAAAAACAGCACATAGTCACGGACAAGCTATGCTCCGGCGTTTGAAAGCTTTATATAAGTACAATGCAAACTTTTTAACAACATTCTCTATACGCAAGACATGAGTCTAAACAAGGATGGTTGTCGATAATGTCAAGGAAGAATGAATTCATCTCTCTGATCACGCAAGGCAGTACACTGCAGTACAAAAGGAACTTCACTTTCACACGCGGTTTTGCATAACGGACAAGTAAGATCAGAATGACAACGTTGCCTATAACGAAAACAATGAACTAAGATATCAGATATTTCAAATCTAAATCTTGTCACTATGAATTTCAGGGAACCTGTAAGTAGCATCTATGAGACGATCAGTCCGTTTACTGCCCGATTCTGAGACAATTCCAGCGTGTGTGCTTCAGTTTCTATTCACTTTATGTGATGCTAAGAAAGGTTCAGGTGTCGCAGAACTTGCACAAGCAACATTTCAGAACATGCCAATGTAAACAGCATACCAACAAATGTTGAATAATAGAACACCACCACACGTAACAAAAGTCGCCTCCGTGTTAGCACCACACAATGTCGCAGAGTGAAAATGGGTTGTGTAAAACCTCATCCAAAGAAGACTCACAGAAAGCAGGTAAACTTGTGTCAGATGCCTGCAACGGAAAGCATGTTATCATTTGATTCCCCCCCCCCCCCCCCCCCCCCACACACAACAATTTTTTTAAGGCAATGAGTTTAGATAAATAAATTGCATCTTTCAGTTCCAATGTGTTGTTGTATTTGCGTGCAAGCACAGTCTAGATGTCCCCCTTTTTTTCTGACGTCTGCCAGACTTTTCACTCTCAAATCCTTGCGCCCCAACAACAGCGTAAGGACACAATGAATTCAGTCGTCATCTACAAGTCCATCTCCATGTAAGAATATAGTACTGAACTTAGTTATCATCCTCAAATCCAAGGACAAAAATCTTCCTTTCCACGCGCAAACACGTTTTTTTTTCACAAAAGCAGGGCGATTTCCCACAATTCAAACGGCACCGTTACTGCTTGACCTCCTAACCCACATACTCTGACCTGAATGTATTCCGTACGTGCCGTGAGAGTTGTGGGTCTTGGCACCGCGCCGCCCCTTTGCCCCAGTGACACCCCGCTTCCATTTCAGCCACCTGGGCCGCGTGAAAACCCCTTGATATCAAACAAAGACCGTTTACTTTGTTTGTATGTTTGGTTTTGTTGTTAGGTTTTCTTCAGATTGTTGATCATCATGTGGACCTTGTTGTTAAGAGCTGATTTACCATGGAAGTCTCTGCAGTACAGAGGCTAAAAATGCGCAGAAAAGACAGGGAAAGACAGATATCACTCCTTGAGAGTTGTTTACACTGTTGATTTCATCACACAGCTTTTATTGTGCCTCACGTACGCACACCAGCTTGACGTCCAACACAGCATTGGAAGGCAACGACCACACACGATGACAACTGGAAAGAATGGCGGTGTCTGTGATCCACTGGCATAGTCGTTCATATTCGGAGGAAGACCGGTTGATCCGTAGCTCTAAACACTGGTGTCGTATATATTTTTTCACATCATACATAGTCATTCAAACATTGACTGTCTTCCTCCCTGTGTCTCACATCATACATAGTCATTAATACAGTGAGTCTTCCTCCCTGTGTCTCACATCATACATAGTCGATAATACAGTGACAGTCATTCTCCCTGTGTCTCACATCATACATAGTCATTAATACAGTGACTGTCATTCTCCCTGTGTCTCACATCATTCATAGTCATTAATACGGTAACTGTCATTCTCCCTGTGTCTCATATCATACATAGTCATTAATACAGTGACAGTCATTCTCCCTGTGTCTCACATCATAGTCATTAATACAGTGACTGTCATTCTCCCTGTGTCTCACATCATACATAGTCATTAATACAGTGACTGTCATTCTCCCTGTGTCTCAAATCATAGTCATTAATACAGTGACAGTCATTCTCCCTGTGTCTCACATCATACATAGTCATTAATACAGTGACTGTCATTCTCCCTGTGTCTCACATCATAGTCATTAATACAATGACTGTCATTCTCCCTGTGTCTCACATCATATATAGTCATTAATACAGTGACTGTCATTCTCCCTGTGTCTCACATCATGCATAGTCATTAATACAGTGACAATCATTCTCCCTGTGTCTCACATCATAGTCATTAATACAGTGACTGTCATTCTCCCTGTGTCTCACATCATAGTCATTAATACAGTGACAGTCATTATCCCTGTGTCTCACATCATAGTCATTAATACAGTGACTATCATTCTCCCTGTGTCTCACATCATAGTCATTAATACAGTGACAGTCATTCTCCCTGTGTCTCACATCATACATAGTCATTAATACAGTGACTATCATTCTCCCTGTGTCTCACATCATAGTCATTAATACAGTGACAGTCATTCTCCCTGTGTCTCACATCATACATAGTCATTAATACAGTGACTGTCATTCTCCCTGTGTCTCACATCATAGTCATTAATACAGTGACTGTCATTCTCCCTGTGTCTCACATCATATATAGTCATTAATACAGTGACTGTCATTCTCCCTGTGTCTCACATCATGCATAGTCATTAATACATTGACAGTCATTCTCCCTGTGTCTCACATCATAGTCATTAATACAGTGACTGTCAGTCTCCCTGTGTCTCACATCATAGTCATTAATACAGTGACTGTCATTCTCCCTGTGTCTCACATCATAGTCATTAATACAGTGACTGTCATTCTCCCTGTGTCTCACATCATAGTCATTAATACAGTGACAGTCATTCTCCCTGTGTCTCACATCATACATAGTCATTAATACAGTGACAGTCATTCTCCCTGTGTCTCACATCATAGTCATTAATGCAGTGACTGTCATTCTCCCTGTAACTTACATCATACATAGTCATTAATACAGTGACTGTCATTCTCCCTTTGTCTTACATCATAGTCATTAATACAGTGACTGTCATTCTCCCTGTGTCTCACATCATAGTCATTAATACAGTGACAGTCATTCTCCCTGTGTCTCACATTATAGTCATTAATACAGTGACAGTCATTCTCCCTGTGTCTCACATCATGCATAGTCATTAATACAGTGACAGTCATTCTCCCTGTGTCTCACATCATAGTCATTAATACAGTGACAGTCATTCTCCCTGTGTCTTACATCATACATAGTCATTAATACAGTGACAGTCATTCTCCCTGTGTCTCACATCATTCATAGTCATTAATACAGTGTCAGTCATTCTCCCTGTGTCTTACATCATAGTCATTAATACAGTGACAGTCATGCTCCCTGTGTCTCACATCATGGTCATTAATACAGTGACAGTCATGCTCCCTGTGTCTCACATCATGGTCATTAATACAGTGACAGTCATTCTCCCTGTGTCTCACATCATACATAGTCATTAATAGAGTGACAGTCATTCTCCCTGTGTCTCACATCATACATAGTCATTAATAGAGTGACAGTCATTCTCCCTGTGTCTCACATCATACATAGTCATTAATACAGTGACAGTCATTCTCCCTGTGTCTCACATCATATATAGTCATTAATACAGTGACAGTCATTCTCCCTGTGTCTTACATCATACATAGACATTAATACAGTGACAGTCATTCTCCCTGTGTCTTACATCATATATAGTCATTAATACAGTGACAGTCATTCTCTCTGTGTCTTACATCATATATAGTCATTAATACAGTGACAGTCATTCTCCCTGTGTCTTACATCATACATAGTCATTAATACAGTGACTGTCATTCTCCCTGTGTCTTACATCATATTTAGTCATTAATACAGTGACAGTCATTCTCCTGTGTCTTACATCATATATAGTCATTAATACAGTGACAGTCATTCTCCCTGTGTCTTACATCATATATAGTCATTAATACAGTGACAGTCATTCTCCCTGTGTCTTGCATCATATATAGTCATTAATACAGTGACAGTCATTCTCCCTGTGTCTTACATCATACATAGTCATTAATACAGTGACTGTCATTTTCCCTGTGTCTTACATCAATATAATCATTAATACTTCGACAGTCATTCTCCCTGTGTCTCACATCATAGTCATTAATACAGTGACAGTCATTCTCCCTGTGTCTTACATCATATATAGTCATTAATACAGTGACTGTCATTCTCCCTGTGCCTTACATCATATATAGTCATTAATACTTCTGCAGTCATTCTCCCTGTGTCTCACATCATAGTCATTAATACAGTGACAGTCATTCTCCCTGTGTCTTACATCATACATAGTCATTAATACAGTGACAGTCATTCTCCCTGTGTCTCACATCATTCATAGTCATTATTACAGTGACAGTCATTCTCCCTGTGTCTCACATCATACATAGTCATTAATACAGTGACTGTCATTCTCCCTGTGTCTCACATCATAGCCATTAATACAGTGACAGTCATTCTCCCTGTGTCTCACATCATACATAGTCATTAATACAGTGACTGTCATTCTCCCTGTGTCTCACATCATAGCCATTAATACAGTGACAGTCATTCTCCCTGTGTCTCACATCATACATAGTCATTAATACAGTGACTGTCATTCTCCCTGTGTCTCACATCATAGCCATTAATACAGTGACTGTCATTCTCCCTGTGTCTCACATCATACATAGTCATTAATACAGTGACAGTCATTCTCCCTGTGTCTCACATCATGCATAGTCTATAATACTTCGACAGTCACTCTCTTTGTCCGGAGAGGGAGGGAGGGATTTGCTGTAGACAACGACGACTTAAGGGGGCTTTTTAAGTCTGTGATTTTTTTAGGGGTGGGCGAAGAGGGCGGGGGAGGGAGGGGGGTGGGGGGCGTACACGAGTTTCCCTTTCTCTTTTGTTAGCAAAGAGAGAGGAGTGAACAATTGCAGCTGGATACTACAATCCGCCCCTTCACACCTGTTCAGTGTCATCGGTTCGTTGTCAGTGGTCAGAGAGTGGTTTGGTTTGGTTTTGCTCAAAAGGTTTCTGTCGCTCTCTGTAGGAGTCGTGGGGTCATGGAAAACCGGAGTTTCATAAGCTGAACTCTGACGTTATTTCCTACCAATCGTTTGGAAGCTTACAGAATTGAACGAAGTCCAACTCAGTTTCTGATATTCGTAACAAAAAAGACAGCTATCAAATAGAAAGATGAAGTTTAGACGATCCAGTCCCTAACTAAGGTTTGTCTCAGTTTAAAATTCACTTTATCATCTGTGTAAACAAGATGACAGTTGTCTTATCATCAGTGTAAACCAGATAACTGTTGTCTTATCATCAGTGTAAACCAGATAACTGTTGTCTTATCATCAGTGTAAACAAGATAACTGTTGTCTTATCATCAGTGTAAAGCAGATGACTGTTGTCGTATCATCAGTGTCAACCAGATGACTGTTGTCTTCAAGGATACAGGCACACCCAGTTTCCAGACGATGAGAGAGAGAGAGAGAGAGAGAGAGAGAGGAGAGAGAGAGAGAGAGAGAGAGAGGAGAGAGATTCAAATATAGAATAAGCATTCTTTTGTCCGAACACTTTTCCATTGAATTTGTTTTTAGTGCTCTTTTAGATACTGGTTTCGAAGCACATGATTTTAAAGGAGATGGCAAATCGTTCCATTTGCCAACTCCTTTGAAATGTTGTCCGTTGAAACCACTAGAATATGTTAAGCTTGATTCGTAGAGACTGTTGCGTTGTCTGGGGAAGGAAAGCTAGTGTGCGTGTCTGCTTCCATTGATTACACAGTTTCAGATCACTTGCTTTGGAGCTGTTCCCTTCACTAATTGTGCATACATAGAAGAAGAGTCTATCTTTAAAATGTAGAATGTTTAATGTTTCGAAAAAATTATCTGTCAAAATATTACATTTCAGCTGTTTCATCTGTATGGTTCTTTTATGTAGACATCTTCTTTGTTTCAAATTAGTTTCACTATAATTATGACCATAAGGTGGACGTATAATTAATGTGTGTGTGAAAGAATAATTTCCTGGTCTTAAGATTCAGAAAATGATTCATTTTTGTAAGTTGATAGATTTTTTCGAATGTACGTTGTCCAAGATCAGTAGCGGGGTCATACCACGATAAGTCACTGTCAATAATAACTTCTAATATTTTATGTGATGTTACTTCTCCGATTATGTGGTCTTTGACATATATTAATATAAACGGGAACTCATTTGCTGCCGTTTTTGACATGTGGTCACAAACACGCATTTCGTTTCATTTCTTATGAGGGCCATGTGGTTTATCTGTCCATGTAATTAATCTGTTGATATAGCTCTGAAAATTACTTACTAAAGTGGTAGGATTAGGCACTATTTGATTGTATATTAGTGTCATCGGCAAACATTCACTTCTGCATATTATACATAAATGCAAAACATTTAAATAGATAGAAAATAAAAGGGATTCTACCACAGATGCTTGAGGAACGCCGAATGTGGATGGAAGTTAAGCTGACATGTTGGAATTAATTTCGACAAGTTATTGGCTATCAATTAAAAAAAAATACAAAAATCTACAGCTTTATTTGACAGTTTGTAATGTATTAGCTTTTTTGGGGAATTAATTTCGACAAGTTATTTGGCTATCAATAAAAATAAACAACAATCTACAGTTTTTTTGACAGTTTGTAATGTATTAGCTTTTGTTCTTTTAATTAGATGCAAATCGTTCGTATTGTCAAACGCTTCTGCAAAATCAAAAGAAAAAAAAGAGCTGCAGTAAATTCGTTGTTTTTATATTAGAAGGACATTTCTGTATGTGCTGTCCTAGAGACATATGTCAGGAGTGACCTTGACCTGACTGATTTTCTTGTATTTAACTATGAAATTTAAAATGAGAATAGAAATATGCGTGATCATATCTTTCAAGTTGTTTTGGCAAAAGGAACAGAACTGAGATAGGTGTATCGTTACAGGGATTGGAAGGATCAACATTTTTTTTTTTTACAAAGGTGTAACTTTGGCTTGTTTCAATTTTGGGGGAAATGTTTGGGTTTTAATTTTTTTTTTTTAAGTGCGTGTTATAAACATAAGTGAGTATATCAGCGATAACAGCTGCAGAGATTTTTAAAATCCTTCCATCGTTTGCCTTCAGGTCTCTGGTTCTGAAATGTATTAAATCTAGCAATCCATTGATTACTTAATTTACTTAAATTGACGGTGTGGCGAAGAGATATCTTTAACGACAATGTTGTTGTTACTGTTGTAAAACGTTTTCATTCGTTTTTATCTTAGCAACGTATGCAAAATGAACGTTTGAATCTTCTAGTGATTTTCTTCTGTTGGATCTTGAGATGTATTGTTCAGTTTACTTTAAAAGATTAATAGCCTTCCAAATCACTTTTGATTTCTGAGAAGAAAGTAAATTTTGAAAATGTTCTTTGCTTGTCGTTTCATAGAATTCACCTTATTTCTTTGCTTTGTGAATTGTTGTTTATCCTCTGACTTGAGTTTATGGTCTGTTTTATATATCTTTCATACCTTTTGTTGTCTATTTCCTTTGTCAATCGGGGGAAGAGGAAGGGGATAATGACATATTCAGTCTTTTTCTTACGGAAGGAAGATGTCTATTATAGGTTGAACTGAACGTACTATTCCAGAAGTTAACAGCATCAATGAAATTTCTTGTCTGGGCAATTAAACTTGATGTAAACGGCGGAACTCATTTGCTTGAGCGAAGTAAATCATAAAGGAAGGCGCTTTTATCAAAATGTGTAAAGCATCTATGAAAGATTTTGTTATGTCCCAACCTGGGAATTTTGACACCTTTCTTCATCCATATTAAACAAACAGACGGATGATCACTGCCTCCGGTTTGTACAAAACATATGTTTGTCATGTTAGCTTTTGTTTTGACGTAAATATGATCAGCTGTGTTTCTGTATGTTCAGTAATATGTGTCATCGATCAATCATTTGTTCTAATCCTCACGTAGCATAAGCACAGCTCCATCTTGTTCCAGGTATTGTTAAATCTACATCAAATTATATCAAAGAATTAGTTCTTAGGATTAAAAAAGAATTACAGTTCCATCATTAAATTGATTATATCAATCAGTGGTTTCGACTGGCTTTATAGAAATCCAGCCTACTGGAAGAATGTGTGTGGAGGTGTAGAGGTTGGGGGGTGGGTGGGAGGGGGGGAGGGGGGAGGGTTACGAAGCGTATTGTTGCAGGTGACGGGATGGATATAGCCTCACGCCTCTGTCTGACCATCGTCGTCAACATGCGACGATAAACTAATGGTCGTGACGTCAGCAGTCCGTTTGACCAACGCCTACTTATCGCTGTTTGCCCAAGCGGCTGCATACCAAAAATTAACGCCCCAAGGCATTGCTTAAGGAATCGAGTATCTATAGACTGCGCAATTAGATTGTTTTGAGAATTTTCGTTGTGTCTGAGAGCTGATTCTCCTCGTTTTCTTTCATATGGTCAGCAAGGTACAAGCCAGGTGGTTCCAAGCAGATAGATTAAAATCAAAGGAATGGGACTGTTTGGGCGCAACCAGCTGGCGCAAAGACAAGATTACGTGAGAATGCAAAGGTCTAAAATGTGATGTCAACTAAGGGAAAGGTCAAGTATTATAAGGACAAAATTCTTGTTTGTGATTTCATTGGTAAAAATCCCCCCAAACAAGGGAATTAATTGGTGAGGAGTTGTTGTTTTGATCAATTATACGTTTAACATTAAATACTGGCTCAAATTTATGGTAGGCCTCAAATCGCTGACGTGGATGATGTAGTGTTTTTAGTGCAACATTCCGGATTGCGGCGTGTGGTCAGTGAGTTCAGGCTGGACGTCATCTCCACGTGCGGGTGGTCACGGGGTCTGCGGCCATGGTGTTTATGTGTCTACAGGGTGACCTCCCCTACCCATTATCATCGACTGTCTGGGCGATAGGATGGACAGGTCACACGACGAGATCACGACAGGTCAAACACAGTCAAGAGGTTAAGCATGAATAACAATCCATCTTATCATCTCTTCATGTTAATGAATCAGAAACTCAACAAGAATTAATGACAAGACTGTCGAAAACGCCTGAGAATACAATTAAGTTATTTATCCATAAGTCCTATTCTTCTACAGTTGGCCAGATTGTTTTACTAAATCTACGTGAAAACAACGCTCGAGTAGGATTTGGGGTGCTGTTATTTTGTCCTTTCCTCTTTTTCTTTCTTGTTAGTTTGTTTACATTTACCGATTACACAAACATACGTTTTGGGGTCGTTTTTCCTCTCCACAAATTGAAAATCAATCTGTTTATCTCATTGTATTTGGGTGTCAGTTTGACATGCATTTTCCGTGAGCAGGATGTGTAGGGGCCTATGTGACTTTTGTGTAGTTATATGTGTTTATACAATATACTAGCATGCTGGCATTTGGATTTTCCAGGATGTGGGGGAAAACAGCTGACGGTATGTCAAAGCTAAATCCTTAGTCTGGGTATTTAACTGATTAGTCTGGGTATTTAACTGATCAGTCTGGGTATTTAACTGATTACCTTATTTTCATTTCCATGGTTTTTTATTCGGATTCGATTCGAATTTCCTGTGCCATGATATTCTCTCTCGATCTGTTTCTCTGTCTCTGTCTGTCTGTCTGTCTGTCTCTCTCTCTCCTCTCTCTCTCTCTCTCTCTCTCTCTCTCTCTCTCCTCTCTCTCTCTCTCTCTCTCTCTCTCTTATTTTGTCGCGCATTTCTGCACAATCGACTGGGTAACAAACCATAGAAATGTATTACAGATCACACGCCCACGTATTCAAGTTGCCTTTGGCGTGCTGAGGATGGACAGTGAAATACAGGACGATTGGGAATTGCCGAATAACTATATGGAGAGGAAATTCACTTTTACCGAGGATTTGCTGTTCCTTTTCAGAAATATATTGATATTTAGAAAAGAAAAAAAAGGAAACCCTGTAGATTTTCGTCATCAGCAACCGTTTTCACTGAAGATAACTGGCAGCCCTAATTTACACACACACACACACACACACACACACACACACACACACACACACACACACACACACACACATGTATAAATATTTTTCGAGAGACCCTGCATCTTCAAAGCAGATAAATAATTATTACTTATTATCTTATTCAAATAAAGAAGTGATAAGATAGGAGTTATATTTCTGTTGCTTTTGTCCTTACAACTCTCTTCTTCTTCTACTCTCCTTCTCCTTCTTCTTCTACTTCTTCTTCTTCTTCTTTTTCCTCAGTGTGATTTCAGTTCATGTACGCATGCCGGCAGATACACAACTGCTTTTTATGGCTTATTTGCGCTTCTCTTTCTGCACTAATATCTGTCTTTCTATTTGGACGTATACGCGGCTACGCACACGTACACATACGTACTTAGACACACGCGCGTGCACACACACCACAACACACACACACACACACACAACACACACACACACACAACACACACACACATGTACAAACCACACACACACACACACACACACACACACACACACACACACACACACACACACACACACACACACACACCACACACACTGACACCCACACCCACACCACACCACCACCACAACCACACACACACACACACACACACACACACACATACGTACAAACACACGCGAGCGCACATAAACACGCCGTATCAAAAAGGAGGGGGGGGGGGGGGAGAGAAAGAAAAAGAAAACGCGCACCCAAAGACATGAATTTGACGCACGTACAGCATGTGTGTACCTTGTTGCCTATACAGATCAGGCCGTCGTGATGGCTGAACACCAACCTGACAACGTCTCGGAGATTAGCTGATCGAGATTGGCCAGTCTTGTGCTGAAATTGATAATGATTTACGAGTCATCTGGGCGGTGGTTATCTGGTTACTATACAGTCAGGACTTCATCATCATCACCATCTCATTCCCGTGACCTCAGTAGTTGTAGGGGAGCGGGTGGGGGAGGGTGGGGGCGACATGAGGGACGACTCCGCCGATCTTCTCCATCGCGGCCTGTCCTCTGCTTCTCGCAGGAGTTCTGGCAGCCTGAGGTTTGCCCATTCCATCACGTTCTCCGACCAGCTCTTTCTCTGCCTTCCTCTGTAGGAAGGCCCTCCTTCAAGCGTGTCTTGCAGGATTGTCTTTGCCAGTGAGTCGTGCCACACCAGCTTTCTCCTCTTGACCGCAGCCAAGAAGGGTTCTTGTCCTCCTGCCTTTGTGGTCACCTGCTCTGGGACAGCGTCGTTGGTTCTGTGCCCTGTCCAGGAGATTTGGAGCAGTCCCCTGTATGCCTTCATTTCCAAGGACAATAGCAAGCTTTGCTGCATGGAACAGGGTGCGTCCGCCTGGCTCTGTCCTTCTCAACCTGGCTCTGTCATCTCTACCTGGCTCTGTCGTCTCAACCTGGCTGTGTCATCGTTATCTGGCTCTGTCATCTCAACCTGGCTCTGTCATCTCTACCTGGCTCTGTCATCTCAACCTGGCTCTGTCATCTCTACCTGGCTCTGTTATCTCTACCTGGCTCTGTCATCTCTGCCTGGCTCTGTCATCTCTACCTGCTCTGGCAGGCGGGGAAAGAGGGCTCTCTAGAGCGCAGGGGGCTAGATCCTTGGGTTGACACCAAGCAGGCTGCACACCACAAATTAATGCGCCAGGGCTTTGCTTAAGGAGTCGAGTATTTATAGACTGGCGCAATTAGATTGTTTTGAGAATTTTCATTGTGTCTGAGAGTTGATTCTCCTCATTTTCTTTCATATGGCCAGCAAGGTACAAGCCAGGTGGTTCCAAGAAGACAGATTAAAGTCAAAAGGATGAGACTGTTCGGGCGCTTCCAGCTGGCGCAAAGATAGGGTCACGGGTGAAAGCAAAGGCCTGAAATGTGACGTTAGCTAGTTAATGATCCATATAGTTAGTTAGTTAATTATCCATATAGTTGATGATCCATATAGTTAGTTAGTTAATGATCTATATAGTTGATGATCCATATAGTTAGTTACTTAATGATCCATATAGTTGATGATCCATATAGTTAGTTAATGATCCAAATAGCTGATGATCCATATAGTTAGTTAATGACCCAGATATTTTGCTAGTTAATGATCTATATAAGTTAGCTAGTTAATGATCCATATAGAAAGCTAGTTAAAGATCCATATAGTTGATGATCCATATAGTTAGCTAGTTAATGATCCACATAGTTAGCTAGTTAATGATCCATATAGTTAGCTAGCTAATATAAATTAAGCATGTCCATATAAGCCAACTAGAGTATCAAACCTAACCGATGAAGACGAAATCAGTCACAAAAGAATCACATCACCGACGAAAAAGGACAGACGAGCGGTATGCCAGGACAAAAGTCACGTCCATAGATCGTTTTTATTATTCTACAGATTGTTTTTATTATTCTACAGATTGTTTTTATTATTCTACAGATCGTTTATATTATTCTACAGATCGTTTTTATTATTCTACAGATCGTTTTTATTATTCTACAGATCGTTTTTGTTATTCTACAGATCGTTTTTTATTATTCTACAGATCGTTTTTGTTATTCTACAGATCGTTTTTATTATTCTACAGATCATTTTTTTTCTTTGATTAAACATGACCACAAGAGGCACGCTGAAATTGTTCATAGAGAATCAAAACACGTGACTAACTCAAAACAGTTCTTGTGTTGTTTCTTCGAAATCCTCGTGTCTATCGTAGGAGGCCGCCATGACGAATCGCTCCGCGTTGACCGATGTACGCATCGAATATTAAGCGTCCAAGAGAAAGAGTAGAGTTATCTCTTCAAATGAATATTCAGGAACCTAGCCCTTTGTACATTGTTGGACAGTTTACATATGTTAGATGTAATGATTAATTCTATAGGGAACATTGCATAATATTTCTTCTGCTATTTTTTTTTTTTCATCCTTACCTTTTTCTTCTCATACCAGACTAGTATCTGTGTTAGTGAAGGGACGTGTTCATGTGGGTCAGTTCGCCTTTCAACAAACGGGCCAGACAATCCGCAATCTGGAAAATCCACTGACCCACACCTGCTTGACCCTTGGCCCTTACCTGTGACCTACATCCACTCCTCACTCTTAACCGCTCAGTAAAATCAAGGTCAAGGAGGTAAACCCCACTTATTTCTGACGTATTGTTGAAAAGTTTGAAACTGTACTCCCTTGCTTCTAGAAAGGTGGCCTTTGCCTTCATATCTGCACTGAGTGGCGGGGCTGAAAGGACAACGAGAAATGTGAGCACCGACCCCCCCCCCCCCCCCCCCTCCTCCCCCCACCGTTGAATTGCCAAGAGTAGGGGTGGGTGTGGCAGTGGGAATGGAGGTACGGGTGGTGGCGGTGGGGAATGGAGGTACGGGTGGTGGCGGTGGGAATGGAGGTACGGTGGTGGCAGTGGGAGTGGTTTAAAATACGAGTTGTGTTCCCTGTATCCTGCCATCTGAAGTTTTTGTGTGTAGTCTTTTTTTTATATTTTACACTGATTTCACTGAGTGTTTTATCATTTTTGTTTTCATCTGTTATTTGTATCTACCGTACATGCCTTTTTTTTTTACAAAGTCTTGACACTTTCCTTTTTGTAGTTTATATATGTCAGCTGTTGTGTTATGGTCGACGAATCAGTATAATGAAACTGTATACACCGTTTACACTACTTATACCTATCTGCCCAATCTGCGATGACTATTGTCATCACTATATTCTGTATGCAATTAAGTGATACCAGTTCATTTGTTTTGTATGAAGTGTGTTTTAATATCGGGGTAATCAAGTGGAAGAAGCCCTCCATCTATCCACCCCCTCCCCTCGCATAAATCTAAGCACACACACACACTCACAACCACAACACACACACACACACACACACACAACACACGCACGCACGCACGCACGCATGTACGCACACACACACACACACACCACACACACACACACTTATACACACACAGAGAGAGAGAGAGAGAGAGAGAGAGAAGAGAGAGAGAGAGAGAGAAGAGAGAGAGAGAGAGAGAGGAAAAGAAAGAGAGAGAGTTAGTTCTGTTTTATGAGCGAAAACGATGCAAAGTCTATCTATCACAATGCAGAACAAAACTGTTATCAATATCATTCGCTGTTGTTAATGTTGTTTCTTTTCGTGACTATTTTCAACCAGATATTCACAGCCCTGAGGAGATCTGAATGGTTAGCCGCGCTATAATGCACTCAAACAGAAACACAGATTCCGCACGTCATATCAGAGCGCATGTGGGCGTGCGCACGCACGCACACACACACACACACACACACACACACACACACACACACACACACACACACATACACACACACACACACACACACACACACACACACACACACACCACACACATACACACACACACACACACACACACCACACACACACACACACACACACACACACACACTTGCAACGCACGCACGCACGCTCTCTCTCTCTCTCTCTCATCTCTCTCTCACTCTCTCCTCACTCTCTCATCTCTCTCTCCTCTCTCTCACCCACACACACACACACACACACACACACACACACACACACTACACATACTCCGACCGGAACATTTTAGCCAACTGCTGTTAATTAATCTCTGACTAATTTATAAAAAAACAAAAGTCGCAATATAGCGGACATTGACTGAAACAAATAAGCAAAATCCACATTCAACACAGAGAGAGAGAGGAGAGAGAGAGAGAAGAGAGAG
>CM031608.1:50664669-50684951 GCA_018398815.1 Conus ventricosus | reverse complement strand
TATGTAGCTCGGAGGGATTTAATTTTCATCTGGTCTTCTGTCACAAAGGTAGTACAGATTATTCTGACTATTACTCAGATAAACAAGGAAGACGTAGGTAAGTGAAAAGCATGGAAAACAATCTACAGAATGGGAACACACACTCACAGGCGTGTGCATATAGGCCTACCCTACTGAATGCGTAAATGGTGCGTATTCGCACAGTGATTGAGTGAATGAGTACGTACGCGAAAGCAGGGGTGAAGGGGGGGGGGTGGTTACAAATGTATGCGTGGGTGTGAATGTGCCTGTGCTTCTGCGTTATGGAATGTGGTATAGTAGTAGTAGTAGTTGTTGTAGCATTAGTAGTAATAATAGTAGCAGTAGTAGTAGCAGTAGAACTAGACGTAATGGTAGCAGTAGTAGTAGTGGTGGTGGTGGTGGTAGGAGTCGTAGTGTTGGTAAATTTAATTATAGAAACAATGATGATGATGACGATACCTGTGCGATTATGAACACACGAGCGCGCAGGTAAGTACATGTACCTACATCTGGGTGTGACTGGTGCATGAATACGAATGGATGAAAATGAATGTACGTGTGAGTGTGCATGCAGGCGCGCACACGCCCATCCACCCACCCACACAAACATCACACTTAAATCTAAAATTACACACACACCATTCCAGCAACTTACAGAGCAGCTTGGTGTTGCAATGACTGCAAGAAATATTCAATTATAAACAAAGCTTACTCTTATGCCTTAGATTGAAGAAATAGTAGGGGGAGATAAGCATTCATATCTGCAGTGGTATATAATTCTGCCTAACAGTATGTGCTTGAGTGGGTGAATGGGGAATAATAAATGCTTCTCAAAATGAGCCTTCAGCAAGCTTATAGCCTCCAAGGGGAGACAATCTCCAAGGGGGAGGAAGCTCACTAACATAAAACTCCTGGTCAGATACCGGTATTTCGAAACCTGATTGTTTCTCCTCAGTGACCGCGGAAAGTGGTAATTTGACTCCACTGCCTTTTCTGTTTTGAGGAGAATGCTATCCCAGAAAAAGGCTGGTGTGCAATTTACTATTTTCCGTGGTCACTGAGCAGAAACAATCAGTTTTGAAATACCGGTATCTGACCAAGAGTTATATGTTAGTGAGTTTCCATCCGGAATTGAAGATTGTCCCCCCCCCCCCCCCCCCCCCCCCCCCCCCCCCCCCCCCCCATCCTTGGAGACTATAAGTTTGCTGAAGGCTCATTTTGAGAAGCGTTTATTATTCCCCATTCACCCACTCAAGCACATACTGTTAGTTGTGTGTGAGCAACCATGCGTGATACATGCCTCCTGCTACGCCCGAAGTGTAAGGAACGACCTTGGAGGGGATTGATCAATAATCTTTTGCGCCACCTTCACGCTCCCAGGCCTGAGGTGAACGAGAGATGGGCACAGAGTGGTGGCGTGCATGGTAAGAGAGGGAGGGAGAGAGGCTTTGTCGGTGATGAAATAAACTCACTAATCAATACTGACAAATATCGATCGACACAACAACCACAGAGAGGAGGAGGAAGGGAGTGTGTGGGGTGTAGTGTGGGGTGTGTGTGTTTGTCTGTCCGCCTGCCTGTTCATCTTTGACCACCCAAAGCATAGCCGATGCTGGTCCAGACCTCGCAGACTAATCAATACACTCATTTTCTTTCACATTACCCGCTGCTGTCAATACTCAGGTATTTAGTGCACACATCCAAAACGGTCCCAATGACCTATGCCTCTAAAACCGAATGGCTGATCAAATTATGCCGTGTGTGTGTGTGTGTGTGTGTGTGTGTGTGTGTGTGTGTGTGTGTGTGTGTGTGTGTGCGCGCGCGTGCAGTGTGTGTGTTTTGCGCGCGTGCGCGTGCATACATGCGTACGCACGCTCGTGCTTGCAAGAAAGAAGAACAATAAAAAGCCACCACGGTTAAATCAGTAATCTTTTTTTTTTAACAGAGAGAGAGAGAGAGAGAGAGAGAGAGAGAGGATAGAGAGAGAGAGAGAGAGAGAGAGAGACGCAGACAGACAGACAGAGACAGACAGACAGACAAGAGATTCTGAAGTTTGATTTGATTATACGCACACATCTGCACCAGTAAAATTGCAAACAATGACAAAAAATGAACAAGGATTTGCTCTTTGATATAAACCAGGCGAATGTGTCCCCACAGTACTCAGTGAAGCTGTTTATCAGCCCGTTCCGGAAAATCGTCTCAGATCTTATTGCCATCATTACTGTCATTTCCTGAATTACGCACATATTTTGCGACAGCAAATTGTCAATATTCATTCAAAGAGAGAATCCTTGAACAACATTTTGCGACGGCAAATTGCCAATATTCATTCAATGGTAGAACCCCTGGACACATTTTGCGACAGCAAATTTAAATCTTCAAGGGAAAACCCCTGAAAACTTTGCGACAGCAATTATCAATATCATCAAAGGTAAAACCCCTGAACACATTTTGCGACGGCAAATTGCAATATTCATTCAATGGTAGAACCCCTGAAGACATTTTGCGACAGCAAATTGTCAATATTCATTCATAGGTAGAACCTTGAATACATTTTGCGACAGCAAATTGTCAATATTCATTCATAGGTAAACCCTTGAACACATTTTTGCGACAGCAAATTGTCAATATTCATTCATATGTAGAACCATTGAACACATTTTGCGACAGCAAATTGTCAACATTCATTCAAAGGTAGAATCCCAGAATCGCTATTCCCTGCATGCAGCCATAGTTGATGCATGAAATGGTCCATCCAGAGCAAGACAAAATGTCTTACAGCCCAAACTTTGCATATTTCAATAAACATTTTGGAGCTCTGTAAAACACCTCGTGGCTGTATGTCAGCATGGAGCAACCAGACAACATGAACGATGTTTAAAAACACTCATGCTCCAATATTGCTTGCGTACTTACTACTTTTATAAAAATGAACATTTGCCTGAGGCTCATTGTATTCTAGAACATCATTATTCGTTGGTAGTGGGGCAATATGGGCGATCAGTGCTGTCATTAAAAAGAATTAGATTTGTCTTTTCGTGGATACTGGTCAGTCATTCAAAATCGGGTAATTGCTTAGTTTATCAAGTTCAAGGTAACCTTTTTTTTCGTAAAAATTTAGCTCTCTTTACACGGTCTGTTTCTCGTGTTTACCTTCATCCGCATACATCATCATACTGTTCAGAAACAGCATTGCTTGATACACATTTTGGAAGGTCATAAAATAAAAGGTTGAATAGGTGAGGTGCAATGACTGATCCCTGCGGAATGCCTGTTCTTGGGCACCTTGATATAGAATGAAAATTTCCCATTATGCCTCTATGTGTGTGTGTGTGTGTGTGTGTGTGTGTGTGTGTGTGTGTGTGTGTGTGTGTTGTGTGTGTGTGTGTGGTCTGAATTTTTTTTATGTAATGACAAATATCATCAGACAGTCCGAAAGATGTCAGTTTATATAATAACCTGTCGTGCTACACATGATCGTATGCTTTTTTAATGTTATGAAAAAGAAAAGAAAAAAAAACCGCTGGTAACGCATTCTCCCTGAGGATAAATTAGTTATTTATTTGATTTGTGAGTTTTTGTAAACGGTCAGTATTTGATCTGCCTTATGACTGTCCTGCTTGATTTTCTAAAATAATTTTCTTTTTAACGATATATACACCTCTCAGAGCGATTTAATTTTCCGCAAGAAAAAACCACCACACACACACACACACACACACAACACACACACACACACACCAATACAACACACACACACACACACACACAACACACACCCACACCACACACAAAACACGTACCCTCAAAAACACACCACGCACGCACACAACACCACGCACAACACAAAACCCACATACCACACCACCCCAAACCCACACACACCGGCACCACACCACACACACACACACACACAACACAAAACACCCCACACACACACACTGCACACACACCACACACACACACACACACACACACTACACTACACTACACCACACACATACACAACACACACCCAACACCACACACACACACACAAAACACACCCACACACACACACACACTAACCACACTCACTAACTCCCACAACAAAACACACAAACACACCACCCACACACCACACACACACAAAACCCACACACACACACACACACACTTTATCAAGTCACGAGCTACTGACTATGGCTGACCAGAAAAAATTGACCACTTCAAGCCGCACCGACTTTGTACGGGTCCGACAAAGAATTGCCCCAGTTGCTAAACTTGAGCTCTTCGCTAGGAGCTGGCCCACAAAATTTTTGTAATGGCCCAAAATTGGGGGATGGGGAATTTGAAAGGGGGGAGGAGGAGGGACAGAATTCAACAATCTGACAATTTTATTGACAATAGCCTATTTGGTTTTTACGGAAGGGTGGGAGGGAGAGAGGGAGGGGGAGAAAGAGAGGGGGGCGGGGGGACAGGAGGGAGGGAGGGAGGGAGAAAAGGAGAGATATTTTAACAGTTTGATCATTTTATCAACAATAGCCCATTTGCTTTATAGGGGAGGGGGGGGGGGACACTCGGAGACAGAGAGAGACAGACAGACAGACAGAAAATTTAACAATTCGACGGTTTATTAAATTGACAGACGAGACGAGAGAGAGAGAGAGAGAGAGGAGAGGAGAGAGAGAGAGAGAGGAGAGAAGAGAGAGAGAGAGAGAGAGAGAGAGAGAAAAGAAGAAGAAGAAGAAGAAGAAGAAGAAGAACAACAACAACAACAACAACTACTACTACTACTACAACGACAACAACTGCAAAAAGAAGAACAACAACAACAACAACAACTGCAAGAAGAAGAAGAAGAAGAGACAAAAGAACTTCTTTTATGACTGAAGGATGGTAAATAAAAAGTTGCCTATCCTTTCTTCACATCCACTTCCCAAACAGCGCCGTTTTCTTCGGTAACAACATAGGCGAGTGGTTCCGAACTACCGTTGGGTGCGACAGGGCTGTCTACTCTCCCCCACACTTTTCAATGTCTCCTTGAGAGAATTATGACCGATGCGCTAGAAGACCATGAAGGAACTGTAACCATTGGAGGGAGAATCATCACCAACCTCCGTTTTGCCGACGACATAGATGGACTAGCTGGAAACGAACAAGAGCTAGTGCACCTGATCAACCAGACTCAACAACACCTCTGCTGATTATGGCATGGAAATAAGTGCGGAAAAGACAAAGGTCATGACTAACAACCCAATCGGCTTTACCCAGACATAACCATCAACAGCAAAAAGCTTGAACCAGTCAACACATTTAAGTACTTGGGGGCAACAATCTCAGATGAAGGATCAAGACCTGAAATCATCTCAAGAGTCGCTCAGACCACAGCTACGCTATCTAAGCTAACGCCTCTTTGGAGAAATAAAAACATCTCCATCAGCTCAAAGATTAGACTGATGCGATCCTTAGTCATGGCGATATTCTTATATGCTTGTGATCATGGACGTTGAAATCAGACCTTGAAAAAAGATCCAAACAATGGAAATGAGGTGCTTCAGACGACTCCTTGGCATCTCATACAGAGATCACATCAGCAATGTGGAAGTTAAAAAAGCGCATCGTGAATGAAATTGGTCCATATGTCGATCTCCTAACCTCAGTAAAAAGACGCAAACTGAAATGGTATGGACACATCACACGATCAACAGGCCTTGCCAAGACAATCATGCAGGGCACAGTACCAGGACAAAGACGAAGAGGTCGACAAAGGAAAAGATGGGAGGATAACATCACGGAATGGACAGGCCTGCGGCTGAGAGACACATTGCGGAGGGCGGAGACAGAGAGAATGGAGAAGGATGGTTGTCACTGCTTCAGGGGTGCCCTACGGACCGACGTCTAAGGGACCAAGTCAAGTCAAGTCAAGTCAAGTCAAGTAAACAAAGGGAAAGTTGAATAACAATTTATATCGAGAGAAGATAATTTATTGAGCAATATAGTTTGAGGCTAGCGGTTCGAACAAAGTTAGACAACGGGATGCAACAAAATGGACAAAGAAATATAAATACAGCACATAATACTAATACAGGGGGTGAAGAAAAATATGAATTTACAACAATTTTGAAATCAAATTGTACATAGCTGAGCCGAACACAAGGGTATATAAGAGTGGGAGAGAGAGAAGGGGGGGGGGGGGAGAGGGTGCGGGGAAGGTAAGGAGGGTAGAAGGGGAAGGGCCCGTGGCGCTAGGGACTGGGGAATATGGTTATAGGATCCACAGGGTAATAGAAGTGGACAAATGAACACGGAAGCAGTAAATAAAAGAGAAACGAAAACTTACAAGAAAAAAAAAAAGGGGGGGGGGGGGAGAGAAGTAAGTGGGGATAAAGAGGGGGGGGAGGGGCAACCTATCGTTTATTTCATTTGAAACCAGAGAAGAAAAAAAATAGAAGAGAGAGAGAGAGAGAGAGTGAGAGAGAGAGAGAGAGAGAGAGAGAGAGAGAGAGAGAGAGAGAGAGAATGTGCGTGAAGTTCATACAACCGTTCCTCTAAAAACAACGGTTATTGTTTATCCAGTATTAGTCTTGCGCGTGGGGAGCTGATTCCTTTGAATTAGCAAGTGCGCGCGCGCGCACACACACACACACACACACACACACACACACACACACACACACACACACACACATGCACGTATTCGCGGAGCACACACACGCGCACACACGCGCGCGCACGTACTTAACGCAGCTTCTGGACAGGGAAAACTGTGAGGTATTCAGGTCAGACGGGCCTGGCACAGGTACTGACGACATCTCTCCCACCCCGTGCACCAACAGCGGGTTTTCCTGACCGCATTTCCCGTGCAGTGATAACGCCACTGGATCGAGTTCTCGGTTACAGCCCATGACGTCAAACTGAAACCAGTTTCAACGCCTAAAACTCTGGCTGTAACACACGCTTTCATTGGCAGTTCACGACCCGGACTTGACCCCATTTAACCGGCAATAGCTAAATTTAGAGTGGATAGCGAGCAGACGACAATATAAGGAGCAGCCGACGACATAGAAACAGGGTGTTAGCGCACCGTGTTGTGTGTACACTGTTTTGTGAGGCAGGTAACACGCACGGACTTGCAGACTATTCATCACAGTGAAAAAAGAAAAGAAAACATTGAATTGTTTGCCAAATCTCTGCTCTTGCATTCTATGAACAGTGATTCGCTTGAGTGGGTTGTTCTCCTTTAGCTGTCGAATAAACGTACTGTAAGTAAGACACTAAACGTGAGAGATTCGAACAAGAAGTTCTGAAAGAAGAAATCGAACACCAGTGAACGCTTGCACAGACTGCGACAGCAGTTTGCAGAAAGTGAGGAAAGCTGGTTTTCGCACGCGTTGTTCATCGATTGAGAAGTTTAACGCCTCAAGTGACGAAGAGATCGATTCTGCAGTTTGTGGCTGGCTGCCTTGACCACCGTTGCTGTGACCGTTGAGGATGGGCAGGTTGACGACGTTCAGGATTGTGGTCAACAACGGAGGACGGTGAAGGCTGGCGAGACGCTGACGGGTCAGGTGCGATTGGAACTCCGTGACAGTCTGCAAGTCAACGGTGAGTTTGTGTGGTTTGGTTAGTCACCTCTCTCACTCTCTCTCACTCGCTCTCTCTTGCTTGCTCGCTCGCTTACTCGTGCACTCTCTCTCTTTTGCTCGCTCGCTCCCTCGCTCGCGCACACACACACCCTCTGTCTCTTTCTCTCCCTCGCTCTCTCTTGCTCGCTTGCTCGTGCACTCTCTCTCTCTCTCTTCTCTCTCTCCTCTCTCTCTCTCTCTCTCTCTCTCTCATCATCTCTCCTCGCAATACACATCGCATCACATCACACAACAGCTTGAATAATATTTTGCACTGGACGATTCAGGCCTGTTCTGGTTTTCATTCACACGTTCCAGTCGTTGTCATACACACACACACACACACACACACACACACACACACACACACACACACACACACACACACACTGAGAGTGCCCAACTACACACACATGCGCGCATGCATGCATGCACACACACACACACACACACACACACACACACACACACACACACACACACAGTGCGCACACGCACACCACACATGCTTGAGCACACACAAGCACACACACACACACACACACACACACACACACACAACACACACGCACACTCGCATGAAGTTAGTTTGGAAACTGAATAGGAAAAACAGTAGTCTCTCAGTGTCTCTGTCTCTGTCTATCTGTCTGTCTGTCTGTCTCTCTCTCTCTTCTCTCTCCTCTTCTCTCTCTCTCTCTCTCGGGGTGTAGTATGTGTGTGGGTTAAGGGCCGTGTTCACCGAAACATCACAATGTTTACGTTCTTACTGCACTGCTTTATCAGCCAGTGTGTCAGTAACCTGGCCAAGGTGGTCAGTGGCGCTCAGTCGTCCCCCTGTCGACCACGAGGTCTGTGACACATGACCCACGGGTCTGGTCAAGTGACTTTCTCTTTCACGTTGATTCACACGCCTCCAGCGATAAGGCCGCGAGGGGTAACGAACTGTCTCCGACAGGGTGAGGCCTTGGGTGGCTTAGTACATCGCCACAGTAACACCGTAGGACGTAGAATGTTGTGGTCGAGAGAGAGAAGAGAGAGGAAGGAGGGAGGGAGACAGTGCAGTGAGTGAGTGTGTGTGTGTGTGTGTGTTCACTCACTTTCTTTCAGTAGGGGTTTCTGGGGCAGCTTTGGCGAATGGGTGGGTCTGAAATCCGTGTGAACTGCACAACCCGGAGGATGACAGCTAACGGCGTTGTCACGCACCTGCTGTTACACAGACACATACACGCGCGCGCACACACACACCACACACACACACACACAACACACACACACATACACACACCAAACGCGCGCGCACATGTACAGAGAGAGAGAGAGAACTTTACCTACATGGTGTCTTCCTCGGCCTTCGGAGGTACAGATCAAATTTCCAAGGTCTTTTAATAGCAAGCACGTCAATGGGTAGACTCATTGAGTTTCAAGAAAGAATCAAAAGGGGGCAAATTCCGACTACTAACCAATGAAAAACATTTCATAAAGTTTTCTATTTTTCACATTCTGACTGCCAGCCAATGAAAAACATTTCATGAAAATGTCTACTTCTGAACACCACCACCCCCAACCCCCGTCTCTAGCCCTAATCTGACCCTTAAAGTAGTCTCACATAGCCTAACCGTGGGAAAGCCTTATAAAAAAGAAAAAAAAGAAAAAAAAAACTTCTTGTTGTTCGTGAAAGTTTTGAGAGCGATCGCACACTGCGCTCATTCAGAAATTGTCGCTTTTCCTGCCGTAGCGTTAGGCCTATAGTCTCTGACCTCGACCTCAAAGTAAAATGACGTCAATGCACAAACTTCGTCATCCTTTCTTCCCGACCTTTTGGAGTTACAGATATGTCACTGGCCTCTCCAGCGCGATGTGGGCTCTGTCTTTCTATTAAGTTCCCCCCACCCCCACCCTCCTTCCTGCCCTACCCCACCTTCTTTCCTCGCTACCTCCGTCTCCTCCAACCACAGATGCACATTGGGTTTGAAAGTACCACTACAATTAGGCGCTAGTATATGACCTCGACCTCAATGTATATGACGTCAATGAACAGACACCATCTTTAATCACCCTCTGGGTTTGTTCTGTGTGTGTGTGTGTGTGTGTGTGTAATTGATGGTAGAATGACTTTGTTTCCATGCCTACAGTCATTTATATGACACGATAACAAGTGAATTAGACTCATATCAGCTTCCATTTGCGAGGAACTTTTAGAATTCAGTTTCACGACACCCCAGCGCATGAAGGAGACAAAGTTGAAAAAAAAAAAAATGAAACGAAGTGTAAACAATCTGCTGTAAACTTCCGTTTCCTTCCCTTTAAAATCGATCTTCGTCTTCCAGCTAAAACGAGATACACCTTTGAAGGCTAGAGGTGGAAAAGATAAATTTGTTTAACTGTTTACAGCTGTTATTCTTTTGCAAATGTGTGTATTATTTATGTATTTTGATGTGGAGGATTTTGAAAGCACGATTTATCAAGCAGTGCGGTGTGTGTGTGTTGTGTGTGTGTGTGTGAACAATTTAAACAATTATGGTCTAGCGAGGGTACGTTTAGGGTCATGGAATGGTAAGGGCTAGGATCATGACTTGTAGTGCCATCCGAAGACGAAGAGCCATCCGGCTTTCTTATCAAAGGCCCGACCTTTCAGCGCATCAACACGCCGACTTTAACGCTCCTCTCCCTCTCTCCTCCCCCCTCCCTCTCTCTCTCTGTCTCTCTCTTCTCTCTCTCTCTCTCTCCTCTCTCTCTCTCTCTCTCTCTCTCCTCTGTCTGACTTTCTCCCCTCCACCCCTCCGCTGGTCTCATGTACATGAATGTTCAGCCATCGGCCCTGTTCCCCTCTTCTTTAAAGTTAACAAAAATCGAAGACGTTAAATCAAAAACATGCAAATGAAGGGATTTTGTAACCAAACAATGTCTGTCTGTCTCTGTCTCTCGTCTCTCTCTCTCTCTCTCTCCTCTCTCTCTCTCTCCTCTCTCTCTCTCTCTCTTGTGTGTGTGTGTGTGTGTGTGTGTGTGTGTGTGTCTGGGCGTGTGTTGTGTGCACCAGTTATAAACTTTGTGTGAAATGATCGTTCAATTACTCCCCTTCATTACTCCCCTATACATGAATTAAACATCTCTCTCTCTCTCTCTCCGCTCTCGCTCGCTCTCATACCAGTTACAAACTTTCTAATAAATCATCGTTAATTACTCCCCTTTATTAGGGGTAATGGCCTATACATGAATGAAACATCTGAATCTCTCTCTCTCTCTCCTCTCTCTCTCTCTCTCTCTCTCTCTCTCTCTCTCCTATCAGAAGTGCGGATCAGTCTGACGGGGCTGTCCAGCACGCAGTGGGCGGAGACCCAGAAGTCCAGTTCCGTGCCCGAGATGAACACGGCCATGGTGGACCCTGTGCTGGCCGAGGAGGTCTACTTCAGCCAGCCCCTCGTCCTCTGGCCCCTCAGGCAAGGGGCGCAACTCTCCGCTGGTCAGTCGCTTGGCAGGTTTTGCGTGTGCGTGTGTGTGTGTGTGTGTGTGTGTGTGTGTGTGTGTGTGTGTTTTAAGGAGGGGGAATTAGGGGGCGGTGTGAATTTCTGGCAGAAGCAGCTTCATATTATTATGTCTTTTGACAAAATGTTATCAAGACCAATGAGAGAGATTAAGAATGTATGGATTTTTACATTATATAGCTTGTCAGCAGCACATATATACGCACACGTACGCATATACATACTACGCGTTCATATGTATCCACATATATATGCATACATTCACACGTATGTGCGCGCGCGCCAGCGCCACACACACACACACACACACACACACACACACACACACACATAGACAGACAAACAAACAGACATAGAGCAGCCCAGCCCACAATCAATCACGACCTTCCTTCACTTGTCCCTCAGACTCGGCAGCAACGACGACGACAACCAGCACACCAAACCACCCACCCATCAACCCACGTCAGACACAGCACCCACGGAGACCATCCTGACCAAAGGCACGCACAAGATAGACTTCGAGTTCCACGTGCCGGACACCTGCCCGCCCACCTTCCACGGGAGAAACGGCTTCGTCCTGTACCTGCTGAAAGCGGTGGTGGAGAGGCCGGCCAGGAGAAGATCACTCTGCGAGACCATGGTCACCACCAAGCACGTGAGGGTCTCCTGCGAACTGGACCTGAACGAGGTGGACGAGGCCCAGGTGAGTGAGTGACCTCCCGTCAGGGGAGGCAACCGGTGTATGCCGCATTCGCCGTGTACCAATCGGAGCGAATTTAACAGAATTTTGGTCCCACTCACGTAGATTGGCCTATTCGATGATGATGATTAGATATTAAATATCTAAATTTTAAGCGACGGATAGTGGAAAAATAAATGTGAAGTCTTTGTAGAGCCTGATTCAGATTCTTTTCTGTAAAGATCCACTATATTTTCGATATGAAGATCAAACATGTTGTCTGAGAGGGTTACAGGTCAAAAAGAGATTTTTACGAATGAATAGTAGCCGTTATTTTTGCCCAAAGCACACACACACAAAATGATAAATAGATGAAGATGGTGTGTGGTAAATGTGACTCTCGCTCTCACCAGAGTGAAAATTCTGACTGTTGTTTCTGCTCTGTGTGTTGTTTGTGTGTGTGTGTGGCGCGCGCGCTCGCATGCGTGACGCGTCTGTGTGTGTATGTGTGTGTGTTGTGTGTGTGTGGTGTTGTGTGTGTGTGTGTGTGTGTGTGTGTGTGTGTTGTGATGATGATGATGATTCCTGCCATAATGGTCATATCAGATTGTCGTTAAATCCCATAATGGGTCGCAGGTTTCATATTAGTGCTTACCTACTCCTTCTTTATGAGGAAGTAACCATCTTTCGCTAGCCCTCCTTTTCTCCTGATCAATACTGTCAAACATTGACAATAATGATGGTGTCATTTTTCGACTTACTATGTGTCTTCTGTTTGTTTGTTTTTTTCTTTTTTAAAGCACGGCTTACCGAACCGAGCAACGTGTTGGCAAACACTTTTATAACAATTGTTTCCTCCGTTACAGGAGAGCGTCTATCAGACACGTGACCTCACGGCCAGTCCCTGGCTTCTGCCTCTGTCGACTGCAGCGCCACCCTGCGGCTGTCCAAGAAAGGGTTCACGCAAGGGGAGACCATCCCAGTGGATGTTTCGGTGCACAACAACTCTGCTCACGCCATTCAGAATGTTTCCTCCCCCCTGAAAATGGTACGTGTGGCAGAAGAGGTAGTGAGTGGTAGCAGTAGTACGTGCAGCAGAAGAAGTAGTGAGTGGTAGCAGTAGTACGTGTGGCAGAAGAGGTAGTGAGTGGTAGCAGTAGTACGTGCAGCAGAAGAAGTAGTGAGTGGTAGCAGTACTACGTGTGCAGAAGAGGTAGTGAGTGGTAGCAGTAGTACGTGCAGCAGAAGAAGTAGTGAGTGGTAGCAGTACTACGTGTAGCACTGGCAGTAGCGAGTGGTAGCAGTAGGAGCAGAAACAGCATCAGTCGCAGCAGCTGACTCAGTTTAGTGCAATGTAATGTGCGCATGCAAGTGATGTTCATATTATGTATACGTGGTGTGTGAGTGTGTGTGTGTGTGTGTGTGCGCGCGCGCGCGCTAGTGTGTGCGCGTATGCGTGTGTTGTGCGTGTGCGTCCGTGTGTCTGATACACTCAGAGGAGAAGACGACAGTAATACTTCGACAAAACAGCTATCAAGAATAAGATCTCTGTGAGTGGTTTATATGCCAGCCATCTCGCTCTGGAATTTTCGACGCTCAAGCTTAAATATACGGCAATTGGGTATCTGAAATACAATTACTCTCCACTCTACCCCATCCCCTACCACCAAAGCCAGCAGGGGAGGGGAGGGGTTGGATGGAATGGGGTGGGCTTTTTTTTCCGATTCGCGCAGGTCCATGTGATGGTAACAGTCTGAGTTTGCTCCTGTCACACAGATGATTTTGTACAAAGCGGGGAGAGGCGGTGTGAGAGCGAGTGCGTGCTGGACAGATGCACCCTGGGTAAAGTGCAGCCCCACAAAACGCTGGAAGGGCTGGACAAACAGCTACGGGTTCCGGTCACGTGTCCACCTTCAGGCTTGCCCGGATGTAATCTGATCGACATCAAGTACAGACTGGAGGTGAGTGAAGTGAAGCAAGGAAAAGAGTGTGTGTGTGTGTGTGGATGGAAGAGTGGGTGGAATGGTAGAAGGAGAGAGTGGTTGGAGATAGGGAGGGTGTCATGGGAAGGGATGCGTATGTTAGGTTAGGTTCTTTGTCTGTTTGTCGGGGGGGGGGGGGGGGATGTGTGTGTGAGTGGGTGGTGGTGGTGGTGTTGTTGTTTGAAAGAGGGGAGAGATTCACAGAGTCAAATTTAGTTGTGTTGTGTATTATGAACAACAAGCTAGTAAGGTAGCGAGGAAGAGAGAGAGGGAGAAAGAGAGAATTGTGGAAGAATATGAACACACTGTGATTATACACAAATGCCAACTTCCCCAACCTCCCCTTACCTTCGGTTTGTGTGTGTGTGCGCGCGCGCGCGTGCATGTGTGTTGTGTGTGTGTGTGTGTGTGTCCTTGATATGTTACTCATCCCGTTTTTCTATGGCTAGATATATATAAACTGTTTCCAACACGACCTTCCATTATCAATTGTCTCTTAAAAGTAACAGAAGTGTCAAGGAAAAAAAAACCCAGATGAACATTTTACGTGGAGTCAGGTTTTTTTGTGGGTTAACACCGACGGCGTTCTTCTGCTTGGCTTGTTTGAACAGCTGAAGGTAAAACCCAGCACGCTGTCACTCAAACGCCTCAGAGTTCACTCTGACGTCATCGTGGGTACCAGACCTCTGACTCCTACGTCATTTCATGACAGTCCACCCGACTACTGGTCCTGTTGTTGTAAGTGTTTGAAACAAGGTGTACAAATGTGACTGTGGCGTAAAGATAGCGAGAACCAAGGAGGAGGAGGTGGGGTGGTGAGGCTGCCCCTCCCCCTCCCCTTCTCCCCCCACCTCGCTTAAAGCTTACTGCATCTCTCACCTTGCCCCCTCTCCCACCTACCCCTGCCCCCTCCCTTCCCCGTTTCTTTCCTGCACAAAGAAAACATAGAGGGTAGCAGGGCTGGGAAGTCGTGTTTTGGCTGTGTACCCCCTATATATGTCGGTCGATGGAAAGAAGCTCAACAAATCATCCAGAAAGCTTCGTTTTGTCAGTACAAGGTCTTCCTTCGTGTTGATAAATTTAGATACAGCCCTATGGTATTTTTAGCTGCGAGGCCACAACGAGCAGAGATTACCGTTAAAGAGACATCAGATCAAATCAAATCATGTTGCTTTAAGCCATGCCGACCACAAAGCTATATCAGGGATGAAACACTGTAAAAACAAACAAACAAACAAAAACAAAGTGAGAGAATTAAAATGCAAAGTTAAAACTCAATATCACTTATTTCTTTACATCAAAAGACCTGCTAAAAAGAGACTGCCATACTTAAGTTGAAGTCCAATGTTCGTAAAAACATTGATTTCTCTCAAAAACTCAAAAATCAAATCCGGGGGAAACATCCCGAACAAGTTTTCATTGAACCTGCACCCGCAAAGTGTTTATGTCTTGACATGATGTAGCGCCTTACATTCAACTAGAATGTGCCTAATGCTGAGACGTTCATCACATAGGACGCCACGTGGAGCTTCTTCGCTCTGTAAAAGATACGAATGGGTTAAAAACTAAGAATGGCCAGTGTGCAGCCGGCATAAAACTGTTTCTTCTTTGTGACCACCAGAGGTGATGAGAGGAACTCTAATAGATTAAAAACATATACATTAATAACATTTAATGAATAAACGGATAGGTGAATGAATGAATATGAGTGAAGGAGCGATAGAAGGACGCAGTTTCGAAATAGATAACGATCACTGCCCACACAGTGAGTCGTTACAGTGTTGTTGTCCACACTTGATCTTAGAGAGAGACGCAGACCACGACTACCTTCTGTCGTGTGTCATAGTGTTATCGAAGTAGCCAAGCCAGGACATGGGCTGGGGTGAGAGTGTAAGGGTTGTTTCAGTGTTGAGAGAACGAAGGTATCTCAGTGATTAAGAAGTGTGAGCTACCGCCCTATGCATAACTCAGTGTGTGTGTGTGTGTGTGTGTGTGTGTGTGTGTGTGTTGGGGTAAGAGGGGGAGGGGGTTAAGTGGCTGGGTGTGTATGTATGCGAGCGTGCCTCTGTGTATGTGTGTGTGTGTATTGGGGGATAGGTGGCTGGTGTGTATGTATGCGTGCGTGCGTTCCTTTGTGTTGTGTGTGTGTGTGTGTGTGTACACTATCGTGCTCTATGTCATAGATGGACTAACACCATCAACATGTTAGTGCCTTTTTCCAAAGTCTTTCCTCCTCCCCTCCCCCCCCCCCCCCCCCCCCCCCCCCCCCCCCCCCCCGTCCCCTTTTTCTACCTCACCAACCCTTTCCTCCACCGCTAGACTGAAATGAATCTTTGGTTTCATAAGGAGTAACTGCAGGCAAAAGCTGAACCAATTAAAACCAATTTTAAACAGGAATTTAAAGTAAGTCCGCTAGTTAAAATGGACAAAAACCGTGCCTTGTTTATCCAATCTTACTTTAAATTCCTTTTAAATTTGTTTAAAGAAATCTTTGTTAAGTCATTGTATAACAATAGAGGAATTGCTTGTCTGTACCTTCCTGCACCATGGCCCCCCCCCCCCCTCCCCACCCCTTCCACCCAGTATTTGTTCCACAATTTCTTCGAGGTCAGATACCATACGCGAAGAAAAGTGTAAGCCTGACATGGGCAGCCAGTGCAGCAGTTATCTCCCTTGGTCCATACGCTATCTGCCTCACCTATTTCGCAAGCGAGAGTGTGAGCAGCTTCCACTTCCAGTCAGACAACGTTACTATTTCTGGTGCATTTAGTAACAGAATAAAAGGGCTAAACAGAAGAAGAGGGTGGATGCAGGCGGAAATTCAAACAAATTTTAAAAGGAATTCAAAGTAACGCCCGTCTTGCGCCGAATTCGAGAAGATACGTGATTGCTTGTTCTTCGTTTTCCTTGTCCTGAATGTTGTTTATCTTGCCTGAAAAAGACCTTAGAGGTCAAAACGCGTCGTGCTTTGTCTTGTGATTAGTTTGAACCGTTAACTGGTAGATTTACTGTACATTCCTTTTGAAAATTAGAAGAGTGGATTGATAATTTTCCACTTCGACATTTATTACTTTTGTGTCGTTGAAAAAGTGGATTTAAGTCGTAATGACGCTGAAATTAGAGACTAGGTTGTATAAGTATTCCATTTTTTCATTTCTGTCATATATATGGTGTCTCTCCATTTGATGCCAAAGGAGCACACACAAAATTACTTGTGCCTCCCTGATGCACGGTCCAGCGGACGAAAGGCCTCGGAGCAGACAACATGAACTGATCTGTCTTCATCAAGATGGATTACAATGGTTCCCATATGCTGCTAGTAAAGGGCCCAACACTTATAATGTATTTCCCAAATTTTTAGTTCTCATTTTCTTCCTCCCTCCCCCCCCCCCCCCCCCCCCCCCCCCCCCCCCCCCCCCCCCCTTTTGTCTGTGTTTTGCCCAGTCATTAATGGAATGACGGAATAATTGTTCGCCTGCACTTTCCCCCACTACTAAATTGTGTATAATGCTGAATAATATATATATATATATATATATATATATATATATATATATATATATATATATATAAGTTGCATCGGTTCCTGAAGAAGCCTTTTGGCGAAAGCTTGAATTAAAAAATGAACTCCGTGGGCGGTGCTGACTACATATTTTTCATCACTATCTTTATATATATATATATATATATATATATATATATATATATATATATATATATATACTGAACAACATTAAAAACGCACCGCTTGCCAAAAGACCCAGACAACGTTGGTAGTACAGAATTATTTAATGAAGTAAGCATATTTGATTACGCATCCATTTATCAATTAAACAAAATGTCTGTTCTTGACAAGAATGGCCGAATTCATCTGAAATTAGCTGTTGACTTCACTAGGGTCCCTGTCAAAAAGTACACCACGACGAGCATGTCCGTCCGCGAGCTCTAATACCGAGTGTGTCCGCCATTTGCCCCGATGCACGCTTGGCAGCGCCTCCTCATGGAGTAGACAAGGTTGTGCAAGAACGCCTGTGGCAGTCCATCCCACTCCTTGGTCAGTGCGCGCCTCAAATGATCGAGAGTCTGTGGACGTCTTCCACGGGCCACAAGAACGCCCCAGCTCATCCCAGACGTGTTCAATGGGAGCCATGTCAGGGGACAGAGATGGCCAGGGCAACACGGCAATGTTGTTCACCTGGAGAAACGCAGCGGTGGCTCTTGCGGTGTGGGGTCGTGCATTATCATGCTGGAAGAACTGCAGCTCCGGGTGCTGGCCAAACAGTGGGACGACGTGGTTCTGCAGCACCTGCTGGTACGTGTTGGCATTCACATGGTTGTCAAAAAAGTACAGAGGTGTCCGGTAGTCATGACTGAATGCCCCCCAAACCATCAGACTGCCCCCTCCCCATCTATCGGCTTCAAACACGCAGCAGTTGGCGTAGCGTTCCCCGACACGCCTCCAGACTCTCATTCTCCCGTCAGCATGAGATAACGCGAAGCGACTTTCGTCAGAGAACAGCACAGCTCTCCACTGACGTCGTGTCCATGGCAGATGCTGGTTGGCCCACTGCAGGCGTTGCTGACGGTGTCTACGGGTGAGGACTGGGCCAACATGAGGGCGTCTTGCATTGAGCCCTGATTCTTGCAATCGACGTCGAACGGTTTGTCCAGACACTGGACCCCGTCGACCAACCACCTGGCGACATGTTTCTGCTGCTGTAAGGAATCGATTACGAAGATGAAGCTGTCGAATGTATCGATCCTGCGCTGGTGTGGTAACACGAGGTTGGCCCATTCGGCGCCGATCAGTGGTGGAACCAGTCGCTGCCAAACGTTGTGATAGCCTTACAATTGTAGAGTGACTGCAGTTCAGTTGTCTGGCTGTCTCTCTCGATGACATGCCGACCATTAACATTCCAATGGCTCGCTCGCGTTCTTGCATAGACAGTCGCGGCATTGTTTTCGGACCACTTCGCCTGGTCGAATGACAACTGATACCGTTTTCCAGTCGGCATGACTTCAAACTCACCATTTGAGACAAAGAAACAGATGAGCTACGTTCAGTCTCGGCCCCAGTGGCAAAAAAAGTGTTTTGGGCGAGTTGCACGTGGGCGTCACACGAACGTTGGCACGCGCGGAGAAACCGAGGCAGTGTGAATCTGTGTCCCTTAAAAATTGTGTTAATATACCAAATCCAAATACACATTTTTTCCAAATGGGAAATCGGCAAATCAAAACGGTGCGTTTTTAATGTTGTTCAGTATATATATAAACGTTCAAAGATTAAAAAAAGACACACAACAAGTGTATATATTCTGAACCAATATTTCGGCTTTTTCGGCCTTCCTCAGGGTAAATGGTCTGGGCCACATTACTAAAACAACAAGAGAACAAGTTCAGCTAACGCATTAAAATGCACGTGTATAACGCTTAAAAGGCATGTGTATATCAGACCAACTGCCTGATTGGTCAGATTCTGTAACATCCCTTGCGATTTGGGTAGCTGATCACCCGGTGAGATACCTGTCGAGTGGAGAATTTCTCTACAGCTGCGTGTCTGTTGTAACCCCCAGTATCGTGTGGGACGGCCTTGTCACCTGTGGAGTGCGTGATACCTGGCTATTGATTTGTCTCTGAGGCCTGCTGTGTATATTTATGTTGCCAGTATTCGGTGACAGTTGCCTGTGGGAAAGAGAGTGGGTGTGTTGACTCTCTCTGTCTTTCTTTGTCTGGCTCTCTCTCTCTCTCTCTCGTCTCTCTCTGTCTTGTCGCACTGTCTCTCTCTCTCTTTCTCTCTTCTTTCTTCTCTCTCTCTCTCTCTCTCTCTCTTAAGCCTGGGTTATTTGTCATACCAAATGCACACACACGCTCGCGCGCGTGCACACACACACAACACACACACACACACACACAGACAGAGGAGCACACGAGTGCGCGCAGTCATACACCACCACCACCACCACCACAGCACAGGCGCTCGCTAATGTAACATCTAAAACATCTCCATTCACTCTCATTCAGTCACCGAATCGTTTACCTATTCTTGTTGCTATTTATTTTCTCATTGTTTTTTTCTTCGTGTTTTCAGTGCCCACCTATGAGGAAGTCATGGTGTCCGCCCCTCCCCCCTACTCCCCACAGTCCTCCCCCTCCACTGCCGTCTCCTCTCCTCTCCCCCCTTCGCTGGCACCCCCACCAGTGACACCTCTCCAAGGTTCCCCCCGGACCATCTCGCCGGGCAGTTTGCGTGGCGTCAGGAAGGACACACCACACAGACTGTGCTGAGGCCAAACGGTTACCAAGCCAGCGTGGACTGGACTTCCACCGTCTTGGCGCCACTGCAGGGCTTGTCGTGGATGTGAAAGTGTGGGTTGGAAACACAAAAACAAAAAACCTCACGAACATTGATGAGTTGACTTGAGACTTGAGCGTGGTTGGATGTGAACGGGGGGGGGGGGGGGGGGGGGGGGGGTGTAGGAACCCTCACGAACGTTGATGAGTGATGAGT
>CM031608.1:50577169-50659669 GCA_018398815.1 Conus ventricosus | reverse complement strand
AACCGATCTTGTATGTAAAAAACTTCACCTTCATGATGTAAGACTCGAAGATTATTTAACAAGAAAATGTGGGCTGTGGCTGGATTTTAGATCAACATATGACAACAGATTACATGGAAGTGGAAGAAGGGTAGGGGCAGATGGCATAAACATACAAATTAATAAGAAAGCTTCTGGAAATAGTCAGTTACGAATGCACGTTTCTGTGGTTTGTCATTAAACATTGAAGAAAACAGGCTAAAAGAAATAACCTATTAAAACAGATTGAAGAAAACAGGCTAAAAGAAATAACCTATTTAAAACAGATGGATAGTTTGAACTTTTTACCCAAAGATCCGCACTATTCGCTTATTTGCGGGATTACTGGGTGTGGGAAAACAGTTTTCATACTTGATTTATTACAAACAATACACAGATTTCATTACGAGTACATTGTTATATTCTGCACAACCATTAAGCATAACAAGTCTTACAAAGAAAGACAGTTTGTTTGGACAGATGAGAATATATTTCTAGTTGATCCTAGCGACAAGCTAAGCGACTGTTTAGAAACATTACTATAGGCTATTTGAGGGAACTGAAACACTGTTTATTACTGATGACTGCTCAGCTGAGCAAGACATTGTTAAAAAGCGCAAGGCTCTGTCAAAGCTGGCCTTTAGTGGCCGCCACGGATTAGTTTATGTGTGGCTTTTAACTCAGAAATACAATGCTGTCTTAACAGACTTTCGATCGCAGTTAAAATCGGTTATCTTATTTTATACTAAGGACAAGGATAGTTTTGAAGGCTGTTTGTGTGAAAATTATGTAATAAAGGACAAGAATGAACTAATGAAAATAAAAGAGCAGTTAGAAAAATCTAAGCACGCTAAATTATGCTTACGGACTGACCCGCCAGTACAATATGTTTGTTTATTATAATTTTTTCACATTATAAAAAAATGTCCCGCGGGCCAGAATCAAAAGTACAGCTAGCTCCCAAATGCGTTTCAGTAGAGCTAAAAGACCTAGCAGACACAGTTGAGTTTGATCTAATCGGGCAGTCAGGAACTGTTTACGGATTTGAATACACCGATGATGGGTTTCACAAACGAACAGAAATTAAAGATTAAAAAAAAAAACAGCAGGGACATCCCAAACTAGAACAAATAAGAAATCTAACCTCAAACGATTATGGCAAACGCGAATACAAGCTTCATAAACAATACAAAAATTGGGAGTTGCTTCCTGAAATTGACTGGGATTTAAAATTTGACTTACTAAGCCCTGATGTATACTTTGATAAGAAAAACAATTTTAGAAAAGCTTTGAATGCAGGAGCCCTTCTTGTTAGCCTCGTCCCAGGATTACAACAGAAAAGGCAGATAGAAATAAAACCATACGGAAGAAGAGAATATATGCTAAGCAGAAAGAAGCCCTTAGCTGAAGTGGGGGGCGACACGGTTGGCTTAGAATTTAACCCAAAAGGCCCACTGCCTGACATTGCTACTTTGATTTTTGTTTCATCAATCACTCCAGGGGAGTCTGTTCTAGTTTGCCAGAACATACATTAATCAGGGATGTAACAATAACGTCCGAAAACTTGGATGGACCTCTCTGGCTTGTTATTGCTATTACTAAAAACGGGGATGAAGTAAACACTTTTGTATCATCGGACAAAGTCACGTTGAATGTTGATAAAGCCAAACTAACAATACTTGATTTTACTTTCATTAAGTATGTTGATTTTATTGCGTTTTACTCTGTTGATGAAGTGCTGTCAGACGAGTTAATAAGAAGATTTATAGAAATTTAATTTGATTTAAAAAATGGATGAACAGCCTCAACAGTTTAGATTAAATAACATAACCGAACTTCAAAGGAAATAGAAAGCGACTTGGATAACTATAATGCTATTAGAAAGAAATATGCTTCAGCTTTAAATGCCCTTTCTTATGTAATTACTGGCTCATCAGCTCCAGCCAGCTTAAGTGCTGGGTCTAGTGTTGCTCTTTTAGCTACTGGAGTTGGTGCACCGGTCTCTTTAGCATTAGGGAGTGTTGGTTTGGGGTTAGGTGCCATGTCTATGATTGTAAGTGCTGTTTAAAAAAAACTAACACCCAAATTACAAAAGCACACTGCTATTGTAGCGCTAGCAATGGCAAAACTTTGTTCATTAAGATTAACAATACGCAAATCATTACTGGATGAAAATATTACGGACGAAGAATTTCAACGTCTTATGGCTGATGGTGAGGATTACAAACGTCAAAAAAACTGAACTTCAAAAGAAATGGAGAAACATTTTTACTTCACAACAGGTAGATACAGAGGCAATCAGACAGAACATTGCAAAACAAACAAGCGATAAATTAAACCCAAAATAGGTTTTAAAAAAAGACTATAAAATTAAAAGAAATAACATGTTTAAACACACATACTATTTCTTTTTTAACTAACAGGCACTGTGTTTGGTGGGACAATTAGCAGCTCTTCACGAACAAACGATCTTTTAGGGGCGGGCTTTTTAGAAGAGAGAATTTCTCTTAAATAATACACAGGAGGGGTTGTTTTCATAATTCTTTCAACTTCATATACGTCTACGCTCCATATAGGGTCTGTGGCTCTAATTCTAACATCACCCTCTGCCTCTCCAGGAGCATACAAGTACCTTACTTTTAGTCCAAACGGCAAGAGTTTCTGCTTGTCTTGTGCGTCTTCAGTAATGTTAATTTTTTTATAATTTGATCGCGTCCATTGGCTTAAGACCTGTTGCTTTAAATTTTTCATTGTTCATAGCACGTAAGACTGCTGGCAATCTTCTGACCCATTCTGTGTTGCGTGTTCTGTCCATAATTTCTCTGTAATAGTGATAGGTAAACAGACGTTCGGCTGAATTCTTATTAACGTTTTCTACCAGTGCCTGTGAGCGATAATTGTGACATGGTGTTTTAAAAACAGTTGGCTTACAGCCCCTTTAAACTCTTTTCTATCATCAACCTGGATCATCCTAGGATACTTTAATGGGCCTCGCATGTATATTTGTTGTAAAGCCACAGCCACAGCAGTTGAACTTTTATCCGTTAAAGGCTCAGCATCTTTATACCTTGAAGCCATGTCAACAACAGTCAGAGCATATTTAAACCTTTTTCTTCTGATCGTGTCATGTGGAAGATACAACAAGTCCATATGATGGGTATCATTCGGAATTGAATTAACAAATCAAGGCCTTATTACTCTTTTTGGTGCTGGTAAACATATTTGCCAGATTGCTTGTTTTGAAAGCCAGTCTTTCGCTTCTGATTCAGACATACCAGCAGCTTTACTCAGTTCATTAATAGCAATTTTTCCTTTCCAATATCCCCTAGGAGAATTATATATTTTGTCCATAAGAAGGGACTGTATTTTATTTGTTTTGTTTTTTTTTACACAAGAAGGGGCTGTATTCTAATTGTATTTTTTTACACAAGAAAGTGAGCAACAAAAAAGACTGCGGTCATACCAACTGCAATAAAAACCATCTCTGCATTCTTCTGTTCTTCTGATGGTTCATAAAAGTCAGACAGGTATGGCGGTGGTAATGTTTGAAACTTATCTCCTGTCACTAAGTAATACTCCTTAATTGCGTCATCAACGTTTGTAAATGTGTGAGCCGCATGTCCCTGTTGCCTTAATTTGTTATTAATAAAGTCTAAGTGAGCAATCATCACTTTCTCGTACGCGTCTTGTACCTTGGCCAACTCTTCCATAGCCCTGTTATGCCATTCTCTCTCTTCATCGGACCGCAGTTTACTAAACATGTAACTGCTGCCAGAGAAGGCCAATGCATTAACAATATAGCTCCTCCTACCATCATAACCAATCCAGACATCTTTTTATAAATTAATATTTTTATGAATCAATATTTTTATGCATTAATATTTTCTGGAATGATTCCTTGTTTAACAAGAAAGTCTTTTGATGCAACTGCCGCAGCTATTACGATTATCAGTTTGACACTGTCTTCAATGTCTAGTTTTCCTAGGTCGGCTGGTTTCATTTTAAACATACTTTTTCCTAACATGCTGTACCCTACACTAAGACCACCGATTACAGCAGAGTGGTAGGCAGTATTGACAATCTTTGCAGTGCTTATGTTTTTTTATTAACTAAAAAATAATTAAAATAATCATAATATGAAAAACTGTCTATATGCTTTTTAATCAAATAATCCTTCGTTGCTAAAGATAAAAATAAGATTGCGATTAGTTTAGGTGAATCTATTTTTCCCATGTTTGGTGGTTTTATTCTTAGAAAACATTTTGTGAGGGATGAATAAACTATAACACCCATCCCAGGTATTGCATAATTAATCAGCGTTAAGCTCATTGTGTTTAAAAGTATTAAATATTATTTTTATTGTTTAAAAAAGGTTTTAAAAAATGAATTGCGACTAGCTATGAAAGTGTGAGGAGCCAGCAGACCACTCGGCAGACCACTGCCATAAAGAAAGATTATACACTCTAGCTGCGTGTGGAAAAACTAGACAGTATTTAGGCACTGAACTAAGTGTTGAACAGATTCAGCAATTGTCTACTTCAGACGTTGAGAAGTATTACGCCAGGTACGAAGCACAGCTAGGATAAAAAAAATGGTTAGATCAGTAGGGCAGACAATAATTAGTTTATATGCTAAATTAGTAGGTAAGATGGCACTGATTGATTCGGAAGATTTAAAATATTATGACTTAACACAAGATCCAGTTTTCTCCAAATCGCTAAAATCTCTTGCATGTGACATGTATTATCGATTTGGAACATTATTATGTCCATTCATCATGGGATTAATTACTTTTAATTATTTAGATTTTAATAGAATTACAAATGAGCGATCAGGAGAAGACACAAGAGGAGAAGAATGCGGGCTCAGAGGAGAAGACTGAGGCCTTAGAGGAGAAGACTGAGGCCTTAGAGGAGAAGACTGAGGCCTTAGAGGATAAGACTGAGGCCTTAGAGGAGAAGACTGAGGCCTTAGAGGAGAAGAATGTGACTCCACAGCAAAAGATCCCACCAGTAAGTATTGTTACTAAACCCAAAAATCCAGGACGCGTCTTGGCTGGTCGAAGGCTAGCTGAACGGAATAGACTACAAAAAGCAAACCGAGAAGCAAAAAAAAAATAGACAGTAATACACCGCCAACGCCATCACAATCATCACAATCATCACCGCCATCACAATCATCACCGCCATCACAATCAAACTAAAAGGTGTATTATTTGCTGACAATTGGTTTCTTGGCATACAAATATCTAAAACCATACTTAACAACAAAGTCACAACCGCCCATAAAAGAATTAAAAGAAAAAGCACCAATCTCTGAAAAAAGCACAACCTGTTGTAGAATCATTTTAATGAATTAACTTTTAAAATACGTCAAGTACTAGCAAAGTAGTTAGTTAAGTTCTTAAGTCAAGTACTAGCCAAGTTCTTAAGTCAAGTCAAGTCAGTTCTAACCCAAGTCAGTTCTAACCCAAGTCAAGTATCAAACCCAAGTCAAGTTTCTAACCCAAGTTTCTAACCCAAGTTTCTAACCCAAGTCAAGTTTCTAACCCAAGTTTCTAACCCAAGTTCTTAAGCCAAGTCAGTTCTCCAATTACCTATAGCATATGAAAACTCAGGAGTAGCGTAAGTTCGTTTGTTATTATTAGAGGTTAAAGATTTCTCGTTAACAGCAGTTGTATTTACTTGATGAAGAGTAGAGCGCAGATTAACATTTGTATGGTGAAATACTTTGTCTTGAAAGAGCCTGTTTGTAGTTGTCGTGAGTTATATTTTTTTGACATCTTTACTTGTGGCCTTGGCTTTCTTCGTTACAGAGGTCTGGCTCGCAACGCTATACGTCTTCGACCGCAGACCAACATATTCTTGTCCCATTAAGTTCGTCTTTAAAATTTCCAATCACTTTCTTGTTTACAGTTGAATGTAAAGGGCTGTCTTTTGGCTAGTCACATGTGTCATACCACCCATCAGCCCCTTTGGCTACTTCCTGCTCTAAGTCTTTGTAAAAATCTTCAGTCGGGATGTCTAGAATAAGAGTCAGTGTCTGTGTACAGAACTTTACAGTAAACCCAATAAACACTGGTTTGTCCAACTTTACACACAGTTTCTTCATCATAATGCCATACAGGCTGCTATTAAATCGTCCAAAGTCTTGGTAATTAGGTTTAGAGACTAGTTTAATTGCTGTTTTTTCTTTTGAGACCAATCTTGCATCTTTACATTTGTGTGGGTTCTCCATCGTCTTGCCAAAACAAATGTTGTTCATTAGTTTAAAAAGGTCTTTTTCTGAAGCATCAGTGGATTTAGTTCTAAGATCAGTGTTCTTCATGATGTATGGTTTCATAAAAGGCTCTTGGTCAAAAACAATTATTCTGTGAACAGCAGTAAGTTTTAATCCGTGTCTTAAGTAAAACTGTAGCAGTCTATGATGGCATACATACTTAGTCTTGTGACAGAGATTAGGCACAAGTTTTGGTGGTTCTGTGGGGGTCATTTTTTATTTTTCTGCGGCTAGGGGGTAATCATTATGAAGATCATGCAATTCTTTTGGGTACAGCAAGTCTACTTCTAAGATTAGTCCCTGTGAATGATCAGGTGTACGCTTTGACAGCATACCTAACACAGCGTTAACCTCATGAGGTCCTGTGAACATCCTAAAGTTTCTTAATGGCAGTGTCTGGCTCATGGCCCACCCATACGGATTGTTAGCGTCTAAATAGATTAAATAGTTGGATGGTTTAGTAGGATCAGAGTCATCTAAATACTTATTGTTGGCTTTACAGTAAGGATGCGAGGCCATGCTAATGCCGCCCTCAACCCATCTTCAATCATCTGGAGAGTAGCCAGATCAGTTATTAAGTCAATCTTAATGTTTGTAAACTTTAAGAAGGCATCCTAAGACAATCCAGGCGCAGAAATATAATGTGATGAGTCTATGCTATGATGTTTCATGCATGTAGATCTGTAATTTTGAAACACATCTGCTAATAAACACACGTCAGCCATCAGATATTGATCGTGATAACCGCCCATTGTTTGACAGCGTAATTCTGTCCAGGCTTTCTGTGCATATTCATAGTCAGAGTCAGTCATGCCTTTGCCTGTAAGACGGCTGTAAAAGTCTTCCTTAAGCGGCAGCGCTGGCTCATCAAACCTCTCCCATGAGTCCATGTATTCATACGGATAAATGCCTTTACGTACTAAAGAGGAGAGAATGTAAATATCTTCGTTCAAGCTCACCCTATCTTATTTTGCACGAAAACCCCCTTTTCACATCCAAGTCACGTCCATCACATATCAGTTTTGCCCAAAATTAACACCTGTTTTCTAAAACAATTAACACCTCAAAACTGCCAAATATTGACGTAATTAGCACATTGAAACGGGGGTTTCCGTGCAGAATAACATGGGTGATCGTGAACAAAGATATTTACATTCTCTCCCTCAGCTAAGTAAAGCCTTTAGTTAGCTGAGGGAGAGCGTTCTTGTAGGAACGTTTGACCTAGTTTACTGCACTTCCCGAGCGTTCTTGTAGGAACGTTTGACCTAGTTTACTGCACTGCTTTGCCTGAGCGTTCTTGTAGGAACGTTTGACCTAATTGCTAGCCCTGTAAATTAGGTCAAACGTTCCTACAAGAACGCTCTGTTTAGACCACCGCTGTGTTCCTCTTTTTCCAACCAGGCTTACAACTGGCTTTGGCAGAGTTACAGCAGTTACTGCTGTAGCTGAGCTTTTATGGCGGCTCTAATCGCCAGTAGTAGTACATCCGTCATTGTATATTTGGAGCATTTATATGGAGATAGTGCTGGCTACACACAACTCCTCTCCATACTGGTAGATGTACTAAGGCCTGCCTAACCCTATCTAGTTTGTTTGCCAGAACTTCCGAAAATCGCTATCCAGTTGCATAAGTCTAATTATACTTTGACGTTTAATATACAGTTCAGCAATGCCGATCCCTAACTTGTGAAATTTGGGATAGTTGTAAAAGCATATTGAAAGCTGAATAAGTTTTCTGGCATATGAATCAGACATACCCACCTGCGCCTTAAGAAATGAACGCCATGTTTGAAGCGATTTTGTTCTTTCAAACATGGCTTTAGCCGTCTCAAGCCAGCGCCCAACAATTAACGCGTGATGGATTGTTTTGCTTTTATTTTGTTTTATCTACATAGCGCCGCTTTTTAGAAAGGGAAGCATCTCATCAACAGTTAAACACTTATGATAATTGACCACATCTTGTTCGCTAATGTCATTTTCAATTTTTGCACCTTCATTAACCAACAAACCGTTAAGATAGTCGTGCATTTCTAAAGCAGTTGGCTCTCTTTTTTCCTTTTCTCCGCCTTCTAGAAAAGCAATGCTTCTTTTCGGTTTCACTGGAAGAGAACATGCTTCGCCAAGTTCTTTTTTTGACAAATACTCTACATGCATTAAAGTAAAACTTGCATACCATTGAATAGCGCGAGCCTGTTCTTCCGTAAATACCTTGTTAGCCATTGTTAAAATAACAACAACAGCGAAACACAGCAGTTCTGTCAGGAGCAACAGTTAAACGCAGCCTTCCACAACGGCAGTCATTGAGAGGAATGGTGAAATCAACTTCTCCCGCTGCCCACAAGCGCATGTGGAACAATAGATTTATCTGGTATGATTTGTTCACGGACCATTGCCACCTAAACGATGCTACCCCACAAATGAACATAGCAACATAGGGCCATAGATTTTTTTATAGAATGATTACTCATGATCGCGTCACCTAAGAGTTGCACCACACACAGGAACAGGCGAGACTGAATAGTCTGCAAGCGCGAAATAAATTTTCTAGGCGATTGCACACGTTGGCTTACACAGAGGTCAGGCAAAACCCCCATGATGGCTCAGGTAAAATCGTCTAATGATCACACTGCCTGTTACTGATTCTTTGCGCAAAGCAAGAGTAGCGACTAGTATAATTTTTTAATTGCTTTTAATCTGGTTTAAAAATAACCCCCCACGTAGTAATAAAGCTTACAAAAATAATTGACTGATTGTTGGGTGGCGAATAATGCAGAGTTGATAAAGAAGTGTAAAGGACATGTTTTTGATTGAATTATACAGAACTTTTTGAAAACTAAACTTATTCGAAAAAGCGTATTTGAAAGCCTTAGTATAATCCCAACGTCTTGTCCTAAACCAATTATAAAGCTTTTGCTATTTTTAACTTTATAATATTGTCCCCGAAGAAGCTGACCAGCAAGTTATGAGATGATCTTGAAGGAGTAACTGTTACCTTTAAAAACCTGATCATTTTTTATTACGATTAGAAATAGAACTGTAATAATAAATAACGAGCTGAATTTACTAATTTATTGTTTTATTTTAGATTAAAAATGGCTGCCGAACTCATGAAATCTGATTTAAAGAATTGTAATGAACTATTTGACGAAACAATGATAGTGTTAAACATTGATTTTAGTGTGAATTTGGTTTGAGAATGATGTAAACAATATAATAAAAGACCCATAGTGAAAACTATTTAAAGAAGCAATCAAGTGATGAACTGAACTGTACTATTCAGAAAAGCAAAAATGAGTTAGCAAGTGTAATTGTAAGGTTAACGTGTCTTGAAGTGTTGGCAGCGCTTGGGTAAGAATAAAAGCCTGTTTTAACTTACATTATTTACATTTATTTTTTTTAATCTACGTAATATTTGAGTTAAAAAAATTGATCCTCACAATACGCGTCGGAGTATGAAAAACAGCCAGCCATCGCACAGGTGAAAGGAAGTGACAAACAATTAATCAATAATTTAGCGAAGTAGACATGGGCACGTTAACCCCCACCAATTGTTCATGAAGCATGCACACGCCATCTTCTAAAATCCCAGATTCTCTTCAGATGGAGCCGCCAGTAAAAAGTGTTGTTGGCTGATCCTGAATGAATATTATAACAGCCTGGATGATACTAACAGCCATTTTGTGTTTCAACTAAACAGAAAGGAGATATTAGCTAATCACGACTTTAATTCTAAAACTGGGCTGACAACATTCTACCCATTGTTAACCATTCAATTAATAAGCAAATTAAGGGTATCTGGCTGTCAGAAGGCACAGTCCTTGAAATCAATTGAGAAAACAAAGTACTATCCTATATTAGGCAGTCTTACCCTTCCACTTCCAAAAGAGTAGTTTTTAAAACGAGGCAGCCTTAAACATAAAAAAATCCTGACCACAAGTTTTTTATGTGGTGTGTTTTAGCGCATATAACTATCCTGTTTAAAAAGAAGGGCGCAGAAAGAGTTTTTTCCAATATTAAGCATACAAACAAGAGCTGAAACTTTGATAACATAACGCTTCCAGTAAGTATAGAATAAAACTCAGTTTGAAGCAAAACAAACCAATCACTGTAAACGAAAACACATGGTCTGTAAAATTCTGATATAGTGCCACTAAGGGTTCTTCAAACCTCGCCCCTTAGCAAAACACCATTGACAAACATGTAAGACTTAGTACTGTTTGCAGATAGTACAAAGAGCATTATGTATAATCAGAACATATCAGACTTATGGCCTATACATCAAAGGATCATGCCTAAGAAAGAGTTTGTATAAGTTGTTTGCTTAGAATCCTAACTAAAAAAGCAGCTGCCGAACATAGAACTCGTTTGTAAAAAGTATTGTAGACTGTGAAACCAAACTCCTCCACTAAACGCAGGGACTAAAGTTAGATTTAATAATATAAACAAAATGCGATGATGCCGTACGTATTTAAGTATCGCCGACTTTGAAAACCGCTCTTTACGCAGTAACTATGGCCCGCACGCAAGAACGAAAAACACCCTCTATAACCACCAACAGATCTGTTCATATGCTTTATTTTGTTAGTCAGACGTTCAACACACAACTACTTAGAATTACAAGCCCGCAACGCAGCAACAGATTTTATGCAGATGAAACAACTTCGCAATCAAATTATCCCAACCAACTAAATCTCACATACATTGATATGACTCCGAAACCCAAGAACGTTATGACTCATCTACACACTATGGATTTGCAATAACGAATTAATTAAGGCAAACACAGTAAGGAGACCACTAACACATTACTGGAAAGTTTAGAGGGGCCCAGCGCACAACAATGTAATCTACAACTTAAGGTTGCCCTAAGGACATGGAACTGCCTATCTTCTACTCATACTTACGAGGCTATCGATTCTCATTTCATCATGGCAAACAGTGACTTCTGAATATAAATATGTTATCCTGCATTGCACAGTCTGTCCTAAAAGTACATGACTTACTCTTGACTCTTTATCCTTATGACTCTCATCCAACATCTGATGGCTAGTTTAGATAATTTTAGCAGGATTTACAAGACTTCCAATTCACTAAAAAATACTTTTGATCCATCTTTAGTGCGTAAAGCGTTTATCCTTATGAATACATGTAACTCGAGGACAGGTTTGATGAAGACACACTTCCTCCTAAAGGCGTTTCTTTTCTAGTCTTAGAGTTGCAAAGACAAACTGACTATGAATACTCTCAGAAAGCCCTGGACAGAAATTACACAGTGAAACAAAGGGCGACTATCACGATCAATATTTGATTGGCTGACTTTAGTTTATTGGCAGACGTCTTTCATAATTACAGATCTTACATGCATAAACATTACAACTAAGACTCGTCAACATTAACATCTCTGCCCCAGGCCTATCTGGGATGCTTTTCATAAAGTCTACAAACAACCAGAATTGACTTAATTCTGATCTACCCACACTCCAGATGATTTGAAGACGGCTTAAGGGGAGGTATTAGCATGGCCTCACATCCTTACTGCAAACCAACAACAAAAATTTATTTATTTATTTAGACCCCCGAAAACCTATGACCCCACTAAACCATCCAACTATCTAAAATACAAATACGCTAACAATTTGATGGGTGAGCCATGAGTCAACCTCCCCCGCTCCCACTGAGAAACTTAAAATGAATAAAAGTGCCTCACGATTGTAACACTGGTTATGCATGTGCACAGCTTACGCCCGAAAATCCAATAGGACTTATCTTGAAGTAGACTTAAATATCTAAAGAATTTACACGATCTCCACAACGATTACCCCCTAGCCGCAGAAAGGATTAAAGAATTAGCCCTACAGAACCACCTAAACTTGTCCCAATCTTATACATTAAACTAATATTTTTGCTCATTACAGACTGTTACTAGTTTTACCTAAGACACGGACTGAAACTGACTGCCGTTCATATAATAATTTATCTGTGACCAAGAGTCAAGAGCCTCATTATGAGACCATACATCAAGACGAACGCTGATCTTAGAACCCAAGCCTCTGACGCTCAGAAAAAGACTTCTTAAACTTATGAACAACAGACTGTTTTGGCTAAAACCATGGAGACGTACACAATCGTAAAGAAGTTAAATTAGTTACAAAATAAAACCCAAGCAATTAAGTTTGCCTCTAAACAACAATCAAGACTTTAGAAGATTTAACGACAGCATGGTTGGCATATGAGAAGAAAAAGGAGTTAAGTTGGACAAGCCAGTGTTTATCGGCTTAACGTATTAGAGTTGTCGAAGTTATTGATGTAGAATTTTCTGTACGACTACTTTTAAAACCAACTGACCCAGAAGCAAGAGTCCCTTTACACAGACACTACTCATTTATTCTAACGTCCCCAACAAAAGACTTCTATAAAGACTTAGAAAACAGAATTAGCTAAAGAGTTTGATGGGTGGTACGTCACATCGACTATCCAAACAGAATCATACCTTTACATTACAACTGTAAACAAGAAGTAATTGGAAAGATGAAGGAAGAACTAAAGGCCGTTATAAAAGAATTATTTGTTTGTCATCAAAGTATGTACAGCGTTTGCTTACCAGACTACGTAATGAAAAAAGGCAAAAGGTATAATTAAAGAAGTTGTCAAAAAAAATATATCTCACGATAACTACAAGCGAAGCTGCTCTTTGAAAACACAAATAAATAACAGCACACAAATTGTTATCTGCGCTCTACTCTTCATCAATTAAACAACAACCATCAGTTAAACAAGAAATCACTAGTCTCTAACAATAACAATAGAACTTACGTCAATCCTGAGTTTTTCAATGCTGTAGACAAGGATAACTATAAAAGATTAACTTGACTGACTTGGGTGAACTTAACTTAATACCTAAACAAGAACTTACTAAGAAACCTAAACAAAAACCTAACAAGAACTTACTTAGAACCTAACTAGTACTTAATTAGAACCCTAATCTAGTACTTACTTAAAACAAAACAAGAACTTAACTATGAACATAACTAGTACTTTTATAAAACTAATTAATTTTTTTTGGCACTTTACTTGTAATTGCTTGCACTTAACTTAAAAAGTACTTTTGAAAACTAACTTACTTGACCTTAATTTAGTTCTTAACATGAACTTAATTTAGTTTCTAAAACTATATAAATAAAAATGCATCTACTGCAGGATGTTGCTAGTTTTTTTGCATAAATGGCTCTTCTTCATTTACTGTTGGGGCTTGCATCTTTGTTTCTAGGTATGTGTTAGGTATTATGTAATGCAAAAAAACCACCAAAAACGGCAGCATCACCAAAAACATAATGATTCCGACTTATTGTTTGATTGTGGAATTGTGATTGTGTGTGTTAATTGGGTTGTTGTTGGTGAGATGCTGCTGTATTAATCTAACATTTTTTTTGTTTTGCGATTGTTATGATTTTCTCAGTTTGTTCCATCAGCCAGTTTAACGGCCCGCCTCCACACGTCCAGGATTTTTAGTTCCCTTAGTAACACTACACACATTGGTACATTCACCATGGAACATTTACTTGTTGGCACATTCACTTTGCGCACATTCTCCCTGCTGAGCGTCCTGCGGCGACTTCTTCACCTAATCGCTCAGTTTTATTTATTGCGATTAAATCAAATATGATCAAAATTAAATATGATTAAAAGTAAATAATCCCTTAATGAATGGCATAAACATCGTCCAAATTTGTAATACATGTCACATGCTTAGATTTCTAGGACTTGTTTAAAACTGATCTTGTGATAAGTCCATATATTAAATCTCTTCTGAATCAAACTGGCGCAATCTTACTTACTAACTTAGCATATAAACTATTTATTGTCTGGCACCACGATCTAACCATTTTTTATCCTACTGCGCTTCGTACCAAGCGTAGTACTTCTCATTCTGATGTATACAGTTGTTTGGATCTGTTCAAACTAGTTTCAACCCCAAAATACTGTCTAGTTTTATCCACAAGCGCAGAGAGAATAATCTTTCTTTATGGCAGTTTTCTATGAAGTATGTCTGCTTGCTCCCTCACACTTTAATAGTTCGTCAACAATCCATTTTTAAAAGCAATAAAAAATATATAATACTTTTAAAACCCATGAGTTGAAAGTTGTTAATTATGTCAGTGCCTATCGTTGGTGTTATAGTTTTATTCACCTTGCAAAATGTTTGTTAGGAATAAAACCGCCCAACAATCGGTAAAGAAAAAATTCGCCAAACTAGTTGCAACTTTATTTTAGCTTTAACAACAAAAATTATCTGATTAAAAAAGCACATAGACAGCCTTTCTTATTATGATTATTTTAATTATTTTTTAATTAATAAAAAGATGAGTGAAAAAAAGATTATCAATACTATTTACCATTCCGCTGTAATTAGTGGGCCTTAGTATAGGTTATAGCGTGTTAGCAAAAAAACATGTTTAAAATGAAGCCGGCGGATCTATGAAGGTTAGACATTGAGGAGACGTTGTTTAAGGTATAAAGTTGTAATTTACTGCGGGGATTGCCTCAAAAGACTTTCTTGTTACACAGTGGGATTATCCCAAAAATATTAGTTTCCTATAAAGTAATATCATAAGAAAAAAATTTATAAAAAGAGGTGTGAGTAGTTATGATGTTAGAGGAGCAATTGTTAATGCCTTTTCCTTCTCTATGAAGCAATATAAGTTATTAAATTGAGCGGGTCCGATGAGAGAGATAACGCCATAACCAAGGCAATAGATGATTTGAGCCAAGGCAAGAGACGGCAAACGAGAAAAGACGAATTGCTCACTTAGACTTTATAATAAAAAGTTAATAGAACAGTCATGCAGACACATAAAAATTTTTTAATTTTTTTTTTTATTATACAGACTTTTGATGAGGCAATGAATGAGTATTACTGTAGTGACAGGAAAGAATTTTTCTAACATCGCCACCGCCAGAACTGTCTGACTATTATGAACCGCACGCAACAGAAAATAGCAGAAAATGGTTTTTATTGATTGGTGCAATGGGAGGCAATCATATTCTTGCGCAAACAATCTAAAAATAATTAAAATACGAATTAAAATACATTCCTTCACTTATGGACAAAACGAAGCACAAAATCTATTATTCTCCGAAAGGGAATGTAAAGGAAAGACCAGCTATTGAAAACTGAGTAAAGCTGGAGAAAGTGTCCCTGAATCAGACGCGAAAGACTGTCATTCAACAGGCATATGGCAAAAATAACTCTGCCTCCCCAAAAGAATTAATAAGGCCTATATTTGTTTAACTCCGTTCCAAATGACACCCACCAGAATGGATATTTTGGTTGAATCTTCCACATGATAAAGTTAGAAGACAAAAGTTTAATGTATGCTCTGACAGTTGTTGACATGGCTTCAAGAATCAAAGATGCTGAGCCTTAACGGATAAAGCTCACTGCTGGGCTTGTGGCTATACAACAAATAAACATGCGAGGCCCATTAAAGTACCTAGGATGATCCAGGTTGATGAAGGAAAAGAGTTTAAAGGTTCTGTAAACCATTGTTTTTAAAGCAAACATGTTACAGTTAAGAGAGGGATCCCAGTCAATCCATCGATAACACGCCCATAGAAAACTATTAATAATACTCTATCTGATCTACCTGTATTACCTATCAATATCACAAATAAATATGTATCGAAGAAAACGCAACACAGAATGTGGGGTAGGAGGTTCCAGCAGTCTTACTACTAAGAACAAAGAAGAATTAAAAGCAACAGGCCTTAAGCCAGTAAAACGCAATCAAATTAAAAAAAAATTAGCATTACTGAAGACAATCCAAGGAAATCTAAAAACTCTTGCCTTTTGTAAACCAAAGTAAGATACTTGAATGCTCCTGGAGAGGCAGATGGGCTATTTAGAATTAGAGCGCACAGACCCATAGGAGCGTAGACTTAGATGAAGGTTGAAAGAATCTGAAAACAGCCCCTCCCGTATATAATTAAAGAGAGACTCTTTCAGCTAGCGGAGCTACTACTACGTCTAAAAGGCCTTCCCCTAAAAGATCGTTGTTCGTTGAAGAAGCTGCAAGTTGTCCCGCCAAACACTGTGAGTTAACAAAAAAAAAAAAGTTATTTATTTTTTGCTAAAACTTATTTTTTTTGCTCTATTTTTGTTTTTAACAGATCGTGTGTTGTTTTTTCAATGTTCTGTTTAAATTGCAATCAGAGTCTACCGTCGTGTAGTAAAAGTCTTTCCCCTCTTCTCACACCTCTTGTTAGTTCAAGTTTTCGTTCGACTTAATCCTCACCATCAGCCATAAGCATATCAAATTTCTTCTCTGAAAATGTTTTCATCCTGTAATGATTTGCTTATTCTAATCTTAATGAAACAAAGTATTGCTGATGCTAGGCAACATGTCAGTGGCATTTGTAATATTTAGGATTATTTTTTTTTAAAATTCAGCAGCTTACAATCAATATAAAAAGCGCCTAAAATCACCCCCTAAAAAAACCACAGACCTCCATAATGCTAAAGAGGCTGGCGCTCCAACCCCAGTGGCTAAAACGGCAACACTAGACCCGGCACTTACGCTAGCTACAGGCTGAGGAGCCAGTAAAGACATAAGAAAGAGTATTTAAAGCTTTAGCATATTTCATTCTAGTAACCCCAAACTTATCCAAGTCGCTTTCTATTCCTTTTGAAGTTCAGTTAGTTGCTTTAACCTAAACTGTTGAACATGCATTTTAAATATGATTATATTTTTTAATTAATCTTGTCATATCTTCTTATAATCCTTTTCCCGGCAGCACTTCATTAACAGAGTAAAAACGCAAAAAAATCAACATACTTAATGAAAATAAAGTCGAGTACAGTTAGTTTGTCTTTTGACAAACCATCACAGTAAACTTGTCTAGATACATGGGTGTTTTATTTTGTCTCTGTTTTTTAGTAATTGCAATGCCGATCTTAAGAGGAGTCATCCAAGTTTTTCAGCCTTTATATGTTTGCCTCAAATAAACGTAAAGTTCTTGGCAAACAAGTATCGCCCTCCCTAGGATTAATAAAATAAGCTGAAAAATCATCGTCAAATGCCCTAGTAGTAACGGGATCGTTGGATTAAATTCTAATCCAGACGGTGTCATTCCACTTCCGCTAAGGACTATCTTTCACAGTAGCATATAATAGAACCCCTGCCAAGTTATTTTAATCTGTTTTTTTCGTTGTGTTCCTGAACCAGCTAACAGATAGGGCCCTGCTGTTCAAAAGCCTTTCTAAAATTGTTTTCCTTATCAAAGTATACATTAAGACTTCGAAGTTCAAACTTTAACTTCCAAGCAAATTCAGGAAGCAACGCCCAAGCATCTGCCTCTTTTATGAAGTTTGTATCGTGTTTGCCCAAAATCGTTTGCCTTAAATTTCCTTATATATTCTAGGTATGATATTGCTGTCGATTTTTGTCATTCAATAGCTGTTCTTTTTGTAAGCCCCATCATCTGTGTACTCAAATCCATAAACAGTTTCCAGGCACTCCAACTAGATCACACTCGTTTGTGTCGCTAGGTCTTATTAACTCTACTGCAACGCATTTAGGAGCTAGCTCCGCTTTTGATTCTGCCCCCGAGACAATCTTTTTATAATATAAAAATTATAAAGTAAACAAATTGTATAAACAGTAAATAATAAACAAATATAATAAACCAAACGTATTGAACTGGGGGACAGTCCGTAAAGCTTAACTAGCGTGCTTAGATTTTCTAAACTGCTCTAATAATTTTTTTTACTCCTCATTGTCCCGTATTATAAAATTTTCACTTAAACAATCTTCAAGCTATCATTGTCCTAAGGTAGTAAATAAAATACAACCAATTTTAACAGCGAACTAAAGTCTTTTAAGACAGCATTGTATTTTTGAGTTAAGAGCCCACACAGAAACTAAGGCGTGGCCGTCCCACAAAAGGCAAGCTTTGACAGAGCTTTCTTTTTTTAAACAATGACCTCGTTCAGCTGAACATGTAATCAATAATAACAGAGTTTCAGTTTCCCCTCAAATAGTCCCACTATATAAATGTTCTAAACAATCGCGCAGTTTGTCCTAGGATTCAACAAAAAAAATATTCTCGTCTGTCCCAAATAACTTCCTTTCTTTTGTAAGACTTGTTGTGCTTATGGTTGTGCAAATATAACAATGTGCTCGTAATGAAACCTGTATATTGTTTTGCAACAAATCAAGTATGGCTAAGGACAGTTTTCCCACACCCAGTAATCCCGCAGATAAGAGAACAGTGTGGTATCTTTAGGGGCAGAACACATCAGCAATCCATCTGTTTTTTTATATAAATATTCTTCTACATTTTAAAATAAGCCACATCTTTTAGCCCTGTTTTCTTCAATGTTTAACTGGCATACACAAACCCATAAAAATGTGCATTTTTATTGTACCGTTTTCCGTCTGCTTTCTTGTGAATATTTATTTTTATACCATCTTTCCCTATACCATTCACCACTTCCAAACAATCTGTATGTCAAATGTAGATTCTAAAATCCAAGCACAGCCCATATATGGTTATCAATAGTCTTGCGAGACTTACATCATAAAGGCGAAGGTTTTTACATACACGATCAATCTGCAGATCCCTTTGCCTACCTCCACAAATAACTTTCTTATTTCATCAAAGTGTTGGTGAGGTAAAAGGTCCACGACAGAATACAACTGATCCGACTTGCCATTTATTGCACATTCAACCTCTCAATTTTTTTAATAAAAACGCTTCTGATATCACTATGACAAAGGGTTGTTCCTTCAGTAAACAAGAACAAAATCCTTTTAAAGACTTTTATAGACCAGATTTAGATGTATGTTCCATAGAAGGGATGGTTTCACTGCTTCAAGGGGTGCCCCCACGGACCGACGTCCTAAGGGATCAATCAAGTCAAGTCCAGAGAGTGTCTCGCTTGTTTCTAATTTTCTGTAGTGGAGTGTATAACTCCTTTCATAATAAATAACTTTTTACTTTTTTTCATGGTTTAAGATTTTCAGGCCAGTACAGGTTTAGTAACAACATCAAGACTCAAGAGAATGTCGCTGACTGTGTATTTAGCTAAAGGGTCTTCATATCATAACTCAGAATCCTAGGGTTAAATGTTAGTTCATAGTAAGTTTATTCTTTTTAGAGCGCACCTTGGTATATGGCATATGCGATTTTAAACAGCTCAAAATCTAGAGGGATGCAGAATCGTTGCCAAATGCTTCTAGCTACCTGCCTCATCCTTTAACAATCAAACTTTGCATACCTCCGCTTTAAAGCCTGTGCATGAGACCGTTTTAGTTCTTGTATTCCTGATAAACTTCTCTTTTCTTTTCTTTCTTTTTTAAGGTAGCCATAGATCAAATAGAGGGCAAAAATGTCTGCCTCTCTAGTACAAAGACTTTCACTTCCCTCCGTTTTGATTGCTATATGATAACGATTGCCCTGCCTAAATTAGCAACAACACTAGCATTAGATCAGCCGAATTAAAATCTATTTAGAATTATAATGTTTAGCAGTGCCTTGCAATATAACATCATCATCGCCCAAGATCAGGTGACTTTAACTATAATTCATGTCCAGGCTGAACTGTATGAATGGGTATTACAACTAATTACTGTCTTCCTTAATACCATTTACGCCAGGGTTTCCTTCCTCTTTCTGTAAGGATCGAGGTCACAACCGTAGAAGTTCGTTTATTTATAAAACAAAAAAGAAATATTAAATAAAAAAAATATGTGATTAAGATTATGACGTCCTGACCTTCTGAAGGGAAGAAGAAGAAGAAACACAATGGGGCCTTCAGTAGAAATAATAAATTGAAGGAGAGGCAGTAGGCCAAGGATAGGATTAAGCACAAATACGATTGCAGTTAAGAATTGAATCATTATATAGACATATGGGTCGAGGAGCAAACCATAAGCGCATAGGGTCCCATTTTGAGATATATAAAGATAATCATTTGAATTATAGAACCAGTAAAGGGGACCTTATGCGGTTTACAAAAAAACCAGACCTCAGGCGCGCAGATTTTAAGTCCAAGCACAATTCTTGGAAAACTCCCTGTTGCTGAACAAAAGGAAATTGAACTATAATTGTAGATTTAGGCTCTGATGGCTGTTAGTCGTTTTACAACCATAGTGTCAAGAGTTGGCCAACACGCTCTGAAATAGAAAATGACCTCTTTTCAAGATTTAGGACTCAAGAATATATGAGCAGCAACAGAACTTGAGACGAGTTTTAATGAGGAAACAGTCAGAAAAACAATAGAAACAATAGACGATACTCCAATTGCCTATTCCTGAAATCCAGGTGCATAATGATCGCCTAAAGACAATAAGGGGCGAACTAGAAAACAATTACAAAACTTGTGAGCTGGATAGGAGATATAAGAAGAAAACAATAAACTGGCTGATGCAGACGATAACAATTTAGTGCGAGAATAACAAGGCTAGAATACAGCAGAAAATACAGGATTTAATGCTCCAAGAGGCGCCATGTTACAAGTGCAGTCTACTAACAGAGCGCAGCTAGCACTCAGCAATCAGAATAAGAGAACAAAAATACAGAATACTTTAAGGAAAACACTAACTCTAGAGTGAAAGAAAAGAGGATACTCTGTCATGGGAACAGGTTTTACAATATTTTAGTATATTAACCGCTGTGGGGTTAGCTATCTCTACACCGATAATGCTGTTACAGGTAGTGCGCCAACGGCCAGTAGCTCCTCCAACACCTCAGCCTGGTACATAATTGGATTAGAAACACAATTGCATCATCTAGCAAACCTATTAAAGAAGTTAGCAGCTAAAGCGCTTGATGCTTCTTCCAGGCATGAAATAGGCCAGTGTTGTTAGTTGGGTTTTGGTCTACTATAGGCAAAGTTGCTGGTTATATGGCTGACCATCTGTGGACCGTAGGAAGTGCTAGCTGCTGGATTAATTTTAAGTGAAATAAAGTATGGCTAATCCGATTAAAAGTTAAAACAAACAACGAGGGCTGTCTTTTCCGCTAGTAGGCTGTCAGTGTTCTAGCAAGATCACAGGTGGAGTGGCTTTTCTGGCAGCTCACATGGCAGTGGGTCTCTTATAACTGATCGCTTTCTTCAGGGCAGGTCATTTTTTTTAAAAAATGGACGGCGGGAGAGAGAAGGGGGGCCTTGTTGTGAAACCTGATTGGCCCTAGTTATGATGCGTACATCCAGCTATGAGGATTTCATTGTTTATAATTCTGTATCATTCCATCTGTAGTCACATAAGGTCAGAGGGTAGCAATGTATAATCCAAGGCCTACAACAAATTCAACCTTTGACCAAGCATGTCAAAGAAACGTCTTGATACCTTTGTATGCTGCTGGCAGGCAAATCAACAGCAGAGTTAATAGCATCTTCTAATTGCTAGAAATTGTTTTCTTGCATCAAAAGCCTGTAGATTGAACCACGATGCTTACTTGGTCCTGTGCTTGCGCTCCTAATAGACACCAAACGTATGTCCGTATGGAGTCATTAAGTCTTTGCACACCCAGGCATTGTTTAACCATCACTTTCCATCAAGATAAATGTTGCCAAAGCATTAGGATGTTTTTGTTCTAAGATCCCAATCGAACTTTTTGTCTTGTTGAAAAAGAGGTGTTGGCCCAGGCCCAGTAGTCATAATTATATACTCTTTTTGCCCCCACAAATACAAAGTGTGCCTAAACCCATGATTTGCGGTCTAACTTTTTTGTTTAAAATCAGTTGAAGGATCAATGTTAAATTCGTTGTCAGATTCTTCATAATGTCCATTGGCTTTTGAATGATTAAACGCGCTGGTCCGCTTAGGGGAGGGCTACTTGTAGTTCAGTTAGTATCGTCTGTACTGGTAATAAACATAAAGTTATAGTACAGACCCATACCAAGATATTAGGATGGTATTTAAATGGATGTCATAGTGAAACACCGCATGCCAGTAGTTGCGCAGTAAATGGCAAAATTTAACTGTATTCTGGTAAAACGTCATATGAACGGATGCCCATGCTGATGCAACTCCTGTCATTATTATTGTGGATTTAAATATCTAGTTAGTGGGAACAAGCCATACTTGGAATCCAAAATATTCATCTACTGCAATGGTAAGTAAACGAAGTCCAAAGTTTGGTGATTAAAAAACGCCAATCCCCTACATTGTAAGCAGCACTTTCTTTATATTAAAAAAGGTTCCAAAATTTAATATTTATTAAAATTATTAAAAAAAGGTAGTACATCTAAAAAACCCCACCAAAACAAAAACCGTGTGTTCTTACTGACCCAATGAAAATAGGCGCGGAGATTGTATTATTTCCCTTAGGAAAATTGGTTTTTTGTTAAAGTAAAAATGATTAACATAATCTGAAAAAGAAAAGAATAACTGGTAGATATTAAAGGACAGGCAAGCAAGCTATTAAAAAACATTTAAGAAATAACCCGATTGGTACTACAACTTTTGTTCTTTTACGAGAAAGAAAATTAGCAAATTTGGCTATTGTTAAAAATTAATGAGGCGAATCTATAATTACTATAAATTTTTCCAGAACTTAAAGAAGAAAGTGAGATATGTTTTTTCCTAACGCCTTGCTCGAATTTTAGGGCTATTAAAATATTGGGTTAAACCACATTCAGCAACATCACACCACGGCCTTGTATAAAGTGGGCATTTATGAATTTTAGGAAATAGCCCATTCTGATTTTCTCGTGAATCGCCAATGTTGTATGTCCATTTACAACAGTTTTAAAAACAGATACTAATTATTTAATGCTATCCGTTCACAGTTCACTAACGAGCAATTGCCGACCGAACTAATGTAGGTTTTTAGCGATTATCATTTATATAGGTTTTGGGCGGAGACAGTTGAATTTAAAAATACCTTTAATTGAGTTTCATAATTCATTGGATGAAAAAATATTGAACCAAGATTGGAAATGCCAGTAGTATTGTTCTAATTTTATTATGGTGATGGAAGTAAGAAGAGCATATAGAAGTTAGTAAGAAACTCATTCCTGCGGACGTTAATTTTTATGCCCTTGGAGAGAATGTAAATATCTTTGTTCACGATCACCCATGTTATTCTGCACGGAAACCCCCGTTTCAATGTGCTAATTACGTCAATATTTGGCAGTTTTGAGGTGTTAATTTTTTTAGAAAACAGGTGTTAATTTTGGGCAAAACTGATATGTGATGGACGTGACTTGGATGTGAAAAAGGGGGTTTTCGTGCAAAATAAGATCGGGTGAGCTTGAACGAAGATATTTACATTCTCTAGAGGGGTCAAAATATTCTTTAGTTATTGGACAATCATGTAGCGATCCTGCTAATTTCTCCAAACTCCGCATCAAATGTTGAGCAGAGTCATAAAAGGATAAACAGTCAAGGTTGAAGATCATATACTTTCTGAAGACTGTGCAATGCAGCTAACTCTCTTATATTCAGAAGTCACTGCTTGCATAATAAAATGAGAATCATAACCTCGTAAGTTGTAAAAGAAGATAGGTAATTTCCAAGTCTTGGGGTCAAACTTAAGTTGTAAATTACAACCGCTGTGTGCAGCCCCCCTAAATTTGCCAGTAATGTGATCGTGGTCTCTTACAGTTGGGTTTTATTTTACTGTTAGGTGTTAGCTCTAAGCCGCAAATCCAACAGTGAGCTGATGAGTCATAGCGTTCTTGGTCTTCAGGAGTCATAATAATGTCTGAGAGATTCAGTTGATTGGAGAAACAATTACAAACTAGTCTCATGTGTTGTAAAAATCGATTAACTGCGCCGGGGCCACTGTAAATCTCTGGTGCCGTGTGTGCGCCATCCGACCTAACAACAATAAAAACATAAGAACAAATCTGATGATGGTTTAATAAGGCTGTTTTTGGTTGTTCTAGTTGTGGGCCTTGATACTGTGGCAAGAGCGATTCAAAATCAGCATAAACCACGTATGTGTTCATCTGCATTTTGTGTAAATTTCTAAAACTAACTTTAGACCCTGGTGGAGATGCAATAAGTTTGGTTTCACAGTCTACAAAACTTTTACAATGATTCTTATGTTTGGCAGCCGCTTCTATAGTTGGGATTCTAACCAGACACTTTCTACAAATCTCTTGTTTAGATTTATCCTTTGATGTGTAGGCTAGGGGAGATCCTTACAGGTTGTAGATTGTCTACTACAGGCCATGTATATACGCTTACAGTTATTGGTTTGTTTTGTTTTTCAAACTGACTTATACTTTCTATACTTACTGGAAAGTTTATTTCATTGAAGTTCAGCTCATATTGTTCATACATGGAGACTCTGTCTGCATGGTTTCCAACAGGCTGTAAATGTGCCAAAACACACCATATGAAACACATATTGGCAGAATTTTGTATGTTTAAGACTGCTCCTTTCAACACTAACTGTCTTGGAAGAGGAATGTAAGAATTGCCAACTATAGGATAGTATTTTGTTTGTTTTAATTTGATTTTAAGGACTGTTCCTTCAGACCAGCCGGAGCCGCGCAGTTTCGCTTCTTCACTCGCATGGTTAAACTGTGTAAGCATCTAATCAGCCCAGTCAGAATTAAAGTCGTAATAGCTAATAACTTCTTTCTGTTTAGTTGAAACCCAGACTTGTATGTTATTACCGTCGGGGGTTATGTAATCGATCAGAATGACTAACAACACTTTCACTGGTGGCTTGATTTGAAGAGACTCTGGTATTTTACTTATAGTATGTGTCACGCTTTCCTGAACATTTGTGGGGTTAATAATATCATTCTCTTTTCATTAAACATATTGCTTAATTGTTCATCGCTGTCAAATATCTCCTCCAATGTATATAGTTTTCCAACCTTGGATTTACTTATGGGGTTCATTTTTCTAACCCAAATATTTAGGTAAATTAAAAAATAAATCAAGTGGGGAGATGATAAATATGCACCTCTTCTTGGTTGGTAGAAAGCCAAACAGACAGGTTATCATCTTCAGGGGCCATATATTTAACTATAATGGCGGATAATGCTTTTACTGGTGGGGGCATTTGAAAAGACTCTAGTACTTTACTGATGCCGCGCATTACGCTTTCCCGTACATTTTTGCGCTTAAAAAGATCCATGATTAATTCATTAAACATATTTCTTAACTCTTCATCGTTGTCCACAAACTCTAACTTGCTGCATATATTCGTAAGCTCGGTAAGTACGTCGGTCTTCATTTTTCTAACTCAAATATTTATGTAATTTAAAAAGAATCAGTTGCGGTGGTGCAAGGATCGGGCAGACAGACAGACGATCTAAATCCTTTCTCCAATGCCGCACCACACCGTTACGCTTGGCTGCCGCTTAATTGCCTGGAAAGATCAATGTTTTAGCTTGACCCAGACAGACGTGTCTGGGTTACATGGAAATGATTGTTTGGGTCAATCTTGCTAGAAAATTATTGGTTGAAAGTGTTGCGTAATTTAGTCGTGCACTGCGCCGCCACAGAGAGATTTCATCATTCTCCCCCTGGCTGCCATGCCAGGTGGTTGTGTTTGACTAACTACTGTGTTTGGCTGTGTTGTTATTTTAACAATGACCGGCAGGAGAGAGTTTACAGAAGAACAGTTTCAGGTTATTCAAGATCACAAGTTTTACTACAACTACATGTTAGAGTGTTTGTCACAAAATGAACTAGACAAGGTGAAGCCTGTTCTCAACGTGTGAAACCCAAAAAAGTGTTATTATTAGGCTTATGCAAGTGGATAGCGATTTTCGGGAGTTCTGGCAAACAAACTAGATAAGCTAGGCTGACCTTAGTACATCTACCAGTATGGAGAGGGGTAGTGTGTAGCCAGCACTATCTCCATATAAAAGCTCCAAATGTTCAGTGACAGGTGTACAAACTGGTGATCAAGAGCCGCCAAAAATAGCTCTGCCAAAGTAGTATTTTACTTAAAAAACAAAAACAAAAAACCCACTATGATGGTGCTGCGGATGGTGTTGATAGGTTTGGGATGTACGGAGACCCCAGTTTTCCTGATCTTCCTGCTCAAGGCTTCAGTCACACCGCGGACATAGGGGATGGTGACATGTCCTTTACACCTGGTTTGGTCTTGTTTGGTGGTAGGATGCGGTGTGATCTTGCTAGCCGGGATGTTCCACGCCCACTTCTCATAGCCTGATATGGTGAGAACCAGTTTGAGGTGTTCCATTCCCTGGTCATTGGCATCCTGAGTAGAGCAGATGGTGTTGGCCCGATGGGTGATATCACTCCGAGTTTGTGTTCCAGTAGCTGGTGGCTTTGGAACTGTAGTTACTGGTCGGTGTGGGTAGGTTTGCGGTACACACTGAAGGAGAGGCTGTCCTCTGTCCGTGTAATGAGTGTGTCTAGCATGGCAATCGAGCTGTTCTCCTGCACCTCATGAGTGAATTTGATAGCAGGGTGTTGACTGTTCAAATGGTTAGTGAAGTCTTCCACCAGCTCCCTCTTAAGGATGGTCATGATGTCCTCCACGTAGCGGCCCCAAGAGCGTGGAGGAGAATGGTAAGACGCCAGGGCCTTCTCCTCGAAGTCCTCCATGAAGAGGTTGGCTACAGTGGGGCTGACTGGAGAGCCCATGGCCGCTCCCTCGGTCTACTGGTAGAAGTTACCGTGGAACGTGAAGTAAGTGGTGTTGAGACAGCAAGCCAGGAGTTCACAGATGCTGTCCACGGAAAGCGTAGTACGCTGGGGCAGAGTGTCATCAGCCTGGAGTCTTGCTTTGATGATTTGGATGCTTTCTTCGACGGGGACGCTGGTGAACAATGCCGAAACATCATATGATACCAGGCACTCGTCAGGAGAAAGGGTGTAGTCTTCCAGTTTCTGAACCAAGTCTGCACTGTTGATGATGTGGTGTTCTGTCGTGCCAACCAAAGGCGACAGGATGTCTGCAACAAATCTCGCCGTCTTATACATGAGGGAACCTCTGGAAGCAACTATGGGATGGAGAGGGACGTCTTTCTTGTGCACCTTCGGAAGGCTGTAGAACTTGGGGACATCAGTGGTTGATGTGTACAGTTTTCTGTAAAAGTCAAGGGAAAGACCGCCCGCCTGCTTGAGACGTTCGAGCAGATCCTTGAGCTTGGTGGCATACCTGTTGGTGGGGTCTTTCATGAGAGGCTGGTAGGTTCTTCTGTCATCCAACAGTTGGCTGGCCTTGTCATAGTACATGGACTTGGGGATGATGACCGTGAACCGACCCTTGTCAGCCGGGAGTATCAAAATCGTGTCGTCTTTCCTAAATCGGGCCAATGCACGCCTCTCCTCAACAGGAATGTTGGGTTTCGGCGGGTTTAGTCCCTTTTCCAGCACTCGCTGTTCAGAGTCAGAAAGTTCACGTTCCGATCAGTTCACAACCCATCTCTTCTTCACCCTGCGCCTCTCTTCTTCAGTCACAGGTACAATTGGAATGTGATCGTTCTTGTCACGCTTCGATCTCGCCATTAGTTTCTCAAACTTACTTCTCTGGCGCATGCGCACTTTGTTCCATTCCAAGTTTTGAGTTGACTCGAGCCAGTCCTTCACTTCCGCCAGTAGCTCAGTCGGTACGTTTGCACTCAACCTGTCCGAACAGAGATGGATATGTTCTTCTAATCCCTCTAATCCCTCGCAGCAAGAGAGTTTTGCACCTTTTTTTATACTGATTCTATAAACAGATGTAAGCCAGAGAGAATGTCAATATACGGGTTCAACCTAACCATATGTATTCTGCCTCGCAAACACTTTATAAAATCTTTTACTTCATTACTTGCTGTTTTGTTAATATTATTTTTTTCTGCTTTTGTAAAAGAGGGGTTACAGGGCTAAAATAGCGAGAGATGAAAAATGGATGCTAAAAAGTGGGGTTTGCGAGGCAGAATAGATGTGATGGGGTTGAACCCGTATATTGACATTCTCTCAGCGTAACTGAAAGTTGAAATTAAACCATCGACCTTGAAATGGAATTAATGAGCCACCGAACGAACACTACCATTGTTATGGAATATGCTTTATATGTTAACTTATTCACTTTCTTTCCCACTACACTTCACTCGACTTTGTTTCAAATGATCTCCCCTTGCTGATTTATCTCCTAACAGTATCTTGTTTGGTCAAGGGGCAGACAACACGTGAAAACTGGAAAGTTTCGGCAACGAAGTTTAGTGTTTGATTAGAAGTGGATAGATAACCTTCTTTGCTTGGGCCTATGAAAAAGGCCTCTGTGTGTGTGTGTGTGTGTGTGTGTGTGTGCGTGTGCGTGTGTGTGTGCGTGTGTGTGTGTGTGTGTGTGTGTGCGTGCGTGCGTGCGTGCGTGCGTGCGTGCGAGTGGTGTGTGTGTGTGTGTGTGTGTGTGTGTGTGTGTGTGTGTGTGTGCACGCACACACGTTATCATGTGCTTAGAAGAGGTGGGAGGGGAAGAGTGAAATTGGGAGGGAAGAGTGAAATTGGATGGGTGAAGCGAGTCAGGAGGTACTAAACCGTTTGAGTTCGTGAGGGCGTGTGAGAACAGGTATGTGTTGAATGTCTCGCTGAGAGAGAGAGAGAGAGAGAGAGAGAGAGAGAGAGAGAGAGAGAGAGAGAGAGAGAGAGAGAGAGTGGGATCACGGGGTGAAAGGGATTTAGGTAGCGTTATTTTTGTTGCTTTTGTGTGATTTAATTTCACGAATTTGGTTTCCTTTTTTGTCTAAACTTATAACGTCAATATTTCTAGTTCACCCTTTTTTTTCATTTTGCTTTCAGCAGCCTTGTGTCTGGTGATGGAAACAGAGACGGGGCGATACAAAGCTGAACCGTATGAAAGAGTCGTACAGAGAGAGAGAGAGAGAGAGAGAGAGAGAGGATTACTGAGCCAGGCACAACCAACGTCCCTCTAAATCCCTCGATCCAATTTGCCACTGTCTAATAGCGCTCGGAAACACCTGACGCCTGATACATAGATGGGTGAAGTCTCTATCGACTAACTGATTCCTGGCGATGTGCTCACCCTCATCCTTACGTCTTTGTCCATTTGAACCTCGGAGAGAGTCGAATCCACACAAAGACGGTTGAGAGCGGGTCGGTTAATGGAATACAGAATACACCATGAGGCGACTGTTGTATTTGGTGGGCCTTTCTGTAGCGACTTGTGTTCTTGTTTGGCAGAATGTGCACTTTGTCCTCTTCACCAGAAAACGAACTTTGCTGCAGAGTGAAATCAGGCAACGGCTTCAGCGCCTGTCTGTGGACTTTTCTGTAAAAGACCAGTCAACGACCATCTCTCCATCGGCTTTACCAGCGAATTTAACTGGCTGTGTCATTCCGGTTGACGCGCACTCTGTGTGCGTTGACACCATCGAAAGAGACATCCCTCAACCCCGCTGCCCCTTACAACAGCTGTCTCAAAACTGTGAGTTGCTCACACGTCTTCATGGTTACGACAAGTTTCCTTTATGAAGAAGAAGAGCCTTCCCGCTAGCTTTCGGTATAAAGATGCACACCGACCCAGAACTGGCGGAGCGGTTGTTGCGCACTGTCTACCGTCCACACAACGTCTACTGCATCCACGTGGACAGGAAGTCTGACGACGCCACATTCCAGGCAGTGAGGGCGATCGCGGGATGCTTCCCCAACGTGTTTCTGACGGACCGCGTGGACTTGGTGTACAGCGGACCTCAGATGGTGGAGGCTGAGCTCATGCTGATGAGGTGTGCCCTGAAAACTGCAGTCCCTTGGAAGTACTACCTGAATCTAGCCGGGCAGGAGTTCCCACTCAGAACCAACCTGGAAATGGTGCGCATCCTTAAAATGCTCAATGGTTCCAACGACATCGCCTCAGTGCCCATGCCCACCCACCTCCAAGAGCGGATCACTCACGTCTACGAAATCCAAGCCGGCAGAGTGGTCAGAACTACCGTCCGAAAACCAGACCCACCGTTCCGGACCGAGATCCGCAAAGGCACACAGTACGGAGCCTTTTCCAGAGCCTTCGTGGAGGCGCTGTTTCACAATCGGATGGCCCAAGCCATCATGGAGTTCTACTCCGATACGTACAGCCCGGATGAGACCGTGTGGGCCACCATCAACTCTTCACCGGGGGCACCTGGAGGCTACCCTGTCCACGTGGCGCACACCCCCAACAACGAACACCTCTCCCGCGCGGTCGCTTGGCAGGTGTCCGACTCCTACGTGTGCCAAGGCCGCTACGTCCGTCGATTCTGCGTCTTCTCCAAGCGCGATCTTCCCTGGTTGTTGGAGCAGCCCAACCTGCTCGCCAACAAGTTCGAAGAGGACGCGGAATCTACCAAGCCGTAGTAATGTTTTAGAGGCTGTGCTGGCGCAAAGAACCAGGTCACGTGCTACGACTGAAGACCAATCGTACGTTCGGAATCTACCGCATGTGAGGTTCCGAAGAAACGCTCTGAGATGACGGTCTGAGAAAGAAGTGGTTTGTTTACGTGGGTGTGGTTTTGCTCTCTCTCTCTCTCTCTCTCACTCACTCTCTCCTCTCTCTCTCCTCTCTCTCTCTCTCTCTCTCTCCCCTGTCTGTCCTCTCCTCCTCTCTCTCTTCTCTCTCTCTCTCTCTCCTCTCTCTCTCTCTCTCTCTCTCTCTCTCTCTCTCTCTCCTCTCTGTCTGTCTGTCTGCCTCTCTCTCTTTCTCTGTCTGTCCGTGTCTCTCTAAATTTTAAAGAGGGGTCATTTTTCCTTGATCTGACCGAGGTTTAGTGATCTACAATGCTTTTTTGTTTTGTTTTAAGGGGGTGAGGGTTGTTTGTCTTTAGTTGTTGTTGTTTGTTTGGGGTTTTTTGTCTGTCAGTGTTAGTGCTGTTCTTTCGTTCTACTCGGTTGAGCCAAAATGCAAACAAACACACAAAACAAGGCGCAAGGTAACGCTTATTTAACACGCAATATATCGGCAAATTTTTTCAAACAAATGTCCTTTTTAGGCGTGAAAAACAACAGACATCAGGCGTCACAGACAACAGACGTCAGACGCTACAGACAACAGACGTTACAGACAACAGACGTTACCAGCAAAAAGACGTTACAAACAACAGACATCAGACGTTACGGACAACAGACATGAGATGCTGCAGACAAAGACACCAGACGTCACAAACAACAGACATCAGGCGTCACAGACAACAAGACGTTACAGACAACAGACGTATAGATCTGCAGACAATGGACATCAGACCTTACAAACAACAGACATCAGGCGTCACAGACAACAGACGTTACAGACAACAGACATGAGATGCTGCAGACAATAGACATCAGACGTTACAAACAACAGCCATCACAGACAACAAAGTTCAGACGTTACAGACAACAGACGTAACAGACAACAGACGTTACAGACAACAGACATGAGATGCTGCAGACAATAGACATCAGACGCTACAAACACAGACATCAGGCGTCACAGACAACAGACGTTTACAGACAACAGACGTTACAGACAACAGACGTTACAGACAACAGACATGAGATGCTGCAGACAATAGACATCAGACGTTACGGACAACAGACATCAGGCGTCACAGACAACAGACGTCAGACGTTACAGACAACAGACGTTACAAACAACAGACCTGAGATGCTGCAGACAATAGACATCAGATGTTACAAACAACAGACATCAGGCGTCACAGACAACAGACGCCAGACGTTACAGACATCAGACGTTGCAGACAACAGACATGAGATGCTGTAGACAATAGACATCAGACGTTACAAACAACAGACATCAGACTTTACGGACAACAGACATCAGGCGTCACAGACAACAGACATTAGACGTTACAGACAACAGACGTTACGGACAACAGACATGAGATGCTGCAGACAATAGACATCAGACGTTACAAGCAACAGACATCAGGCGTCACAGACAACAGACGTCAGACGTTACAGACAACAGACGTTACGGACAACAGACGTTACAGGCAACAGACGTTAAAAACAACAGACATCAGACGTTACAGACAACAGACATGACATGCTGCAGACAATAGACATCAGATGTTACAAACAACAGACATCAGGCGTCATAAAACAACAGACTCAGACGTACAGACAACAGACGTTACGGACAACAGACGTTACTGGCAATAGACGTTAAAAACAACAGAAAATCAGACGTTACGGACAACAGACATGAGATGCTGCAGATAATAGACATCAGACGTTACAAAGAACAGACAACAGACGTTGCGGACAAAAGACGTTACAAAACAACAGACATCAGGTGTCACAGACAATAGACGTCCGACGTCATAGACATCAGACGTTTACAGACAACAGACATGAGATGCTGCAGACAATAGAAAATCAGGCGTTACAAACAACAGAAATCAGCCTCACAGACAACAGACGTCAGACGTTACAGACAACAGACGTTACAGACAACAGACGCTACAGACAACAGACATTACAGGCAAAAGACGTTGCAAACAACAGACATCAGACGTTACAGACAACAGACGTTACAGGCAATAGACGTTACAAACAACAGACATCAGACGTTACGGACAACAGACATGAGATGCTGCAGACAATAGACATCATACGTTACAAACAACAGACATCAGGCGTCCAGACAACAGGCGTTACAGACAACAGACATGAGATGCTGCACACAAAAGACATCAGACGAACAAGCAACAGACATCAAGCGTCACAGACAACAGAGTTCAGACGTTACAGACACAGACGTTATAGACAACAGACATGAAACCGCTGCAGACAATAGACATCAGACGTTACAAACAACAGACATCAGGCGTCACAGACCAACAGACGTTACAGACAACAGACGTTACAGACAACAGACGTTACAGGCAATAGACGTTAAAAACAACAGGCATCAGACGTTAACGGACAACAGACGTTACAGGCAATAGACATACAAACAAAAAGAGAACAAGAGTTACTGACAACAGACAGAGATGCTGCAGACAATGGACATCAGACGTTACAAACAACAGACATCAGACGTCACAGACAACAGACGTTTACAGACAACAGACATGAGATCTGCAGACAATAGACCTCAGACGTTACAAACAACAGACATCAGACGTCACAGACAACAGACGTCAGATATTTCAGACAACAGACGTACAGACAACAAAACATGAGATGCAGCAGACAATAGACATCAGACTTACAAACAACAAACATCAGGCGTCACAGACAACAGACGTCCGACGTTACAGACATCAGACGTTACAGACAACTGACATGAGATGCTGCAGACAATAGACATCAGACGTTACAAACAACAGACATCAGGCGTCACAGACAACAGACGTCAGACGTTACAGACAACAGACATGAAATGCTGCAGAATATAGACATCAGGCGTTACAATCAACAGAAAATCAGGCGTCACAGACAACAGACGTTACAGACAACAGATATCAGGCGTCACAGAAAATAGACATCAGACTTTAGAAACAACAGACATCAGACGTTAGAAACAACAGACATCAGACGTCACAGACAACAGACGTCAGACGATACAGACAACAGACATGAGATGCGCAGACAATAGACATCAGACTTACAAACAACAGACATCAGGCGTCACAGACAACAGACGTTACAGACAACAGACGTTACGGACAACAGACGTTACAGTCAATAGACGTTACAAGCAGCAGACATCAGACTTTGCGAACAACAGACATAGATGCTGCAGACAATAGACATCATACGTTACAAACAACAGACGTTAGAGACAACAAACGTTACGGACAAAGGACGTTACAGACAACAGACATCAGGCGTCACAGACAACAACGTCCGACGTTACAGACATCAGACGTTACAGACATCAGATTGCTGCAGACAATAGACATCAGACGTTACAAACAACAGACATCAGGCCTCACAGACAACAGCGTCAGACGTTACAGACAACGGACCTTACAGACAACAGACGTTATAAACAAAAAGAGGTTACAGACAACAGACGTTACAGGCAATAGACGTTGCAAACACAGACATCAGACGTTGCGGACAACAGACGTTACAGGCAATAGACTTTTGCAAACAACAGACATCAGACGCTACGACAACAGACATGAGATGCTGGCAGACAATAGACATCAGACGTTACAACAACAGACATCAGGCGTCACAGACAACAGACGTCAGACGTTACAGACAACAGACATGAGATGCTGCAGACAATAGACATCAGACGCTACAAACAACAGACATCAGGCGTCACAGACAACAGACGTCAGACGTTACACAGACAACAGACGTACAGACAACATACATGAGATGCTGCAACAATAGACATCAGACGTTTACAAGCAACAGGCATCAGGCGTCACAGACAACAGACGTCAGACGTTACAGACAACAGACGTTACAGACAACAGACATGAGATGTTGCACACAATAGATATAAGGCGTTACAAACAACAGACACCAGGCGTCACAGACAACAGACCTCAGACGTTACAGACAACGGGACGTTACAGACAACAGACGTTACAGACAACAGACATGAGATGCTGCAGACAATAGACATCAGACGTTACAAACAACAGACATCAGGCGTCACAGACAACAGACGTTACAAACAACAGACAATCGGGCGTCACAGACAACAGACGTAAGACGATCCAAACAACAGACATCAGGCGTCACAGACAACAGCGTCAGACGTTACAGACAACAGACGTTGTATCCAACAGACGTTGCAGACAACAGACGTTATACACAACATACATCAGACGTTACGGACAACAGACATCGGGGCGTCACAGACAACAGACGTCACAGACAACAGACGTTATATACAACAGACGTTACAGATAACAGCCGTTATATACAACAGACGTTACAGACAACAGACGTTACAGACAATAGACGTTCAAACAACAGACATCAAGCGTTACGGACAACACACGTTGCATACAACAGACGTTACAAATAGCAACGTATACAGATAACAACGTTACAAACAACAGAAATCAGGCGTTAAAGACAACAGACATCAAGCGTTAAAAACAACAGGCGTTACAGACAACACACATCAAGCGTTACATACAGCAGACATTAGGCGTTACAGACAACAGACGTCACAAACTGACATTAGGCGTTACAGACAACAGACGTGACAAGCAACGGACATCAGGCGTACAGACAACAGACGTTACAAACAACAGATATCAGACGTTACAGATATCAGCACGTCAAAGACAACAGACATCAGACGTCACAGACATCAGACGTTAAAACAACAGATATCAGACTTTGCAGACAACAGATATCAGACGTCACAGGCAACAGATATCAGACGTCACAGATAACAGATATTAGACGTCAAAGACAACAGACACAACGTCACAGACATCAGACTTACAAACAACAGATATCAGACGTTACAAACAACAGATATCCAGACGTTGCAAAAACAGATATCAGACGTCACAGACAACACATATCAACGTTACAGATATCAGACTTACAGACAACAGATATCAGACGTTACAGATATCAGACGTCAAAGACAACAGACATCAGACGTCACACAGACATCAGACGTTATAAACAAGAAAATCAGACTTTGCAGACAACAGATATCAGACGTCACAGGCAACAGATATCAGACGTCACAGACAACAGATATTAGACGTCAAAGACAACAGACATCAGACGTCACAGACATCAGACGTTACAAACAACAGATATCAGACGTTACAAACAACAGATATCAGACGTTGCAAACAACAGATATCAGACAGTCACAGACAAAACATATCAGACGTCACAGACAACAGATATCAGACGTTACAGATATCAGACGTCACAGACAACAGACACAGACCTTACATATAACAGACACGGGCGCACAGACAACAGACGTCAGATATTACAAACAAGACACAAACGCTACAAGCAACTGATGACTTTACAAACATTACAGAGAAGACGTTACGGACAAAGTTATCAGACGGGGTTCCGTGTGCCAACGCACGCATAACATCTTTTCACACACGTAAAATCCACATCACCAACTTCGAAAGAGAAAGAGAAGGGCAGTCTGGCCTTTGGTAATGGATGACACGAAGACACATGGCATAGACCCTGAGTGAAAACCCTAAAGAATGGAAGGATGACAACTGAGTGACTGAAATTGGCTGAATGACACGGGACACGACTGAACGAAGCGTAGCAGCAGCTCTTCCGCGGCTGTACCAAGGTCAGCAGCCTGTTGTGTTAACAAAGCGTGGACTGTAAAGCTTTTAGTCTCAAACCGAGGATAAACCCTACACAAGTACTACTGCTACTACCACTACTGCTGCTACATTACTACCAAGCACCACTACCACAGCCACCGCCACCACCAACAACAATAACAATTCGAGAAGCGTGTTGCTCGTTCTTCGTTTTCATTGTCCTGAATGTTTTTTATTCCCGCCTGAAGAAGACCTACGAGTTCAAAACGCGCTGTCTTGCTTTGTAGTCCTGTTTGTCAATGTTATCTGGCAGATTTACTTTTCTTGCTTTGTAGTCTTTTAGTGTCAATGTTATCTGGCAGATTTACTTTTCTTGCTTTGTAGTCTGTTGTCAATGTTATCTGGCAGATTTACTTTTCTTGCTTTGTAGTCTGTTTGTCAATGTTATCTGGCAGATTTACTTTTCTTGCTTTGTAGTCTGTTGTCAATGTTATCTGGCAGATTTACTTTTCTTGCTTTGTAGTCTGTTTGTCAATGTTATCTGGCAGATTTACTTTTCTTGCTTTGTAGTCTGTTTGTCAATGTTATCTGGCAGATTTACTTTTCTTGCTTTGTAGTCTGTTTGTCAATGTTATCTGGCAGATTTTTTTTTTTTTTTTTTTAATTAATTTGCTTGTAAAGAAATTTACACATGGAAATCTCGAAAAAGAAAACAACAAAAAAAAAAGAAAAAAAAACACACAAAAAACCAGCAACAAAAACAGCACTACAAAAAACAAAATGACAGTAGATCTTATCTTACATAAATGCATTACAAAGCTGCAATAAGTTCGCAAAAAGAACAGCGATTCCTATTTAAGATATACATATTACAAATATGCACAACATTGTGTCTACACTGTCAGTGTCACACATTAAACTTACTATTTTGGAGCGTTTTCCGTTTGTTTTTTTCCTTCAAAATCAATAGTCAAAGAAAGAAGAGAGACAGACAGACAGACAGACAGACAGAGACAGAAAAAACAACAACACAACCCTAAGTTCCTAAAGTATTCTATACAGAAGCATAGGAATCGACATTGACAGTTCAAATAAATTAGTTATCCAGAAACGACGGTTGACTTTTAGCTGTCACGCCAGGCTTTGCTCAGGACTACACATATGCATACACGTGCGCGCGCGAGCACGCGCATACAAATCTTAGTTTCAATAAAAAATTCATATTGTTGCCATTTGTTTGCAAAATCAACATAGTTCAAATTCATTTTTGCAATGCATTTTTCTACTTGGTATTTGGTTTTAAATATTTCCTGAAGACAGGAAACAGAGGAACCACCTTTTCAAGTCTGGATTTATATACAAAGAACTTTGCAGAGATAATAATGTAATCGAGTATGATGTCAGTTTTTATCCGAGAGTCAGTGCCAAACAGAACAAATTCCTTTGATAATACGATTTCAGGTACACCAGAGCAATTGTCTTTTAAGACGTTCTGAAGGTCAGTCCAAAAATGTGTTGTCACGTCGCATGTGAAAAATAGATGATCTATAGTTTCCTTTTCAGACTTACAAAAAGTACATTTGTTATTTTCAACAATGTTCATTTTTTCAAGAACAATATTTGTAGCCAGGATCCTGTGAATTAATCTTATCTGAAACCATCTCAGTTTAATTTCTTTTATTTTGTGTGTGTGAAGAAATATATTTTTCCAGTTCAATTCTTTTCCTATTTCACTGTTCCATTTCTTACAGCACCTTGGCTGTGAGTTATCTGCATTTAAGATGTCATAATAAAGTCGAGCTCCTTTCTTTGCGCTCCAGATGATACTGAGAGCTTTTTCAGTGGGCGTAGGCATATTACTAGTAAATCTGATATTCTTCGTTTGAATATATTTTCTGACAGATTGTACACAACCTAGTATAGCATAAAGTTTGTTTGAACGTATGCTTTTGCTTGAATTCTTCATATGTCATGAACGATCCTGCTTGGTTTATTAAATCTGCAATACGATATACACCTTTGTCTATCCAGTCCTTGAAACATATACTTTTCCCGTCTATTTTAATGTTTTTATTGTAAAAGATGTTTTCAGCCAAACAATCACTAGGATCCTCAATACTTACTTTGTCACCAAAGATTCTATATGCTTGGAAAGTGTCATTCCAAAAGGCATTAGTCTCTTTTCGGCTCACTGGTAAAGCATAACCATATTTTCGAGGTCTTTTACCAAAGGATACGTTGTTTCTATCACAGACTTCCATTTATGATTACTAAATTTAAGTTTTCTGATCCATGTAAGTTTCAATGCCATTATCATGTGTTTAAGTGAAGGTATACCTAATCCTCCATTTCTAACATTTTTTACTGTTGTTTTTCGGGCTATCCTATCTTGTTTGTTATTCCATACGAATCGAAAGCATTGCTTTTGAAGCTTATCCATAAAACTGTTTGGTGGATTAGGTAACAAGATCCAAAGATATATCAATTTTGAGAGAATCAGTGATTTTAAAACGGCTACTCTGCCAACAGGTGTAATAACTCTCTTACTCCAGGCGTTGAATAACGATTTTATTTCAAGAAATTTGTCTTTGAAATTCAGTTCTATGCAGTGTGATAGTTCTGGGTAAACCATATTCCAAGATCTTAAACTGTTTTGGATTCCAGTCTATTTTAGGTGGGGCATATATCTAGTCTTTGAAAAACACTTTGCTTCCTAGCCAAACTGCCTTCGTTTTTTTCGATATTCATGTGCAAACCAGACACTTTTGCGAATTTGTCTAAGGTCTCTATTGAATGTTCAAATGATATTCTGTCCCCTTCGCTTGTCAACTGTGTATCGTCTGCAAACTGAGAGAGCTTGTGTTCAGTTTGGTTAATGTATATTCCCTTTATGTTTTTATTTTCCCTAATCATAATGGCTAATATTTCTGCGGACAATATAAATAAATAGGGAGATATGGGGTCACCTTGTCGACAACCTCTTTGTATTTCAAACCATGTTGAGCTCTGACTGTTTACTATAACAGATGACTTGATTCCCTTATGAAAGGTCGTGATCCAACGACATATATCTTTACCAAATCCAAATGATTTTAATACCTTCAACATAAATTGCCAATTTAAGGAATCAAACGCCTTTTCAAAATCTATGGAGATAAGCATGCCTGGGAGTTTTTCTGTTTTTAAGTAATGGATTAGATCATAGATTAATCTGATGTTGTCCCCTATATATCTATTTGCCATGAACCCCGTTTGATCTTCATTGATTAATTTGGGAAGAACGGATTTAATACGATTTGCTATGCAAGAAGACCCTATCTTATAGACAACATTGAGCAGGGATATTGGTCTCCAGTTTTTAATGAATTCTTTCGGTTTGTCTCCTTTGGGATACATGTAATTATTCCTTCTTTTTGTGTATTGGATAATTCCTCTTTTGAAATGACTGGTTTAAAGCTCTGACTACAAAAACACCCAGCTGTTTCCAGAAAACTTTAAAAAATTCCGATGTGAAGCCGTCTGAACCAGGACTTTTCCCGTTCTGCATGTTTTTAAGAGCACATCCTGCTTCCTCAAGTGTTATTTCTCCCTCAAGCGATTCTTGTTCTTCCTCTGTTAATTTTGGCATTTCCTCGATCAAGTCCGTAATCTCACATTCTTCCACTTTTCTCTCTGTGTATAGGTTTTCATAAAAAGCTTTCACTTCCATCAGGATTTCATCAGATTTGTATACTATCCTGTCATCTGTTACTAATTCAGACATATATTTACTTACGAAGTGTCTCTTTTCTAGATTACAAAAATATTTAGTTACCTTTTCACCCTGGCCACCCATCTTGCCTTTGATCTTATTAGAATTCCTTGCATTTTTTCATCTCTTAACGTGGCTAATTCTCTGCCTAAGCAATCCAATTTCAGCATGTTATCCTCAGTTTTAGTTTCTTTTTCTTCTATTTCTGTTATTTGATGTTCTAAACTACACTCCTTTTCTTCTCTTTGCTTCTTTTTCATTGTTGCATATGCAATCGTTTTTGCTCTGACTTTCATTAACAAGAAATCCAAGAAAACGTTGACAGGCACCGTTAGTTGTACATCAGCTTTAGACAGATCCTTCAGTTGTGCTTTGTCATAAGGATCTGCAGCATATTCTTGAGTAACGTTACCAATCATGTCATTAATTTCTTCTAAAATTGGCGATCTCGGAGTAGAGAATTGTTAAATTTCCAATATGTTTTATGGGTGGTTTGTTTACCAAATTCTAACTTTAAACTAACCATGGAGTGGTCCGATCGATATCCATAGTGGATGTCAGGATCTTCTACATAAAAAATCAGGTATTCGGAAATTAAGAAAAAGTCCAATCTACTTTGTTTAAGAGGGCTTATCTTTCGCCATGTGTATCTCCTGCCATCAGGGTTATATTCTCTCCATATATCTGATAACTGCAGTTCTTCGATCATGTTCAGAACTGTATCCTGCGCTTTGGATTGTTATTATGTTTATAGTTATCATAATCAATAGAAGGGTCTAATACAAGGTTCCAATCCCCAACCGCTATGATATTACGGGTATTAAAACTTTCTATAGTACTTTTTAGGTTTACATAAAAATCTGGGTTGTCCCTATTAGGTCCGTATACATTAACAAGAAGCAGATCGAGCTCCATATATTTAAACAGGATAATTATGAAGTTACCATCTTGGTCTCTGTATATCTTTTTTATCTTAAATTCAAACGTGTTATTAAACATGACAGATACACCTCTAGAATTTGACGTATTAGAAGAGAAAAAACATTTATAGCCCCATTCTGATGCAACGATGTGTTCTGATTTCTTATCAAAGTGTGTGTCTTGAAGACAATAAATTGAATGTGAATTTTGTTTCAGATACTGGAATACGTCACGCCTTTTCAGATTATTACCTAACCCTTGGCAGTTTAGTGATATAATAGAAATGCTATTCATGACTAGAATTTACATTTGACAATAACTGACAAATATTATTTACAGAGAGCAGTGGTTTGGTAGACATACCTGTTACCTTTGAACCAGACAACATTCTTTGCAAGAGGTACAACATTCCTGCGAGATGTCGATATTGCTAATGTGTGTACTGATACGGGCTGTATACATATAACATGAGAAATAAAACATGGAAAAAGTCACAAATAAAGCAATGATGGAGATAACAATAATAATAACAATGTTAAAAGTGTGCTCAGCACCTGAAGTCTTCACTTGAACGCCGTTCGTTGCCATGAGTTTCAAGTCTTGATAGTTCACATTCAAATACATACAATTTTCAATATTATGTGCAAAAAAAGACAAAAAGAAAAACAAAAGACACACGCACGCACGCACGCACGCACGCACGCACGCACACACACACACACACACACACACACACACACACACACCACACACACACACACAAATGCCGCAAACAACGTACATAAGAAACACATCATATAAAACTAATATATCATACTGGAAAACCCTTCCCCTTTCTCTGAACGAACATCTCAAATCCAGCCTCCCCTCCCCCCACCCCCATCCGTTCGTCTGCAATAATTTCCTCGTCCCCAACCCATCCACCTCCCGGTCACCGACTCGCCACCCCCCCCTCCCCAAAAAAAAAAAAAAAAAAAGGTGAAAATTAGACCTGCTGGAGAACAAGTCCCGGCAACAAGAGAACATCAATCCAGTTAAAGAGTCTGCACGGACAGAGCAAACCACTGCAGAAAATAACAACGACAGTAGTAGTAGTAGTATAAGTGGGAGTTGTTGCAGCGATAGTGGTGGTGGTAGTGGTAGTATTATTGCTAATAGTTACAATGATAATAATGATGGTGTTAAACAAATTAATTAAAGGGAAGGAAAACAGAGGGGCGGACGGAGGAGGTGTATGTGTGTGCGTGAGAGAGAGAGAGAGAGAGAGAGAGAGAGAGAGAGAGAGAGAGAGAGAGAGAGAGAGAGAGAGAGAGAGAGGCGGGAGCCAAGTAGCAGCGGCGACAGCGAATGGTCCGGGGAGGAGAAAGACATAACAGAAAATCTCCAGATTACAATAGAGGCCCACCACCCCACCCTTCTCATGGGGTGGGGTGGGGGGGTGGGGGGGGGGTGGACAAAGGGGGGCACTCTTCTTTACTATCCCAGCACCAAATTTATGGTATGTAGGACCGCAACGTGACGATCCATAAAATACAGAATTCCCGCTTCGCACTGGTCAACATGGGTCATTCCTGGGCTTTGACACTTCCCTCCCCCGAAGGAGAGAGAGAGAGAGAGAGAGAGAGAGAGAGAGAGAGAGAGAGACGAACACACGAAACGAACGAAAGAAGGGCGGCAGGAAGGAAGAAAGAAAGAAAGAAACAAGGAAAGAAAAATTCAAGACATCGGACAGTTATGGACTCATAATGCTGTAACGTCTGCTAACCGTTTTCTATTGAGGTAGAAACGGAATAGAAATACAGTTACCTTTCCATACCTTTAACATGGGGGTGGGGGTGAGGGCGGGGTGAGAATCTATCTAAACGTGTGCAACTGCATCAAATATCCAGCATAGACAATGTAGGTTTCGAGAATTTAGAGTGTGAAACGGGATCCTGCTTCAGGTCTTAAAGGGTCATGTGTCTATCACAAATGAGGGAAAGTGACTGACAGGGCCAAGGGGAGTAGACAAGACATGTACACATCACCAACAGCTGAACATTGACGATTATAGGGCTGTTGTGTTTATCCAATGATACATCAGCCGTTCTCTTATCTCTTCAAGGTTGAACAGCAACATCAGCAAAACCAAGCAAACAAAAACGAGGCAACAAATCTCATCGTGTTATCTGGCAGATTTACTTTTCTTGCTTTGTAGTCTGTTTGTCAATGTTATCTGGCAGATTTACTTTTCTTGCTTTGTAGTCTGTTTGTCAATGTTATCTGGCAGATTTACTTTTCTTGCTTTGTAGTCTGTTTGTCAATGTTATCTGGCAGATTTACTTTTCTTGCTTTGTAGTCTGTTTGTCAATGTTATCTGGCAGATTTACTTTTCTTGCTTTGTAGTCTGTTTGTCAATGTTATCTGGCAGATTTACTTTTCTTGCTTTGTAGTCTGTTTGTCAATGTTATCTGGCAGATTTACTTTTCTTGCTTTGTAGTCTGTTTGTCAATGTTATCTGGCAGATTTACTTTCTTGCTTTGTAGTCTGTTTGTCAATGTTATCTGGCAGATTTACTTTTCTTGTTTTGTAGTCTGTTTGTCAATGTTATCTGGCAGATTTACTTTTCTTGCTTTGTAGTCTGTTTGTCAATGTTATCTGGCAGATTTACTTTTCTTGCTTTGTAGTCTGTTTGTCAATGTTATCTGGCAGATTTACTTTTCTTGCTTTGTAGTCTGTTTGTCAATGTTATCTGGCAGATTTACTTTTAGTTTTTGTTAAAATCTGTTTCAGTTTCCGCCTGCAGTCACCCTGATTGGACGCTAACAATAATGATGACAATCCTTGCAGGCAAGAGAGCGGCTGTTGTTCTGTGGGGTGATTCTGGAGATTTACATTGGAACAACAGTTACTACGCTCGTCCATGTCCACCTCTCGTGTTTGCATCCAGTTCCGTTCAGTTTATTTCAAGCAGTTTTCAGTACTCGTGCTGACAGAGAAACAAACAAACGTGTGTTAAACCATGAGCTCCTGTACGGATGTAAAGAAGAAGAAGAAGAAGAAGAAGAAGACTCAATAAAATATGATCTGCTGGACAAAAAGAACTTTTTATTTGCTCATAGATGTGTCCCATCCAAAGTAAACCATGACAAAACCTCAAAGCCCCAAATGTACAGCAAAACTACCTGATCTGAACCTAAGCAAAGCGCGCACGCCGTGTTGCCCAACACGCCCCCATACAACTGCAGCAGTGAAGATGGCTTTTGGATAAATCCTCCACAACAAATTGCGGAACAGAACAATTTTTTTTAAAACTGTAGTTTACCCCCCCCCCCCCCCCCCCCCCCCAAGAAAAAAAACCATAATGATATGGTGATGAGATTGATGACAACAACAATGAAGACGATAATGATGATGGAGATGAATCACCTACAACTTTTACCAAGTAACCCAGCTGTCAGTATATTATCTACAATACTACATACATATTATCACTGACTGGATTTGAATTGGCTTCGGACAATCTCATATATAGCACACATAACATGGATAAAACTTTCATGAACATTGATCGGCAATAATACAGACAAAAAGAATGATAGATAGACAGACAGGTAGGTAGGTAGGTAGGTGGGTAGACAGATGAGCGGTTGAATAGGCAGACAGATTATAAATAGGTTGAGAGACAGAAAAGTACATTCAAAGACTACCGTGAATGAAAGACATGTCCCTAAAAGCTTAGCTATGAGGACGTAAAACTCAACTATTTTCGAAAAGTACAGTAATTAAGAGAGAGAGAGAGAGAGAGAGAGAGAGAGAGAGAGAGAGAGAAAAGAGAGAGAGAGAGAAGGAGAGAGAGAGAGAGAGAGAGAGAGAGAGAGAGATTGAAACACGCATAAGATAGGCAGTTAAAGACAGCAAGAGACAGAGACAGATTCCTGATAGAATCGCATTGGGACGGTCATCAATAAATAAATACACGAATAGATAAATGAATATATATATATATATATATATTGATATTGATATATATTGATAATATATATATATATATATATATATATATATATATATATATATATATAATATATATATATATATATATATACACACACACAACAAACTAATAAATTCCAAGGATAAGTACCGTGCACCATTCCAGCAACTTACAGAGCAGCATGGTGTTGCAATGACTGCAAGAAATATTGAATTATAAACAAAGCTTGCTCTTATGTCTTAGATTGAAGAAACAGGGGGAGATAAGCATGCATATCTGCAGTGGTAGATAATTCTGCCTAACAGTATGTGCTTGAGTGGGTGAATGGGAAAAATAAAATAAATGCTTCTCAAAATAAGCCTTCAGCAAGCTTATAGTCTCCAAGGGGAGACAATCTCCAATAGGGAGGGAACCTGATTGTTTCTTCTCAGTGACCGCGAAAAGTGGTAATTTGACACCTCTGCTTTTCGGTTTTAAGAAGAATGCTATCCCAGAAAAGGCTGGTGTGCAATACCGTGGTATGTTTGTTGAGTTTAAAAAAAAACACACCAAAGGCGCCACCTAAGAAGCAAAAGAAAATCATGAAAGAGCAAAACAAGGCAAGGCAAGGCAAGGCATAGCAAGGGAGGGTAAAGCAAGGCATGGCATAGCAAGGGAGGGTAAAGCAAGGCATGGCATAACAAGGAAGGTAAAGCAAGGCATGGCATAGCAAGGGAAGGTAAAGCAAGGGAAGGTAAAGCAAGGGAAGATAAAGCAAGGGAAGGTAAAGCAAGGAAAGGCAAGGCAAGGCAAGGGAAGGTAAAGCAAGGGAAGGTAAAGCAAGGAAAGGGAAGGCAAGGGAAGGTAAAGAAAGGCATGGCATAGCAAGGGAAGGTAAAGCAAGGCATGGCATAGCAAGGGAAGGTAAAGCAAGGGAAGGTAAAGCAAGGGAAGGTAAAGCAAGGGAAGGTAAAGCAAGGGAAGGTAAAGCATGGAAGGCAAGGCAAGGCAAGGGAAGGTAAAGCAAAGGAAGGTAAAGCAAGGAAGGGCAAGGCAAGGCAAGGGAACGTAAACCAAAGCAAGGCAAGGCATAGCAAGGGAAGGTAAAGCAGGGGAAGGTAAAGCAAGGGAAGGTAAAGCAGGGGAAGGTAAAGCAGGGGAAGGTAAAGCAAGGGAAGGTAAAGCGAGGAAGGTACAGCAGGGGAAGGTAAAGCAAGGGAAGGTAAAGCAGGGGAAGGTAAAGCCAGGGGAGGTAAAGCAAGGGAAGGTAAAGCAAGGGAAGGTAAAGCAAGGGAAGGTAAAGCAAGGCAAGGCATAGCAAGGGAAGGTAAAGCAAGGGAAGGTAAAGCAAGGGAAGGTAAAGCAAGGGAAGGTAAAGCAGGGGAGGTAAAGCAAGGCAAGGCATAGCAAGGGAAGGTAAAGCAAGGGAAGGTAAAGCAAGGGAAGGTAAAGCAGGGAAGGTAAAGCAAGGGAAGGTAAAGCAGGGAAGGTAAAGCAAGGGAAGGTAAAGCAAGGGAAGGTAAAGCAAGGGAAGGTAAAGCAGGGGAAGGTAAAGCAAGGGAAGGTAAAGCAAGGGAAGGTAAAGCAAGGGAAAGTAAAGCAAGGCAAGGCAAGGCATAGCAAGGGAGGTAAAGCTGGGGAAGGTAAAGCAAGGAAGGTAAACCAAAGCAAGGCAAGGCATAGCAAGGGAAGGTAAAGCAAGGGAAGGTAAAGCAAGGGAAGGTAAAGCAAGGGAAGGTAAAGCAAGGCAAGGCAAGGTCAGGCAGAGCAAGCCAAAGCAAGGGAAGGTAAAGCAAGGGAAGGCAAGGCAAGGGAAGGTAAAGCAAGGGAAGGTAAAGCAAGGGAAGGTAAAGCAAGGAACGTTAAAGCAAGGAAGGTAAAGCAAGGAAGGTAAAGCAAGGCAAGGCAAGGTCAGGCAAAGCAAGCCAAAGCAAAGGACTGTAAAGCAAGGGAAGACAAGGCAAGGCAAGGCATAGCAAAGGAAGGTCAACAGCCAAAGGCCAAGGCAAGGCAAGCCAAAGCAAGGGAAGGTAAAGCAAGGGACGGTAAAGCAAGGGAAGGTAAAGCAAGGCAAGGCAAGCCAAAGCAAGGGAAGGTAAAGCAAGGCAAGGCAAGGCAAGCCAAAGCAAGGGAAGGTAAAGCAAGGGACTGTAAAGCAAGGGAAGGCAAGGCAAGCCAAAGCAAGGGAAGGTAAAGCAAGGCAAGGCAAGGCAAGCCAAAGCAAGGGAAGGTAAAGCAAGGGACTGTAAAGCAAGGGAAGGCAAGGGAAGGCAAGGCAAGGCAAGGCAAGGTAAGGTGTGGCTGTTGTGCTGTTTTCGTCATCACACTGTTGCTTTGTTATTCTGTTGTAACATTACCTGTTAATCTGATTGTATTGTATGAAATATTATATATATGATCATTGGTCTTAGCCCACTGTATTTAAAGTTATCAGTCTGTTGTCATGTTTACAGTGAAGGAAGTGGTGACTGTGTGAACGGAAGTGTGTGATTGGGGGGCATGCTGAACACGCACCTACACTCACACTTTAAATCTTCTTTACCCTGGTATTTTTTTTCCATTCCTTTTAAAGAGTCACCTTTAACCCCCCTTTTGTAACATTGGCGACCCCTTGTTTCTGTCCTGTCGCCCCTGTGTCTACTCTGTTCTGTGAAAACACCTACACATACTTCCCTCAGTGTGAATGTTGTTTTGTCTGTCCACTAGTGTTGGTGATTATCCAGTCTCCAGCGGCACATGGCACTGCCTTGTATAGTTCCGGCAGTACGAGGGTCTAGCTATCTATTTCTCTCTTGCTTTTTTATTTTCCTTTCTCACTTCTATTTCTGCTATCCTGGGTTGATTTAACCACTAAGGTATTCTTTTAGGATCCTTTCCATCTTTTGTGTTGTGAGCAAAGCCAATAACATATGTCCTTGTAAATATGTGATGTTGGTTATTGTCTCAAATTTAGCTACGTTATGAAGTATGTTGAATTGAAGCTTTGGTAGCAAGAGAAGCAGTTCTTGATTTTTTCTAAATTTTATTATTGATAATTTTTTTGTATTTTTTTTCCGTTTACATGACTTTATTTCAATTAAATCTTAAATAAATATTAGCGAACCGCCCCAGAAACGTGGGCAAACGAATCACAAGCCGAAACACGATGTGTTTCGACTTCTAAGATCTTCTTCAAGCAAGATACAAAACAATTATTACAACGAAAATGAACAAGCAATCACTTAGCTTCAGTCTCTTCAGCGCAAGGCAGTCTTTATTTGAATTAATTCACAATTTTTGATAACTGATTATTCTTGTTGGAACTCTGTAAAATCTGTAGATTTACATTCTAATCTTTAAAATTCAATTCCTTCATATTTTATTTATGAATTTGGACTCTTATTATCAGATTTCTTTATTGTGATTATGTATGATGAAAAATATGTACACAGCTCTCACATTTATTCATACGCTTCGAGTTCATAGTAAACGAAGTGTCAATGGCAGCTCAAAACATCTTATTTGACGTTCATTCATTTGCCATAATATTGTGAAAGCTGTTAATTCCTTCCTTTTTTCTTTTGACAGTCAGGGGGAAATTGTTTATATTACTTTGGCATTGTACCGTTCACCAATACTTGTCAAACTCATCTTTGACGGGGCTGAAAACGGCATTGTTAATTGCTTGCAGTTCATACCTAAGAGTTGACCCCTTGGGATTATGGCAGTTTTTGGCTCAGCGCCAAATTCTTTCACTTCAGTTGCTACCCTTACCCCAGTTGCAAAATTTTCTGGTACTCCTTCCAGTTAACTTTTTTTTCTTCGTATGAATGTGAGGGTTTATTGCTTACTATCGGGTTATAACTGGGTTGTTTAATGGTTGTCATGTTGTTGCACATACACAGTGAGGGATTTTGAAAGACGTTGTTGATTGAAAATAACTGTTATTCCTTTACGATTACATTACTTGGCTTGTACTTTGCCTGGGTGCATTCTACATTTTGTGAAAGTGACAGTTGTGCTCCTGCGGCTATTGACAATACTTATACTTTTGTATGATACAACTGATGTTCAGGGCTACTTTATTGTAGCATAATTTGTGTATGCTTTGTAAACATTTCTTTTGGGGATTATCGTTTCTGTGTCTTTAACTGACATTGACGATGTCAGACACTGAAGCTCTATGCACATCAGAACCATCAAAATGATGATGGTGGATTTTTAAAGAAAGGAGAAGCTGTTACTGTGGAAGACAAGCTCTTCCAGACTGTTCTTCAGAGAGGCAAAGCATTTGGCTTTAAATGTGATAAGTTAGTGGACAAGAATATTCAGGATAGAATTCAGGAAAGGAATGAAGAAAAACAGAATTTGAATTAGAAATTGAAAAGGCCAAGCAACAAACAGAGATAGAGAAAGCTAAACAACAAGCTGAGGTAGAAAAAGCTTAGGCTGAGGCACAAAAAGAGGGAGAGATAGAAAAGGAAAAGATTATACAGAGGGGAAAAAACGAGAAGACGCAAAGAAGGGGAAGAAACTAAACGTATAGAATTACAGACAGAAGCAACGATACAAGCTGAAGATTATCAGACTACAAGACTGGAAGGTAGTTCGTCCAACTCTGATCAGGGTAGATCTTACACTCCTAGGCCAACATATCCATAACTCCCAGCGTTCAGGGAAAAGTTTGATAGATATTTGTATCTATTCAGGTTTGAGACGCATGCAACTAATCTGAACTGGCCTAAGAAGCATTGGGTACGTACGTGTCAGCACTCCTGAAAGGTACTGCACTCAATCACTCACTCGCTCTCTATCATAGTCTCTCAGAGGGTGGTGTTGTCTCCTACGATATCCTGAAGGAAAACTTGCTTTAAAAAGTTTCAGTGCACTCCTGATGGGTTCAGGAAACGGTTCAGAGAGGCTAGACCAGGCGCTGAAGAGCCTTTCGAGACTTATGCTGTGGAGCTGCGCCGCTTGTTCGACAGATGGGTTTCTCTGTCAAAGAACGAGAAGTCATATGTTTGGTCGATCTCCTTGCTGAGCAGTTGATGGAGAGTGCGCCTAAGGACTTAGTCACTTTCTTGTGTGAGAAGGATCAAAAGGGCTTCAATGACACGATCAAGAATGCAGAGTCGTATTGGCGTGCTCATTCTATTAAGACACTTTCTCGTAAGGGTGAAGCAACAGTGGTTCAGTGAACAAAGTCGAGAACCTGCAGTCTGCAGACTATTATGGTAAGGGAAACTGCTCCTTTTCTCAAGGTTCTGGATGGCAGCAACGACCTTTTCCTCGTGGTAGTTACAGGTGCAACCGTGGTTTCCAAGGTCGAAATGTGGATCATGGTGGTTTCTCTCATGGAGGCCGTGGTCAGGGTACAAGTGGTTAGCGTGGAGGAGTTCGAGGTGGGTACAGTAATCCAGTTGGTGGTGGAAACAGTTCGGGCACGTTCGCTTGCTATTCATGTGGCAAGTTTGATCACAAGTGTAACACTTGTCCATGGAAGTCTGGAAAGGATCCATGTGGAGTGTGCGCCCTCAGTCACCCAAGGGGATGTTGCACGTTTCGTCAGCGCTATATGCAACCAGCAGTAGTTTGTGAGGATGTTGGAGATCCAGAACAGCAGCTTTCGGAAAGTGCAGCAGTGGTGTGTTCGGTCGCTCAAGAGTTCACAGGTAAGTTTCACCTGGAGTCTGGTTCAGTGAAAGGCGAGTCTTGTTCGTTTGGTGGTCGCGTTGAGGAGTTTCAGTTGGCTGAGGTTCGGATTAAGTCTCCATATCTCTCTAGAGCTGTTGTGTGTTGTGTGCTGGAGGCTCCGGTCGCTGATGTTATCATTGGGAATGTTCCTGGTGTGGATGATTTGGTGAGGTGTGATGTAGAAGCTGTTTTGTTTTCTTGGTGGCAGTCATATGTGCGAGAAACAAGCATGTGGTTGAAAGGAAACCTTTGTCTGAGTTCTCAGATGTCTTGGATGTGACACCGGACAAACCCATTCATGAGCAGAAAAAGGACGCTTCGCTGAAGCAATGCTTCGACTTGACTCAGTCTGGTGAGGTTAGATCGGCTTGTGGAACATCTCACTTCTTCCATGTGACAGGTGGTATTCTCTTTCGTACATTTCAGGGACGTTCCCGGTCTTGGGAACAGGTCGTTATTCTGACTGTGCTGCGACCATCAGTCCTTGCTGAGTCACATGACCTTGTCCTTGCTGGTCATTGTGGAGCTCGTTGAACACTGGCAAGATTGAAGGAGAAGTCTGTTTGGCCAGGAGTTACGATCGATGTTTTCAGTACGTGGCCTCTTGTAATGTTTGTCAGAGGAGTGCGGTTTGTCTTGCAAACCGACCGTCGTCCGCTGACCTATCTCCGCGCATCCGGCGTCAGAAATGGCAGAATTCTTCGTTGGGCATTGTCGCTGCAAGAGTTCCCCTTTGAGGTTCGCCCGATTTCAGGCACGTCAAACATCTTGGCGGATCTGCTCTCTTCATCCTCAGTTAATCAAATGGTCCCGTGATTACTCTCTCAAAGACAATTCGGTCATTGTCTTTTTCCGTGGAGGGGGTACTGTGAAGGATGTATCATCCTCGCACTGTTGTTTTGTTATTCTGTTGTAACTGGTGTAATTTGGTCCGTTTTCGCTTTTGTGGAGGAGGCTAGCTAGTGCTGTTTTCATTATCTATAATTATTTTCATCTGCTGAAATGAGAAATGTTTTTGGATTGGTCTGTGAAGAAAATTTTTGGAGTACATGTAAAAAAAAACCCTATAAAATATAAACTTCACACGAAAGGATTTTTTTGTTTTGAAAATGCAGTCCTTTTTCATACATAAAAATGTTGAGGATAAATGGATGTATAATGTAATTCTTCCCCCATAGCAACATCGGTGTTTAACCCTGTGGACCAATAGGAGTTAGAGGTGAAAGAGATAACCAGCATGCACCGGAACCCCGTTGGGTTTCTTTCAACGGGCATTGGGAGATTTGACGGCTGATCAACGGGCATTGCGAGATCTGACGGCTGATCAACGGGCATTGGGAGATCTGACGGCTGATCAACGGCATTGCGAGATCTGACGGCTGATCAACGGGCATTGCGAGATCTGACGGCTGATCAACGGGCATTGGGAGATCTGACGGCTGATCAACGGGCATTGCGAGATCTGACGGCTGATCAACGGGCATTGGGAGTCTGACGGCTGATCCAGCGAAGCCTGATCAAAGTGGTGAAAGTTGTGAGTAAGAAAGAAGGAAGAGTCAAGATGTTGCCAGTTCAGTGACAGTGGGTCGACTCACAATGTGCCTTGTTCTTAGTCTTTTTAATTATACGTGGGGAGCTGCCCGATCCGTCTGGTCCGTGAGGGAGCCACATCCGTGATGACATCGCATCTGAGGCTGGCTGACTGAATCAACCCTTGTTCTCATCTGTTGGGGCACTACTTTTCCTGGTACGGGCGTTTGTTGTTATAGACGCCCCTATGAATTGTCTAGCTCCGATAATGTATATTATTAAGAAACATCTGTTCTGAATTTGAAGAAACCGACCGTATTATATGAATTCATCTGAAACCGACTGTGAAGAATTTCGTAAAGACTGTGCTATGCCGGATAAAATTGTGACTGTGAGAAACAGATCCTGAAATATTTGTGCCGTGAAACATTTCTTGTGAGGGATTGTCTGAAAAAAATAATCTTGAGTGAAGAACTCTGAAGGAATATTATTGTTTTTTCTTCTTCTTCTTCTTCTTCTTGTGTGTGCTGAATAACATTAACGTTACCTGTTAATCTGAATTGTATTGTATGAAACATTATATGCATGATTATTGGTCTTTGCCCACTATATTTGAAGTTATCAGTCTGTTGTCATGGTTATAGAGGTGGAAGATGTGACTGTGTGAACGGAAGTGTGTGATTGGAGGACATACAGAACACGCACCTGCGCACACACTTTAAATCTTCTTTACCCTGTTAAGGTAAAGCAAGGGAAAACAAGACAAGGTAAGGCAAAACAAGGCAAGGCAGAGTGAGGCAAAACAAAGCCAGGTAAAGCAAATCAAGGCAAGGCAGAGCAAGGCAAAACAAGGGAGGGTAAAGCAAGGCAAAACAAGGCGGGGTAAAGCAAGGCAAAACAAGGCGGGGTAAGGCATGACAAAACAAAGCAGGGTAAGGCAAGTCAAAACAAGGCATGGTAAAGCAAGGCAAAACAAGGCAGGGTAAGGCATGGCAAAACAAAGCGGGGTAAGGCAAGGCAAATCAAGGCGGGGTAAAGCAAGGCAAAACAAAGCAGGGTAAGGCAAGGCAAAACAAGGCAGGGTAAAGCAAGGCAAAACAAGGCAGGGTAAAGCAAGGCCAAACAAGGGAGGGTAAGGCAAGGCAAAACAAGGCGGGGTAAGACAAGGCAAAACAAGGCAGGGTAAAGCAAGGCAAAACAAGGCGGGGTAAAGCAAGGCAAAACAAGGCAGGGTAAGGCAAAACAAGGCAGGTAAAGCAAGGCAAAACAAGGCGGGTAACGCAAGGCAAAACAAGGCAGGGTAAAGCAAGGCAAAACAAGGCAGGACAAGGCAAGGCAAAACAAGGCAAGGTAAGGCAAAGCAAAACAAGGCAGTGTAAAGCAAGGCAAATCAAGGCAGGGTAAGGCATGGCAAAACAAGGCAGTGTAAAGCAAGGCAAAACAAGGCAGGGTAAGGCAAGGCAAAACAAGGCGGGGTAAAGCAAGGCAAAACAAGGCAGGGTAAAGCAAGGCAAAACCAGGCAGGGTAAGGCAAGGCCAAACAAGGCAGGGTAAAGCAAGGCAAAATAAGGCAGGGTTAAGCAAGGCAAAACAAGGCAGGTAAAGCAAGGCAAAACAAGGCAGGGTAAAGCAAGGCAAAACAGGCAGGGTAAAGCAAGGCAAAACCAGGCAGGGTAAGGCAAGGCCAAACAAGGCAGGGTAAAGCAAGGCAAAATAAGGCAGGGTTAAGCAAGGCAAAACAAGGCAGGGTAAAGCAAGGCAAAACAAGGCAGGGTAAAGCAAGGCAAAACAAGGCAGGGTAAAGCAAGGCAAAACAAGGCAGGGTCAGGCAAGCCAAAACAAGGCAGGGTAAGGCAAGGCAAAACAAGGCAGGAAAAAGCAAGGCAAAACAAGGCAGGGTCAGGCAAGCCAAAACAAGGCAGGGTAAGGCATGGCAAAACAAGGCGGGGTAAGGCAAGACAAAACAAGGCGGGGTAAGGCAAGGCAAAAAACGGCGGGGTAAGGCAAGGCAAAACAAGGCGGGGTAAAGCAAGGCAAAACAAGGCGGGTAAAGCAAGGCAAAACAAGGCGGGGTAAGGCAAGGCAAAAGAAGGCAGGGTAAGGCAAGGCAAAACAAGGCAGGACAAGGGAAGGCAAAAGAAGGAAGGGTAAGTCAAGGCAAAACAAGGCAGGGTAAAGCAAGGCAAAACAAGGCAGGGTAAGGCAAGACAAAACAAAGCTGGGTAATGCAAGGCAAAACAAGGCGGGGTAAAGCAAGGCAAAACAAGGGAGGGTAAGGCAAGGCAAAACAAGGCGGGTAAGACAAGGCAAAACAAGGCAGTGTAAAGCAAGGCAAAACAAGGCGGGGTAAGGCAAGGCAAAACAAGGCAGGGTAAGGCAAGGCAAAACAAAGCTGGGTAATGCAAGGCAAAACAAGGCAGGGCAAGGCAAGGCAAAAGAAGGCAGATAAGGTAAGACAAAACAAGGCGGGGTAAAGCAAGGCAAAACAAGGGAGGGTAAGGCAAGACAACACAAGGCGGGGTAAAGCAAGGCAAAACAAGAGCGGGGTAACGGAAGGCAAAAGAAGGGAGGGTAAGGCAAGGCAAAACAAGGCGGGTAAAGCAAGGCAAAACAAGGCAGGGTTAAGCAAGGCAAAACAAGGCGGGGTAAAGGAAGGCAAAACAAGGGAGGTAAGGCAAGGCAAAACAAGGCGGGGTAAAGGAAGGCAAAACAAGGCAGGGTAAAGCAAGGCAAAACAAGGCGGGGTAAGGCAAGGCAAATCAAGGCAGGTAAAGCAAGGCAAAACAAGGCAGGGTAAGGCAAGGCAAAACGAGGCAGGGTAAAGCAAGGCAAAACAAGGGAGGGTAAGGCAAGGCAAAACAAGGCAGGGTAAAGCAAGGCAGGGTAAAGTAAGGCAAAACAAGGCAGGGTAAAGCAAGGCAAAACAAGGCAACGTAAGGCAAGGCAAAACAAAGCAGGGTAAGGCAAGGCAAACCAAGGCAGGACAAAGGCAAAGTAGACAAAACAAGGTAAGGCAAAGCAAGGCAGGACAAAGGCAAGGTAAGACAAAACAAGGTAAGGCAAAGCAAGGCAGGACAAAGGCAAGGTAAGACAAAACAAAGTAAGGCAAAGCAAGGCAGGGAAAGTAGACAAAACAAGGTAAGGCAAAGCAAGGCAGGGCAAAGTAAACCAAAATAAGGTAAACCAAAGCAAGGCAGGGCAAAGGCAAGGTAAGACAAAACAAGGTAAGGCAAAGCAAGGCAGTGCAAAGTAGACAATACAAGGTAAGGCAAGGCGAAACAAGACAAGGCGAAACAAGGCAGGATACGGCAAGGCAAAACAAGGCAGGGTAAGGCAAGGCAAAACAAGGCAGGATAAGGCAAGGCAAAACAAAGCAGGGTAAGGCAAGGCAGAGCAAGGCAGGGTAAGGCAAGGCAAAACAAGGCAGGATAAGGCAAGGCAAAACAAAGCAGGGTAAGGCAAGGCAAAACAAGGCAGGATAAGGCAAGGCAAAACAAGGCAAGGCAAAACAAGGCAGGGTAAGGCAAGGCAAAACAAGGCAGGATAAGGCAAGGCAAAGCAAGGCAGGGCAAAGCAATGCAAAGCAAGGCAGGGTAAGACAAAACAAGTTAAGGCAAGGCGAAACAAGGCAAGTCAAAGCAAGGCAGGCAAAGCAAAGGCAAGGTAAGACAAAACAAGGTAAGGGAAGGCGACTACAGGCAAGGCAAAACAAGACAAGGCAAGACGAGGCCAGGCCAGGTAAGGCAAGGCAAGGCCAATCAAAGCAAGGCAATACAAGGCCAGGCCAGGCAAGGTACGGTGAAGCAAGGCAAGGCAAAACAAGGCAAGGCCATTCTGTTTCCATGTATCCACGAGAGGCATTAGATAAAGAGAATTTAGTGACAGATACAACATTAACACACGTAACAACAGAAAATGCCCGGAGGAAGAACAAAGTTTTCTTCTTTTTCTTTTAGTGTAAAATTTTTAAAAGGAAGGCCGTTTTGCAAAACAAAGAATAATCACCCATCAGCGCATGGGTTCAGCCCCCGCCCAGGGACCAAACTTCCACGACCATCCCCGCATATAGGCCTGGCTCGTACCCTACCATCAGGAAGGAGGTGACTTATGAAAAACCCATTGTTCACAGCTCCCGACTCGGGCTGACCCAGATCCCGCGACACAATCCAATGTGGTCCAAGGTGCCTACCATCAGGGGAGCAGTTCCGCAGTGGAACATCCCCCGAGTCAGCTCCCGATCCCACTCAGAATGCAGAGATGGCCATTTCATAATGCTCCCTGGCCGAGCCCCCCCCCCCCCCCCCCTTCCCATCCCCCTCCAGGGACAGACTCCCACCCCGAACTGTCCCCTACCACCCCGAGAGTTCTTGTATGGAGTCTCACAGGCTCAGGTCCAGTCAGGTCAGAGTCCATCTCTGTGGGAGAGGCTCGTTGAGTCACAGTATCTCCACGGTTTGTCATACTCGGTCCTCTGCGCTGTGCTCGCATGCATGCAAGCGCGTATTGCGTGTACTTGCGCATGCTCGTGCATTATGTTCATATATGCACATTTATGGGGAGTGGTTGTTCAGGGGGTTGTAATTTATTTCAAATCACATTCGATTAAAAACATTAATTCAAAAATCATATACACAGACAAGTTAGACATACATAAAATAAATACCCACACCCACACCAAGGCGCATGCATACATAATCTCCCAGCATATTTTATATGAGATCTCGTACACATCGAGGAAAGAGAAAGCGAGGCCGCCCAGTGACAACTTGGCGTAGGACGCTGGACAGTGAGCCGAGTACATCAAGCTGTCCTGAGGTGAGGCAAAGCGGGCAGCCCAAGACCGCACACATTGGAAATCTGCAGTGAAGGCCCTATGCTCCCGTTGGGACGAAGAGGATTAAGCGTAAGCGTACACATCAACAGACATGCGCCATACAGTCACTCAATCACTGTTACAGGCGTGCTGCACAAGCGCCCGTGTATCAATGGATCAACGAGAACAGTCTCAAAACCATGACGCTAACCATCCTCCACAGAATTCGTGCATTCTCTCCATGGCGCGTATTACTTTCTACTGGAGTAACAAAATGGTGCAGATACACACACACGTGTGCGGGTATGGGTACGTCTGCTTGATCATTCATTGTTCGCGAAATGCCGCAAATTAACGTTTGTGTTGTTGTTGTTGATTTTTCTCTCCTCTTTTTGTACTTTGAGAGAGAGAGAGAGAGAGAGAGAGAGAGAGAGAGAGAGAGAGGAGAGAGAGAGAGAGAGAGAGTGAGAGAGAGAAAGAAAGACAGACAGAGACAGACAGACAGACAAGACAGAGACATACAGATGGACACACAACACACACACACACACACACACACACACACACACACACACACACGCACACACAGACAAGCAGAGAGAGAGAGAGAGAGAGAGAGAGAGAGAGAGAGAGAGAGAGAGAGAGAGAGAGAGAGAGAGAATTGAACGGTAAGTAAATACCGAAAACAAGCATGGTTACATTTTCATACCAAATTCTCATTCTCTATATATAAAAAAAAAGACCACGCACATGACCATATGTGCACGCGCCATAACATACTTTACACGTGCACTCTGACACATACCATAAAACCGAGAAGATATATAGAGTATGCGTAAGTAATTTAATATAAGGCAAAAACAAATAATAACAGAGAAGTATAGGGGGGGGGGGGGGGGGAAAGAAGCACCCGACAAATGTACAAATGAATAATCACGTCAACATTTCAGTGAAGTAAATGACTGAAAAAAAAATCTGCCGAATGTTTACTCTGTACCATTATTGATATGAAATGTATGTAAACCTGGGTAGATAGATATCAGTAAGTGTTAACACCCTTGTGCTCCTAAAAAAATCAAGGTAAATAACATATTCAATGCCCCCTCTCCCCCCCCCCCCCCCCCCCCCCCCCCCCCTCCTCGATCACGTTTCACAACCCTGGCACAAGGCCATCATCACGGATATCGTCTGTGAGATCTTTGGATTGGGATTTTTGGTTCAAAAAAAAAAAAGGCAGAAGTGGGAGACAGTAAAATCAATGAACTGAATCGCAAACATCATCATCTGAATGAAACTGGATCCCCATATCACCAAATGCATGCACATAACACTTTCAGCAGGCGGCGCTGTGGTAAAGTAGCATGTGGCATTACGCTGACCAAGCAATGAAGGATGGGGGGGGGGGGGGGGGGAGGCACAATGAACTGCCACAAAAAAAACCCTTCACAAATGCTTTGATGTCACACAATGTAGCGACAGATTCTTCGGTCGTTTTCTTTTTGTTTTTTCGGTTGCACACACACACACACACACAGAGTAATACCTACCGTCCCACAAACACACGTCTTCACGCACAATAAAATGGTCTGAAATTCCAACCTCGACCTTCCCAGCAATGACCGATTAATGAATCATCCCGAGTCATCATGCTCAGAGCCAGATCAGCCACGGGCTCTGCGCTGGAAGTCCATGGCCATGGCCAAAACGAACGTTTAGGGTCAGTTAGCAGAATGTCCGAGGTCAGATCGAGGCCTTGACCTGTCCACGTCTGAGGTCGGATTGTCCGGTCTGGGCGGTTTACATCGCTCCGGAACGGCTAATATGATTGTGTGCTTTCAAACCCTGCTTGTCTGTTCCAACAGAAATGGGGGGGGGGGGGGGGGGGGGGGGGGGGGGAGATAAGTGAAAAACAAAAGAAAAAAAGACCAATAATAAACCCTGACGCTTTGTATCAAACACCAAAAACACTGAAAGTCCACCTGAGAATGTCCATTAGTAATAAATAGAACCTACAGACCTGCATGGTGTGCGAGAGTTGTGGTTATTCGTTGGCGTGAGAAAAAGAAAAAGAAATGATGGGGATAAAAGAGGAGGATGGAGGCCCCCCTTAAATAAGAGAGAGAAAAAACGGAAAAAATGCCAAATTAATTTCTTTTTGATGTGGAAATTTAGGATGTTGGACAGACAAAAAAGGCTCGTCACTGACCTCAAACCAAAAACTAAAATGAAATTGTGAATCTACGAACACTCAACTTACCACCCCTTCAAAAGCTACCTGGAAGTTACCCCGTCCCCGAAAAAAGACAATGTTGACAAAAATTACGGCTGCAATCGTCTTTACAAAGTTTTCGCTTACACACACACACATATATTCATGATCATTCGTTTCAGGTCCATAAAATCTCGGTGCCTCTCTCTCAAATTCTTGACTGAATTGGAGAGAATGGGATTTTGTGAAAAATTGCTGTAAGAAATACCAGCGGAAACAGCCCGGGAATACGCAGCACCTACCAAACCCACAAAAACCACTCGCATACACATACGCGCGCGCACATTCCGGAAGTACGTTCCACTGGAAAGTGGAAACGTTGTGCAACGTTGGCAAACACACACGTTTTATCCGATGTCAAAGAATGTTCAAACGTATTCGAACAAGCCAACTGTCTGTCTCAACGCGTCAGGCTGGTTGTTTTCGACTGTGTCTGTTCGACAAACGAAACAATCATTAATATATGTTCGAACGTGACTTAAAAACCCTTATCACAGATGTCATTTTCCATAGGAAACGACATAAAGAGAATAACGTAATTAAGCAGTGACCGAATGCGAAAGATCCATCGCTTACGAATATGAAACAATGCTTCCTGGCCCGTTTTTGAGGAGTGGGAGCGGGACTCGGATCAGTTTGCCTTTTTGAGTCAAAGCATGGTGATTAGTAGGGTACAATACATTGTCCAAATCATATGATTGGACTGAAAAAGGTAAACATCATGCCTCTTTTGTGAGCACCCTTTCGTCTCCCCCCCCCCCCCCTTCCCACACCCACACCATTATCTCTCTCTCCCCTCATGTCCACTGGACGTCTAATAGCCAGCTTCACTCGAGAGGCTGACCACGCTTCACACAACCCGGATGGAGCCATCGCCGCCATGATTATTTCAGAACACTGTCGGCGAGTGTAGCCAACTTCCACCGCAAAATGGAAAAAAACAACAACAAACGAACAACAACAAAAAAAAGATCGATCATTCAGCACACACTGGTAGAAAAGGGCAATGGGAGGACTAAGTGTGAGATGTTCAAACTGCAGAAACGCAAACATTCAAATCATCGCCGATCACCCATTTCATCATCTTCTGACTCCTTTTTAATGCCATAATTATCATTGCGTGAATTAGTCTGGTTGCACGTCAAGGGCTCGTCACAGCACGAACGGCCAAAAGGGCACTTTGGGTGCGCACAATTAAAGAAAGAAAGAAACAAACAAACACATACACACACACACACACACACACACACACACACACACACACACACACACACACGCACACACACACACACACACACACACTCACACTCACACACCCTTCAGATCTAGTGTCAACGTGAGGTGACTGCAGGCGGAAATTGAAACAGATTTCAAATAGCATTTGTACTTAATTCGCCTGGCAAACAGGGACAAACAAATTACAAATCAAAACACGACGCGTTTCGACCTCTTAGGTATCTGAGGTCGAAACGCGTCGTGTTTTGATATGTAATTTGTTTGTCCCGTTTGCCAGGCAGATTAAGTACAACTGCTATTTGAAATCTGTTTCAATTTATTCTTCATGCATGATCAACAACCTTCAGGACAATGAAAACGAAGAACGAGCCCTCATTTTATCTTCTTGAATTCGGCGCAAGATGGGCGTGCGCTGAATCCAGGCACAAAAAGTGTACGCCCAAACAGGTTTTCATTTGCCCAAAACGAAAGCCTTATCTCTACAACGCCCATCTTGCACCCAATTCGAAAAAATCTATAAATAACTGTTAGCGAACCGCCCTGAGAAACGTGGACAAACGAGTCACAAGACAAAACACTACGCGTTTCGACCCCTTAGGTCTTATTCAGGTAAGACACAAACGAATAGAACAACAAAAATTCACTTAGCTTTGATCGCTTCTGAGTTCAGCGCAAGGAAGAAGGGCGTTGAATCAACGCCATTCAACGCCTTCTTCCTTGCGCTGAACGCTGAAGCGATCAAAAGAAAAAGAAAAGAAAAGAAAACCATCATGAAGAAGTACCAAACAAATGACGCAAAACGAATCGGTATACACTGTTAACTGGCAAAAAGAAAGAAATGATAATAATAACAATGACGACGACAAAGGAAAAATTCTATACAAATTAATAATAATAATAACAATGACGACAACAACAACAAAAACAACAATAATAACAATAATAAAATAATTGCAAATGTAAACAGAACCATAGTGCCTATGATGTCTGTAATCTCTAACAGATCATGCCATCAGTGTACAGTGGAAAAACTCATTACCAATGACAATGATCCAATCGATGATATCGAACAGAGACATGACACAGTGGTATTTTAAAATATATCCGGATTGCCTTGTTTGCTGTGATAATAAAGATCTAGTTGCAAAGTGTGGCGACTGCAGGCGGAAATTTAAACAAATTTTCAATGTAATTAATAGCGAACCCCGCAAGAAAACGTAGACAAACGAATCACAAGACAAAACACGACGCGTTTCGACCTCTTATGTCTTCTTCTGGCAAGATGCAAAACACTCAGACAACGAAAATGAACGAGCAATCACAAGACAACCTCGTTTTCATTCAACGCCCATCTTGCGCTGAACCGAGTGAAGATAAGTGATTGCTCATTCATTTTCGTTGACACCGAGTGTTCTGTATCTTGCCTGAAGAAGATCTCAAAGATCCAAACGCGTCGTGTTTTGTCGCGACTTCGTTTGTCTACGTTTTTTCTAGTGGTTCGCTATTAATTACATTTATAATTTGTGATGATAAGATCAACATTATCAAAAATCCTTTCTCGGCATTTTCCTTGACCCAACAAATGTTTTGAAGGAGAAAAAAAACGAAGAAAAAAAAAACATATAAATGTATTCATTCGAGTAAGCACCATCGGACAGAATCTATGGCGATACTTATTTCACAATCAGACCAGCTAAACTGTTCCCGGCAGTGTACCACGACAGCCCCTTGCAATGGCGCGGATGCTGAAAAAACGCGACTCTTTCAACGCCAAGGGAGGATACTGTGCTGTGCTCATCCGCTTTCGACGCCCGTTTGTACCCAATATTTTGTGACGGCCCAACACCACTTGAGAGAGAGAAAGAGAGAGAGAGAGTTGCTGATGGAGAATTATGCAAAATGCCGATGATAAACGTCTCGTTGCATCTATATCACATCGATCGGGGAAAACCAGGTTAAAACAAACAAGCAAAATAAAATCCCCAACAAAACAAACCAACAACAACTAACCACCAAACACAAGCAACAAACAAGAAGAAAATAAAACATTCACAGCAGCCAGTCCTGTTCAAATTGAACCGCTAATTGCTACCAGCGGCTTGACCCCTCCCTCCCCTTCCACCCCCCACATTGTGCATTTCTTTAACAGCGTACCACCAGCTACGGCCAGTCATTGTGCTCGCCAGGTCCTGCCTAGAGCCCTCCTGGCTGCCTCCTACTATTTGACTTTGGACTCCATCTTCTTCAACGTGTTTCGCACAGCTTCTCATCGACCAATTATAATGAAAACAAAAAAAAAACGAACAAACAGACAAAAAACACAGAAAACCAGCTGTATAATCCATAACACACACACACACACACACACACACACACACACACACACACACACACATATCGATTAATTCAACGTCTGTTGGAAAGGGAGGTCTGCTGCGATGCCGATTTACGTACATTTCAGTGGTATCGGAAGATATTTTGCAGGGGTGGGTTGAGTGGCAGAAGGATCGAGAGGGGAGGAAGAGAAGATGAACTGACAAGCATTCAGACTACAAATCAACACAATAAATTTATACTCCAAATTCTATCATGAAAAAAAAAGTGGTGAATGGAGGGGGGGGGGGGGGGCGACTCTAATCGTCAAATTTTCGTAGTGTGTGTGAATGTGTATGATCTCCCAAATGCATTTAAGGGGAAGGGGAGGGGGTAGGCCATATTGTAACATGCATATTCTTTTATCCAATTAAGCAAAAAGGCGCCAATTAATGCGACGTGAGCCAAGGTATTACCTCTGAACGTCTCACCAAAACGCCATTCAGCAACAAACATTGTTGCGACTTAAGAGCCTATTCTATAAAGAAAATTCCGCGTTATTTTATTTTCTGGTCATTCGGCGTCTTATTGATTTCAAATATTGAGGACTTCAAATAGCCTATGGAAGGTACTCTCCGCGTCTCCCCCACTCCACCTATTTAAATCGGGAAGAAGGGAGTGGAAACCCCACCCCCACCCCTGCCGGACCCATGATTTCGACGCCGCTGCATTCGAATGGATTTCTGAAAAGGGCGACTACTCTCAATGCCGTGACGTCGCTTACTCGCATCCATGGGTTAAACTTTTTTTTTAATGGGCTCGCTCCAATCATTTAAAATAATTACATAAAAAGTAGTTTTAATCCTGATCTTAAGTATGGCACAGAGAAAAAAACCTGAAAAGCATCAGGCACCAAAAGAAAAACTAGTCTTGATACAATTTAAGAGGGACATCCCGTAATCACTACGTGTCAATATCACTAACGGGCTAAAGCTCTACGGAACACTAATCTACATATCCAAACGACTATTACCCGATATCACTACAGTGTCATTCGCAAGACGATTTCACTTCATAACTTGTACCTATACAACTATTTATGATTACCACTACGATTTCCAGACACCGTCTTTATCGCTACGTCTCTATCTCACTCTATATCACTACGATTAAAAAAAAAAAAAGAAACAAATTACGAAAGAATGTCAGTGTGTGTGTGTGTGCGTGTGCGGGCGTGCGTGTGTGTGTGTGTGTGTGTGGCGCGCGCGCACGTGCGCAATGTCTATCAATTTCTCTCTCTCTCTCTCTCTCTCTCTCTCTCTTCCTGTCACCATATAGTATACGTAATACTGGTAAAATATTAGTTCAGCTCTCTCTCTCTCTCCTCTCCTTTTAATTTCTTTTTGCTATTGTTGGTATTGTTTTAAGGCATGACAGACACACTTTCTTTCGACCATTCTCTCTCGTCCACCCCCATTTGTTATAACCTGCTGCGACAGCAGCCAAATAACTGACATTTACTATAACGCTCTCTCTCTCTCTCTCTCTCTCTCTCTTCTCTCTCTCTCTTATTATTTTTTCAATCTTATATTCAACCAAATATTGACTATGCCTCGACACTCTGGGATTTAGCGAGCAATAAGTTTTCTTAAACCATTGACTAGTATATATAAGAGAGCTGTCAAAATAACAATGATGAACCCTCGCTAGGGCACCCTGATTATGAACGAGCAGGTATCCTTCCATTTAAGACCAAACTATTGTACAACAAAGCACTCTTTATGCATAAAATACTACACGGCAGTGCTCCTTCCTATTTAAGGAATATATTTACTTCTAATGATCATCGTCATTAGCATAAAATAAATCTCCCTTTCCCATCAATTAATTTATGCAAATCAAGCCTTGCTTATTCTGGTGGGTGGCTGTGGAATAATATCCCAGAAAAACTGAAAAACGAACCAAACACTAGTAAGTTTAATCCAATCTTTTCACGTACTTGATGTATCTGCCTGATCTTACACCACTTTGCCCAAAGATGTACCAATAACTGTTCTGTGTAAATGTTTCATTTTCTTTATCAGTTCTTCCTTTCTCCCCCCGCCCTCTCATTCTTAATTGTCCCCCATCCCACCCCACCCCACTCCCACCCCCACCGTCTCCCACACCGTCTGTCGGTGTTCCCTCTGTACATAGATTTTGTATCCTTTTGTATTTTCATGTCATATTTAAGAGTGATTTTCCATTATTTTATATTAATCAATATTTGTTGTTGTGTTTTCCTTTCCTTTCTTAAATTTCTTTTAGCCCCAGAGGCTGGATGTAAAAAAGCAGTGATGCTTATTCCATTACCCTCTGAAAATAAAATTCGTTTCGTTCGTTCTTCTCTCTCTCTCTCTCTCTTCTGCTCTCTCTCTCTCTCTTCTCTTCTCTCTCCTCTGAAGCGTGAAATTCACAGAATTCATTTTCCGGCCGAAAATCAATTTTCATAGTATGAAAATCGACTTTCTGTGCAAATTACTTACCAATAGGCCCAATAATCAATAACCAGGTGCAAATTACGCCGTAATCAATAACAGGCCCCAACAATCAATAATGGGCCGAAAATCAATTTTATGTGCAAATTATTTACCAAAATCAATGTTAGGTGTAAAATTCAATAACCGCCCCGCTAATCGATTATCAGACGTTATTTGCACCTGGTTATTGATTATTGGGCCTATTGTAAGTAATTTGCTTATAAAATTGATTTTCATACTATGAAAATTGATTTTCGGCCGGAAAGTGAATTGTGTCATTTCACGAAAATCGATTTTCATGGTACGAACATCGATTTTATGTGCAAATTACTTACCAACAAACCCGATAATCAATAACCAGTGCAAATTACGCCGGAAATTAATAACCGGCCCCGATAATCAATAACGGCCAAAAATCAATTTTATGTGCAAATTATTTACCAACATCAATACAAGGTGTAGAAATCAATAACCGGTTCGATAATCGATTATCAGGCGTTATTTGCACCTGGTTATTGATTATCGGGCCTATTGATCAATAATTTGATGAAAATCGATTTTCGGACGAAAGTGAATTTTTGCATTTCACACCTTCATCTCTCTCACTCTCTCTCTCTCTCTCTCTCTCTCTCCTCTCTCTCTCTCTCTCTCTCTCTCTCTCTCTCTCACATTCGAATTAAGTGTCACAGATGTCTAAATTTAAAAGTAATGCCTATGTTTCTTTTTGTTTGTTTTGTTTGTTTTTCTTTGTTTGTTTGTTTTGTTTTGTTTTGTTTTTGTTGCTCCTATAGAATTTTCATGAATATCCCATGAATAAATATCTAATGAGAGAGAGAGAGAGAGGAGAGAGAGAGAGAGAGAGAGAGAGAGAGAGAGAGAGAGTCTTCGCTTAGTCATGTAGCAATAGCACTACGTATTTCAAACCTCTACCTTGTTTTGGCACTACGAGAAGTAACGAAAGTAGCTAAAAAGCGACTGCCCTCTGTCACTAATGGACATTTTTGATTAGCTCTATATAGATGGCAAAGAAGGAGAAAGAAACTCGAAGCTGACTTGCGATCTCTATTGGCTACTGTCCTTTAGCACTACGTGGCAGTAGCTCTACATACTTTCGTGTGTTTTCTTTTCTATTTCTTTCTTTAGCACTACGTGGCAATAGCTCTACATGATGAAATTTAGAACTGCTGCACTGGCAGCGCAGATTTTTGTATGGACAGACTAGGCCTATTACTCATCAATTAAATACCGATACTGTTTTGAGCACAATGCCTTCTGCCCACCTTGTTGAGAGAGAGAGAAGAAAGAGAGAGAGAGAGAGAGAGAGGAGAGAGAGAGAGAGAGAGGAGGGAGGAGGGAGAGAGAGAGAGAGAGAGAGAGAGAGAGAGAGAGAGAGAGAGAGAGAGAGAGAGTTCTTAGATTATCTCTTTCTGTCTCTCTGAATCTCTGTCTCCACATCTTTCTGTCTCCGCATCTCTCTCTCCTCTCTCTCTCTCTCTCTCTCTCTCTCTCTCTCTCTCTCTCTCTCTAATTATCGCTGTCTCTCTGTCTTTGTCTCTCTCTAATTAATCTCTCTCTCTAATTCTCTCTTCTCTCCTCTCTCTCTCTCTCTCTCTCTCTCTCTCTCTCTCTCTCTCTCGATTTCTGTATTTGGTAATTTCAATTATCGTAATTTAATACAACTTGGAACTCGGAACATTTTTTTTTTTATTGTACTTTTGTCTTAGGCCAGGGCTCTTGGCCTAATATAACGTGGAGGAGGGATGGAACTAGGAAAGAAAATGATTTACAAAAAATATATTTGACGCACTAAACCATCCACATATACTCAGGGACTCAGGAATTTTAACGTAAGGTCACCAACCCGTATAGCTATGGAAACACGCGTGTACTGACACATTAACTAAAGAACTGTAAATGAACAACAAATTAATGAGTAACAATGACTCCTGTCACCAAATACAGAGAAAAACAAAGCAAAGCAAAGAAAGGATCAATACAATCTTGTGACAAATGTATTCCGTCTCTTATCTCGGGTTTAAAGCATAAGATATGAACATTGCAACATATCTAGTCAGGATACAACTTAGATTCTGTAACAAGTATGACAATCCGGTCACGTACGATACGAGATCACGTACGGCACGAGGACACGTACGGCGCGAGGTCACGTACGGCACGGTAGGTGGGTGGTGGAACAAAGACCTGGGGAAATATGGAGGTGGGGGAACATAGACCTGGGGAATATGGAGGTGGGGGAACATAGACCTGGGGAACATAGACATGGGGGAACATATAGCGCCTCCCCTAGTGGGGACCTACTGACATTATCCAGTAGTGATTGCGCTACACCATCCCCATACAAACGGGCCGTTGTCACTATTTTTCTTTCTTTCTGATGTAGAGCAAACGGGCATAGCGATATAGACACGTAGTTTTAGAGAACGCGAACATGAATAGCTTTTTCGATACATGGTCAATTGTAGTGATATAGACACGTAGTCTTAAAGGGTCGTATGGTTTACGACACGTAGATCTATTGGTCGTAGGGCTAATAACTGGTAGTGCTTTAGATACGTAGTGATTGCGCTACGCACCCATTAGAAACGGTCATTTCATGCAAAGGGAGTGGAGAGAGGATAGGGTGGTGTGGGAAGTGCGGGGGCATAATTTGGTGTACTGCATGTTTCGCACGTTCTCAAACTTATCTGTTGATAAAGAAGTTCTCTGGCGATTTTTTTCTCTCATTCTTTGGTCGTTTTGTTTGTTTGTTGTTGTTGTTTGCTTTTCGCAATTCCCTTGTCAGACGCTTTCGGATTTCTGTTCTTTGGAACTGGGCAAAGGGAAGGTTCCGTAATCACCACCACTCCCACACCACCCCACCCCACCCCACCCCTTCCCCCTAGCCTTCTTCCTCCACGTTCCTTCTCAGCGACCATTCATGGTATGGAACTGTAATCAATGTAAAACAATGGTTAAACACACACACACACACACACACACACACACACACACACACACACACGCGCGCGCGCGCGCGCGCGCGCGCGCCTTATTGCAACGGTTTTGGGCGACGTTCTCTCCAAATTACACGCCCCTGCGCTGCCAATAAAACAAAACAAAACAAAACTTTTGGCCCAGCAAAGGCATTGCTTTTGTTACTATGTGCAGCCTGGACGATGTTCATGACATAAAATAAATCACCCATTTGTCTGTGCGTTCTGTCCCAACAGGCTTACTTTGTTATCGATGCAGGCCTTATTCCGGGTGTTTTAGACCAGTGTGACACAAGAGTGATAAAAGAACGCCCCAACTTGCTCCAGACTTCTCAAAACGAACACGGCACTGCTCTAACTGTGCACGCAAAAGGTACGATTCTGTGTGTGTGTGTGTGTGTGTGTGTGTGTGTGTGTGTGTGTGTGTGTGTGTGTGTGTGTGTGCGAGAGAGGAGAGAGAGAGAAAGAGAGAAGAGAAGAGAGAGAGAGAGTGTGTGGGAGGTGTGTGTGTGTGTGTGTGTGTGTGTGTGTGTGTGTGTTGTGTGTATGCGCTCGCGCGCGCACCGCATGCCAGTAGAACTGCACTCACACATATCCATGTGCAGTTCAAAAAGACAATGAAAGTGATTATGCGGGGAGAATATATATCAGCGACTCTGATTTTCTTTTGGTGATTCTTAAGAACATCCTCAACTGTTATCATGGCTATGCAATAATGATGAATATATTTTAAACGGAGATAAAACGTCGCGCGGATTGAAGGGGGGGGGGGGTGCGTTGGGGGAGATTTCGCCCTGTCTTTTTTTTTTTTTTCAATCCCTTTCTTTCAACCCAGAGTCAGCTCCCTTGTCCCACAGCCATCCCACTCAACACCCGTGGAGAGAATGTTCCAGGGAGTCTTCCCTGAAGTCTCCATCGTTCAGCGTGGGTCTGATCAGAAGAGCATCCGACTCGCGGGCCAGGAGCGAGGCCTGAGGCAGGTAGCCATTCTCGCTGGCGGCGTGGTGGGTGGTGGTGGTGTTGACGACGTGGTCGGTCGCCTCCCGGAAACTGGGGTCCCAGGGCTGGGTGTGGCCGCTGGCGAAGATGTCGTAGAGGATGACGCCCACCAGGTGGATGACCCCTGCCGCCAGCCACAGGTCCTTCCACCGCTGGGCAGTCTGCGGGGGGTGGGACAGGGAGAGAAAGGGTGAGATACCATCTACAGAAGAACGACCATCAGAACAAGCCATGCAAAAGGGATGGAAGAGGGAGAGAGAGAGAGGGCGAGTCTGTGTTGGGGTGGGGGGTGGGGGTGGGGGGCAGGGAGAGACAGGGCGAGTCTGTGCAGGGTGGGAGTGGGAGAGAGAGCGTCAGACATCCTCCGGAGGAGAATGGCCATCAGAACAAGCCACACAACGGGTGGGAGTGGGAGAGAGAGCGTCAGACATCCTCCGGAGGAGAATGGCCATCAGAACAAGCCACACAACGGGGTGGGAGTGGGAGAGAGAGCGTCAGACATCCTCCGGAGGAGAATGGCCATCAGAACAAGCCACACAACGGGGTGGGAGTGGGAGAGAGAGCGTCAGACATCCTCCGGAGGAGAATGGCCATCAGAACAAGCCACACAACGGGGTGGAAGAGGGACAGAGGTTGAGAGATGGTCCGGATAACTTGAACTTGGCCATAGTTAAGGTCATGTTGCTTATAGCCCAGCCGACCACAAAGGGCCATATCAGGGCTGACACCGCGTTGAAGTCAACTCACAAGTCATTAAAAAAAAATCAAAACAAACAAACAAAAAACACTCATTCACACAATCCATTAAAACACACCTAAAAACATATCGAAATTTTGTTAAAAATCTTTTTTTCTGTTAAATCGTAGACGAGCACGAAAAATGTTGATCTCTTTCGGAATTCAAAGATCACGTCATGTGGGACATCTCTCAACAAGGCCTTCATGGAGTCTGCTGTAAAATGTTCACGTTTCACATCATGCAAGTTCCAACACTCTAACAAGAACATGTTTCTCTGTGAGTGGTACACGACATGCAATGCACCACGGAGCTTCTTCACCTTTCAGGAGATAAGAATGGGTGTAAAATGAGTGGACTGTGTGCAAACGGCACGAGACTGTTTCCTCAGAACAAGCTATGCAAAGTGGTGGAAGAGGGAGAGAGGATGAGAGATGGTCCAAATAAGAAAGGTGAAGGTGGCCATTACAGCACGCAGGCAAAGAACAGCCCGACTAGTGAGGATGATCTCAGCTGTGTGTTATGATTGGTGAGATGATCTCAGCTGTGTTATGATTGGTGAGGATGATCTCAGCTGTGTGTTATGATTGGTGAGGATGATCTCAGCTGTGTGTTATGATTGGTGAGGATGATCTCAGCTGTGTGTTATGATTGGTGGGGATGATCTCAGCTGTGTGTTATGATGGTGAGGATGATCTCAGCTGTGTGTTATGACTGGTGAGGATGACTAAAGCTGTGTTATGACGGTGAGGATGATCCCCAGCTGTGTGTTAGACGGTGAGGATGATCCAGCTGTGTGTTATGACTGGTGAGGATGATCTCAGCTGTGTTATGATTGGTGAGGAGATCTCAGCTGTGTTATGATTGGTGAGGATGATCTCAGCTGTGTTTATGTTTGGGCGAGGATGATCTCAGCTGGTGATAGACTGGTGAGGATGATCTCAGCTGTGTGTTATGACTGGTGAGGATGATCACAGCTGTGTGTTATGCTTGGTGAGGATGATCTCAGCTGTGGGGTATGATGGTGAGGATGATCTCACTGTGTGTTTATGACGGTGAGGATGATCTCAGCTGTGTGACTGGTGAGGATGATCTCAGCTGTGTGCTAATGACTGGTGAGGATGACTCAGCTGTGTGTTATGACTGGGGGATGATCTCAGCTGTGTTATGATTGGTGAGGATGATCTCAGCTGTGTGTTATGACGTGAGGATGATCTAAAGCTGTGTACTGGTGAGGATGATCTCAGCTGTGTGCTATGACTGGTGAGGAGGATCTCAGCTGTGTTTTAAATACGGGTGAGGATGATCTCAGCTGTGTGTTATGACGGGTGAGGATGATCTCAGCTGTGTTTTTATGACTGGTGAGGATGATCTCAGCTGTTTTGTTACGACTGGTGAGGATGATCTCAGCTGTTGTTTGATGGTGAGATGATCTCAGCTGTGTTTATGAGGGTTTGGGGAGATCTCAGCTTGTAATGACTGGTGAGGATGATCTCAGCTGTGTGTATGTTGGTGAGGATAAACCCCAGCTGTGTTATGATTGGTGAGGAGATCTCAGCTGTGTTATGATTGGTGAGGATGATCTCAGCTGTTGTTATGACTGGTGGGGAAATGATCTCAGCTGTGTGTTATGACTGGTGAGATGATCTCAGCTGGGGTTTATACTGGTGAGGATGATCTCAGCGTGTGTTATGACTGGTGAGGATGATCTCAGCTGTGTGTTAATGACTGTGAGGATGATCTCAGCGTGTGTTATGATTGGTGAGGATGATCTCACTGTGTGTTAGATTGGTGAGGATGTTTCTCAGCTGGTTATGACTGGTGAGGATGATCCAGCTGTGTGTTATGACTGTTGAGGAGATCTAGCTGTGTGTTATGACTGGTGAGGATGATCTCACTGTGTGTTATGACGGGTGAGGATGATCTCAGCTGTGTGTTATGATTGGTGAGGATAAATCTCAGCTGTGTTTGAGGTGAATGATCTCAGCTGTGTGTTATGACGGGTGAGGATTGATCTCAGCTGTGTGTTATAAATTGGTGAGGATAAATCTCAGCTTGGTGTTATGATTGGTGGGGATGATCTCAGCTGTTTATATTGGTGAGGATGATCTCACTGTGTGTATCTTGTGGAGGATGATCTCGCTGTGTGTTATGACTGGTGAGGAGATCTCAAGCTGTGTTTTTATGATTGATCGGGATGATCTCAGCTGTGGTTATGATTGGTGAGGTGATCTCAGCTGTGTGTTATGAGAGGAGAACGGGGAAATCTTTTTCGCCTCGCTCTCCGTTTCTAATCTTGGTCTCATTTTATGTCACACGCTTGCCTTTTCCTCATCCTCTGTCCCCCGATTGTCTGTCTGTCTCTCGTTCTCCTCCTTCCTCCCCCCCGCCCCCCCCCCCCCCCGCCCCCTCCCCGACCTCCATTGATGTCAGTGCTGGGTACAAACATTTTGATCTGTTTTTTGTATCATTTAGCGGGAGGGGGAGTGTGGGTGGAATAAAAAAAGAGGACAAGGGGGGTGTGGTGACGGTTGCCCACTTAACACTACAAACCCGTCCTCCAGCTCCCTTGTAAATCGTTTTTTTTTTTTTTTAGGTTTCCTTTGCCTCACCTCTCCTCCGTTTTTCGTCTCCTCTGTCAGAACCCACATTCTCTCCTCTCTCCTCTCTCTCTCTCTCTCTCTCTCTCTCTCTCTCTCTCTCTCTCTTCTCTCTCTCTCTCCCCTCCTCTCTTTCTCTCTCGCTTGCTCTCTTTCACTGTCTCTCTCTCTCTCCCCCCTTTCTCTCTCTGTCTCTTTTTCCCCCTGCCGTCCACTTACATGGTCAACCAACTGAGAAGCCACTAGGGTGGACAGAATACCGCCAAGGGCCCCGATGCGTCCGATTCCAGTGACCAGAGAGGCGTACTGGGGCGACAGGTCCAGAGGGTTCACCTGGTACCCTGCACGTGACAAACGGTACAGCAAATATAGATCATTCAAACGTTCACCTGGTACCCTGAACGTGACAAACGAGTCTGCAAGTATAGGTCATTCACACGTTCATCTGGTACCCTGCATGTGACAAACGGGAGAGCAAAACATAGATCATTCAAATCAAGAGAAACAACTTCAGAAGGTGGACAATGTGTATCCACTGCTTTTAAACCACCACCAAGGACACATGTCTTGAAATCTGTTTGCGACACTGAAAGCACACAGCATTTCCAACATGGATCGCTGATTAACTGATTTGTTTGTTTGTTAACGAGAATTAAGTCGCAAAACGAACACACACACACACACACACACACACACACACACACACACACACACACACACACACTCACACACACACACACACACACACACACAGATCCTTTCATCTCGCTTGTGTGTGTGTGTGTGTGTGTGTGTGTGTGTGTGTGTGTGTGTGTGTATGTGTGTGTGTAAGAAGCTGAACCGGAAATAACTGTCCAAACACCTCTTCGGGTATACGAACGGCGGATGTGCGAACTCTGCAAATAAACTAGTTTTCTTTTATCCGCGAGCAGAATTTTTTTACGTCAAGAGGAATTGCGGGATGACGTGCGTTTAAGCAAAATAAATTTCGCGGAAAGCAGGATGGTTGCCGGCTCTGGGTGCTCACCTGACATGGCAAAGCCGCTGAACCCCACCCCTATGCAGAGGAGAATCAGCGCTTTGATGTAGTCGTCCACAAAGTACAGGCACACCACACAGATCGCCTCACTGCCGAAACCTGCTCAACGACGAAAAATAACATATTACAGACACAATAACATAAAAAGGAAGGGCAAATATATCAGAAAAGATCAAACAGAAAGTCGAAGAATGTCTTCCACGAAATACAGTCACGAACACATACTATCTCACTGCCAAGTTGCAAAGAAAACAACAACAACAACAACAACGCGAAATTGACAGGAAAAAGTAAAACAGTGGGTATGAAGGAAGATGTGGCAGTAGTTAAGGATGAAACAAAGATATCACAAACATAATAAGATACAAAACATGTCGTTCCACTTACACCACGAGAGCTAATATACGCTAAACACATACATAAGGATGAAAGGAAGCCAGGAAAAAGAAACCTCCGACAATATGCAGACAAAAAACACACATTTTGCTTTACTACCCAACCTGCAAGGAATGACTATCAATATATTAAAAAGAATAAACAAAATGGAATAAAGGAAAGTGAGGAAAAAGTGCATGTGCTTTTAACAAGATTAAAAAAAAAGTGAAAAAAGAGCATGTCCTCCAAACAAGATAAATAAGAAATGAAAGCGAGAAAAGGAGTATGTGCTCTAAATAAGATAGAAGAAAAGGGAAAGCGAGAGAAAGTGCACGTGCTCTAAACAAGATAAAAGACAAAGGAAAGCGAGAAAATGTGCATGTCGTCTAAACACGATAGAAAAAGGAAGGCGAGAAAAAGAGCATGTGCTCTAACAAGACAAAAGAGAAAGGAAAGCGAGAAAAAGAGCATGTCTTCTAGACAAGACAAAAACGGAAAGCGAGAAAAAGTGCAAGTGCTCTAAACAAGACAAAAGAAAAAGGAAGGCGAGAAAAAGTGCATGTGCACTAAACAATAGAAAAGAAAAAGGAAGGTGAGAAGAAGTGCATATGCTCTAAACAACAGTTAAGAAAAAGGAGAGCAAGAAGAAGTGCTTGTGTTTTAAAAAAGATAAAAATAAATGCAAAGCGAGAAAAGGTGCATGTGCTCTCAATAAGAGAAAAAAAGAAATGGAAAGTGAGAAAGAGTGCATGTGTTCTAAACAAGAGATAAGAAAAAGGAAAGCAAGAAAAAGTGCAAGTGCTCTAAACAAGATAAAAGAAAAAAAAGGAACGCTAGAAAAAGTGCGTGTGCTCTAAACTAGATTAAAAAAAAAAACAGAAAAGGAAAGCGAGAAATATGCATGTGCTGTAAACAAGAAAAAAAAGGGAAAGAGAGACAAAACTGCTTGTGATTTCGTGTCAAAATCGTTACTAAAAAAAGGATAAAATATAGATTAAAAAGATGCAAGACAAAATGAAAAAAAATTAAACGATAATGAGAATAGGAACATACAAAGACCGGACACTGACCAATGGTCTGAGCCAATTTCCTGCCAAGGGTACGGCCAACGTACTGTTTGGTCATCAGGCGGTCTATGAGGAAGCCGAAGCTGATGACCGATATGGTCATCAACAAGGAGGTAAGGCGGACCACAGGCCGATCTGTAACACGGCAACCCATTCCAACATCAAGGAAGGAAGAGCGAGGTTAAATAAGCGACAGAGGACCTATCTTCCCCTTGCAATCAAATTGTACCTTTGAAAACGAACTTTAATGATCCAGTTGTTCTTAGTACCAGCGAGGGTTATACCTGCATACTCAAACACACACAAATGTTCTATCAAACATAATTTGAATCAGACATGAATTTGTGCAGTCTCAAACATTAATGTACCTGCATCGGCATGAAAATCAGGATTACCATTCAAGAGAATTTGTTAACTTGAGCATAGTGGTATGCAGCCAACTTTAACTCGTGTTAGCGTGGACTATGTTAAAGAGAGAACATGATAATAAGAAATAGTATTCAGCTGTTTCTCTTTCATGACCACAGGCACAACCTGGGTCAGTGTCGACTGAACATGTTTTTTTTTTTTTAAGATGACTAACCCAATGGCGAAAGCGACAATGGATCGTCAGTTGTTTCTTTGACCTTAGTAGAAGTATAAAGGTACAGCACGATGTGTTGAAGTTTGATGAAGTTTCTTTCGGAACCTTCTTATACACTGACCTAAAACTTGCTGGTTAAATCCGCTGTAAGTGCCCACTCGGGTGAAAGTTTGAAGTAGTTTTTTTCCGGAGCACCTGGACATACTGACCCTGAGAGTGTGGAGTTCTCGAAGGTTCCACTACAATTCAGAGAACACACAGAGAGACACCAGAACTGCCAACCTCTGAAGAGGCTTAAGAGAGGAATTGTTTTGAAAACTGCGCGGGATTTGTGACAGTTGAAAGGAACATACACGCTATCGCACCCAAAACAAAACAATGACATTCCACATACTTTATTTTCCATCCTTTTGTCAAGTGCTTTCATGGAATCACTGTCTCTGCCAAGACATCGTTGCTCTTTTACATTTTTTCATCTTATGACTGGGCTAATGTTTGCAAGTCAGAACCATTAGTGACTCTGTAATGTCTTGACCCAATAAGGGACGAAAATGTGTAAGGTTCTTCCTGACAATAAGGCTGAACACTTCCACAGGCCGAATCGCTGACTGGCATCAGCAGCACTCCCATCATGACAGCAGAAAGCAACCTGAATCTGCACTTCTGTTCTAACTTCTGTTTCTTCTTTTCTGCCTTGGGGTTAATCAGCAGGTCGTTTCGACATGATGGCGTTGGGGGAAGCTGAACTGAAGTAAGTTTCCAAAAAGCTCTTTGGCTATTACGAACGGCAGATGTGCGAACTCTGCGATTCAACGAATTTGTTCTTTTTCGCCAGCAGAATTTCTTGACCTAAAGCGAAATACCGGAATGACGTGGTTTGACCATGATAAATTCCGGCGAAAGTGGGATGGTTGGCAGCTCTGTGACACGCCAAGCGCAGACTATCAGACGAACCATCAAACAAGGGCCCTTAAACAACATACCTGTGCTTCACATACAAACAGGGCAGGCAGACAGCGACTCTCAAGTGCTCTGTGGGTGTGTTCAGCACGTCTCTGAACAACTAGAGTCCCCGCTGTGTGGTAGATGATCTACCTGAATAAGACCTTGAGATTTGAAAGGAATTTAAAGTAAAACGCTTCCTCGCCTGATGAATCCCTTTTAAATTTGTTTCAATTTCCGCCTGCAGTCACCTCACTTTGAAACTGTGTCCTCAAGTACTAACGCTGCTTTTAAGTCGGCTGTTGAAGCCACATCAAGGCATGGATGTACATTGACACAGTTACCTGGGCTGTGGACATGCGGAAGGCGTCTTTGAAGTACTGGGGCTGCTGGGTAATCAGCATGGTGAACATCCAGTTCCAGCAGAAGGCCCCCACGAACACCGCAAAGACTGGAAGTGACGTTAAAATACGTCGCCACGGGATGTTGTCAGCCTGACAAAAAAAAGACGAACTCTTGTCTGTTTTCGTATTGCATGCATCGCTTTGTGTGTGTGTGTGTGTGTGTGTGTGTGTGTGTGTGTGTGTGTGTGTGTGTGTGTGTGTGTGTGTGCACGCACGCGCGCGTGTCGGTGCGTGCGCGCGTGCGTGCGTTTGTTTTCGTTTCATTCTACCACAGATTTCAAATCTCCCCAAACTTAAAATGAACACTGCCGTATTCCTAGTATAAATTATGAAAGGAACAAATAAAAAACGAAACATATTCTTTTCTTTTCTCTCTCTCTCTCTCCTCTCTCTCTCTCTCTCTCTCTCTCTCTCTCTCTCTCTCTCTCTCATACACACACACACACATTAACCACCAATCATTCAGATCACACACACACACACACACACACACACACACACACACACACACACACACAGAGCTGGTAAGTAACCTGCAGAAAAATATCAACAAGCTAATTATATGGACAGAAATGAATCATTATGTCGCTCAATGCTAGTGAAACTAAATGCATGTATGTCAGAACACGTCGAAAACGACAGAAAATGACATCCTCGTTCGTGTCATTACATTCCCCAGGAAAAAGATTGAAGAGGTTACATCGCATAAATTTTTAGGTGTTATCATTGACAAGAATTTATCTTGGTCTTACCACATTGCGGATCTTGGAAAATGTATTTCTAAGAGAATGTATCAACTTTCAAAATAAAAGAAATTCTAAATCTTAATTCCAGAAAGATATTCTTTCATGCGCACATCCTTTCTCTTATCAATTATGCATCCACGTTATGGGATTATGCCAGTGAAACTAATCTGAAACTAGTAAGTCGTCTGTATAAAAGGGCCATTAAATTAATTCAGCTGAAATCCAATACCTTGACAAAGAGTGATTACAAAACTTTAAATATTCTTCAATTTAAGACTTCAACAATTTTTTTCAAAATGCTTGTGCATGTACAATGTAATGATTGGATCAGCCCCGAAGAAAATCATTGGAAGCTTTGTCATCAATAGTTAGACATACACATAAATTATCTCCTCCCAGACCTCGAAGTAATCTTTATAAATCATGTTTTCTGCGTTCTGGAGGGACCGCATGGAATAATTTGCCTCTCTTCATAAAATCATGTCCCTGAGAACAGATATTTAAAAAAGCACTAAAAATGCATCAGTTAGAAACTCTGCGCATTAATTAAAGTCATTTCCATCTCTCTCTCTCTTTTCTCTCTCTCTCTCTCTCTCTCTCTCTCTCTCTCTGTGCTTGAACTTGATGTTCCAACAATAATTTCATTATTGTTTTATCTTTGATATGAGAGTTGGGTATTTGCATGATAGAAATTGTGTGCTTTTAAAAATGTTTTTTTTAGCTTGTGGCTATATGTTGTATTAGTTTCCTTCTTGTTTATGAGGGCAGGATGTAAAAAAAAAGCTGGAAAGCTTATTCTTTAACCCTCAATAAAGATGATTTTGACTTGACTTGACTTTATACACACACACACACACTCTTTCACACACACACTCACACCCATCTACACACACACATACACATCGGAAATGGAGAGGAGTGGAGTGGGACAAAGTAGAGTAGTGGGGGAATGGGAGGGGAGGGAGAAGAAATCAACGGAAACACAAATCACCACAGACTGACCACGTGCCGACCGCCTGGCCGGACCCGGACCCGTAGAGCAGGAAGAGCTCCCTCTCCTTCTGTGACAGGTGCGGGCAGCTGTCCGGCGTCTCATAGACCACCAGCAGCCACACTATAGACCACACTATGCCCAGACCGCCTGCAACAACACACAGACACAGAACATGTGAAGGGAACGAAGGAAGGACGGAACGAAGGAAGGACGGAACAAAGGAAGACGGAACGAAGGAAGGACGGAACAAGAAGGACGGAACGAAGGACGGAATGAATTAAAGGACGGAAGGATGGAAGGTCGGACGGATGGGTGGAAGGAAGGACGGAAGGAAGTAACGAAGGAAGGAAGAAAGGAAAGACGGACGGAAGGAAGTGAAGGACGGAAGGCAGGAAGGAAGGACGGACGGACGGAAGGAAGGGAGGCAGTAAGAAAAGAAGGAATGAAAGAAGGAAGGCAGGAAGAAAGGAAGGAAGGAAATAAGTAAAGTCCGAAGGAAGGCAGGCAGACAGGACGGAAGGAAGGTAGGAAAGAAGGAAAAAGGAAGAAAAAGAAGGAAGACAGGAAAGAAGGAAGACAGGAAAGGAAGAAACAAGAAACAAAGAAAAAAACACCAACACTCAATACGCATATTGCAGCAACTAAGAAAGAAATGAGGAAACTCTTGCTCCCCAATGATAGAATGAATACACGCCCATAACTACAAAGAAATGAGGAAACTCTTGCTCCCAATGATAGAATGAATACACGCCCATAACTACAAAGAAATGGGGAAACTCTTGCTCCCCAATGATAGAATGAATACACGCCATAATACAAAGAAAGGGGAAACTCTTGCTCCCCAATGATAGAATGACAACACGCCCATAACTACAAAGAAATGGGGAAACTCTTGCTCCCAAGATAGAATGAATACACGCCCATAACTACAAAGAAAGGGAAACTCTTGCTCCCAATGATAGAATGAATACACGCCCATAACTACAAAGAAATGGGAAACTCTTGCTCCCCAATGATAGAATGAATACACGCCATAACTACAAAGAAATGGGGAAACTCTTGCTCCCAATGATAGAATGAATACACGCCCATAACTACAAAGAAATGGGGAAACTCTTGCTCCCAATGATAGAATGAATACACGCCATAACTACAAAGAAATGGGGAAACTCTTGCTCCCCAATGATAAATGAATACACGCCCAAACTACAAGAAATGGGGAAACTCTTGCTCCCCAATGATAGAATGAATACACGCCCATAACTACAAAGAAATGGGAAACTCTTGCTCCCAATGAAGAATGAATACACGCCCATAACTACAAAGAAATGGGGAAACTCTTGCTCCCCAATGATAGAATGACTACACGCCCATAACTACAAAGAAATGGGGAAACTCTTGCTCCCCAATGATAGAATGAATACACGCCCATAACTACAAAGAAATGGAGGAAAACTCTTGCTCACCAATGATAGAATGAATACACGCCATAACTACAAAGAAATGGGGAAACTCTTGCTCCCCAATGATAGAATGAATACACGCCCATAACTACTAAGAATGGGGAAACTCTTGCTCCCCAATGTAAGAATGCATACACAGTGGAAACCCCCCCCATAATTACACCCAACTCAGAAATGGGGAAACTCTGCTCCCCAATGATAGAATGAATACACGCCCATAACTACAAAGAAATGGGGAAACTCTTGCTCCCCAATGATAGAATGACTACACGCCCATAACTACAAAGAAATGGGGGAAACTCTTGCTCCCCAATGATAGAATAAATACACGCCCATAACTACAAAGAAATGGGGAAACTCTTGCTCCCCAATGATGAATGAATACACGCCCATAACTACAAAGAAATGGGGAAACTCTTGCTCCCCAATGATAGAATGAATACACGCCATAACTACAAAGAAATTGGGGAAACTCTTGCTCCCCAATGATAGAATGAATACACGCCCAAACTACAAGAAAACGAAGAACGAGCAATCACTTACCTCCTCGAATTCGGAGCAAGATGGGCGTTGAATGACAACGAGGCCGTGTGGGGAAACATTCAACGCCCATCTTGCGCCTAATTCCAGGAGTACGAGTGATTGCTCGATCTTCGTTTTTATTGTCCTGAATGTGTTTTCTTGCCTGAAGAGACCTAAGAGGTCAACGCGTCGTGTTTTGTCTTGTAGTTTGTCACCTTGTTGGCGGATTTATCATCATTCTCTTGAAATTAAAAGAAACAACATTTCTAAGCCAGTGGGCCACGATATGCCACGATGACAGTAAGGGATATCGCAGCTTTCTGTCATCACTCATACGCAGAAAAAAAGTAAGACGTTGTGTCGTCAGTCTCTCCATTTTCCCACCCAGAACTTTTTCGCGTTGTCTCTGGACCATAGGAATGCGGGGGGGGGGGGGGGGGGTGTCGGACACACGGATTCAGGGCCTAGATGAACAGTGTCTAGAAAGAGTTCCCGTGAAGCCTTACCAGCTTATATAGAAAATGCTGAACCAGCTGATCGACAGGTGCAGAAGCCGGCAGCCAGGAATCTACGGTGGGGCTGATGTACGCTCCTGTCAACAATAGATACACGTAGTGTCATCTCCTGTCACATTAGATACACAGTAGTGTTATCTCCTGTCACATAGATACACAGTAGTGTCATCTCCTGTCACAAAGATACACCACATGGTGAACCTGAAAGACACTTCTTATGTCCGCTCCTGTCACTTAGATACAGTTATGTCAGCTCCTGCCACATAGATACACAGTTATGTCAGTTCCCGTCATATAGATACAGTTATGTCAGTTTCCTCACACAGACACACAGCTATGTCAGTTCCTGTCACATAGATACACAGTTATGTCAGTTCCTGTCACATAGACACACAGTTATATCAGCTCCTGTCACATAGACACATTTATGTCAGGTCCTGTGGCATAGATACAGTTATGTCAGCTCCTGTCGTATAGATACACAGTCATGTCAGCTCCTGTCACATAGATAGATACACAGTAATATCAGTTCCTGTCCCATAGATACACAGTTATGTCAGCTCCTGTCACATAAATACAGTTATGTCAGCTCCTGTCACATAAATACACAGTTATGTCAGCTCCTGTCACATAAATACACAGTTATGTCAGCTCCTGTCACATAGATACACAGTTATGTCAGCTCCTGTCACATAGATACACAGTTATGTCAGCTCCTGTCACATAGATACACAGTTATGTCAGCTCCTGTCACATAGATACAGTTATGTCAGCTCCTGTCACACAGATACAGTTATGTCAGCTCCCGTCACATAGATACACAGTTATGTCAGCTCCTGTCACATAAATACACAGTTATGTCAGCTCCTGTCACATAAATACACAGTATGTCAGCTCCTGTCACACATAGATATACGACATGGTGAAAGACTCTTCTTATGTCAGCTCCTGTGACATAGATACACAGTTATGTCAGCTCCTCTAACACATAGATACACAGTTATGTCAGCTCCTGTCACATAGATACACAGTTATGTCATCTCCTGTCACATAGATACAGTTATGTCAGCTCCTGT
>CM031608.1:50547169-50569669 GCA_018398815.1 Conus ventricosus | reverse complement strand
AAGGGAATTGCAGCTGTGTGTGCCGCCACCTGGTGCGTCAAGTCCATTAGCAATGTGAACCATAGTACAACAGTGGGGCATTGCGCTACGACTCGCTTTCACGCACTCCTCCATCTCCCGTTTTTGGGGAAAACGAGGTGTTCGGATAAAGCGGCTAAATGGAGAGAGAGAGAGAGAGAGACAGACAGACAGACAGACAGAGACACAGAGAGGGTGGGTGGGAGGGGTGCGTCAAATCCATAAGCAACGTGAACCATAGTACAACAGTGGGGCATTGCGCTATGACTTGCCTTCACACACTCCTCCATCTCCCGTTTTGGGGGAAAACGAGGTGTTCGGATAAAGCGGCTAAATGGAGAGAGAGAGAGAGAGAGAGAGAGAGAGAGAGAGAGAGAGAGAGAGACAGAGAGAGAGAGAAAGAGAAAGAGAGACAGACAGACAGACAGAGACAGAGACACAGAGAGGGTGGGTGGGAGGGGCACTATTTCTCAATGTGTGCGCGTGTGCATGAACTGTGTAAGTATATATCAGTATAACCTACCCTCTTTCCCCACCATTTCTTTGTTATATTTTGCATCTGCATGAAAAAAGTATCAGTTTAACATACCTTCGTCCTCCCCTACCATTTGTTTTTCATGACAAAACAGAGAGAGAGAGAGAGAGAGAGAGAAGGGGAGGAGAGAGAGAGAAGACGAAGAAAAGACACGACAGAGACAGAGAGTGAGAAACAGCATTAACGAAACATCTCTCGCTCCAAAATAACAGACGAAGAAAAAAATTACATACAGTCATGCTGACCAGGGGTCTCTAAATTTCAATGTTCACCGAGAAAAAATATTATTAAACATTCCAGACACATTATAAACATTCACAGTGCTCAAAAATATCTTTCGGATCCTTCAAATGCTACTGACGCCAAAGCGGTTAAAAGGCATCACGTTTATGCATGGCTGTCAACACAGTGATCGAGTTTCGTGCACAAGCCCCATACCTGGATAATCTTTGGCCTGTTTATGCAAGTCCGTGTGTGTGTGTGTGTGTGTGTGTGTGTGTGTGTGTGTGTGTGTGTGTGTGTGTGTGTGTGTGTGTGTGTGCGTGTGCACGCGCGCGCTCTTGCTTCTCTGTGTGTGTGTAAAACGATAAATAATAAGACAGAGTGTGTGTTTAGGCCTTTTGCAATGGATGACAGTGGATTAACAGTTCGCCGGCTGTCAACGCAATACTATACTTGAAAATCCCATAACGTTAATGTTATTTTTGTTAACTGAAAAGCCGAATTACGTTTGCAAAAATATTATGAAACTTACGCTGGATAATGGATCCACTTTAAGCGATGGTGATGGAATTGCCCAAGAAGGTAATAAGTTTCATCAAAAATTGTATTCTAAAAGGAATGTCGAATCCTGTGATATTCTAAATCTAGTAGACAGTTTATCAACATTAACTGAAAATTAGGTAACTTCTTTGCAGGGCAAAATTACTTCGGAAGAAGCCGGTTTTGCTCTTAAACATGTGCATAATATGGAAAGTCCTGGCAGCGACGGCTTCACGGCAGAATTTATCACACACACAAAAATTGGCTACAACTTGATCCATGCGTCGAAAGAGCTCTTAATGATGGATACGATAAGAGTGAACTGTCTTCAATGCAAAATGAAGGTATTATTGCATGTATTCCGAAGGGCGACAAGCCCAAAGACCGAATCAAAAATTGAAGAACAGTTTCGCTTTTGAATATTGTGTGGATCTACATCGACTAAAATGTGTGCTTCCCTCTATCATCAGTAAGGAGCGAACTGGATTATTTTATTTCCCCAATAGATATCTGGGGGATGAAATTCATCTTATTTATGATGTACTTGATTATATTATTACATCTAAAAACACACACACACACACCACACACACACACACACACACACACACACACACACACACACAAAACAGGGATACTTTTATGCTTAGACTTTGAAAAAGCTTTTGATAGTGTAAGCTACGATTTCATGTTTAAAGTTTTACATGCCTTTGGCTTTGATCCAAAGTTCTGTCAATGTATAAAAATATTCAACACAAATATTAAGCCAACTGTTTCAGTGAATGGGAAACTAGCTGGCTGGTTCCCAGTTGAGAGAGTGTGCCGACAAGGCGATCCAATCTCACCGTCTTTATTTGTTATTTGTGTTGAAATTTCAACCAATATGATAAGACAAATGAAGACATAAAAAGATTCGAAATAAGTCATACTGAGAACAAAATATCACAGTATGCAGACGATACTGAGCTACTACAAGAAGGCGATCGAAAATCATTCGAAGAATCGATCACGACAGTTGAAAAATTTGGAAGAGTGTCTGGACTTTTACTAAATGCAGAAGAAAAATGCAATAAGGTTAGGTTGTAAACGAAAGTCGCCCGTTAAGTATATGCCACATTTAGATATAAAATGGAACACTCCTAAATTCCAAATTTTGGGTATCTGGTTCTCGAGTGACTAAAAGAAATGCGAAATTATGAATCTCGAAGAAAAGTTGGCAAAAATAAGAACATTGTATAAAACTTGGCTAAAGAGGCAGATAACACTGCTCGGGAGAGTAGCAGTACTTAAATCCATGATCTTATCAAAACTAACTCATCTATGGATGTTATTACCGAACCCACCTGACTACATCATTGATTAAATTCAAAAAGAGAGAAAATTAACCGGAAAACGTCTGTGAGAAGTATTCAGTATGGGGATATAGGAATACCAAGTATATTAAGGAAACAAATATGTACTGAAGTTAACTTGGATTCGTAAACATTTATCAAGTAATCATAAGTACTTTTTTCATCATATTACAAAGCAGAAATTATTTCTAAATTAGGTGTTAATTTGTCTAGGCATGATAAAGAAAAGAACTTCTGGAGAGATGTATTCAAAGCGTATAAAAAAAGAAATAGGTAAGATTATTTGTGTCAAAACTGCAGAAGAAATCTGTTCTGGGCCTTTCTTTTGCAACACAAATTTGAGGACTGGGGGCAGATTTAGTTTAAAAAGACTGGATCGAAAATAGTGTATTCTGCGTACGGAATCTATTAGAGTTTCCAGGCCTTTGTTAGTAAATATAACATCAAAACAGATTTTGTGACATGTAACGGTTATGTCAGTGCTGTGAAAAAAATATTCAAGAGAAGTTGGAATAAAAAATAAAATATTGTGAAGAAGGTGAGTCAAGTAAACTGATGACTGTGACATGTTCAGTTTCAAGGGGTGCCTCACCTTATAAGGATTTACTGAATCAAGACATAACAGAGCCAACGTTTTGCCACAAATGGAATGAAAGACTACCAAAGGATGTTACGTGGGCTAAAACGTTTCAGAAAATTCGACAGACAAAAGATATTAAGTTAAGATGGTTTCAGGTTATAGTTATTTAGAGAATACTGGGAACCAATATTGTTTTGCAAAACACGGGTGCTGACGATTCAGAAAAATGGTCCTTTTGCAAGAGAGAAAAGACAATATTCAACATCCATTTTGGCAATGTCCTCATGTGCAAACTTTCTGTGGCAAGAATTTCAAAATACAGTAAAGAGAAAATGCAAAGATATGAAGCTATCGCTGATGAAAATATTGTCCTGTTTGGCAATGACAATAATTTTAGATTAGATAAAACTTTTGATTTAATTCTGTTACATGCCAAATTCTATCTTTACAAGTGTAAATATGACAAGGATTCACCGTTATTTCAAGCTTGTCGTTGTGTACTCGAAAGCTTGGTATGAAATAGGAAAGTATGCTGGTTGTCTTCACATGTCACTCACAAAGTTTCTTACACAGTGGCTCCCATATTCTTCTTTATTGGACTAACTCATAAATTCTTTTTGAAGGCTTCCAAATGATATGGTAACTGCCACTTGTTTTGTTTTCTTTGTATGATTAATACATTTGCTTGCTTCAGTAATTCTGTTTTTAGTTATTAAACTTTAGCTTTTGCTTGTTTTTTTTTTGCTGTATGTTTGTCCTTTGTGGTTATTACTATGCTTATATATGTATTTGATTTGACAAAGAAACGCATGTATAATGCCCATGAATGGACGTAATGACGATGTGGATGATTATGATCATTGGTCATGATGATTATGTTTCGTGGTTGTTAATATTGTCTTCTCGTTTTGTAGTCCTTATCTGTAATTTGTGAATTGTCTTGAAATAAAACAAGATCCATTAAAAAAAATCTATGGGCCTGTTTATTGAAAGCCATATTTCAAACCGTCAGGAAAAAAAATCAATCATAAATAAACGTTAACAGCAGAAGTTGAGTGACAACATAACTGGCAAGCCATATTCACCTTTGACGATTGCTTTGACAACAGATTCTTGTGGTTTGACGTGCTTTATGAATAATGGAACCTTAGGTCTGAATATGAAACCGAAGTCATGCATATAAAAAAAACAATGATAAAAATTGTTTCTGAAAATGTTGAGGTCAAATGTATCAAAAATGGGAACAAAAATTATTAAGCATACAGCAATATAATGCAACAGGTTATGTTGCGTGTTGTGTTGTAATGTTAGGAGTACATTTACACTGTGTTTCAATTTGTGTTTTAATTGTTCATGTGTTTTTTGTTTACTTGACTTCTAGAAATGGTGCAGTTCAAACTGACTGTATCATTATCATTGTAAGCTGATTTTATCATTATCAGCATTATCATTATTTTAAGCAGATTGTACCGTTATCATTATAATCATTTTAAGTTGGTGATATGTGAATTTATCATTATCGTCATTCTATGTTTGTTTGGTTGTTGTTTTTTCTCCTGCGTACGTAGACTGATACTCCTGCGGACACTCCCTGTATATAGGCACGGATTAATCCCACCTACCCGACAAAGGGAGTGGAGTATTGTGTGTATGACCGTTTTTTTTTATCCCGCCACTAAGGCAGCCATACTCCAACTTCGGGGAAGGTGCATGCTATGTGTAACATGTCATCCATACCAACGGCCGAACTGGCATTCACTTCCGAAAGTCGGTGATTGGATTTTACGTGTGTGCAAGATGTTATGCGTGCGTTCACACACGGAACCTTGGTTTATAGTCTCATTCGAAGGACTGTATGGGAAATGGAGTCAGAACCAATGTTAACTCCGAGGGAAAAATCCCCCTGTACCGAAACGGCCCGGCGAAGATTCGAACCCGGAACCCCAGGATCACCAAGATACGAGTCCGGCAATCTACCACTGAGCTATTCCGGCCCCCCTATGTTGGTTATGTGACTTTACCATTATGGTTATTATCATTCTAAGCTGGTTATATCATTGTCAATATCATTTGAAGCTGATTGTATTAATATTACTTGAAGCTGATTGTATCATTATCGTTATCACTTTGAAGCTGATTGTACCATTATCATCAATAGTATTTCCAGGAAGCTTACTATTAGGTGTTGTAAGTGCTTGGGATATCAGCGATGAATGTTTGCCACCTTTACATCTGCATGGTCAAAATAATTTTGAATTATTCAATACTTTGAAGAAATACGCAAACGGCGTTAATATAGTGTTCGTTGAATTTTGTTTTTGAAGTATTATATATCAAATTGTCGTACCGAAGTCATTTGGTAAGTCAATGGAAAGTCCTTTGATTTTTTCCACTGTATGCCTGTATTTTAGCTTACCTGTCATTGATTAGGACTTGTAAGAGATAAAGATGGACAGCATTTCATAAAACCAGTGTTATTTGTGTTTTTGTTGTTTTATATTTCTATTATCTGATTATCAGCAATTTATATCGTGCTTAAAACATACATTCTGATAATATTCATGTAAATCACATATCAGTCATGAAATTCTCAGTTTGTTGTCGGTGATGTTTTGAAATCTGCCTAGAAACAAGTCAAAATGGATTCGCATGTAACACGAAAGTACACTGGTTTTTAATCTTCACTACTTTTCAGTGAAACAGACCTCCCGTTGAGGTTCTGTCACGTCGTGTCACATCCAACAGTCATTACACAATGGCATCTGCCAGGGAGCAATTATGTCCCTTCACATCTTAGCAGAATGCCCTGTGTGTGTCTGCACCCTATCTGAACACAGCGCAGGCTTCCAAGGGTGGTGCTGGACTGCTCCCAGCTGGTTGGTTGGACAGTTGAGGACAGCGCTTCTGTGGGTCTAAAACCGCACCGTCGGGTTTTTCTTTTTCTTTTTTCAAAGAAATAGACTATGAAACACAATTACAATTATGAAATACAATTTCAAAACTCTCTGTATACGTGTTTCAGAGTGTTTCAAAAAGAAAAGGAAAAAAATAGAACCGGTCTTTTTTATTCTCGTATACAAGATTCAGCTGTACCACTAACAAATCTGGAATTTGTATGCACTTAAGGCAATTCCATTCTGGCTTCACTGGTAATACAGTTCTTTTGTCACAGGGACATGATTTCTTGTTTTCCATGTCTTATCATAAAAATTGATGTTTGTGGTCACTTATCAGTTTGTTACGATTTCTCAGCCTTGCAGCTGTTTTACTACTACCCCTAAACAATCTTTTATCCGTAACTACGCAATCAGCATCACGATTTTGAAAGATCTTCTCTCTTCTTCCTATCCGCACCTACACACACACACACACACACACACACACACACACACACACACACATACACACACACTGTCTCACCGTTTTGGGGGAATCTGGCAGCCAGGATGCCCCCCGGCACTTGGGTCAGCAGGTACCCAGCAAAGTAGGCCGTGTGGAACAGCTGTATCCTTTCCTGGGTCCAGTCCACCTGCCAGTCCTCAGACCCCCCGTATATCGGACACTGCCAACGGTCAGCACAGAATAAAAGATGCATCTGTGCCTCCACCCCCCCTCACCCCCCTACGCTAACAGCAGCAACGTATCCTTACAACAATCCCAAACAAAAGCATTTTGCGTCTATTTTCGGCACATCTGTCGATTAATCACAAATGTGTGAATTGTACTTTATGTATGATCCACAGCAATGAAAGGATGTTGTAAAAGACAATAAAATTTCTGTAATGAAACACAATAATGCACCCTCCCCTATCTGATGAATGAATCCATACGTGCCTCTGCTTTATGTGCGTTCGGTGAGAACCATATTAGTGTTTCTGTCCACACATTCCCTTGTCACTTTGACAGAGAGAGAGAGAGAGAGAGAGAGAGAGAAGGAGAGAGAGAGAGAGAGAGAGAGAGAGAGAGCGCATGCCGGCAATACACAGTGTCTTCCAGTGCGTGGGAATGCTGCCGAAGGCGCGCTTACTGGACCTGGTGTGACGGACAACACGTGCCCTGCGGCTGTGGGAAAGAATGAGTAGACTACATCCTCAAGGGAGTGTGCATTGCTGTTAGCTTACGGTCAGCTGTTAGCGTAAGGGGCCCACATGCGTCAAACATACCCCGCGTCACAAGACGAAAAGAGAGAATATAATTACAGTGGGAAACGACCCAAAAGAGTGACTGATGTGAGGAGGATCTTCAATCGGCACCCAAAACTATATACCTTTTCTCATCTCAAGGGTCACACCGATGGTCTGTTGTGAACAAGATTGTATAGGGGCATTGTGAGTGATTGAGGTTGTTCTGGGCGCGAATGGTGTTCTGCAAGGGAACGGGTGATGAATAAACGTATACCAGACACAGCAACTGGCTAGGACGTACACGTAAGTAGCACCCCCTCGCAAAGCAAGGTCTGAAAGAGGCGTACGAAGTTGGCACAAATATCTACCAAAAAAGATCGGGTATCCGCACTTTCGCAGACAGTACATCTCCCCCAGTGTGCTCAATCCATACTTATATTACTCTTCTTTATGTAGTGGGGAAAGAAGGAGTGCGAATTCCCATCATTCTGTCTACCAGTCACAAGATGTCATTACGCATGGGAATGGAGGGACATAATCAGAAAAAAAAAGTGTTTTCTGACCATTAGCCTTTAAAGACAACATTAAGTCGTTTGTACTTTAAAGGCGTAGTGGATAATAAACGGCGAGCTCAGCCATTGACTAGGTTGTTCAATCTTCACCTTTCTTTTGCGACTTTGTTTTTGTTTTATTTACGTACACTAGCTGTCCCCCACACCCCTCCATCATCCCCCTTTCCCTATCCCTTCCTCCTCTTCCACCCCTCCATCATCCCCCTTTCCCTATCCCTTCCTCCTCTTCCACCCCCTCCATCATCCCCCTTTCCCTATCCCTTCCTCCTCTTCCACCCCTCCATCATCCCCCTTTCCCTATCCCTTCCTCCTCTTCCACCCCCTCCATCATCCCCCTTTCCCTATCCCTTCCTCCTCTTCCACCCCTCCATCATCCCCCTTTCCCTATCCCTTCCTCCTCTTCCACCCCTCCATCATCCCCCTTTCCCTATCCCTTCCTCCTCTTCCACCCCCTCCATCTCCCCCTTTCCCTATCCCTTCCTCCTCTTCCACCCCTCCATCCATCCCCCTTTCCCTATCCCTTCCTCCTCTTCCACCCCTCCATCATCCCCCTTTCCCTATCCCTTCCTCCTCTTCCACCCTCCCTCCATCATCCCCCTTTCCCTATCCCTTCCTCCTCTTCCCACCCCCTCCATCCCTCCCCATCACCCTGTTTCCCACCCTCGCTCCCCCCTTTTTTTTTAGATCCGCTTCAAATCCCGACATGGCTCTGCTTCAAGAAAGAAAGAGATACACACAAAAGTGTAGGTAGGACCCAGAGAAGTACTGTCCTCAACTGCTGAACACACCAGCTGGAAATAATCCTGCACCACCCTTGAAAGCCTGTGTTGTGTTCACATAGGGTGCAGGCACGCACAGGACATTCCACTATGACGTCAAGAGACACAGTGACTGCCTGGCAGATGCCATTGTGTAATAGCTACTGGATGTGACACGACAGAACCTCCACGGGAGCGTTTCAGTGAACTTATCAGCCCTTACTTTATGACTGCAGAGCCTGTCAGCGAAAAACGCCACCGTCAAGCAACTGCCATGTGCACCCGCGGCCTTACTCATTGCTGTTCCGCTGTCAGGTGAAGACAGTACAACTCCAGACATGGCCAAGCTTTCGCCTTGAGGTCTTACATCCCGGGTTACCCGCTTTCCCACTGTCAACAGAACAGGCCTCCTTTAATAGCTCAACCAACGCTGTCATTTACCACAAAAATGACTGACTTCTGATCTGCCCTAGTATATCAATGAGCCATCATGCAAACTGCAAAGAAGCTCGACTGAAAATTGTGGACTTTTGTACGGAACATGAAGACGGACAGAGCGAAGAACGCACTTTATTTATAGAGAATGCACGGAGCGAGTCAGGTCATGGCATTCGCCAAACTGGGTCAACTCTTTCACGGTTGGCACTAAATGACAGGGTCGTTAGTTCGTTGACAATGCAGTCAAAGGAACAGCCCAGCGTAATCTGCGCTGACAAAAGACATGCAGCGGGGTGGTGGGTGGGGGGGGGGGGGGGGGGGGGGGAGGGAGAGGAGGACGAGGGAGGGGCGGTGTGAACGCTCAATTCTACACCTTCGTGTGGAAGGCAAACGACATCCAGCATGCTGGCCCGGCCCTGCCGGGGAGGTAAAAAAAACAAACAAAACAAAACAAAAACCGTGCCTGGAAAACCCGATAACGGGCGTATCACGACAATAAGAACAGTCGCACTGACGTATAGTAAGAGCTAGTCGTAGCAGGAGTGTCATGAAAGTACTAACTGTACTGGGCACTGCAACTAATTACGACGGGAAATGGACGAAATGCGTTGTATGTACAGTAGTACAGTAGTCGTCTAGTCGTATTTTGATTACTTTGGGCAGCAAGAACGTGAGTGTGAAATAGATCTGGGGAAACGCAGGTTTTTTCTTCTTTTTTTCCCCCGTCCTTCAACCTCCTATTTTCCACATGAAAAAGTTCCTTTTTTTTTTCCTTTTTTTTTTCTTTTTAAGGTGAGGCCTCCATCTTTCTCTTTCTTTCCCAACCTTTTTTTCTCCAACAAGTAACCACACCTTTCACGCACCATGCATGTCGGTATTTTCTATTATAAATGGACATTCTCAGGTGGACTTTTAGTGTTGTGGCGTTTGACACAAAGCGTCAGGGTTTATTTATGATCTATTGTTTGGTGTAGCGTCACATTCACTTCGTGTATGCGAATAAAAAAAAAAGCAATGGAAGGAAGAAGTAAAAGACAGAAAGAAAGACGGAAAGAGAGAAAGAAAGAGGACGAAAGAAATACAGACAGTAAGATAGAGAGAACAAGAGGAAAGGGAAAAAAAGAAAGAAAAGAAGGCAGAGAGAGAGAGAGAGAGAGAGAGAGAGAGAGAGAGAGAGTAGGAAGAAAACTGCCCTGCAGTGGACCTGCGAAGAATCGGGTGACCTGAAATGGAATTTGGACCCTGCGCTGATAAGAAAGGAAGGAAAGGTGACACACAGACAGCACACCTGCCAACCTCTGAAGAGACTTGGGAGGAATATATTGAAACAGAGGAATTTCTGACAGCTGAGGGGAATAATGCTATCACGCCCAAAACAAAACAATGGCATTCCAGACGTTTTCTTTTCTTTCGTCAACGAGGAGGATGACGAGGAGGAAGGGAAGAAAGAACATTAAGAACAAAACAAGAGAGAGAGAGAGAGAGAGAGAGAGAGAGAGAGAGAGAGAGAGAGAGAGAGAGAGAGAGAGAGAGAGAGAGAGAGAATGCTGCTTATAGCCCAGCCGAAAGCAAAGGCCCATTTCAGGGCTGTCATTGCTTTAAAGTCAACTCGCATGTCACTGAAAAAATCCACACAACTCTTAAAAATACAACTGAATACACCAGAACTTTCGTCCCCCCCTCCCCCCCCCCCCCCCCCCCCCCAATCTTTCTTCTGTAAGATCTTAGATCAGATGAAAAACGTTGGTCTCTTTCAGACATTCAAGGATCACGTCAGGTGGGGACATCTCTGAAGAAGATTTTCATGGAGTCTGCTGTAAAAGTGTTTATGTCTCACATCATGCAAGTCCCAAACACTCTATAAGAACATCTTTCACTGTGAGTGGTACATGTCACCTAATGCACCACGCAGCTTCTTCACCTTTTCAAAAGAACAAGAGACAGAAGAAAGAAGCACAGCTCACCGAAATGAAGAAGTCTTTGGCAGGCTTGGTGCTGTGGTCGGAGAAGTTGGTTTTGGCAATGTGAGTCATCACCAGAGAAAACTCCGTGCGGAACCCCAGGGACAGCATCAGACCCAGAAACCCCATGAACACAACTAGGAAGCGCTGCGGACAGCACGTGCACCTGCACTGCATTGTGGGCTTCTGCACTTCGGCGTTGGTCTTCACGCGGCTTTGAACTTGAAGCTGTCATAGTATGGAAAAACATTGTTAGGTTAACATTATCAGTATCATTATTACCATCTGTCATTACCACCACCACCACCATCTTCGCTGTCATCATCGTTAGTAAGATGATCATGTTAATTATCATCACCATCAGTAGTAGCAGTAGTAGTACTAGTACTAGTAGTTGAGGTGGTGGTGGTGGTGGTGGTGGTAGTAGTAGCAGTAGTAGTAATAGTAGAGGTGGTGTTTGTAGTGATATAAGCAGCAGTGGTGGTGGTAGTAGTAGTAATCTGCAAAAGAGCACAGAATTTTCTTGACATAATTAACAGGGAAGACAGTAAGCATTGTTGCTCTGTCAAGTCGACGAAGAACTGAATAAATTGCTAACTGAAAAACAGTTTGCTCATTTGTTTTTGTGTTAGCAACAAGAGGTTTAAACTATTAAAAAAAAAGACAGCGTATAGGACACAAGAGAGAGAGAGAGAGAGAGAGAGAGGAGAGGAGAGAGAGAGAGAGGAGAGAGAGAGAGAGAGAGATGGCGTAGGGTACGGGAAGACTGGAGGGGAAGGTGAAAAGGATTGACAGACAGACGGAATAGTTATATAACCAGCTGTCGTGTTGCACAAGTTAGCATCGTGGGCTTTTGTGCTAAGAGGGCGTCGGTTCAAATCCCAGCTGGGTATTCATTTTAGGATTTTTCCGCGCGGGCCGGCTCCTATGCAGAGGTGAACGTGCTGTGGGCTGAAACACGTGCATCTCCAAGAATATCGCCCAGATTTCCTGCCCAATGCGGCAGGTATCTGTATCGCTCGAACCTGATCGACACATGCATATATTATGAAATCAGGCCTCGGGTACAATAACCCTTTCATGTAAGCTAATGTTGTTTATAGCCCAGCCGACCGCAAAGGGCCATATCAGGGCTGTCACCGCGTTGAAGTCAACTCATAAGTCATTAAAAAAAATCAACTTTTTTAAAAGTCTAAGATCAGAATGGATCTTTGCAACATTATCTTCATTACCTCTTGCCTCGCTAAACATCTAAAATATATAGTTTCAGATTCTGTGGCCAATCATGCCCGGGTTTGTTTGTTGTTGTTGTTGTTTTTTTGGGGGGGGAGGTAGGGGGGGAGCTGGAGTAAGCGTAGGAAGGATGAAGATAGGAGTAAATAAGTTGAGACAGAAAAAGATCTTATGTTTAAACTACATCCTCTTCACATGACCAAATTCAGATTAACAAAGGGGCAGTTATTTTCTGTTGCAGATGTCTCAACTGTCCAGTTCCTTATCAGTGGAATTACTCTCTTACCGCTCATTGTTACCCAACACACTGCTACACCATTACTCATCTTCTCATAGCGGAAAGCACCGATTGTCGTGAAACAACTCACCAGAAAGGACCCTGCACTGGCTGCCGAGTCACTTCGGTTGTGTTCCGTGAGGTCTGTTGTGATCCAGTATTGGCAGGATGCCATATGCTAGGTCCCCTAACTGACGACAATAATTGCCAGGTCGCGGAGCAAACGTGAAGAAACGTCCCCCCCCCCCCCCCCCCCCCCCCAACTACCCCCCCCGGACGGCAATATCATGTTCATCCAGTGATTCTTCCAACAGACTTGCTGACACTGAAGACTTTTGACCCAAATAAAAAACTATAGGCATAAACACGATGGGAAGATTAAACCTGAGGTCACAGCGAGTGCGTGGTATGATGAACCACAGCATTTTAAGATTTTTTTTTTTTTTGATGGTCAGTGAAAGAGGATTGATGGGCCACTGAATTTCAAGTCCTTTTTTTGGGGCGGTCGATGAAAGAGAATGGACGAGCCAATGAATTTAAGACTGTTTTTTTTGGACGGCCAATGAAAGAGGATGGTGATATGCTAAAGAGTCCCATTTTGGTCCGAACATCATGGGATAGGGCTGTACTCGACGTTTCCTTTCACAGCTCATCAGGGCATCAACCAGGCCCAAGAGATACACACAAGAACATGAGTGGTTGGAAAGGAAATTTGAGCCGCTCTCTCGGACAGACATCCACTGAATGGATGGAACTTGACTTGTGTGGAATTAGGCATACCATTTCGGCGTATACCACACCCAAGAAGTCTCGGTAGGTGCCAACCAGGACAAAAAATAAGCCTAAAGGTATATGCTTCTGGTGGATTTGTACCTATATCACCACGCCTGCCACCCACAACACTAAGCATTGAGCCACGACGGCTGGTAGAAATACTGTGCCTTTAATCTTGTACACACACACACACGCGCGCGCGCCGCGCGCGCGCGCGTAGAGGTGTACGGACATGCAGACAGACACACAAATATACAGACACACACACACAGATACACGGACAATAGAAAAAACACACACGCACGCAACAGAATCTTCAGTGCTTGTTTTTCTGAAATGTTTACTCCACTCATCAACGGTTAACTATGGCAAAATCAAGAGCATGCAACGTCAATGCAAAAAGCATACATTCAATAAACAGGAAAAAGAAACCTTGCCTTGACTATAAAGCCGGTGAGGCACCTTTGATGAGTTTCTGCTGCGGATCGTTGCGGTCATCTGACAGCGGGCAAAGACTGGCCTGTCTGATGTCCACCCACTTCCTCTTCTGTTGGATTTTTCTTCGTTCCCCTGAAGCTGCCTTCTTCGAGGTGTTGTTGCTCAGGTCGGCTGATGTTAAAACGTGCCCGCACACTTCTTCCATCTTCCAGCCCTTGGCGACGGTGAGCAGGACGTCGTCGTCATAAGGACCCAGGGTTCACGTCCGAATCTGTGGCCGATTTTTCCATTTGTGACGTCATCTTCGCACCAGATGTTCAAACTCTTGCAGACAAATCTTCAGGGCTTGGTTTCGTGTTACTACTAACGCACGCGCGAGTGTGGTTTGTCACTGTGAAGAAGATGGGGTTTTTTTGGTCACACCGGATGGTCTTCCGTTTCATGAGCGACGTAGCTGTTTACTCCACACTGGGTGACACTGCTGGTTTAGACCCTTCACCTGTCACGAAGGTACCTGACCTTCATCAATGGTACCAGACCTCACCCTATTTGAAGCTGCCGACACCAGTGTCAGGTTTCTGACATTCCAGTTTGATTTCTGTCACGATGCCCATGCGATTGTTGGTTTCGGTGTTCTCGGCAGGGATCTCCTTGCCGTACACCTCAGCGGTTCCGTCCAAGTGCTCCACAACACTGGCCCACTCCTCTGCACGAGCCAGGTCACATAAATATCGGCTGACGAAGAAACGTAACCTAATGATTGCCCTGCCATAAATATGGACTGACCTCTTTGTGGTCCTTCTAGCGTCGGTCATTAACCTAAGAAGACAATGAGGAGGGTGTGGGTGGCAGCGAGCAGGCTTCTCCGTCCGACTGTACGACTCATGGTTCTGAACCATTCGCCGATGCTGCCAGGCATTCACTAAAGACAAAGTGTCTTCAGTTCCGGCTTTGGGGTCAGCTGCTGCTACCTTTCGCAGTTACCACGTCTTTGCAAATGTTTACATCTATATCTGTTTCATTCAGCGTTCTTTTCAAGTGTCTTTTAACAGATTATCGGTAGATATCGTCCTACTTTCACTCAGCTGGAATCAATTCAGGTGTAAAAGGGTGGGGGGGGGGAGAGTGGGGAGGGGGCAATACGGTTGATCTGGGCAGTCACGTCCATCGCCTGCAGCTGACATCGATTAATAATATCGTCCACAACAGTTGTAATCTATTAATAACAACGTCCACAACAACTGTCATCTATCAATTACATTGTCCACAACTGCTGTAATCTATTAATAACATCATCCACAACAGTTGTAATCTATTAATAACATCCTCCACAACAGCTGCAATCTAGTAATAACATCGTCTACAATAGCTGTAATCTATTAATAACATCGTCCACAACAGTTGTAATCTATTAATAACATCGTTGCAACAGTTGTAATCTACTAATAACATCGTCCACAACAACTTCATCTATCAATTACATCGTCCACGACGGTTGTAATCTATTACTAGCATCGTCCACGACAGTTGTAATCTATTAATGACATCGTCCACGACAGTTGTAATCTAATAATAACATCGTCCACTACAGTTGTAATCTATTAATGACATCGTCCACGACAGTTGCAATATATTAATAGCATCGTCCACGACAGATGTAATCTATAAATAACATCGTCCACGATAGTTGTAATCTATAAATAACATCGTCCGCAATAGTTGTAATCTATCAATAACATCATCAACAGCAGTTGTAATCTATTAGTAACATCGTCCACGATAGTTTTAATCTACTAGTAACATCGTCCATGACAGCTGCTACCTATTAATAACATCTTCCACAACAGTTGTAATCTATTAATAAGATCGTCCACAACAGTTGTATTCTATTAAAAACATCGTCTGCAACACTTGCAATCTATCAATAATCGTCCACAACACTTGTAATCGATCAATGATATCGTCCACAACAGTTGTAATTCATAAATAACTTTGTCCACAACAGTAGTGATCTAATAACATCGTCCACAACAGGCGTAATCTATTAATGACGTCGTCCTCGACAGTTGTAATTTATTAATAGCATCGTCCAGAATAGTTGTAATCTATAAATAACATCGTGCACAATAGTTGTAATCTATCAATAACATCGTCCACGACAGTTATGATTTATTTGTAACATCATCCACAATAGTCTATTAATAACATCGTCCAGGACAGTTGCAATCTATCAATAACATCGTCCATGACAACTGACGTATTCATAACATCGTCCATTACAAACTGTAATCTATCAATGATATCGTCTATGATAGATGTATTCTAGAAATGACATCGTTTACGATTACTGTAACATATGAAAGCTGTCGTCCACGATAGTTGTAATCTGTCAATGACAACGTACACAATAACTGTAATCTATTGATGACATCGTCCACGTTCGTTTTCAAATGTTTTTAATTAATCAATAACATCGTCCACGATAACTGAAATCTATCAATATCATCGTTTACGATTGTTGTAATCTGTCAAAGAGATCCTATACGACAGCTATTATCTATCGATGAGATCATCCACAATCGTTGTAATCTATCGAAGAGGTCAGCCACTATAGTTGTAATCTATCAGTGACATCCGCCACAGCATTTGTAATCTATTAATGTGACTGTCCAGGTCAGCTGCGATCTATCAACGTGATGGTCCTTAACAGATGTGGTCTGTCTATGTGATAGTTCATAACATGTAATCTGTCCATGTTCATAACAGTTGTAATCAACCATAACTGTTGTCATCTGTCTGCATGATCATATATCATCGCAATCTGTCATGCAATCGTCCAAAACAGTTGTGATCTGCCAATGTGACTGCCCAGATCAGCTGTGAACTATTTGATGCTCTATACTGTACTGGGGGGAAAAGTTTTGAAACATTCTGCATGTGAACCGTCCTACAACACATCTCAAAACTGGGCACGTTTTTTCTGAAAACTCTTAGGGAAAAGCTATCTGTGAGGGATTGGATCTGGCAGCCTTTTCCATTATTCACATGTACCAGAACACAAAATACAGTGCTTCTTCAACGATAGCACTTCCGATTTCTTTGGAAGCTGCAGAAGCTTTAGACACAATGACAATCTCCTATAACTGCTGTTTTTCGGTATTTAGGAGATCTTGACAATCAATTGTTAGAGTTTGAATGTAACATTTTACACGTCATTCTTAAGGTGTGAAGTAGTTCATCACATCAAATGTTATCAATTCGGCTGAAGATACTTTTTGTTTGTTTGTTTTTTGTTTTTTTTTTCTCTCTCTCTTTTTCCCGCGGATGGATTAAACCAGGCTTCAGAGACATGTCGGATATAGAAACTGGAACTCGGTTTTTCTAACCCCCCCCCCCCCCCCCCCCAAAAAAAAAAGCAAAACACCCCCCCCCCCCCCCCCCGCCCCCCCCCCCCCACAAAAAAAAAAAAAATTTCAGTGCACGAGACAATTCGCAGCATTAAGTAAAGACCAGTTAAGAATGTTTCTACATCGTCAGCTATCTGGGTATTTTGGAGTAACTTTATATCAAAATGGATTATTTTTTCATGAAAAAAGAGTGATGATTATCAAGAAACAAAATACAATGTTCACTTTGTGACGTAGAGGTAGGAATCTAAAACTTCCCGTTAGTGCAGTCTCGGATCCTCTTTTCTTTAAGAATGATAATTCTGGTTTTAGATTATGGCTGCGAGATATTGGGTTATGGGCGTGTGAGGAATTTTTCAAATAAAAATTTCATCTATTTATTCACACAAATATCCTGAGTGTACCTTGCATGAGAAATTGGGTTATGAGCGCGTGATGAATTTTTTTCAAAATTTTAAATGAAAAATGTAACTCTTTATCTAAACAAACAACCTGATTATATGCAGTATTTGATTTATCAAATATGTAATTATTCACCTGGTCCAGCCCTGTATGAATATACCAGCATCAAAGGTAATAATCTGCTCCTTGCATAATTTTCTTTGACATATCCCGTGGAACAGACTTTGTAAAGCAAACACTATGTGAAAATGGGTATGACCATTTAGATTCAGCAATAATTATTTAGGGAGAATAACTTTTTAGGCATAATTGAAAAAGATTATCACAAGATAACAGCATATGTTCGTTTTTGTGGAAAGCTTTGAAATAATCTGCATTGGCCAAATAATCAAGACGCAATTAATGTCGATTTAAGAGTACGTTATATGAAGACGGCCTCTCTCTCTCTCCTTCTCTCTCTCTCTCTCCTCTCTCTCTCTCTCCACACACACACACACACACACACACACACACCTATCTATCTATCTATAATCTCTTTCTCTGTATCTCTATATGTAAACTAGAGAGAGGGATGGACTCAGAGAGACAGAGAGAGACAGAGAAAGACAGAGAGAGAGAAGAGAGAGAGGGGGGGGGTCCTCTAATATCCAAACTTAGTGTAATATAAGATCTATCTATTACTTTCTTAAAATCATGTCATGAGGATGAAAGGAAAATAAAAAGAAACCTTGCATTTCTTTTATGTGGGAAAGTTGTGGGACTCCCTCTTGTTTTGCACTTAAAAGAGTAATCGCTTTTTGTGTGTGTTTGTATGAATTTAGAAGGGGTGGGGGTGGGGTGGGGAAAGAAATGCTTTTTCCAGAATTTAGAAAGACAGGGTATTAGTTACCTCCAATGACATTGACAAACAAAGCACAGGACAAGACACGATGCATTTCGACCTCTTGGGTCTTCTTCAGGCAAAAAAAAAAAGCAGATCACATTTAACATTTAGGACAGTACAAAAGAACAAAGAGTGACTCATCTGATGTCCATGTGGTAGGGAGTATGGCCGCCAGGCAGAAATGACAGAGGGGATTATGGGAGAGGAAAAGGAGGGGGGGGGGGCGATACGATGGGGTTGTGTGTCTAGTTTAGTGGGGTGGTGTGATATATTTGTGACGGTTGTGGTAAAGGTGGATTGATAATAATGATAAGGAGGGGGGGGGGAAATATATAGAAGGGATAAATAAGTAGATGAATAAAATGAAAACAACTGTCAAAAAAAATGTTTAAAAAAAAGCGTTCGGTGAATAAAATAAATGATTTCGCTGGGTGATGAAAGAGGTGGTGGTAGTTATGCGTGGGTAGTTGTGAAAGGTGTGTGGTGATGTTAATAAGGAAGGGAAGATAAATGTGTGATAAGGTAAAATTGGGAGGGTTGAAAAAAAGGGGGGAGGGGGGAGGGAGGAGGAGGAGGGTAATGTGTGTGTGGGAGGGGGGGCAAGGGAAGGAGAGCTCATATCTCTTCATCCACTATGGTGTGGGGGGTGGGGGTGGGAGGTTGGGAGGTTCATATAGATAGTGTTGTTGAAAAAGTAATAATGTGTTGGCATCAATATGCTGATGTTGGTTGAGAGAAGATAGCAGTGATCAATGAAAAACAGGGTATCATGTGTTGCACACACCACACACACACACACACACACACACACACACACACACACACACACACACACACACATAAATAGGGGTGGAGGTGGGGAACCACATGTAAACAATGTTCTGGGTGAGTTATGATATACACACTCATTCACACACCAACAACAACAAAATTATTATCAATCAGTCACTGATGGTGATGATCATGTAAGATCAACAGTACTATAAGGAGGGATTCTTCTCCGTTCTCTAAAGCAGGAATCCTGGAGGTACTGGCAAAGGTTCTGTATGGTGAAGGCCCTCCAGTGGTCGATAAAGTTTTGCACTCATCGGGTGTTGGCAGGCCAGGTTTCACACCCAAAGTAAAAACCTGGCCTGCCAACACCCCGATGAGAACTTTGTAAAATTTTTCAAAGCCATAACCTAAAATCACAGTAGAAGCCAACAAAAAAACAGTAAATTATTTAGACATAACATTAGACCTTAAGGATCAATACATACAAACCATATAAAAAAAACCTAATGACACACCTGTCTACGTAGACATCAATAGTAACCACCCACCCTCCATCTTAAAAACCATACCTAATGGTATAAACAAAAGATTATCTAAACTGTCATGCAATGAGAAAGAATTTAACAGTGCAGCAGCTGAATATCATCAAGAGGCGCTGAAAAAAGTGCTACAACTACAAATTACAATACAACCCAGATAACAACATGAACAGCAACAGGAAAAACAGGAAAAGAAAAATTATATGGTATAACCCTCCATATGATGGAAGAACAAAAACTAACGTAGGAAAAGAATTCCTCAGAATCCTTAAAACATCATTCCCAAAAGAACATGTACTACTAAAATAATTCAACAAAAATACCGTCAAGCTATCATACTCGTGTATGCCCAACTTTAAAAATATAATTGATTCTTCCAATAAAACCAAAAAACACAACCAAAGAGGGTGATGAAAGGATATCTTGTAACTGCACAAAAAAAGACCAGTGCCCTCTGAATAATAAATGTCTCTACAACAATATTGTGTACCAAGCCACGGTAACAACAGACGTGATAAAGAAACAAAACATAGGAATCACAGCAAACCACTTTAAAACCAGATATGCAAACCATAAACAGTCTTTTCAAAAATGAAAAATATAAAAACCGAATTAAGTAAATATATTTGGAAGGTGAAAAATAAGAAAATAGATTACAACATATCATGGAAAATTATAAAAATAGCAACACCATACAACAACATTTCTAAAAAATGCAACTTATGTACTACAGAAAAGTGGCTGATATTATGTAAACCCCACCTAGCATCCCTGAGCTCTAAAAGTAGAAATGATAAACAATTGCAGGCATAAATGGAAATCTTTGTCAATGCACCATTCCGTAACACGCCCCCCCCCCCCCCCCCCCCCCTGAACGCGCCCCAAAAAAGAAAAACCGGCAGGCCACGTGCCACACGCACAGAACTCACAAGCCACACACACCACAATATATAACACCGTGGCGTGCCCAAATTGTATGTATAACCCTGAGGAGAGCGTTTTTAGCTTGAAACAAGCTTGTAGGTTTTAATCTCTTCATTTTAAAATCCTTTTTTAAACTGGTAATATATATATATATATAATATATATATATATATATATATATATATATATACATGCACTGTGTGTATAAAATGTGTGTGTGTATATAATATATATATATATATATATATAAATATATATATATATATAATATATATACACATACATACATATGTGTGTGTGTGTGTGTGTGTGTGTGTGAAAACTTTTCCACAGTTAGTGTCATTATGATCATAGATCATAACTCACCCAGAACATTGTTTACATGTGTCCCCCACCCACCCCCCCACCCCCCTTTTGTGTGTGTTGTGTGTGTGTGTGTGTGTGTGTGTGTGTGTGTGTGTGTGTGTGTGCAACACATGATACCCACAGCATGTTTACTTTTTCAACAATACTAACTATATGAACCTCCCAACCTCCCACGCCCACCCCCCCCCCCCCACCCCATAGTGGATGAAGAGATATAAGCTCTCCTTCCCTTGCCCCCCCCCCCCCCCCCCCCCCACACACACACACATATTACTCTCCTCCCCACACACACACACACACATTACCCCCCTCCCCACCCACCCTAACCCTTTTTTTTCACACACACACACCCCCCCAATTATACCTTATCGATCACCTATTTATCTTCCATCCCCTTCCCTCCCTTATTAACATCACCCACACACCTTTCACAACTACCCACGCATAACTACTACCACCTCTTTCATCACCCAGCGAAATAATTTTTTTTTTTCACCTAACCGCTTTTTTTGCTTTTTCTTTTAACAGTTGCCTTCATTTTATTCATCTACTTATTTATCCCTACTATATTTTTTTTTTCCAATCTCCCCCCCCCCCCCCTTATCATTATTACCAATCCACCTTTACCACAACCGTCACAATATATCACACCACCCCACTAAACTAGACACACAAATCCCATCGTATCACCCCCCCCCCCCCCCCCCCACCCCACGCAAACCCCTCCCCCCCCCCCCCCCCCTTTTCCTTTCCCATAATCCCCTCTGTCGTTTCTGCCTGGCGGCCATACTCCCTACCACATGGACATCAGATAAGTCACTCTTCGTTCTTTGTTTGTACTGTCCTAAATGTTAAATGTGGTCTGTTTTTGTTGTTGTTTTTTGCCTGAAGAAGACCCAAGAGGTCGAAATGCATCGTGTCTTGTCCTGTGCTTTGTTTGTCAATGTCATTGGCGGTAACTAACATCCTCTCTTTCTAAATTTTGCTTCGTTTCTCCGCCATCAGTCACTCCATTTTGAAGTGTTTTTTTTTTCCAGGTTAATATAATTGTTTATCCATCATCTTCCTTCCGGAATTAATACACACACACACACACACACACACACACACACACACACACACACACACACACACAGAGAGAAGCATGGAGACATGAGACCTATTTTGCTGGGCTGGTTTAGAAAATACAAATCTCTTTAGACACACTCTGTGATACCTGAACAAGCCTTTTCGTTGTTTTTTCATTCTTTAAAAATGAATTCATGAATGAATGAATAAACAAATGATTTTTTTTTAAAAACAGCGAAATAAAGTAAAACAATAACAGCAGCAGCAGCAGTAGTATAGTAAACACCTAAATACTGGAACAATGCCCTTTTTTGC
>CM031608.1:50522169-50542169 GCA_018398815.1 Conus ventricosus | reverse complement strand
GTGAAGGATGAAGCGAGTTGTGAACAGAGAAGTTCTAGCTCCTTTTTTCTGCCACGTCTGTCAGCGAGTTCATTACCCAAGATCCCACAGTGTGAAGGAATCCAAAAGAAAGTTAAGTCAGTTGCTTTACATATCAAGATATAAATTAAATGACAAATTTCTTTAAAAGTTGTTTTTTTTTTTTCTAAATTCGATTTGCAGCACTTAATGGACTGGAATACTAGTATTGAATCCACGCAGAAGAACACTTGAAAAACTGTCTGCACCAAGATGTGTGCAGGCCTTTAGTATATCTACCATTTCAGCTGCGAATATAGATCTATATTTTCCAGTGATGGAATAACAAAAATTAGACCCAGTTTCATTTTTCTTCTTTTTTTTTTCCTTTTTTTTTTGATTTTGTTTTTGTTACTGAGCCATCTGTAAACATCTTACAATGGTTGGGATATTTGTTTTCCTACAGCCTAATGCGCCTTTGCTGAATATTATAAGGTGTGAGGTTGATCAGCTTTTTTCGCATCAGCGTGATTAAATTGACTACAGTTACATTTTCTTTTGTCAAAGGATTTTGGTTGGCCCGATCTCAGCTCAAACCCGGTCTAAACGTGAACCAGCTGAAGTCAGTTGTTAAACAACGTGTAGAGAAGTGAATTTAAATTGGAGACGCTCCATAGAAAGAGGAATTAGTTTCAAGAATAAACAAAATTACGCAAGATCTTTGTTCTCATTAAGATTTGTGTCTATACTCGTTTTTTGAACCTCTTCTAAAATCTAGATCTTATAATGTTAAACCTTTTATCCATGAGGGAACAGGGATTGTGACAGGATCCATTTGTTCAATTTCTATTTTTGTGTGAGCGAAGGTACGTAGATATTCATATTTGCGGTTGTTAAAATGTGTATTCATTTTATGAATGACAAGCATGAAGTTAAGTTATTTAAGCTTCATACCTTCATTTGTATCATCACCTAATGAATTTCCACCACACCCCTATTGTTTCAGTAACAGAGACAGTTAGTGATGCATCTATCGTTTTGCATACTCTTGTACAGTATGATTTGATTTTGAATTATACACCATTCCACACACAGTAACAATCTTCCACACCTTACGTTGTGTGCACTTTGTTCAGAGCCCCCTCCACTTAGGCTCGGCTTACACAACAGTCTTAAGTCTGATGCCCTGCACGAAGAATCGTTTTCCTCTTCTCTACAGAATTATTAACAGAGTCAATAGCAGCAGTCTTCACACAGTCTGAACCTAACTTTGACTGCCGCCATCTCAGTTACACAGCATAACTTTAACTGTTCGTGAGCAGAACCGATGACACTCCAAGACCTCGTGTGGCACGGACTTTTCCATTTCCCTCGGCACTGACACAACTGATCTCATCTTTGAAAGAATGTCTCAAACCAGCAGTTTTCGGGTCATCACGGCCTTGGGAACCTTGCGGAGGCATCAATTTCCCATTTATTCACCTAAGTGGTAATTGGACAAGGCATCGTCATTTTCTTCACAGAACTGACATCATTGTATGTGGTATAAGTTTCCGTTTCCTCACGGAACTGATAGCAGGGGATGAGATGGACACGGCTTCCATATTTTCACAGAATTCATAACGCTGCACACGGCAACACGTTTCATTTTCTCTGAAAATTAGCAACACTGGACAAGGTGACAATGTTCCATGTCCTAACAGAATAACAATGGACGAGGTGACAATATTCTATGTCCTCATGGAATTAATGACACTGGACGAGGTGACAATATTCCATGTCCTCATGGAATGAACAGCACTGGACGAGGTGACAATATTCCATGTCCTTATGGAATTAATAACACTGAACGATGTGACAATATTCCATGTCTCAAGGAGTTAATACACCAGAGGACGTGGCAATTTTTCACTTATTCATAAAGTTGTTTACACTTGGGCAAGGTGGCAGTTTCTATTTTTTAAGCACTTTTAACAAAGTATAAACGGTAGCTGTTTTTCTTTTCAACGGAATCGAAAACGGGCGAGATGGGAGTTTTCCACTTCTTTACAAAATCGATCACAAGGTAACAGTTTTCCCTTCTGTCTAGGAATTAACGACACTGCACGATGGTGACAATATTCCACTTACTCATAGAATTAAGAATACTGGACGGGGGTGACCATAAACCATTTCCTCACGGGGATGACAATATTCCATTTCTTCACGGAACTATTACTGCTGGATGAGATGGCAGTTTCTTATCCTCACAGAGTTAGTAACACCGGACAAGGTCGCACTATTCCATTTCCTCACAGAATGAACACTACTGAAAATGTGGGCCGTATGACACTACTCCATTTCTTGACAGAATTCAATAACATACATTTCGCGTTGGCAGTTTTCCGTGACTTCAGGTGCTTGTATGAGGTCACTTTTTCCAGTTTCTTAACACAACTGGCAACGATGCACGACGTGGCAGTTTCCATATCTTCACAGAGTTGATAACACTTTACCAGGTTGCAGTTTCATTTTTCAACAAAATTAATAACACAGCCTACAGCAATGGTTAGTATTTTCAAAGAAATCAATAACACAGCCCTAGTGAGCCAGCTCGCATTGTTTTCTTCACAGATCAATAACATACCGCATATTCTTGGATTTGATAACGCAGCCGAATTCTCCACGGAACTGTCTGATACAGCCTAAAGCAGCAGTTTTCACTTTCATCACAAGACAAACAACACAACCAAAGGCAGCAATATTCCATTTCTTCACGGAATTGATAATACTGCTCAAGAAACTAATATTTTCTTATCATTCACTCAGTGATGATACAGCTTCAGGCATCACCTTGTTCACAGGACAGCTCGAGCAGCAGCATTCCATGTTCCTCACAGAAGTGATGACACACCCCAAGGCAACTTTTCCCTCTGATTTATTCACAGAACTCACAAGACAGTCCCAAGGCGGCAGTTGTCTCATTTTATTCACAGAGTGGATCAAAACAGCCTAAGACAGTCACTGTCCTTTTCTGCACAGAACTGATGACACTGTCCAAGGTAGCTGCGTTCCCATTTAATTCACAGCTCTGATAACACAGCCCCGGACAGCCGTCTTCCAATTCTTCGTGGAATTAAGGATAAGAAATCGATGAAACGGCCAGAAAAGCATTTTCTTTTTTTCCACAGAATTTTTCCACTTTATTCACAGACTGAAAACATGATCCAAGACATTTTCGGTTTTTGTTGTTGTTGTTTTTTTCGCACGGAATCCATCGCACGGCAAAAGGAAACCTTTTTTTGTAATTTCTTCACGAAACCTTTTCTTTCTCCCCCCCTCCTTTTTGTCTTCACGGAATCAAAAGCACGGCTAAAGGCAACCACGCGTGCGTGCGTGCGTGTCCAAAAGTGAGATAAGTACTTTCAGTAGTGATGTAGCAGTGTGAAAGACAAAGACAATTATGGAATGAATGTCAGTGCGTGTCAGCTACTCGGTGTGGAGAGAGACAGAGAGAAAGGTGGGGCTAAGATACGAGGGTTATGCCAAATAAATCGAAGTTTTGAATTATCATTCAAAAACAACTTTGAGCTCAAAAGGTAGATGAAAGACAGCCTATCTATACTGAAAAAGGCAAACTGCAAATACACAAAGAAGCAAGGAAAACAGGAGGGGGTGGCTTAATACACCTTTTCCAAGTTTTTAAGGTCAAGGTTATGACCTTGACGTGTGACCTTCAAAACCGAAAAATCTTTTTTAGCCATATCTCGGCAGCGGACGACATAGGAAGCTGAAACTTGGTATGAAGGTTGTTTGGTTTATTGCTCTCCAAAAATTTGAAAGCAATTAAGGTCAAGGTAAACGTCCACAGACAACGTCAGACTCTCAAAATTGAGGGCGCGTCAATTGTTTGTCCAAGACCCCAACGGTTTGACACAGTCACCTCAAATGTTGTATCGTGATGTGCCACCTGTCTGTCTGTCTGTCTGTCTGTCTGTCTGTCTCTCTCTCTCTCTCTCTCTCTCTCTCTCTCTCTCTCTCTCTCTCTCTCTCTCCCTCTCTCTCTCCTGCAGCCAAGTAAAGAAATCACGAGAATAAGACCCACTCGATAGTCATGGCCCCTGACGGCCAATGGTCAGCTTAAGACGCCAAATTGGCCACCTGGGGGCATGACGGCCGAATGGGTTTTTTCCACGTGATTTCTTTACTTGGGGGTAGACAGAGAAAAAACAAAAAAAAAAAACAGAACGTGACGAATTTATTCCTCTTTGCCAGTGAAATATCGGACAAAACGGCCGCTTACTTAGAGCCGGCCGTTTTGTCCAACCAGGCCGTTTTGTCCGACAAAAAATTGGAAGTCGGACAAAACAGCCGGGTTTTAGCCAGCCATTTTGTCTGACCCGGCCGTTTTGTCCAACCTCGGACAAAACGGCCGGGTCGGACAAAACGGCCAGCTACAAACCCTTTTCATTTCTTACTGATATCCAATCCCTCATGCCCAGGCTACACAGTGTAGAGGCGCGTCCCTGATTGGTGGATTCGGGATCCTTTAAGCCTTACGCTTTGAGGGGGGGGAGGTGCACTGGATAATACGAAAGATCAAGAAGGTGCCGCGAACCAACATAGCCTAAGAGAAAAAAAAACTTGAGTCCAAACCCGCAGTGTCTGGTGAACGTTAGCCCTTATTAAGGGGGCAACCGGACAACCATGAGCTGCCCTGAAGTCGGAATGTGTCGGCTGAAGCCAGCGGGCAGACCTCCTGCAGCGTCACAAGCACAGGAGAAGACCAGACACTACGCATTTCACCCAGTATGGCCATGCGCATGGCAGGAAACGCAAAAGAAAAAATTCCTAACCCAAAGTAGGCATTTTCCATTTCTTCACTGAGTCAATAAATCAGCCAAAGGCAACAGTTCCTTCCATTTGAACCCTATGTTACAGAACGCACAGAACGAGAGGCTATTGGCCCGACACAGCTGATGGCAGTTCCTTTTCATTCTGGTTGATTTTATCTATGGTGTATCAACACACAATGGGAGTAGTACATTATTCGAAAAGATTTCGTTTCTACCCCCTTAAACCCTGTCTTGCGTGCATCGAACCATTAAAGGGAGAGTAGCTAAAACGCAGATTGATTCTCTCCCTCTCTCATTTATTATTGAATTAAGCGGAGTGCCGTCAATTTTATCTTGATCAGCACACGCTGCCCAGAACCGTGACGGGCACCTGGGTGCTTCATTCCCTTGGAGACAACTCGGTGACGTTCAGCGGACGGCTATCGCCCAGTCCAGTTGGTCAGACCACAGACAGTGACTGGCTGCCTTTCCGCCGTTCGCTTGTCTCGGAGGATGTGCGAGGTACATAGGCACAGGAGTGACTGCCTCGACATAGTACAGCTGCTGTACGATTGTGTGAGAAAAGTTTTTAATCGTTGTACTAGCACTTAAAATACTTCTATTCATATAAATGCTTTAGACGTTTACGATACACAAATACGCAACAAAATCAACAACAAATAAGCAAAAACAAAACAAATAAAACCACGCAATGCACAAACCCGTGCTGCCACCAAACGCTGGCGCCACATCCAACTGAATACCATCACCAAATTCACTCTCTTCACTCCCTCTCTCCACCCATTCCCCACCTCACAAAACAAAAACGACTCAAAAACGTTCAACCAAAAAGAAACGCTTGCAAAAAAAAAAGAGAGAGAGAACCCACCACACTCCCAAAACACAGCGCGTATTTCGCGTATTATTCAGAAAAGAGAGGGGGGAAAAGATCAGTTCTGCATTGAAGGACAGCAGGGAGGCAGATTCCTTTGGTTGATGTGGTTATTGATTCCAAATGCAAGCGGCTTGAAAGGCAATGAAGCGTTGACCAACAGTGGCAAAGGTCTCTCCGAAAAGAAGCGTTGGAGACGACGATAGGGCAGACGCCATTGTACCTCCAACTCTCTGCTGAAGCTTGGACGCAGGCTAGAAAACATCTGTCTAATGTAGAGTGGCATGTCAGGTTCGTTCGTCAGCGTGACCCTCGCACAGTCACTAAGGCTCTTGACCTCTCACCATGACCCTCGCACAGTCATCAAGGCTCTTGACCTCTCACCATGACCCTCGCATAGTCATCAAGTCTCTTGACCTCTCACCATGACCCTCGCAAAATCACCAAAGCTCTTGACCTCTCACCATGACCCTCACACAGTTATCAAGGCTCTTGACCTCTCACCATGACCCTCACACAGTTATCAAGGCTCTTGACCTTTCACCATGACCCTCGCACAACCACCAAAGTTCTTGACCTGTCTGCATGACCCTAGCACAGTCAACAAGGCTCTTGACCTCTCACCATGACCCTCGTACAGTTGTCAAGGCTCTTCATGTCTTTGCATGACCCTCGAACAGTTGTCAAGCTCTTGATTTCTTTGCATGACCCTCGCACAGTCACCAAGGCTCTTGACCTCTCTCCTTGACCCTCGCACAATTACCAAAGCTGTTGACCTCTCTGCATGACCCTCGCACAATCACCAAAGCTGTTGACCTCTCTGCATGACCCTCGCACAATCACCAGGCTCTTGACCTCTCTCCTTGACCCTTGCACAGTAATCAAGGCTCTTGACCTCTCTGCAAGACCCTGCACAATCACCAGGGCTCTTGACCTATCTCCTTGACCCTTGCAAAGTTATCAGGCTCTTGACTTCTCTGCATGACCCTCGCACATATCACAGGGCTCTTGACTCTCTCCTTGACCCTGGCACAGTTATCAGGGCTCTTAACCTCTCACCATGACCCTCGTACAATCACCTAGGCTCTTGACTTCTCTGCTTGACCCTCGCACAATCACAAGGCTCTTGACCTCTCTGCTTGATCCTCGCACAGTTATCAAGGCTCTTGACCTCTCTGCATGACCTCGCACAGTAACCAAAGTTCTTGACCTCTCTGCATGACTCTTGCACAGTTATCAAAGCTCTTGACCTCTCTGCATGTCCCTCGCACAGTTATCAAAGCTCATGACCTCTCTGCATGTCCTCGCACAGTTATCAAAACTCATGACCTCTCTGCATGACTCTCGCACAGTTATCAAGGCTCTTGACCTCTCTGCATGACTCTCGCACAGTTATCAAAGCTCTTGACCTCATTGCATGTCCCTCGCACAGTTATCAAGGCTCTTGACCTCTCTGCATGACTCGCACAGTTATCAAGGCTCTTGACCTCTCTGCATGTCCCTCGCACAGTTATCAAGGCTCTTGACCTCTCTGTATGACTCTCGCACAGTTATCAAGGCTCTTGACCTCACTGCATGACTTTCGCACAGTTATCAAGGCTCTTGACCTCTCTGCATGTCCCTCGCACAGTTATCAAAGCTCTTGACCTCACTGCATGTCCCTCGCACAGTTATCAAAGCTCTGGACCTCACTGCATGACCCTCGCACAGTTATCAAAGTTTCTTGACCTAACAATCCGGTCGCTGTAGCATGTAACCAAAGCTTCCGCACCATGAACTCCTGAGAAATACACTTACTGTCAGCAATGCGTGGTAAACTACGAGCAAGGCGACAATGGCTCCCCTTGGTCATCTCCAATTTCAAAGTTTTAACACTGCCAGTAACATACTAAACAGAGTGTTGCATACACGCCAACATTCCTGCAGTTAAAGCCGTCCACTGTCCAAAGACATTGGTTAAACTCCCAGTTCAAACTCTTCACTCCTGCACAGACCATCCGCCTGCTTGAAATAGTCCTGGTCCTCAAGTAAAAGACGAACAGTTAAGGATATAACCGGATATAACTCTTCGACTGCTGCTGTCCAGGGCCACGTTGTTCTGGCTGACAGCAGAGTCTGATGCATGTAGCGGAGAACAGAGCCGTTTGTGTCATCCGCTGGACTACCTCAAATAGACCTGTCGACCCTTCTCAACTTTTGAAATGATCATGATCAGCAGATAAATTCACGCACTTCTGCGATCTTACCGTACACGTAAAGTGAAATAACACAGCTAACTCAACGAGAGAGAGAGAGAGAGAGAGAGAGAGAGAGAGAGAGAGAGAGAGAGAGAGAGAGAGAGAGAGAGACTTGCATTGACACTGGTTTAAATTGTGAAGGCTGCCAGCTCGTGAGAGAGAGAGAGAGAGAGAGAGAGAGAGAGAGAGAGAGGAGAAGAGAGAGAGAGAGAGAGAGAGACAGACAGACAGACAGACAGGCAGACAGAGACCGACAGACAGACAGAAAAACAGTAAATTGCTCAATGGTTTGATAACCATACTAAACTACAAAAATTTGATAATGTATGTCTAGTAGGTGACTTCTATCATCCAAATATTGACTGGAATGGTGTAATGTCTACAAATGAACAAGAATTAAACTTTATTGAAACACTTATATATGCATTTTTTATTCAGATGGTTGTTATTACTAACCCATAGAAGAGAAGGGCAGAGGCCAACAATGGATGATTTAACATTAGTAAACGACGGAAAGATTATTTCAATATAACACATAACTCTCCCATATGAAAAACTGACCATAAGGTCCTTTCTTTTGCTCTCTATATTGATGAGGAAATTAGTGTAGAGGAAGATATAACCAGGTTCGACCTCAGTAGAGGAAACTACAGTAAGACGAGAGAAGAAATGGCAGCGATTGATTGGCAAAGTTTGACATCACTAGATGCAAATGAGAGCTGGGAAATGATCAAGAAGATTGTAAAAGACAGCATAAGCAAATATACCAAAAGTCAAAATGGAGTATGGGGACAAAACTAAATCTGTGTTGATGACAAAGCTCTTAAAGTATTAGGAAGAAACACCATTTGTATAAAAAGTTCCCATATAATAAAAAAAAAATACTACGACTACTGTAAGTATGTTAAACATAGAAACAATTGCAATAAAATCATAAGAAAAGCAAAAAGGGAGTATGAAAAGAAATTGGTTAAAAACTGCACAAAGAACTCAAAATACTTTTGGAATATGTTCAGGCAAAAACTAAAATAAATAGTGGTATTGGATCATTAAAACGGGAAAATACTTTGGTTGTTAACGATAAAGAGAAGGCAGAAATTTTAAATTCATTTTTTGCTAGCGTTTTCACTAAAGAAAAATCAACTTAAGTCATGATAAAGAAAGGTAAATGGTCTGACCATAAGCTTTTGACGGAGATTCTGGAAGACATTTGTAGCCAATGTAAAAGATTTAAATCCAAATAAAGCGGAAGGACTTGATTAAATCCCCACAGGAGTTCTTAAGGAACTAGCTAACGAACTGAACAATCCATTAAGTGTTCTCTTTAATAAAACTTTTGAAGAAGGCTGCGTGCCACAAGACTGGAAAACATCAAAAGGAGTGGCTATATTTAAACAAAAGGAACTGAAACTGGCCGATGTAATTATAGACCTGTGAGTCCGACGTGTGTGGTGTGCAAGATATTTGAATCTTATGTCAGAGATGCTAATTAGTAAACCAAATGATAGATTTTATTTGCTTGCAGATCATCAACATGGTTTCAGAAAACACAGATCTTGCGTCAGACAGCTTATTGAGGTGATTGATGACCTGACAAAGATGCTAAATGAAGGGCTTGATGTAGATTTTGGCAAAGCGTTTGATTCGGTTCCCCATCTACAACATATAAATAAACTCAGAGATTATGGAATGACAGGTAATCTACTGAATTAGATTGAAGATTTCCTTATCAATAGAGATCAAAGGGTTAGGGTAGGGAATAAATTCTCATCTGTTGAGAACGTGACAAGCGAAATAGCCCAGGGTAGCATCTTGGGTCCTGTACTTTTACTCTGTACGTAAATGATTTACCTAGTCGGTTACTAGTCCATGCAAACTTTTTGCGGATGACATGAAGCTGTACAATTCTAAACAAAACAAAGACAATTATTATACATGATGACATAAACAGCTTTGGGAAATGGTCTGAAAATTAGCAACTTCATCTTCATATCTTAAAATGTAAAATCATGCATCTTGGAAATAAAAAATTATTTAATACTTATGAAATGACAAGTACGAAAGCAGAAAAGGTTAAAATAGCAAGCTGCGAAGAAGAGAAGAATTCAGGGGTAATTTTTAATACATCATAATCATTCGAGGCATATGTGCAAGCTGTTATGAGTAAAGCAAACCAGATGCTTGGCATAATAAGAAAAACTTTCCGCTTACTTAGACAGAAATATGCTCCTTAACTTTTATAAGACAATGGTGAGATCATACCTGGATTGTGCAAACGTTGTCTGGAGTTTCCCAAATCGAAAAGGACAATCAATATCTCTAGAGAAGGTTCAGAGAAGAGCAACTAGGATGGTACCAGGTCTATCAAATTTAACATATGAGGAACTTTTAAAAGCATTTAAATTTACCTTCATTAAAGTACCGCCGCTTTAGAGAAGACATGATACAGATATATAAAATAATTAATAACATTTTGAACATATAAATCCCGACTCCTTTTTTTAAAGGCATCCAATACCATCTACCGAGGAACATTCACGACAAAATTTTAAAGACAATAACTCATATACTAATCGAGCTGTCATTCTTGGAATGCACTACCAAATATACTGTTAAAATAGTTAAGGACCAACATTTCACTGACTTATAAAAAAAAAATTGGAAGTGACCAATCTCCAAGTGTAACATGAATTTATTGAATATGTGAAAAGTGTTAAAGACAATGACAAGTCCGAGGAATAAAACAAACTGGAATCGAGCGCAGAAACAAACACCCCCCCCCCCCAAATTTTTTTTTGAAAGTCACAGGGGAGTGTTTGTTCAATGTCAGGGTTAATAACGTGTGTGCCCCCGTTTTTGGGAAAAGGCATTAAGGGCGCGTTGCCCCGCATGGAGTTCCCCAGTGTGCGCAAAAAGGCCCTGGGGAACAGCGCCCACCCGCTGGAGTGCTCAAAAGGCCCCAGGTTTAGGGAGGACGACGACGCTGCTACAGTCTCCGGCCCAGTCTCCCAAAGATGTTCGATGGGATTCGGGCCCTGGGCGTTTGCGGGCCCTGCATTCTGTTGAACCAGCAGTTTGGGAGAAAGTGTTTACTGCTCTGGTGGAGGGGGCCCGTGCATTGTCGTCTTGAAAGTCCCTGGGCCAAGCGGTTAAAGGGACTGGCGCCCCGGGGGTTGCAAAATCCTGTTTGGTAGCGAAACCATTCAGTTCCTGCACATTGTAGAGAACCGTTCTGAAGGGTGTTATGCCCCCCCAAAAATCATAACGGATCCCCCATCTTTGCGGTTCCTTTCCAGGCAGCTTTTTCTGCAAAAACGCTCCCAGGGTTCCCAGCCCCTGTTCGTTATCGGGGGGATCGGGCAGAACGCGTCGTCTGTAAACATCCGTTACCCCATGTTCATGTGTAACCCCTGCTGCTGACCATACTGGCGTGCTGCTTGGGGCATCAGTAAAACGGGGTCTTATGGGTGGTGTCGAGACGGAGGTTAGCGGGGGTAGGCGGTTTCGTATGGTTGATCACTGACAACAGTTTTGGTGGATCTCAAAGGGATTGATGTTGTTTGCATTGCTGTTTTTATTGGTGGCCTCCTTTAAATGTATCGGTTCGTGGTGGTGTTTTTCTGGGTCGAAAAAGGCGGGTCGTTTTGCGTCTTCCTGTGTCTAAACGCTTTGTTGGTTGTAACAACAGAGTGTGCCCCCCAAGTTGGGTTTTCCCACTTCCCGGATGAAAATCCTTTTTGGGAGCCACCCTTTTGTCTTCCTCGATCCAGCTCGTTCAGCTCGCGTGGAGGATGCGTTGATCCCCTTTTTCGCCGAAAGTGGCTTTTAAAGACATTTGGGGTTTTGAGCATACTTTATGACCTACGCTGATTTGCTCGTGCTTACATGATTTTGATTCAGCACATGCCCCTGGGATCCAAAAAAATCAGAAATTCACCCCAATTTGTTAAAAATGAAAAAGTGGCAGTGTTTTTAAAGGCGCTTTTGAGAAATGTGTGCCCAAAATTGCGTTGCCGTTCATATCAATTTGTGCGTGTGGCTAAATTTGTTTGGCCCAAAAGGCGGGCAATTAAATTTTTGTGAATTTTTAAAAGTTTTTGTGCATTTCAATGTTGGTCCTGAATTTTCTTAAAAGATATACCCAAACTGAAAAAGTCTGAAATCTTTAAACCCTCCTCGAAATGATTCTAAAAAAATTTAAAAAATTTTGATTTTGACTGAGACAATAAATTATAAGTAAACGCATGAACAGCGAACCTAATGTGTATTGTAAAAAACCAAAAAAAACTTACGCAACAAATCCATACCTATAATATACCCATGGACAGGCAGACTTTTGAGAGAGAGGAGGAGAGGAAGGAGAGGGGGAAGAGAGCGAGAGCGAAAGAGAGAGAGGTTTTCACAGACACATCCTGTATGTGCAAAAGTTTTTCGATGGCACACAAAAGTGGGCTAAGTGTGTGGTGGGTGTTGTGTGTGTGTTTTGTTGTGGGTGCGTGCGTGCGTGCGTGCGTGCGTGGTGGTGCGTGATGTGGAAGAGAGAGAGGAAGAGAGAGAGGGAGTGTGTGTGTGTGTGTGTGTGTGGTGTGTGTGTGTGTGTGTGTGTGTTGTGCGTTAGCTGCCCGGGCGATTTTATGTTTCCGAGGGTGTGGGGCCACCCACCCCGCTTTCCCTATAAAGAGAAAGGGTTTACAGGCGCAACTTGATAACTTTATTACCGAGAGGCCTCCAATGCGCCCTACGTACTACGAAAGAAGAAAACCCCCCTCTATCCCCCTCCCGTTTTTACAAAAGTGAATACGTTTTCCCCCCCCCCCCCCCCCCCCCCCCCCCCCCCCCCCCCCCCCCCCCCCCCCCCCCCCCCCCCCCCCAACCCCCCCCCCCCCCACCCTTTGGGTTTAAAAATCTTCCTTGCCCCCCACGCCATTCACCTCTCCGCTTCCTCGTGTGGGCGACTTATTCCCCCCATCCCCATCACTTCCCCTTTTTCCAAATCTGCACCTTGTTTACCCCCCACCCCCCACCACCCCCAAACCCCCCCATGACCACGCCCCTTTTCCCCTCACTCCCCCCCCAAATTGTGTGCAGGTTATGTCCCCGACCTCCGTCCCGGAAAACCCCCCCCCCCCCCCCCCCCCCCCCCCCCCCCCCCCCCCCCCCCCCCCCCCCCCCCCCCTCCCCCCCCATTCATGCTGTCCTTACGCCTTCTGTTAGTCCTTTTTGTGTGTGGGTGGTGGTGTTTTGTGTGTTGTGTGTGTGTGTGTGTGTGTGGGCGCCCGCGCGGCGTGTGTGTGCGCGTGTGTGAAGACTTCCTTTCGTACTCTTTTCAAGGCCTTTTGTATACGAAGTTGATTATTTAAATTTTTAAAACTTTGTTCTAAATTTTCCCTTTCGATGTCGAGGTTTTTATAATGGCCTAATCTATGAGAGGGAAATGTTTTTTGGGAAAAGGCCGAATGGAAATTTTACTTTGCTATCTCCCACCCAAAAAAAAATGAAAATGAAATTTAAAAAGGAAAAATCAGCGAAGTAAAAATTGAGAAGAATGGAACAGAAAAACAAAATCCAAAAAATGACCGGGAATGGCAGTGGAAGAACCGTTGAATGTGGAATGAAGAACGACGAGGGCGAATGAGAAGCCGGGAGAGGTGGAACACCCAACCCCAAAAACCCCCCCCCCACCCAAAACACCAGTTTTTCTGGCAGCGACAAAGACGGGCGTACGGCAAAAGAAAATAAACTCCCCAAAGACAGTCGAACGGTTTCATCCCCAAAAGTGCAATGTCACTTCAAAAAAGCAAACGACACGTACACACACATACACTACGTCGATCCTCTCTTGTAGGCCCATGCGCATGGGACGAAAAACACCCCCCCTTTTTGGCTAATCTCTCCGCCGATTCCCCAAAACCCGGTATTGGGGGGCAAGCGTCGTCCCCACCTTCTTTTATTCGGGGTTGAATACGGTTATTTTCTGTCACGTTCCGGCCCGGGTCAGGGGGGGTCACAGACCGACAGCGGTAATGCTTTTGTGTGCGAGAAAAAAAAATAACCCTTCGCTTTTCTGCAGCACATTTTTACAGAGTGAAAAAGCGATGTAGCCCTTCCCTTTTATTTCAAAATTTCCCACAATGACAAAATGGAAAGGGGTGAAAATAAGGTGACTGGGGATCTTTTATGTTTTTGCGCCCTTCGCTGCGGGCAAGGATTTGGGAGTGCGAAATTTTGGCAGACGCAGGTAACACTTGAAAGAAATGTTTTTTTAAAAAAACGCAGAGCGGCGCATGTGCACGGTGCGATATTGTTGGGGGGGGGGGGGGGGGGGGGGGGAGGGGGGTAGAAAAGGGTGGGGGTGGGGGGAAGGATGGGGATTCAACCCGCAAAGGTGTTTCATGGACTTCCAAGTTTTACAAGGAAAAAAGAGCGTTTTGGCATTATTTTCCCGTGGGTTTTTAAAGGTTTACGAGATGTCGTGTAAAAAAGACAGCAATCTTGGTATTTTTCAAACGGTGGGCGTCGGCGCTTGTCACGGCGCTTTTCCAGCTTTTAGAAGGGTAAAATTTTTATGACCAACTTTTAGAAATAAAGGGGGTTTTCAAATTTGATCGATGTGGGCTTGCTTTTGACGTAATTTACTTGGATTTTAGGAAAGCTTTTGACTCTGTGCCCCACTACCGATTGTTAAAAAAATTAGAAGGTTATGGTATAAATGAGAAGATATACAACTGGATTAAGAGTTTTCTTTCTAATCGAGTACAAAGGGTGAAAGTTGGAAATAATTATTCTTCAAATATAGATGTTGTAAGCGGTATTCCGCAGGGAAGTATTCTTGGACCTATTCTGTTCACAGTTTTTTAAATGACCTGCCAGAATGTGTAATTAGTTCATGTAAAATATTTGCAGATGATACGAAAATATATGATCTGTAAGTAACCATCTTAAATTACAAGATGATATTGATAATCTAATTAAGTGGAGTGAAACATGGAATTTATATTTTAATCCAGTTAAATGCAAGGTTATACATTATGGAAAAAATAATCCGGAGTATACTATGAAATATAATGATGCTGTCTCAGATGTTGATTCCGTTTCAGAAGAAAAGATCTTGGTGTAATGTTTGATAGCAGTCTGAAATTTGACAAGCACATAAACAGTGTAATGATGAAAGCAAATAAAATGCTCGGCATAATCAGACGGTCTTTTTCTATTTGGATACTGAAGTTTTTACATTACTATATAAGGCATTAGTTAGACCCCACCTGGAGTATGGAAATGTGATATGGAGCCCTTATTTAAAAAGGCAATCAGCAAGTATTGAGAAAGTACAAAAAAGAGCCACCTTGTTAATTAAGGAATTCAAATATGTTAGCTATGCAGATAGATTGCGAAGGTTAAATTTACCATCGTTAAAGTTCAGACGAATAAGGGAGACTTGATTGAGACTTACAAGCTATTTAAGGGACTTAACAGTACAAATTTTAACACATTTTTTCAACTAACCACTAATCAAATTACAAGAAATTCTGATAACAAAATCCAAATTAAATATTGTCGCACTAATATTAGAAAATTTTCATTTAGTAACAGAGTGGCACCGTATTGGAACAAACTACCTGCGCACATTAAAAAAGCAAAAGATTTGAATACTTTTAAAAACCTTCTGGATACTAACGCTGAGTTAAATATGTTAAAATCTCAATTTGATTGATAGAAATAAAGTAATAGAATAGATTAAAATATATCCTGAGCATATGCATGCATTAAGCAACCAATGTTTATGAAATAAGATGATTGGGACACAAAAAGCTGTGAGGCTATCAAAGTCCCAAGTGAACTGAACTGAACTGAACTGAACTTTTAAGTGTGTGTGTGTGTCCAAACATTGCAACAAACTGACATTCCACCAAGATCGCACCCTTCAGTGCATTTCTACGAAGTAGAATCAGACGCGTCGTCAATTCCTTTGAAAACAGAGAAGCAAATGTAAGTAAATATTGTACAATGGAAGGAGTCTATGTAAATAAGTGTCGCAAATAAAAAGTTGCATGATTAATCATTTATCGTGAATCAAACAAGTGATGACAGCAAAAAATTGTACAGCCGTACTTCTTACCACGGTAACAGCTACCAAAATCATAGAAATGCGTCCTAATCAAACACGATTTGACAGCGCCAACGAAAGTACGGTTTTCTAGAATGGAAGTATTCAACAAGACAAACGCCATGTTTGACGTCAAATGAATCAATGACGAACATTGACATGACAAAGGGCAGGTCACTTCTGTGACTCGAATAGCAACACTCTTACTCAACTCCTGGGTATACATATGAGCTTTTCACCTCCAAGGGAAACTGAAAGTAAGCTACAGAAGGCCCGCTCATCCCCCTCTTCTCGAATTCAGCGCAAGATCAGCGTTGAAGAAGATGCACGATCGTTTCCATTGGCTTGAATGTTGTTTGTCTTGCCTGAAGAAGACCTAAGAGATGAAACGCGTCGTGTTTTGTCTTGTCATTTGTTTTCCATTTGAACCGGCGGAATTACTTTATATTATTTTTTTAATGTTTCAATTTCCGCGTGCAGTCACCTCATTTTGGAACCTACTGTTCCGAGCACAAAGCCTGTGAGGTAGCCAGTTCAATCCGGGGATAGGTGTCTGGTTGTAAAGCAGGAGAAGTGAAAAAGAGTTCCCTGTCTCTTGAGGGGAAGTTTCCTGCCCGCAAGGGTAGCTGGTGGACCGTTTCCGTCAATCGTCCCAGTGGCCACCAGGTGGGCTGACTTCAAGTTTGGGCAGGGCAGGTTCACTCTTCTCACATGTCACTGGCTTATTGATGGACGTCAGGAATAACATGCCCGATGCAACTGCAACATTACAATTAATCGCCCTCCTTCTGCAATCCTGTCGCCACGATGAAACCCACAGTCTTCTCGAGGTCTTGACGGCTGCTTCAAAGCTGCATCTACAGTTCTGCGCCCTCTGGCCAGGTTTGACGCCGTAGAACATCATGGACTGGACAATGTTGGAGAATGTACGCCCTCAGTCACATCTCCACCCCTCCTCTCTCTCTCTCTCTCTCTCTCTCCTCTCTCTCTCTCCTCTCTCTCTCTCTCTCTCTCTCTGCAAGATTTCCAATCAATCAATCAAGATATACTAACAACATAATCATACCGAAACCAAGAATCGATCTTTTTAAAAGTAGCTTAGTTTACTCTGGTGGAACACTTTGAAATTCTATGCCAAAATATGTTAAACAGAAGAAAAGCATTAATTCGTTTAAAGTTGCGTATAAACGCCTTCTATTTGAAAAAATGAAAAACATTTTAACAGTTCCCTAGTATTCAGTCTGACTAATATCATAAGTATAAATGTCAGCAACTGTTCAGAAATTGAACCCTGCATATTTTATCTTTTTACTTATTATTTCATATGTATGTACTATTTCCATTATCATTGGATCAATGTTTATTTTAAAAATTCACGGTTAAACTAGCATATGCTCTGTCTTATTCTTTTCTTTAATTGATCACCGAATTATCTCCTGTGGCCTTTGTCATCGTGTAAATAGTTGGCGTACACTATATTGCGTATTTATGTTTCTCATACTTTCTTCTTTTTCCTTCTTCTTCTTCTTCTTCTTCTTCTTCTTCTTCTTTTTCTTCTTCTTCTTTTTCTTCTTCTTCTTCCTCTTTTTTGGGTATACAATATAAGACAATTTACTTTCTGCACTATTGTTGTGGATTTTTGTTTAGCCTCAGGCTGAGTGTAAAAAAGCACACTTGTATGCTTATCTCATATCCCTGAATAAACAAAATTTCGTTCGTTCGTTCTTCGTTCGTTCGTTCGTTCTTCTCTGAATCACGGTTCTCAAATGGATGCAAATTTCCCGTAGATCGTAAGATTATATTCCGTTAACCTGTTACGAATAAGCTGTTATTAAAGGGACAAGGTGTTTTCCGGACCAGCAAATGTGCCATTAATCTCAAATACCCCACCTGTAAATTGAGGTACTCCACCGTTAGTTGCTTTGTGATGTTAAGGTTAAAGACCACATTAAGGTTTAAAGTCCACATTAAGGTTTGAAGTCCACTTTAAGGTTTGAAGTCCACGTATAGCTTGAAGTCCACGTTAAGGTTTGAAGTCCACGTTAAGGTTTGAAGTCCACGTTCAGGTTTGAAGTCCACTTTAAGGTTTGAATGAAGTCCACGTTAAGGTTTGAAGTCCACGTTCAGGCTTAAATGTCCACGTTAAGGTTTGAAGTCCACGTTAAGGTTTGAAGTCCACGTTCAGGTTTGAAGTCCACGTTAAGGTTTAAGTCCATGTTAAGGTTTGAAGTCCACGTTAAGGTTTGAAGTCCACGTTAAGTTTGAAGTCCATGTTCAGGCTTGATGTCCACGTTAAGGTTAAAGTCCACTTTAACCGTTTGAAGTCCACGTTAAGATTTAGAGTCCTCGTTCATGTTTGAAGTTCACGTTAAAGTTTGAAGTACACATTAAGGTTTGAAGTTCACGTTAAGGTTTGAAGTCAACTTTAAGGTTGAGGTCCACGTTAAGGTTTGAGAGCCATGTTAAGGTTTGAAGTCCACGTTAAGATTTGAAGTGCACATTAATGTTTGAAGTCCACGTTAAGGTTTGAACTCGACGTAAAGGTTTCAAGTCCACGTTAATGATTGAAGTCCACCGTCATAGTTTGAAGTCCACGTTAATGTTTGAAGTCCACGTTAAGGTTTGAACTCGACGTTAAGGTTTCAAGTCCACGTTAATGATTGAAGTCCACGTATAGTTTGAAGTCCACGTTATAGTTTGAAGTCCACGTTAATGTTTGAAGTCCACGTTAATGTTTGAAGTCCACGTTATAGTTTGAAGTCCACGTTATAGTTTGAAGTCCACGTTAAGTTTGAAGTCCACGTTCGGGTTCACTCAACGCTCGGGTTCAGTCAACGTTTCAGAGTTCATCGCCTGCAGACCCCAACACATAAGACAGGCAACGAAAACTGTGATAATTCCACTGGGTGCCCCACGTAATCCCACCATGCCTGACCGTGAACCAGGGCTTCAACTGACATCCAGCCTAGCGCCTTTGCATTGAACGTTAGTGGCCAACTCTCAAATGGATATCCTAATTGAAAACCTTAGGGAACACGCACTTCACAAGCTCAGTCTAAAGGTAACATGGAGGAGTTGACACTAGAGAAGTTCAAATCAGTCACTGCATGGCAAAGGAAGGAAGTCCACACGCGCTCCCCAATCAAACGTGACCCCGCCTTGACAAGCTTCTAAGGTTGTGTAATGTGCCACCCGCATTGTTTCTGGCTGTCGAAGTTCTTCCTTTGCCATTACAAGGTTTGTTTGTTTGTTTTTTTTGTTGCTGTTTTTTTTTTGTTTGTTTTTTGTTTTTGTTTCTTTTACATGCGTGTAGCCCTCCTCGCGCATTGATACCGATGCTAGCATGCACATGACACATGGCTCATGGCTATCTGTTTTCGCGAGTTGTAATTGTCTTGTTTCATGGGGCATTATAATTGCGTTCACACTGATCTTGTCTGCTTCCAAGTTCGTTCCAAGAGCGTAAAAAGGAGAAGCGGGTCAATTCGACCATTAGACCTGTCACATAGAACAAGCTTCCCCATTCCGTTCGCTACGCTTAACATTTCTTCCAGTTTAAAGAAATCTCTGAAAACTTTCCTCTTTCCTTCAGCCTGTTTGCCCTTTTGTCATGTACTTCCTTTCCTGTATCAGAACACGTGTGTGTGTGTGTGTGTGTGTGTGTGGTGTGTGTGTGTGTGTGTGTGTGTGTGTGTGTGTGTTCGGTTGTGATGAAAAAGTAAAGTGGTGTGCCTATGCATTGATATAAAGACTGATTACTTTGATTTTCATTCATCTTTCTTCATTTGTTTTCGTTTAAACTGTCGTAAATCCTTCCACCACCCCTACTCCCCGTCTCAATCGTTCTAGTCCCTCTTTGTAAACGCCTTGGGCTCTTAAAAATGAAGGTTATACGTATAAATCTCCATTATTATTGTTATCATTATCATTGTTATTATCATTATTGTTGTTTGTTA
>CM031608.1:50512169-50517169 GCA_018398815.1 Conus ventricosus | reverse complement strand
ACTATTTGGGGATGCCTGTCAAGCGCAAAGATACTAGAGTCATGGGGGACTTGTAGGCCTGGAATCTGATATCAGGAAGAGGAGAAACAGAGAATGTGGCTTACAGCCCAGCCCACAGCGAAGGGTCATAGGTTAGCTGTCAGAGTAGTATATGTATCAAATGATTGTGCGTTAAGTAATCAGACGAAAACTATTGAAAATAAGTAAGTGGTCGATGGGAAATCGTTCTGTAACTGTTGATATTTGTTGTAATTCTATTGTTGTTGTTTTTCTTTAATGAGTATGCTATGGGCATCAACATTGCAGTACACACCACTAATTGTGGAATTAGTGGAACAGGAATTAGAGGTAATCGTTTTGCAGGTAATAAGATCAATGTAAACAAAAATATGTGCACAAACGACAGACAGTCTATCCCCAACCGCACCGCATTAGTCAACAGTGTTCTTCAAGGAACACGTGAAGCCCAACATTGTTCCAGTTTATTAATGACCCTTCAGCTTGTTCCCTGGGCAACAAACTAAGCAAATAAACTGTGAATTCCGCAACGAATGAAAACGTAAAATCAATAAAGAACATCCCCAAAGTGGTCACTTTCACCAGAAAAAAAATCTTTAAATACATGTCGTAATTAGGCCTAAGTGTGGGTCCAATATCATAAAGCCCGAGAACCAGAACAAGTATCTTAGGGCCATTTTCCATCCAAACGGTAAATTTACAACTGCGCAAGAACATCCTGCAGAAGAAGCGAACAAAGCCCTGCACGCTTTAAGAAGGTCGAGCAGAGGTTCAAAGCTAAAACTGGAGGTGGTGATTCATTTATACAGTACCAGTAATCACACCAGTACCATTGTGCGGGTTTGAAGTATACTTTCCATTCTCAGATCATGACTTGAACAGCCAACTTGAACAGATCTCCTTTTCCAACAAAACGTATTACAAATATTTCCCTGTGAAAAAAAAGCAACATTCTGTAGGAATCTATTTGACTTACACTAAAAGGCATTGCATGTCTCACACTAGCGGAACTCGAATGTTTTCCTGTCAGCCTACAACGTGCTTCTGATTACACGTAAGTAACGCAGATAGTACTCCAACCTAAAACACGTATATGCTGGCATGTTTCAAAATATAAATACAGACAGTAATTCATGGCTATGTTTTATCGAAACGTTCTGCACAAAATAGGAATGATTCATATCTGGTACGATTAATCAACTCTTAGTATCCTGAGATGAAAATATTCATTGAAAAAAAAAAGCAATCAGAGTCTATAGAGTTCCGGATGCACTTAAAAAGTTGCAATTTAAAACATTTTACCACACAGTTACTAGAAACTGCCGACTAGATCTTTGCTTATTTGCCCTTCTGCATTCTATTTATTTTCCCCTTCAAACATACACCTCTTGTACTAAGTTTGTATGGTGTATAGGCCTGCCAGTTTGATAAAGAAAGAATGGGGGGTGGGGGGAGGAGGCATAGGTGAGTGGGTGGATGACATCTTAAAGTCAGTCCACAATCCAGTGCAAGGTCTCGCGAGAAGTTCTGAATGTCTAAGGTGTTGTTACACGGGGCGTTTTTTGTCCGCACAGTTCAGGTGGAATCCATGCACTCACTTGGCCACACTTTCAAACTGATGGCGACCGGCTACACGTCCATTTGAGCTCGTCAGTTCCGATGCAGCAGGTTTCATGCTCAATTCCTAACGGTGGAGTCACATCGCTCTCACCAACCAGGTTAATTCCGGTGTAATTCCACGCCCACCTCAAATGAAATGGCAGAACGAGAAAACCATACCAGGAAAGTGGGGAAGGTTCCCGGCCGTTCTTACACTTCACCGGCCACGAGAGGCCGGTGTAGTGTAAGAAAGACCCCCACCCCCCACCCCCACCCCCACCCCTCACACACACGCACATTAAGGCGGGCGGCGAAAACAACCGTTTTAATGTTGAGGAAGGAGAGGGGGGGGGGGGCTGCATGATGCGAATTCGCGACACTTGACAGCAAACTCAACCCAGCGAACCAGGCACCAGCAGAGTAGGGAAAAGAGACCAATAGGACACATCACGGTGCCTTCACAACGATGACGCATTGCAATGGACAGCTCAGTTGCTTTGATTCATTGCGGATAACCATGAATTCCAGAGACGGTTTAAGGTAGTTTGACTAGAAAGCTGATGAGGGACACCCGACTGAAAGGAGTGAAAAAGTCTATTGCTCTCAAGATATGGCATAAGATGTTTGTGGACATGTTTTTCAAGTGGTTTTGAAACCACAGAGATACGAGAAATCGGTCTGAAGTTGTTTCAAGTCTGAGAAGTCTCTTGACTTGGGCACTGGAATACTTTTTACCGACATAAGAGCAGGTAGGACTTTCCCTTGTTCTATACACATGTTGTATATAAATGTTTGGGGTTTAACTACATAGAGAAGTGCAAGTGTTAGGAGGGAAGTATTCACTTTGTCGGGTCCCATTGATTTTTTTTATTCCTGAGGCCGGCAATGAGAGCGCTAACTTCATGGACAGCAAGCGGAAGTATTTTTACTGAATGATCCATTTTGAGTCTGCTGTTGCAGAACGTTTGGAGAGAAGAAGGGGCAATGTAGTTTTCCGCGACGTGTGCTTTATCCGATTTTGCAATGGACTCGGATATATATAAGAAGTGATCATTGGAAGAGTTTGGTGACCACTGATAGTGGCTTGGTGATCTACTATGTGATCTACGTGTTATTTCATTTATTGCGTGCCATAGCAAAGCTGTGTCTTTATTAGCCGTTAACAGAAAAATGGTTAATATTATGTAAACCACACCTAGCAACCTTGAATACAAAAGTAGAAATAGTAAACAATTGCAGGCACAAATGGAAATCTTTTCTATTAGCCGTTAACATGCTGTTAAAATATTGCTTCTTAGAGTTTCTGATGGATCAGTAACCTTGTTTCTTTGCTTTTTGTATTCCGTTTTCTTGTTTTCCCTTTCAGCATGTTTTTATACTCTAATTTCTTCCGATAGTAAGCCAACATTTTTCTTGAATGGCTGCTTACTTTCATGTTTGAGTTTATCACGGATTTTCATGGCCTCGGTTATTTCTGGAGTGAGCCAACAGGAAGAACCGAAGATTTGACTCTCATTTGCCGCAGTGGTACGTGTTTTCTCTACCACAGCCAGAAATGACTCTCACTTGCCGCAGTGGTACGTGTTTCTCTACCACAGCCAGAAATGACTCTCATTTGCCGCAGTGGTACGTGTTTCTCTACCACAGCCAGAAATGACTCTCACTTGCCGCAGTGGTGCATGTTTCTCTGCCACAGCCAGAAATACCTCCTGGAAGGCATCTTATGCTCCAGTAGGATCTGAACAATTAGAAACATTGTCGGGACGTGTCAGACTTTACTCGTGGCAAAACACATTTTTATTGAAGCGCTTGAAAGATCTATAGAAAATGGTGATCTGGTCTTTGGCTTGAGATTTTATTGCATGATACAGGAGAGTGGTCACTTACACCTTTCCAGCTAAGGACATTTATAGTAGTGACTAGAGACTTCTTGTTTGTGTAGAGATATGGTGAAGTAATGTAGACTAGGAGGGGGTTACTCCGGTTGCAGTGCGGACAATTAGGTGCAGGCCGAACAATGTAGTATTTGATTACCAGGCTGCTTGGGGTTTGAACAGATCATAGTTAAAGTCACCTAATAGCAGATTGCTGCGATTGGGTTCGTCAATTTTATCCATCATATGTACAAAGTCATCAAGCTAGATATATGATGAAACAGAATTTCTCTCTGTGTGTGTGTGTGTGTGTGTGTGTGTGTGTGTGTGTGTGTGTGTGTGTGTGTGTATGGAAAAGACTTCGAATATTTTAGTCTCAATCCAGATACACTCAATCTCCGTGGTCTCTAGATCAGTTTCCGTAGACAAACTGAAATATGCTATTGTAGATATATACAGCAATGCCAGTCTCACCGTGTTGTGTAGCATCACGACGAGTGGTGATATATTTGGGAATTACAGGCATTTCATCTGTGATTTGGGAATTACGACGGGTTTCAGCAAGTCCAAGAAAATTTATGTGGGGGGTTCATTCAGTAACAGCATACATCAGGTATCTTGTCATACAAATGATAAACATTAAAATGGGCGATATTGTTGCCCGTAATGCGGGTACACATTGGTCAATGACTCATACAGTCATTGATCTGGTCACAATGTTCAGCACTATCATTTGAACATTACAATTTGAGTAAATTGAATGAACAATTAGTGCTACGGAAAAATATTTAAAATCAAACGATAATGTTTTCCACACAATAAAATACAAAAGCAAACAAACGAACAAAAGAAAGAAAGAAATATTAACAGCAGCAACAACAATGACCACCACCACCACGACAACAACAACAACAGCAGCAGCAGCAGCAGCAAGAACACCAACAAAAACGGATTTAGAATATTACATAGAGGGAAAAAATGAACAAGAAGTGTATGGTCAGTCCAAGCCTCATGGCCGCTGTGTTCACTAGTTCTGTCACTGCTATATAGTTCATACCGATACCCGGACAGTTTACATTGTCTGTTTTATTGTCCTGTAATGCGGGCACACATTGGTCAATGACTCATTATAGTCACTCAATACGGGCGCGCTTCGCACTCCTGTCTTATGAAGTCTCCCAGTGCCAGCACATTTTGCTCTGTCTATTTAATCACTGACTGGCAGCACTTCGATGATGATGCACGATTTTTTGTTTGAGGGTTGGATTTATTGTTCAGTCCACAACACGACAGAACACACTTCTTGAGACGGAGCAATAAATCATGTAATAGTGTGCAATGCATCTGACAGGCACCCGACAGACTGCAGTGGCCAGACAAACAATCAAACACACACACACACACACACACACACACACACACACACACACACACACACACACACACACACACACACACACCACACACACAAGTGCGTGCGCCCACACATGCGTATAGAAAAGAATTAGA
>CM031608.1:50497169-50502169 GCA_018398815.1 Conus ventricosus | reverse complement strand
AGATTTTTATGTAGATAATGTATTGTTTTAGATAATTCGAGAGAAAAGGGAAAAATCCAAATTTTCCTCTTAAAAATTGTAAATGTCACAAACGTAGATTTGGATAACGTTTGTAGTAGGCTGAACAACCCTTAACGTTTAAATAACTTGAACAACCAGAAGAGTGTGAAGTTGATTTTCTTAAAAAGATGACTGTCACGAATGCACGTGTAGGCCTACATATAAAGTGTGTGAGTGATTGTAACCTCGACTGTAACCAGACAGACGCTGAACACTGACAGAATGCTGAAGCTGCCCAGAGGTACAATAGTTTAATGCTGACGACGATTACCACTACAGGTAGTGTTTGCTATGCTGTATCGGCATTCTTTAGTTTTGTTAACAAACCTACTGGGCCTCTTTTGGCTCGTTATCTGTCTTTCACTCTTTTCCACATATTTGGTTTGACGGGACGGAAGTCCTGAGGTAAATTACTTACCTTTCTCTTTATGTAGTAGCTGGATAGCATTATTTACTTCAGTTGTTCTCTGAGTGAATCCCTTGTGCGACATTGAGTCCATGACAGTGGTCACTCCATTACTTCGTTGTTCCCTGAGTGAATCCCTTGTGCGACATTGAGTCCATGACAGTGGTCACTCCATTACTTCAGTTGTTCCCTGAGTGAATCCCTTGTGCGACATTGAGTCCATGACAGTGGTCACTCCATTACTTCAGTTGTTCCCTGAGTGAATCCCTTGTGCGACATTGAGTCCATGACAGTGGTGACTCCATTACTTCAGTTGTTCCCTGAGTGAATCCCTTGTGCGACATTGAGTCCATGACAGTGGTGACTCCAAAGTGTTTATGCACGAGAGTGGTCAGAACACGTGCCGATATCCTTTCTTGAAAGTAAGTTTAGTTAACGCCTTTTTGCAGACGACACCCTTCTCCACAGAAACATCAAGTCAGCTGAGGATCAGGGCATCCTACAAGAGGACTTGCACCGACTGGAAGACTGGAAAGCCAGTGGGATATGTCGTTCCACCCAAAGAAGTGCAACGTCCTCAACAAGACGCGAAGCAGAACTTTAAGAGAGAGCTCCTATACTCTGCATGGCCACACACTGGAGACAGTCAGCTCCGCGAAGTACCTTGGCGTGACAGTACAGAGCAACGGCAGCTGGGATGCACATATTGATGCAGTAGCTGCAAAGGCCAACCGCACGCTGGGATTCCTTCGCAGAAACCTGAAAATCGGCTCCACCTCCATTAAGGAAAGAGCTTACAAATCCCTCGTCAGGCCCATCCTAGAGTACGCCTCCACTGTGTGGGACCCCCACCAAAAAAATGATATCAGCAAGCTCGAGGCAGTACAAAACAGAGCGGCGAGATTTGTCTTGAACAGACACAGGAACACCTCAAGTGTCGGAAATATGTTGGAGCAATTAAAGTGGCCCAAACTACAACAACGAAGGAAAACAGCTAGACTCGCCATGCTCTACAAGATCCGACACAACCTGGCCAAAGTTGAGATGAATAACCTCATACCAATGAACAGAAGAGGGAGAGGCCACAACCAAGCGTACAGAACCCTATCATGCCGCACAGACTACCGGAAATATGCATTTCTGCCACGTACCATCAGAGAGTGGAACTCACTCCCAGATGCCACAGTCACTGCTCCCTCCCTTGAGGCCTTTGTCTCAAGGTGACCCGAACGTCCTAACAGCCCAGCCCCACCATCAGCCAAAGTAAGGCAAGTGAGGGACTAGGGCTCTGCCGGTCGGGCTTGACCCCGGGGGCCGCTACAGTAGCCGGAAAGGCCTGGTCCTGATGCCTGAAGCAGCTGATGGTTCCCCCACCCCCGGCCCCATGAGCCCGCTATTTCCATACACCCCCAACACCCCATTAACACACACACACACACACACACACACACACACACACACACACACACACACACACACACACACTTCCTTTTTTTCCATCCATCCTGCTGCGCTTCTCCTCACTATGGTGTCAGAATGGTCAATGTGATGACCGTGGACAGCCAACAGAAGAAGAAGAAGACGAACCCACTCCATGACATTTACTGTGTCCCTCATGCAGAGCTGGTCCACTGTTGATCTCCTGCACAGTGCCCAAGGCCTACTCAGGGACGTTCTCGTGCTGGTAAAGAACTGTCCCCAAGGAATGTGTTATCACTGTGTTCACCTGGTACATCCTTTACCAGTCCAGTGTCAGTACTGTCCGCCAAGTATTGGAGCTGGACAGCCATGGTGCTCTTACCACCGTTGGTACTATAGCAGATTTCGAGTCCATCTGACAACAAAGTGACTGATCGCTGATCTTTCCTCTTTCACCTATTCTAGTTCATCCTTTTTTATTTTGCTGTCCCATCTTCTGTGCCACTTCAGTGGCATTACATCCATGCCGTGCATTCCAACTCCCCCATCCACAGCCATAGCCTGGCCCTTCCTGCCTCACCCCCAGCACTGGCAATCCACAGGGAGCAGTCAATGTCAGGTCATCAAGAGGCAACCCACCAGAGGAGACACTGCACTGCCACTGAGTCACGTCAGTGGTGTTCAGTGGTGCGTGTTCTGATCCAACATACGCAGGACACCACCTGCTAAGCCCCCAACTGACGACAATAATTGCTTAGTCGCCGAGCTGACGTGAGTGAGCTTTCCCTCCGGAGGGCGCCACCACGTCCGTTCAACGACAGCCCCAATGAATTCACTAATACCGTGACTCCGACCGAATCAATACAAGGTCATAGATGTGGAGAGGACATCAAAACTGAGGTCACCATAAGAGCAGAGCATGAAGGGCACTGAATTTGAGACTTTTATTTAAATGCTGATTGGTGAGAATGAGGATGATGAAGATGATGCTACGGATATCCTTTCCGGTCTAATACTGCATGACAGGGCTGTACTCTACGCTTACTTTCATGATAAATCCTAGCGTTAACCAAGCCCGAGAGATACAGACACCTGCAGCTGGTCAGGAATTTGAATAACACTCTCAGGGACGCATCCACTAAGTGGATGAAAATCGACTGTGTGGTCCCAGTTTTCCCAGTTGAGCCCGTAGCAAACTTAACTCTGGTAGGAGAGAGTCGGGGCAGAAAAACCCTACATGGCTCTGATGGGAATTGAACCCATGGCTTCCCAGCCAGGAATCCACAACGCTAACCACTTTGCGACAACGGCTGGATTTTTTTTCATCCTTTCTTTCTTCTTCTTGGACAACCGTAGAGGCCCGATCTAATAGGACACACTAGTTTGCAAGTGGTTCATGCCATGGCAGCCATAACTTTGCAACCTGCAAATCTTAAAAGGAATTTAAAGCAAGTCCACCAGTTAACATGGACAAACAGATTACGAGACAAAACACGACGCGGTTCAACCTCTGAGGTCTTCTTCAAGCAAGATAAACAACACTCAGGACAATGAAAACGAAGAACGAGCAGTCACATCTTCTAGAACTGGGCGCAATGTGGGCACTGAATGCTATCAGCAGTCTGCACATGGAAAAGCAGGCGTTCATGGGAATCGAGCATTCATAGAGAGGCACGATTGGATTGTTCTCAGATTGTGTTTGAAAACTGATTCCTCTTCTGTTCTTTCATACAGCTATCAACGTAGATACTTAATGATTCCAAGAAGACGGATTAAAATGAAATAAACAGAAGCCTATCTGGCGCCAAGATAGGATCATGGTGAGTTCTAAGGGCTATAATCTGAAGTCAGAAACGAGGCAGTTCTGTAATTCATCAGTAGGGGGAGGGTGTGTGTGTGAAATGATAAGCTTTGGAATTGTCTGGTGCAACTTAGTTCAGTGTAATTCTGGTGAGCCTCAATATATTGCCGTGCTTCCGAATGCTTACACTGGTGATATAGCATTCTGATGTCTAGTTCTGTTTGGGCATGAGATCTGTAGCCGGTGGACAAAGACAACCACCCACACACTTGACAAATTCCTGCGCCTGTGTCTCTGCCGTGCTGCTGTGTTGTAACAACGCAAGTACTGACAAAGTAGCGCAGACTATCATATTTCTGTGCTGTGTCACCATTTCTTCCTTTATGTGTGTCTTCACACTGAGCCAGCATTGGTGGTTGTCGTGTGTTGTGACCGTTGCTTGGGGGGGGGGGGGGGGCGGTTAATGTATGCATACCATGCCACTGTCTGTAGGGGAGGAGGGAGGAGGGGAGGATAAAATGAGGGAAGGTGAGGTCGAAGAGAATGAGGGGGTTGGAGGAGAGAGAGAGAGAGGCGGGAGAGAGGGAGGAAAAGGAGGGGGGGGGGAGCAGGACAGGGGCCGAGCCGGGTTCAAAGACACTCTACACAGCCTATCCTGCTAATTCTAGGTTCGAGATTCCTTGCTGCTTTAGTACTTTTTCTGACCCGGTGTGGTGTGTGTGTGTGTGTGTGTGTGTGTGTGTTGTGTGGTGATGGAGTTGTGTGTGTGTGTGTGTGGTGTGTGTGTAGTGGTGTGTGTGTGTGTTGTAAGACTTGAGGACAACTCTATTCCTTCTGTCTAAGTAACAGGTAGTTGGTTAGAAAGCGTGCCGGCATCACTCGCGTGCCACAACCTGTCCTGGGACAGCGAGCGTGCTGTGCGTGTGAGTACACGCAGACCAGCAGCAAGAAGGTCCTATCCCCCCCTGTCACGCCAACTGCACTTGAACATCGTTCCTTTTCTCTGTCACACAAGTTGTCCTTTTTAGAAACTTGCAATAGGTATCTATGAAGCTTTAAACAGAGTACGTACAGCAACATCTTAGAGTGTTCACAGTTATAATTCATTGTTGATTCGTCTTAGGCAAAGTAAGTATGAAATTTGATATGTAATGGGCAGAGTATTGCTGAAGCAATTCTTATCATCTTTTTTTTCTTTGCTGTATGCGTTAAAAGGAGTGGGGGGGGGGGGGGGGTGGGGGGGAGGGGGGGGCGGAGCGGGTTCAAAGGTCTACAGCTTATCTGCACAGTATTGGATACATTCTTTCGTAGTCA
>CM031608.1:50479428-50496169 GCA_018398815.1 Conus ventricosus | reverse complement strand
TTTGGTTTTAGACATGAGCAGAATTTTTGGACACGAAGAAATCTTACTTTGCTATCTCCCACCTAACAAAAAATGAACTGAAATTAAACAGGAAACTCAGCGAAAGTAAAGATTGAGAACGAATGAGAACAGAATACAAAATCACAAATATGACCGGCAATGGCAGCTGGAAGAACCGTTGAATGTGGAATGAAGAACGACGAGACGAATGAGAAGCTCGGAGCAGGTGGAACAACACACACACACACACACAGAGAGTTTTGCTGGCAGACAGACAACAGACAGACAGTACGGCAAACAGACAGACAACACTCACCAATGTACAGTCGAACGGTTTCATCCAAACAGTGTCAATGTCACTTCAAAATAGCAACGACACAGCTACACACACATACACGTACGTCGATCCTCTCTTGTAGGCCTATGCCTCATGGAATCTCTCCGCCGATTCCTCAAAGCCGGTATGGGGACAAGCGTCGTCCCCACCCTTCTTTTATATCGGGGTTGAATACGTCTATTTTCTGTCACGTTCCCGGCCGGCGTCAGGGGGAGGTCACAGACACGATCAGGCGGTAATGCTATATGTGTGACGAGAAACAAAAAATAACCTCTTCGCTTTACTGCAACACATTCTTACCTGAGTGAAAAGGCAGATGCTAGCCTTCCATTTGATTGTCAAAATTTCCGACAATGCACAAAGACTGGAAGAGGGTGAAAATAAGGATGACCTGGGGACTCTTTTTGTTCTTGCGCCATTCGCTGCGCGCAAGGATTTGGGAGTGACGAGTTGTGCAGACGACAGGTAACACATCTGAAAGAAATCGTTAAAACAACCGCAGAGCCAGGCGCAGTGTGCACGAGTGCTAGATCATTGTGTGAGGGGCGGGGGGGAGGGGGAGTGTAGGAAAGGGATGGAGGGCTGGGGGAAGGATGGGGATTCAACCAGCAACAGGTTCCAAGTTTTACAAGGAAAATGACGCGTTTTGGCATTATTTGCATCCGTGGTTTTGAATCAGGTTGCTAATGAGATCGTCGTGCATAAAAAGACAGCAAATCTTGGTATTAATTACAATCGGTGGGCGTCGGCGCTTGTCACAGGCGCTTGCACACGCTTTTAAGTGTGTGTGTGTGTGTGTGTGTGTGTGTGTGTGTGTGTCCAAACATTGCAACAAACTGACATTCCACCAAGATCGCACCCTTCAGTGCATTTCTACGAAGTAGAATCAGACGACGCAAAAAAATTCCTTTGAAACAGAGAAGCAAATGTAAGGAGTACAATGGAAGGAGTCTATGTAAATAAGTGTCGCAAATAAAAAGTTGCATGATTAATCATTTATCGTGAATCAAACAAGTGATGACAGCAAAATATTGTACAGCCGTACTTCTTACCACGGTAACAGCTACCAAAATCATAGAAATGCGTCCTAATCAAACAAGATTTGACAGCGCCAACGAAAGTACGGTTTTCTAGAATGGAAGTATTCAACAAGACAAACGCCATGTTTGACGTCAAATGAATCAATGACGAACATTGACATGACAAAGGGCAGGTCACTTCTGTGACTCGAATAGCAACACTCTTACTCAACTCCTGGGTATACATATGAGCTTTTCACCTCCAAGGGAAACTGAAAGTAAGCTACAGAAGGCCCGCTCATCCCCCTCTTCTCGAATTCAGCGCAAGATCAGCGTTGAAGAAGATGCACGATCGTTTGCATTGGCTTGAATGTTGTTTGTTTGTCTTGCCTGAAGAAGACCTAAGAGATGAAACGCGTCGTGTTTTGTCTTGTCATTTGTTTTCCATTTGAACCGGCGGAATTACTTTATATTATTTTTTTAATCAGTAAACAAGTGGGGTATGTTTTGCTCCCATAAGGAAACCTAACACAGAGTAACTTTTATTCAAGACTGGCACAGCCTTTTAAACTTGAATAAAGTCAGACAAATACATAGACGAACAATCTAATAGTCGGGGAAAAAACAAGCACAGGCCAACAACTGAACTGTCTGGCAAAAATTTGGACTTGAGGGGAGGGGAGTTTCAAGATGGAGAAACTGGGAAAATGAAATTTAAAAAAAAAAAAAAAAAGTTACAGATATGAAAACTCTTCTCTAGCTGCATAAGGGAACCATCGCAATCCCTTTTGAAAGCAGATATATTTGTATTGCCTGCTCCGAGGCCTTTCGCCCGCTGGATCGGGACTCATCGGGGAGACACGGCTGGTTGTGTCTGCGCTCCCGGCGTCAAATAGAGACACACCACAGTCCATAATACTGTGGTGTTCTCACCACCATGGGTGCAAAAAAGAATCCAATAGCACCCCCAGAGCAGCCAGCGAAGAGTAGTAAATGCAACCAAACGAAAGTGTGGGGAGGAAAAAAAGTTGCTGTAAAACTAAAGACATTATGCAAATAATATAAAATGTACGGGACAGTCTTTGAGGCTACGCTTGAGGATCCACCCAAAGATGCAAGGGAGATCAAAAGACAAACACACAGACGGACAGAAACAAATACAAATAACCTCAATTTAATCAAAGCAAAATCGGAAATGAAATGAGGTAGGGAACAGTAAACGATAAACAGTAAACAAGTGGGGTATGTTTTGCTCCCATAAGGAAACCTAACACAGAGTAACTTTTATTCAAGACTGGCACAGCCTTTTAAACTTGAATAAAGTCAGACAAATACATAGACGAACAATCTAATAGTGGGGGAAAAAACAAGGGCAGGCCAACAACTGAACTGTCTGGCAAAAATTTGGACTTGAGGGGAGGGGAGTTTGAAGATGTTTGTCTTTTGATCTCCCTTGCATCTTTGGGTGGATCCTCAAGCGTAGGCTCAAAGACTGTCCCCTACATTTTATATTATTTGCATAATGTCTTTAGTTTTACAGCAACTTTTTTTCCTCCCCACACTTTCGTTTGGTTGCATTTACTACTCTTCGCTGGCTGCTCTGGGGGTGCTATTGGATTCTTTTTTGCACCCATGGTGGTGAGAACACCACAGTATTATGGACTGTGGTGTGTCTCTATTTGACGCGCGGGAGCGCTGACACAACCAGCCGTGTCTCCCTGATGAGTCCCGATCCAGCGGGCGAAAGGCCTCGGAGCAGGCAATACAAATATATCTGCCTCGGAGCAGGCAATACAAATATATCTGCCTTCAAAAGGGATTGCGATGGTTCCCTTATGCAGCTAGAGAAGAGTTTTCATATCTGTAACTTTTTTTTTTTTTTTTTAATTTCATTTTCCCAGTTTCTCCATCTTCAAACTCCCCTCCCTCAAGTCCAAATTTTTGCCAGACAGTTCAGTTGTTGGCCTGCGCTTGTTTTTCCCCCACTATTAGATTGTTCGTCTATGTATTTGTCTGACTTTATTCAAGTTTAAAAGGCTGTGCCAGTCTTGAATAAAAGTTACTCTGTGTTAGGTTTCCTTATGGGAGCAAAACATACCCCACTTGTTTACTGTTTATCGTTTACTGTTCCCTTCCTCATTTCATTTCCGATTTTGCTTTGATTAAATTGAGGTTATTTGTATTTGTTTCTGTCCGTCTGTGTGTTTGTCTTTTGATCTCCCTTGCATCTTTGGGTGGATCCTCAAGCGTAGGCTCAAAGACTGTCCCCTACATTTTATATTATTTGCATAATGTCTTTAGTTTTACAGCAACTTTTTTTCCTCCCCACACTTCCGTTTGGTTGCATTTACTACTCTTCGCTGGCTGCTCTGGGGTGCTACTGGATTCTTTTATGCACCCATGGTGGTGAGAACACCACAGTATTATGGACTGTGGTGTGTCTCTATTTGACGCCGGGAGCGCAGACACAACCAGCCGTGTCTCCCTGATGAGTCCCGATCCAGCGGGCGAAAGGCCTCGGAGCAGGCAATACAAATATATCTGCCTTCAAAAGGGATTGCGATGGTTCCCTTATGCAGCTAGAGAAGAGTTTTCATATCTGTAACTTTTTTTTTTTTTTTTTTTTTTAAATTTCATTTTCCCAGTTTCTCCATCTTGAAACTCCCTCCCCTCAAGTCCAAATTTTTGCCAGACAGTTCAGTTGTTGGCCTGCGCTTGTTTTTTCCCCCACTATTAGATTGTTCGTCTATGTATTTGTCTGACTTTATCAAGTTTAAAAGGCTGTGCCAGTCTTGAATAAAAGTTACTCTGTGTTAGGTTTCCTTATGGGAGCAAAACATACCCACTTGTTTACTGTTTATCGTTTACTGTTCCCTACCTCATTTCATTTCCGATTTTTTTTATTTTTTTTTTAATGTTTCAATTTCCGCGTGCAGTCACCTCATTTTGGAACCTACTGTTCCGAGCACAAAGCCTGTGAGGTAGCCAGTTCAATCCGGGGATAGGTGTCTGGTTGTAAAGCAGGAGAAGTGAAAAAGAGTTCCCTGTCTCTTGAGGGGAAGTTTCCTGCCCGCTAGGGTAGCTGGTGGACCGTTTCCGTCAATCGTCCCAGTGGCCACCAGGTGGGCTGACTTCAAGTTTGGGCAGGGCAGGTTCACTCTTCTCACATGTCACTGGCTTATTGATGGACGTCAGGAATAACATGCCCGATGCAACTGCAACATTACAATTAATCGCCCTCCTTCTGCAATCCTGTCGCCACGATGAAACCCACAGTCTTCTCGAGGTCTTGACGGCTGTTTCAAAGCTGCATCTACAGTTCTGCGCCCTCTGGCCAGGTTTGACACCGTAGAACATCATGGACTGGACAATGTTGGAGAATGTACGCCCTCAGTCACATCTCCACGCCTCTCTCTCTCTCTCTCTCTCTCTCTCTCTCTCTGAATCACGGTTCTCAAATGGATGCAAATTTCCCGTAGATCGTAAGATTATTATTCCGTTAACCTGTTACGAATAAGCTGTTATTAAGGACAAGGTGTTTTCCGGACCAGCTATGTGCCATTAATCTCAAATACCCCACCTGTAAATTGAGGTACTCCACCGTTAGTTGCTTTGTGATGTTAAGGTTTAAAGTCCACATTAAGGTTTAAAGTCCACATTAAGGTTTGAAGTCCACTTTAAGGTTTGAAGTCCACGTACAGCTTGAAGTCCACGTTAAGGTTTGAAGTCCACGTTAAGGTTTGAAGTCCACGTTAAGGTTTGAAGTCCACGTTCTGGTTTGAAGTCCACTTTAAGGTTTGAAGTCCACGTTAAGGCTTGAAGTCCACGTTAAGGTTTGAAGTCCACGTTAAGGTTTGAAGTCCACGTTAAGGTTTGAAGTCTACGTTCAGGTTTGAAGTCCACGTTCAGGTTTGAAGTCCACGTTAAGGTTTGAAGTCCACGTTAAGGTTTGAAGTCCACGTTCAGGCTTGATGTCCACGTTAAGGTTTGAAGTCCACGTTAAGGTTTGAAGTCCACGTTCAGGTTTGAAGTCCACGTTAAGGTTTGAAGTCCACGTTAAGGTTTGAAGTCCATGTTAAGGTTTGAAGTCCACGTTAAGGTTTGAAGTCCACGTTAAGGTTTGAAGTCCACGTTAAGGTTTGAAGTCCATGTTCAGGCTTGATGTCCACGTTAAGGTTTAAAGTCCACTTTACCGTTTGAAGTCCACGTTAAGATTTAGAGTCCTCGTTCATGTTTGAAGTTCACGTTAAGGTTTGAAGTCAACTTTAAGGTTTGAAGTTCACGTTAAGGTTTGAAGTCAACTTTAAGGTTTGAGGTCCACGTTAAGGTTTGAGAGCCATGTTAGGGTTTGAAGTCCATGTTAAGATTTGAAGTGCACATTAATGTTTGAAGTCCACGTTAAGGTTTGAACTCGACAAAGGTTTCAAGTCCACGTTAATGATTGAAGTCCACGTCATAGTTTGAAGTCCACGTTAATGTTTGAAGTCCACGTTAAGGTTTGAACTCGACGTTAAGGTTTCAAGTCCACGTTAATGATTGAAGTCCACGTATAGTTTGAAGTCCACGTTATAGTTTGAAGTCCACGTTAATGTTTGAAGTCCACGTTAATGTTTGAAGTCCACGTTATAGTTTAAAGTCCACGTTATAGTTTGAAGTCCACGTTAAGGTTTGAAGTCCACGTTCAGGTTCACTCAACGCTCGGGTTCAGTCAACGTTTCAGAGTTCATCGCCTGCAGACCCCAACACATAAGACAGGCAACGAAAACTGTGATAATTCTACTGGGTGCCCCAGCGTAATCCCACCATGCCTGACCGTGAACCAGGAGCTTCAACTGACATCCAGCCTAGCGCCTTTGCATTGAACGTTAGTGGGCCAACTCTCAAATGGATATCCTACTTGAAAACCTTAGGGAACACGCACTTCACAAGCTCAGTCTAAATGGGTAACATGGAGGAGTTGACACTAGAGAAGTTCAAATCAGTCACTGCATGGCAAAGGAAGGAAGTCCACACGCGCTCCCCAATCAAACGTGACCCCGCCTTGACAAGCTTCTAAGGTTGTGTAATGTGCCACCCGCATTGTTTCTGGCTGTCGAAGTTCTTCCTTTTGCCATTACAAGGTTTGTTTGTTTGTTTTTTTGTTGCTGTTTTTTTTGTTTGTTTTTTGTTTTTGTTTCTTTTACATGCGTGTAGCCCTCACGCATTGATACCGATGCTAGCATGCACATGACACATGGCTCATGGCTATCTGTTTTCGCGAGTTGTAATTGTCTTGTTTCATGGGTCATTATAATTGCGTTCACACTGATCTTGTCTGCTTCCAAGTTCGTTCCAAGAGCGTAAAAAGGAGAAGCGGGTCAATTCGACCATTAGACCTGTCACATAGAACAAGCTTCCCCATTCCGTTCGCTACGCTGAACATTTCTTCCAGTTTAAAGAAATCTCTAAAAACTTTCCTCTTTCCTTCACCCTGTTTGCCCTTTTGTCATGTACTTCCTTTCCTGTATCAGAACACTGTGTGTGTGTGTGTGTGTGTGTGTGTGTGTGTGTGTGTGTGTGTGGTGTTCGGGTTGTGATGAAAAAGTAACGTGGTGTGCCTATGCATTGATATAAAGACTGATTACTTTGATTTTCATTCATCTTTCTTCATTTGTTTTCGTTTAACTGTCGTAAATCCTTCCACCACCCCTACTCCCCGTCTCAATCTTTCTAGACCTTCTTTGTAAACGCCTTGGGCTCTTAAAAATGGAGGTTATACGTATAAATCTCCATTATTATTGTTATCATTATCATTGTTATTATCATTATTGTTGTTGTTATTATTATTGTTTTATTATGATTATTATTGTTGTTATTACCATAGTGATGATGATAATGATGATGATGATGATGATGATGATGATGATCATCATCATCATCCATCATCATCATCATCATCATCATCATCATCATCATCGTGAACAACAGTCAATGGTTTTCTTGAAGAAAACCAGAAGGGCACTGTGGAGAGCACAGACCTTTTCACTGTAATCAAACATTACGAAAATCCACCGTCCTCGTCACTGTAATCAAACATTACGAGAATCCACCGTCCTCGTCATTGTAATCAAACATTACGAGAATCCACCGTCCTCGTCGCTGTAATCAAACATTACGAGAATCCACCGTCCTCGTCACTGTAATCAAACATTACGAAAATCCACCGTCCTCGTCACTGTAATCAAACATTACGAGAATCCACCGTCCTCGTCATTGTAATCAAACATTACGAGAATCCACCGTCCTCGTCGCTGTAATCAAACATTACGAGAATCCACCGTCCTCGTCACTGTAATCAAACATTACGAGAATCCACCGTCCTCGTCACTGTAATCAAACTTACGAGAATCCACCGTCCTCGTCACTGTAATCAAACATTACGAGAATCCACCGTCCTCGTCACTGTAATCAAACATTACGAGAATCCACCGTCCTCGTCACTGTAATCAAACATTACGAGAATCCACCGTCCTCGTCACTGTAATCAAACATTACGAGAATCCACCGTCCTCGTCACTGTAATCAAACATTACGAGAATCCACCGTCCTCGTCACTGTAATCAAACATTACGAGAATCCACCGTCCTCGTCACTCTAATCAAACATTACGAGAATCCACCGTCCTCGTCACTGTAATCAAACATTACGAGAATCCACCGTCCTCTTCACTGTAATCAAACATTACGAGAATCCACCGTCCTCATCACTGTAATCAAACATTACGAGAATCCACCGTCCTCTTCACTGTAATCAAACATTACGAGAATCCACCGTCCTCTTCACTGTAATCAAACATTACGAGAATCCACCGAATCTCCCCAGACGTATCTCCATAACTTTAAAAAAAAAAAAAAAAATCTTGAAATTGTTTTACCTCACTTTTCATCGTCTCAGCCGCAACTTGGTGTAAGCTGCAAGTGCATGTGTGTGTGTGTGTTTGTGTTGTGTGTGTGTGTGTGTGTGTGTGTGTGTGTGTGTGTGTGTGTGTGTGTGTGTGTGTGTGTGTGTGTAGTTTTCTACTGTGCAGTTGCTGAATGAAAATATGTCTTCCCCGACCTTTTCTGTTTATGAATGTTATTTTCTTCACCGGAAGTAATCCTCGCTTTTTTTTTTTAAAAAGGAAATTAATTTCCGAAAATATTCACACACACACACACACACACACACACACACACACACACACACACACACACACAAGCACAATCGCGCACGCACGCGCACGCACACACACACACACACACACACACACACACACACACACAACACACACACACACACACACATGCACGCACGCACGCACCACGCACGTACACACACACGCGCGCGCACACACACACACACACACACACACACACACACATCCCACACACACGCACGCACGCACGCACGCACGCACGCACACACACACACACACACACACACACACACACACACACACACACACACACACACACACACACATACTTCGACTGGCAATGCTACCATACTTGCTGGATCACACATGCACGCACGCACGCGCGCGCGTGCGCACTCTCTCTCTCTCTCTCTCTCTCTCTCTCTCTCTCTCTCTCTCTCTCTCTCTCTCTCTCTCTCTCTCACACACACACACACACACACACACACACACACACACACACACACACACACACACACACACACACACACACACACACACAACACACACACACACACACACACACACACACACACACACACACACACACACCCCACACACACACTTCGACTGGCTATGATACCACAATTTCTGGATCACGCACGCACACATGCACACACACACACTCATACATACACACACACACACACACACACACACACACACACACACACACACACACACACACACACTTCGACTGGCTATGCTACCACAATTGCTGGATCACGCACGCACGCGTACACACACACACACACACACACACACACACACACACACACACACACACACACACTTCGACTGGCCATGCTACCACAATTGCTGGATCACGCACGCGCACACACACACACACACACACACACACACACACAACACACCACACACACACACACACTTCGACTGGCAATGCTTCCACAACTGCTGGATCCGTATTTCAAACTAAAATCCGCAGCAAACTTCTGTGGTAAGTGAGTAAAGGTTGAGTTTTACGTCGCCATAGCCAAAACTTTTAGGGACATACTACTCTTTCACGGTTAGTCATGCACTTCAGTGGGTTCGTCTTCAGGCTATGCACTCCACCTTCCCGCCCTTCGGCTGTTAGACGGGTTGACTCCTTTTTTTTTTTTTAAACCTTCAGCTGTTCAGTAGTCTATGGGCGTCGTTCACTCGCTGACAAAGCATGACCTTGACCATCGCGTAGGTCTACATGTTGGAAGTACTTTGTGTGTTTATGAAGTAAACGGTTGTCATGGGTCATTTCGCGACAAGACCATTATTTATCCGTGACGAACGTTAACTCTACTTCTCCGTCCTCCTCTATCTTCGAAATGACTTGCTATTGCATCATCCGCCCCCATCCCCCAACCCCACCCACCTGTTCTCTCCTCCCGCTCCTCTCTATTCCCGTTGTGCCCACCAGTTTGAGTCATTCTCTCCCAACACGTTTCAGAAGCAAGTCAGGTGTGACGGTGCTACACGCACAGCGATTGCTAGGGACGTGCGCGGCTGTGGTGGGTGGCATCGATTTTCCGCTCATAGCCTCAAACGCTGCTTCTCCTTTCGCCCGAGTCGCACATTCCTATGTCAAAGTAGTAGGCATGCGCATGGAGAATTCGTACGCAAAGGCCACGAATGCTGTGTAGACAGGTACCCTCCACTGTTTTCAGAAAGACTTGCGTCTGAAAATTCTGAAAATTAGCTTTCGCCTCATTGTTCATCATGATCATGGACATCAGGATGCAAATGACGTGGATTCCAAGCAGCCTAACTAAAATGAATCAAATGGAACTATTTGGGGATGCCTGTCAAGCGCAAAGATACTAGAGTCATGGGGGACTTGTTAGGCCTGGAATCTGATATCAGGAAGAGGAGAAACAGAGAATGTGGCTTACAGCCCAGCCCACAGCGAAGGGTCATAGGTTAGCTGTCAGAGTAGTCTATGTATCAAATGATTGTGCGTTAAGTAATCAGACGAAAACTATTGAAAATAAGTAAGTGGTCGATGGGAAATCGTTCTGTAACTGTTGATATTTGTTGTAATTCTATTGTTGTTGTTTTTCTTTAATGAGTATGCTATGGGTATCAACATTGCAGTACACACCACTAATTGTGGAATTAGTGGAACAGGAATTAGAGGTAATCGTTTGCAGGTAATAAGATCAATGTATAACAAAAATATGTGCACAAACGACAGACAGTCTATCCCCAACCGCACCGCTTTAGTCAACAGTGTTCTTCAAGGAACACGTGAAGCCCAACATTGTTCCAGTTTATTAATGACCCTTCAGCTTGTTCCCTGGGCAACAAACTAAGCAAAATAAACTGTGAATTCCGCAACGAATGAAAACGTAAAATCAATAAAGAACATCCCCAAAGTGGTCACTTTCACCAGAAAAAAATATCTTAAAATACATGTCGTAATTAGGCCTAAGTGTGGGCCCAATATCATAAAGCCCGAGAACCAGAACAAGTATCTTAGGGCCATTTTCCATCCAAACGGTAAATTTACAACTGCGCAAGAACATCCTGCAGAAGAAGCGAACAAAGCCCTGCACGCTTTAAGAAGGTCGAGCAGAGGTTCAAAGCTAAAACTGGAGGTGGTGATTCATTTATACAGAACCAGTAATCACACCAGTACCATTGTGCGGGTTTGAAGTATACTTTCCATTCTCAGATCATGACTTGAACAGCTAACCCATTTCCTCCTTTTCCGACAAAACGTATTACAACTATTTCCCCGTGAAAAAAAGCAACATTCTGTAGGAATCTATTTGACTTACACTAAAAGGCATTGCATGTCTCACACTAGCGGAACTCGAATGTTTTCCTGTCAGCCTACAACGTGCTTCTGATTACACGTAAGTAACGCAGATAGTACTCCAACCTAAACACGTATATGCTGGCATGTTTCAAAATATAAATACAGACAGTAATTCATGGCTATGTTTTATCGGAAACGTTCTGCACAAAATAGGAATGATTCATATCTGGTACGATTAATCAACTCTTAGTATCCTGAGATGAAAATATTCATTGAAAAAAAAAAAAGCAATCAGAGTCTATAGAGTTCCGGATGCACTTAAAAAGTTGCAATTTAAAACATTTTACCACACAGTTACTAGAAACTGCCGACTAGATCTTTGCTTAGTTGACCTTCTGCATTCTATTTATTTTCCCCTTCAAACATACCTCTTGTACTCAGTTTGTATGTGTGTTTAGGCCTGCCAGTTTGATAAAGAAAGAATTGGGGGGGGGGGGGGGGGAGGAGGCATAGGTGGGTGGGTGGATGACATCTTAAAGTCAGTCCACAATCCAGTGCAAGGTCTCGCGAGAAGTTCTGAATGTCTAAGGTGTTGTTACACGGGGCGTTTTGTGTCCGCACAGTTCATGTGGAATCCATGCACTCACTTGGCCACACTTTCAAACTGATGGCGACCTGCTACACGTCCATTTGAGCTCGTCAGTTCCGATGCAGCAGGTTTCATGCTCAATTCCTAACGGTGGAGTCACATCGCTCTTACCAACCAGGTTAATTCCGGTGTAATTCCACGCCCACCTCAAATGAAATGGCAGAACGAGAAAACCATACCAGGAAAGTGGGGAAGGTTCCCGGCCGTTCTTACACTTCACCGGCCACGAGAGGCCGGTGCAGTGTAAGAAAGACCCACCCCCACCCCACCCCTCACACACACGCACATTAAGGCGGACGGAGAAAACAACAGTTTTAATGTTGAGGAAGGAGGGGGGGGGGGGGGCTGCATGATTCGAATTCGCAACACTTGACAGCGAACTCAACCCAGCAAACCAGGCACCAGCAGAGTAGGGGAAAAGAGACCAATAGGACACATCACGGTGCCTTCACAACGATGACGCATTGCAATGGACAGCCCAGTTGCCATCTTTCATCTTGGGTGCCTTGGATTGGTATTGTCAACCTTCTGAACACCAGCCCGGACCTCGACCTACATCAGCTTCTCAGGCACGAATTCGCCTACCATTGGCTAGATCCGAAGGGCCCGGCGATGTGTAGTGTCCTTGGGATTATATCTTTGGCATTAACCTGTTCTCGAAAAAAATGTCTTTGTGCTCAGTGTTTACAAAATAAATGGTCTTTGAAGAAATCAGTGTGTACACATGGATGGTCATTAGATTTAATAATTATGTACACAAAGAATGGTCTTAGGAACTTTACATACAAAGAATGATCTTTGGAATCAATTTGTCAACAGAGATTGTTTCTGAAATCAGTATGTCCACACACTGCCAGAAAAAGGCGTCCAGATCAGTTGGAGAACTCCACGTGAGCGACTGCCCGAAAACAAAATTTGGTATCCATGTTATCTGAAGGCGTCTTACCTGAATAGATGAAACTCCAGTTTCTTGTGTGACAGCCAGCTGTAGCAAGCAGGTCTGCTTTAAACAGAACTTAGTCAACACTCGAATGGATCAGGTTACATGAGAATTGAACGGCCCAGCAACACTGTACGACTCACATACATGTCAGACGCTATAGTAATGCATTTCTTTCACACGTTTCTCGGTAGTCTGCTCTTTTTGTTTAAAATCAAACTCTGGCTATAATAAACATAGAACCTGGCGAAATCTTCCATGATCTCGATCATAAACGTTTTCAATAGCCAGTATAGGTGTGTATCCCTTAGGTTCATTTTGGCGATGAGTAAACTCCGTTCACACTGACTAGGTCCAGCGGCTTCTAGTAAAGACAAACACTATTCGCGCACGCGCAGACATACACGCGCACGCGCGGAAACACACACACACACACACACACACACACACACACACACACACACACACACCACACACACACACAGGTAAGATAGATAGAACTCAGAACTCAGAAAACCTTTATTTGACCAAGGATTGAGATTTTAGGCAAAGCCTATTCTTCCAATCTATCCTTGCTAAGCTAAATTGTGTAATGAGATTTAAAGACAAGAAAATGAAAAGAAATTATAAAAAATATACAGGAACACAGGATTATAGAGTACATTATTCACACACACTAGCATTTGTATGCAAAGGTTTGACAAAAGCATGCATATATACGCAATCAAAAGATGCAGACACACGAAGAAAATGGGGCTGGGGGTAGGGATGCGAGACAGGCGAAGATGGCGGTGGGTGTATAGTGTGAGGCAGCAGTTGGGAATGGAAGAGAAAAGGGTGGTTAGATAAGCAGTACAATAATTATGCCAATGTTTGCTGTGTGTTTGTGATTGTTGGAGTTCGCGACCAGACGAGGGTGATGATGGTGATGTCATTGGCATGAAACAAAATACAGTGTTCTAAGAGAAGCAATTTTCCACACCGAGGAAGGACAGTTAGTGGTATAATTTATCGACATAACTAGTACGGTAACAACGTACACATCTGTAATTGTTAATGATATAAATGATTGCTGCAAAACACTTCTATGAGACAGTGTAATCTACGTCAAAGAGTCTATGACATCTTTACGAAGGTCTTTTATGAAGATGTGCAGTGAACGGCATAACTTCAGATTTGGGTGAAGAGAGTTCCAAACGGCTGAACCTGAAAATGCAAAACTAGTTTTGAACATGTCGATCCCAGTACGTGGTAGAATATAATTGTTAGAGCCATATCGACATGAGGCCTCAGTAAGTAAATCTCTGAGGTATTGTAGGACCAGATAATAGCGTACTTTATAAATATGTACAGCTTTGTTGAAATCTAGTTGTGTTTGCAGCGGCAGTATGTTTAATGTAGCCTGCTTTTCGGAAGTTGATATGGAAGAATCTGGCAGAATTATCTTTGCAGCTTTTCTGCGGGCCAGCTTGTTAACAATACATTCAATGTGGGACTGTCACGTTAGTTCCTCGTCCACCATCACTCCCATGACTTGGTGCTTGTTCTATGGCGTTGCCATCTAAAGTCAGACTGAGGCTTAGAGTTTCTCTTTGGTGTTTCTGTCCAGAAGTGATTGCCATGCTTTTTGCCTCCTTAAGATGAACTCTCATGGAATTATAATTACACCACTCCCAGACATCGTTTAAATCTTGCTGTAGAGCGTTTTGGACTGTCGATAAGTCCACTGCGCTGGAATGAAGCAAAAAGGTCACACAAGACACTTGGATGTGAAATGGACAATAGGAAATCATTTATAAACAAACAGAATACAAGCGGCCCCAGAACAGAACCTTGAGCACTCCAAATTTTGTATTCTTTGTAGATGAGAAGTTGCCGCTGCTAAAGACAAATTGTGTTCTGTTGGTCAGATAGGATTCAAAGAATGAAATTGTGTTCTGGTCTCGGATATCAGTTGATTTTTAAGTAAGTAGTATCAGTGTTCGACAAGATCAAAAGCCTTCTTTAAATCAAGAAAGACAGCACCTGTCATTTTGCTTTGATTCATTGCGGATAACCATGAATTCCAGAGACGGTTTAAGGTGGTTTGACTAGAAAGCTGATGAGGGACACCCGACTGAAAGGAGTGAAAAAGTCTATTGCTCTCAAGATATTGCATAAGATGTTTGTGGACATGTTTTTCAAGTGCTTTTGAAACCACAGAGATACGAGAAATCGGTCTAAAATTTTTCAAGTCTGAGAAGTCTCTTGACTTGGGCACTGGAATACATTTTACCGACAGAAGAGCAGGTGGGACTCTGCCTTGCTCTATACACATGTTGTATATAAATGTTAGGGGTTCAACTACATAGAGAAGTGCTAGTGTTAAGAGGGAAGTATTCATTTTGTCGGGTCCCATTGATTTTTTATTCCTGAGGCCGGCAATGAGAGCGCTAACTTCATGGACAGCAAGCGGAGGTATTTTTACTGAATGATCCATTTTGAGTCTGCTGTTGCAGAACGTTTGGAGAGAAGAAGGGGCAATGTAGTTTTCCGCGACGTGTACTTTATCCGATTTTGCAATGGACTCGGATATATATATAAGAAGCGATCATTGAAAGAGTTTTGGTGACCACTGATAGTGGCTTGGTGATCTACTATGTGATCTACGTGTTATTTCATTTATTGCGTGCCACAGCGAAGCTGTGTCTTTATTAGCCGTTAACATGCTGTTAAAATATTGCTTCTTAGAGTTTCTGATGAGATCCGTAACCTTGTTTCTTTGCTTTTTGTATTCCATTTCCTTGTTTTCCCTTTCAGCATGTTTTTATGCTCTAATTTCTTCCGATAGTATGCCGATATTTTTCTTGAGTGGCTGCTTACTTTCATGTTTGAGTTTATCACGGATTTTCGTGGCCTCAGTTATTTCTGGAGTGAGCCAACAGGAAGAACCGAAGATTTGAGTCTCATTTGCCGCAGTGGTGCGCGTTTCTCTGCCACAGCCAGAAATGACTCTCACTTGCCGCAGTGGTGCGTTTTTCTCTACCACAGCCAGAAAGACTCTCACTTGCCGCAGTGGTGCGTGTTTCTCTGCCACAGCCAGAAATACCTCCTGGAAGGCACATCTTATGCAACACCCTAGGAATTGGCATTTATCAGTTCTCTCATACTCAGTGGACTTGATTTCAGTTTTTGCTTAATCCTATGTTTTTCCTGATCATTTTCAATAAAAAAAAATGCAAAACTCTTCGCATCTAGCCACATTACTGATCACCCATGGGTCTAACTTGAAACCCTATGGCGCCCTAGGGCCCAAGCCAGATCCAGAGGATCACAGATAATGTGGCTAGATGCGAAGAGTTTTGGGAATATGCCTCTAATAGTGGTATTTCTACACTTGGTTGTCTACTTTCAGTTTGTCTAATTTGGGGCAATTCTCTCACCCATTTTCAGTGGCCCTTCCTAGGACACACACATTGTGGTTTGCGGGCGTTTATAGCCGCGCCAGTGACCTAGACGAAACACGAAAATGGGAAGGGTCACTATAGGGCAGAGAAGAGGGCCAAGTTAAGACTTTCCTAACCACACAAACAAGCACAAAACCACCGCAGGCATATTCCCAACTTTACACTTTTTGGATTAATATATATACTGTACAAACTGAAAGCTTTTATAATTTTATGGTGTTTATGCATAATTGGGGGTGTTATTAAAATTGTTTTTTATTCAAGCAGAATAGTTTTAAAGGTTAAACAACAACTGTGCTTTAAAGTACTTTTTAGTAGCTACTTTGTACAATATTTATATTAAAAACTTTACAAATTTAAACACAAAAACACTTTAATA
>CM031608.1:50437513-50440013 GCA_018398815.1 Conus ventricosus | reverse complement strand
TCATCCTTGCATGTAAAGATCTTGCAAGTATAGCCAAGCGTGTACTACTCTGCATTACGCAACAGCTATCGAGATTAGAAAACACATCTTTGAAACTATTTATGACATTGTTTGACTCTCAGGTACAGCCCATCGCACTGTATGGAGCTGAACTTTGGGGCCTTTATGATTCTGCTGCTTATTGTGAAAACGAACATTTATTTGCGCTGAAAAATGTTTTACGAGTGAGTATGCGAACACCTAACGATTTAATCTATGGCGAAGTAAACAGATATCCAATATATTTGAATTCTGCTACACAAATGGAAATCTCAAGGTTGCCAAGGAAAGCATGTAATATGTTATATGATTTGGACGCGAGAGGAAGAGTAAACTGGGTTTCAAATGTGAGGGTTAAATCATATGAACTTGGTTTTGGTTTCGTGTGGTTACAACAGGGTGTCGGAGATATGAACGATTTCCTTCAGATATTTCGGAATAGACTAATCGATTTCAAATGGCAAGAATGGTCATGTCATGTTCAAGAAAGCAACCGTTTTGCTTTTTACAGACAGCTCAGAAGTATACATTGTGTTCCATCATATCTATCTATTAAAATGGACAGTCATTTAAGGTATATTATGACAAAGTTCAGATTAAGTATTTCTGATCTTTTTGTTCATTATTATCGTCACAGGAAGCACAGCAAATGTGATCTTCTCTGTCCGCTGTGTAAAAGTGCCGAAGAAAATGAGGTTCACTTTGTGTTCTGTTGACCTATTTTTGAATGATCTGACTTTCATTACTCATGGCATCCACAAATGAAGCTACCAGGACAATAAAAGACAAAATGAACTTCATTTTCTTGTGATTTCTGACAAAATGGACAAGTACTTATGCGATCGTTTAAATGGCTATAACGCTGAGAATGTGCATAGACATCCGAAATACCAAATCTGAACTATCAATATCCATGGACAAATACTTCGGAACACATTGCATAAGATTTAACATTCTGTAAATATCAAATCTACTGCTATCTTCAAACATGTGAGTTCCATATTTGCTAACTGCAATCAATCAGTGTTTGCCGAAAAACACGAATGAAAGCATTTGTATTACCAACACCTTGATTCCGCCATACAAAACTAAAGCCGTATTCATAGTTTCAGCCTTACATTCGCTCCCCCTCGCCCAAAACAAACAAACAAACAGAGAAATATTACATGAGGCAGATAATGTCACAAAAGACTCTCATTTAGGACGTTGAAAATCTTGGATAGGACAAGCAGAAGTCAACTTACAGTCTTTTCTGCGAATAATCATAACTCAAACAAGCAAAGAAATGGGAAGAATACTCTCGCCACTTAATATACCTCTATTAAATTGCCAAAGGACCATAGCTTGGAAGATATTGTTGACAATGACCAGAATACAAAATCAACACAGAAATTCATGTGCAGGTAGAATAAAATATTAGCAAAACAAAATACATCGTGATATTCCCTGACAGTTCAGTCAGCAAAGGTTTAAAAAGTCCGGCTATGGATACATACAGAAACAAAATGGCCCTGACAATCCAGGGAGAAAATACGTCTTACAGCTTCAACAACTTCTAGTGAGGAAAATGTGGCCATGTCAATAGAACCACCAAAGCGCCACTGGCATTGCTCCACAAACACGCTTCAAAATCAACACGTCATTACACTTTGTGTGTTGATGGACGTTCTTCATAGAGCTCGCAGTGGGACGGAGAGTCCAAATTAGCATGAAATTGTATACAGCCCCCGAATAGGGGAATGATATCGACGTTCTGCTGTGTACATCAAGCGTGAAGAGAAAATGAGGGCGGACACAATAGCTGACAAGCGAATAAGACTATAGTCATTCGAATGAGACTATAAATCGAGGGTGCGTGTGTGAACGCACGCATGATATTTTGCACACACGTAAAATCCCATCACCAGCTTTCTGAAGAGAAGACCAGTTTGGCCGTTGGTATGAATAACACGTTGCACATAGCATGAACCCTGCGTGAAAAATCGAAAGAATGAAGGACGGCAACAAGTAAATGATACTGACTGAATAACAGAGGGAACGACTGAATGAAGTGTAGGCAAGTTGGTCGTTACTCGGCTCTACCCAGGTAGGCAGCCCGTTGTGCAAAAGAGACTACGGGTTGTAAAGCGCTTAGAGCTTGGTCCCTAATCGAGGATAGGCGCTTTATAAGCACTCTTACTAACAAGACAAGGGAAAACAAAAATAACATCTACTTCGATCAAAAGTCATAGGAGGACTACAGAATCGCCTCAACAAATAAGATCGAGGCTACAGCACCATAGACCAGGTCTTAGAACGGAGTCTACAGAGACAAAGTGGCTGCGCCAATAAACTTAAAAACAAGAGCCATCTCACCCTAAAGCAAATATCCCTATTCTAGACACACTGGGAGACGTTGAAATGGGCAAATATCGCTCTAACTCTAGACCACACTGCGGGACTGAAGATGGGCAAATATGAC
>CM031608.1:50429963-50436513 GCA_018398815.1 Conus ventricosus | reverse complement strand
CCTCATTTTCTCTTCACGCTTGATGCACAGCAGAACGTCGATATCATCCCCCTATTCGGGGGCTGTATACAATTTCATGCTAATTTGGACTCTCCGTCCACTGCGAGCTCTATGAAGAACGTCCATCAACACACAAAGTGTAATGACACGTTGAGTTTGAAGCTTGTTTGTGGAGCAATGCCAGTGGCGCTTTGGTGGTACTATTGACATTGCCACATTTTCCTCACTAGAAGTTGTTGAAGCTGTAAGACGTATTTTCTTCCTGGATTGTCAGGGCCATTTTTTTCTGTATGTATCCATAGCCTGACTTTTTAAACCTTTGCTGACTGAATTGTCAGGGAATATCACGACGTATTTTGTTTTGCTGCTATTTTATTCTACCTGCACATGCATTTCTGTGTTGATTTTGTATTCTGCTCATTGTCAACAATATCTTCCAAGCTATGGTCCTTTGGCAATTTAATAGAGGTATATTAAGTGGCGAGAGTATTCTTCCCATTTCGTTGCTTGTTTGAGTTATGATTATTCGCAGAAAAGACTGTAAGTTGACTTCTGCTTGTCCTATCCATGATTTTCAACGTCCTAAATGAGAGTCTTTTGTGACATTATCTGCCTCATGTAATATTTCTCTGTTTGTTTGTTTGTTTGTTTTGGGCGAGGGGGAGCGAATGTAAGGCTGAAACTATGAATACGGCTTTAGTTTTGTATGGCGGAATCAAGGTGTTGGTAATACAAATGCTTTCATTCGTGTTTTTTCGGCACACACTGATTGATTGCAGTTAGCAAATATGGAACTCACATGTTGAAGATAGCAGTAGATTTGATATTTACAGAATGTTAAATTTTATGCAATGTGTTCCGAAGTATTTGTCCATGGATATTGATAGTTCAGATTTGGTATTTCGGATGTCTATGCACATTCTCAGCGTTATAGCCATTTAAACGATCGTATAAGTACTTGTCCATTTTGTCAGAAATCACAAGAAAACGAAGTTCATTTTGTCTTTTATTGTCCTGGTAGCTTCATTTGTGGATGCCATGAGTAATGAAAGTCAGATCATTCAAAATAGGACAACAGAACACAAAGTGAACCTCATTTTCTTCGGCACTTTTACACAGCGGACAGAGAAGATCACATTTGCTGTGCTTCCTGTGACGATAATAATGAACAAAAAGATCAGAAATACTTAATCTGAACTTTGTCATAATATACCTTAAATGACTGTCCATTTTAATAGATAGATATGATGGAACACAATGTATACTTCTGAGCTGTCTGTAAAAAGCAAAACGGTTGCTTTCTTGAACATGACATGACCATTCTTGCCATTTGCAATCGATTAGTCTATTCCGAAATATCTGAAGGAAATCGTTCATATCTCCGACACCCTGTTGTAACCACACCAGAGCATACTACATTACCGAGATACGACACTTGGGGGTTTTCCGTAAGACCGCGGACTAGGTTACGGCCCTTAGTCAGCACGTGTAAACTCAGCTCCAACATGGCGACGCGCAAGAAGCAAGGAGGCGAAGCCTGCAGCGCTATCGGTTGTTCAAACGCTCGCAACAAAATCGATTGTGAAGGGCTGGCATTTTTTCGTTTTCCAAAGGATGAAGAAAGGTATGTACAAACTTTATTGCATTTTATTAATTATTGGCAGAGTAAACCACGTAAGCAATACGGTGTGGGACTATGCATCTGTGCAACTTGAGTCTAGTCTAGATCAAGTTTATAGTATGACTATGAAGCCACATGGGCAGATTTTTAAAAGTTTATATATATATATGAAAGGAAAGAGCAATGCGCATACCTTGTTTCTTCTAGAAATCATTAAGCCTACTGCTTATTACAGTCCCGTTAGCTAAACAACTAGGCGGCGGGGAAAACCAGACCACGCATACCGTGCCCTCACATGGCCAGTGATTATGTTGATAATGACAGTGCCGACATACGTGTTTCATCACCGAATCTCTCTCTCTCTCTCTCTGTCTCTCTCCTCTGTCTCTCTCTCTGTCTCTCTCTCTGTCTCTCTCTCTGTCTCTGCGTGCAGTTGCATGGCTTGTGTGTGTGTGGTGTGTGTGTGTGTGTGTGTGTGTGTGTGTGTGTGTGTGTGAGGAGAGAGAGAAAACCAGTTGTGGCATATATCGGTTGATATATAGATCGAAATCTGAAATCCCGTGAAACAAATACAAACAGCACATGTGTATAATTCATAAGAGGTATAATTATGCAGCATGTGTCCCTGTGTCTCCAGGTGCAGACAGTGGGTTCAAAATAGCCGAGATTAGACCTGATCGGCAAGACCAGTGCACAGCTCAACCAAAGCTACCTATTCTGCCGGAAGCATTTTGAGCCAAACCAGTTCCTGAGACCTGACGACCCGAGGAGCCGTTTAAAACACGATGGAAAGCCCACCATCTTTGACGTCCCAAACCCACCACCTAAAGTCAAGTCGTCAAGAAAATCGCCAAGGAAACAAGCACCGGCCCCCCAAAGAACGAGCAAAAAGCAGCGTGTGCATGAAACAGGTATGTAAAGTAAACTGGATCATGAATGTTGGGATGGATGTGGATAAAGTGATGGTAATCACGAGTTACAGGGAAAGCTTGTGATTAAAAGACTACTGTCTTGCAATGAAAGAAAAAAATGATTAAATCATCGAATTCAGATACAGCAAGATATTACAAATCACTTTGCATAGATGAAATTCGTAGAGTACCTCAGATCATGTATTCGCTCTAAAAGGTTTTTAATGGAGAGAGAGAGAGAGAGAGAGAGAGAGAGAGAGAGAGAGGAGAGAGAGGGGGGGAGAGAGAAAGAGAGAGAGAGAGAGGCAGAAAAACAGAGAGAGAGAGAGAGAGAGAGAGAGAGAGAGAGAGAGAGAGAGAGAGAGATTAATTTTCCAATTCATCCTTGAAAATTTATGTAAAGTGATGAAATCAGATTCCATTTCTCCATCATTAATAATGTGCATGGGTGTGTTTGTGTGCAGATCAAGGAGAGGAGCTCAGCTTACCAACTGAACCTACACCATCCTCAAGCCATCTCCACAAAGACGGGGTAAAAAAATCTCAAGCAGAGGCTGAAGTCAAGTCGAAACAAGCTCTACCGGTTAGGGTTACAGTCAAAAGGGGACCAAAAGATCAAGCATAGCTCAGAGAAAGGCTAACATTGTTTCTGAACTCTCACATTTCTTGCCCATGTCTTCTGTTAGATTCATTCAATCGCAGTTGAAAGCTGTAGGGAAAAAGAAGGGGGTACTTTTGGAGCGAAGAAGACAAAGCTCTTGCTTTGTCTCTTTTTCATGCCAGTCCCAAGGCATATAGGCTCTTGAAGAAGGTGTTTCTATTACCAGCGGTAAGAACGCTCCAGAGAGTGATGCGAAACACACAGGTGTACCCTGGTTTCAGCCAGGCCATTTTTGACGCTCTTGCGTTGAAACTGAAATCACTCTCTTCCGAGTGACAAAGTATGTGCAATCATTTTTGATGAAATGTCAATAAAGGAATCTGTTGCATACGATGCAGGAAGGGACAGAGTTGAAGGGTTTGAAGACTTTGGGGATCTTGGCAGAAGTGAATATGCCGCAAACCATGCCACTGTCTTCATGGTGCGGGGACTCAAAAGTAAATGGAAGCAGCCAGTAGGATATTTCCTTTCTAGTGGCCCATTGACAGTGCAATGCTCCATTCTCTTTTGATGCAGTGCATTTCAAAGACAGAGCAGGCTGGTCTGACTGTCAAAGCGGTGATTGCGGACCAAGGCTCAAACAACAGGAAAACATTTAACACCCATTTGAAAATCTCTGAGAATGAGCCCTTCTTCTTGCACGAAGGCCGAAAAGTGTATGTCATCTATGACCCGCCCCATCTGTTGAAGAATATTCGGAACAATCTCAAAAACAAAGGGTTTCTTCTTGATGGGGAAACCATCAGTTGGCAGCACGTTGAAGACTTGTTCAGGTTTGACAAAGAGAACAATGTGAGAATCGCTCCCAAACTCACAGAAAGGCACATTTCATTGCCACCTTTCTCTTCTCTAAAGGTACGATATGCAGCTCAAGTGTTGTCGCACTCTGTTGCTGCTGGCATACAACTTCTCAGTCGTCTTCATGTTTTACCAGAAGAGGCAACGGCGACAGCCAATTTCATTGAGCAGTTTGACCAACTTTTCAATGCGTTTAATTCCAGAAATCTGTCGTCCAGCAAAGTCATGGGAATGCTATTCAAGCCAATCTGGCCATGAAGAGTTCTTTGAACGCATGCTTGCCTGGCTAGACAAGGTCCAGCCAATATCAGGAAGCCAGCTTCCCTGCCTCACGGGGTGGAAAATGGCAATCAGAGCTGTGCAAGGTCTCTGGGCGGATCTGCATGAACAGTTTGGTTTCAAGTTCCTTCTCACAGACAGGCTGAACCAAGATTGTCTCGAGAATTTTTTTTCAGATCCGTGAAATAGTGGACGGGTAGAAAACCCTTCTGCCGCAGCACTGCGAAAATTGATTCGCCAGGCAATGGTAGCTCAAATCTTTGTCCACAGTGACGGCAGCAACTGTGAAGATGATTCGAGCCATTTTTTGCTGAAGTTGAAATGTCAAGCAAACGAAGAACCTGCCAGCACAGAAGTTGCGGACGATGAGGAAGATGAAAACGAGTCAGTGTTTCGCATTGCCATGCCCCTCCCACCACCAAAAGACTGCGACCTTCAAAAAGTAGAGGACAATGTATTGGCCTATATCGCTGGGTACATTGCCATGAAGCTCAAAATGAAGTTCTGCGATCCATGCAACAGTATGTTGACAGGAACTCTTTCTGGTCGACAAGATGAAATGTTACTTGAAACAAAGCAGTTTCTCAACCTGACAAAGAAAAAGGCCTGCAAGTACCAAGTCCGCAGTTGGTGGAGGCCGTGAAGGTTCTTGAAATAGCTTATGTCAGCAGTGTGGATAAAATCACATCGGTGACAACGTCAGAGCCCGTTTGCGGAGCATTGTCAAAGAGAAAATGAGCCAAACTGTTCTTTCATGTCCTCTGGCGCAATGCAACACTGAGAAACTTATTGTCGACAAATTTCTGTCTGTTCGCCTGCATTTCACATTGAAAATATGCAGTTCCTCTTTCCACCAAAAGTGTCTTAAAAGAAACAAGAAAATGATGAAACTGTCCCATCAATGAACTGTCAAGAGTTCTCTCTCTCTCACGATTACTAACCCCCCTCCACCCCCAGCATACTCGTGTGTAAGCCTACATGTATCAATGACCGTTCATGTCTAGGCCTATCTCGTCGCAATGTCTACTTTGAGGTTGATGTGTGTATTTGAAATTGTGTGCTTCTTCTTTGCTCGTATTTTAAACAAGACATTTGTTGCAAATTTTTGCAGACTGTTTGGAAAATGCAACCATTTTGTTTAATCCATCTTGTATTGATGCAAACTTTTTCTATGTTTTGTGGGATGAGACGACTGCATTACCCCCTCCCACCCCCCACCTCCACCCCTTTCATTATGCCATTGTTGGACGTTTGTATAAACTGACACAACACAATTAAAGTTTGATTTGGAGACAAATAAAGGTCTTTTTTTAAATTTAGAACAAGCCACAAACTCTCTCTCTCATCCCCACCCCACCTTCACCCATCTTACCACAGTCATGCAACACACACACACACACACACACACACACACACACACACACACACACACACACACACACACATACATACATAAATATACATGCGTATGCATGCACACATGCAGTGCACACACGCACCTACATGCACACGCACACAAACACAGGAGGGCCAAAAAATGTGTAGAGGCATTTGAATCTGTCGTCACAAACTGCTGAAGCAGTTCAAGGTAAAGTTATGACAACAAATGCGGCCCGACGGCGTCGGTTTTACATCACGCAACGTTTTCACATAGCAGCCGCGAGCCTGCAGCCCGCGCCGACTAAGGGAGATAATCGACTGAACGGACTTGTAGGCTGTAAGAGCAGTGTCGTATCTCGTAATGTAAGTATGCTCTGACCACACGAAACCAAAACCAAGTTCATATGATTTAACCCTCACATTTGAAACCCAGTTTACTCTTCCTCTCGCGTCCAAATCATATAACATATTACATGCTTTCCTTGGCAACCTTGAGATTCCATTGTGTTAATATGTTTAACCAGTAGTGTATACACTTGTAGCAGAATTCAAATATATGGATATCTGTTACTTCGCCATAGATTAAATCGTTAGGTGTTCGCATACTCACTCGTAAAACATTTTCAGCGCAAATAAATGTTCGTTTTCACAATAAGCAGCAGATCATAAAGGCCCCAAAGTTCAGCTCCATACAGTGCGATGGGCTGTACCTGAGAGTCAAACAAGTCATAAATATTCAAAGATGTGTTTTCTAATCTCGATAGCTGTTGCGTAATGCAGAGTAGTACACGCTTGGCTATACTTGCAAGATCTTACATGCAAGGATGAAGCTTAGTTTTGTTAAAAAATGTATTCCCAAATATTTACATACTTAACTAGAGGCATCACCACTCCATTGTA
>CM031608.1:50409963-50414963 GCA_018398815.1 Conus ventricosus | reverse complement strand
AAAGAGGCTGCTCAGTCACCTGAGAGAACGCCGAGCTCCACTGTTGTCCCGGGGTCAGAAGGAGAACGACTATTGTCACCAGGCCGCCTACGTGCAGGGTTTAAGCTACAACTTCCAGTGGTCACCTCCACCTGTTGCTTCGCTCGTTCCCCATCGCCGCAGGACTTTGGTAATTTTGGGTGTGGGGACTAACACACACGAGGAAAACCTGTGGCGGGAAAGTGATTAAAGTGGGAAAGTCGATGCACAGGGGCAATCCCACTCTCCCGGCCTCAAAAGCCAGGATCTGGTGGTACGGAGAAGCCGTCACGACCGGTCTTCCTCGGCTGCAGTGGATGACCACGTCTGTAGTGCCTTGCCGTGCCCGTAGCGCTCCACGACGCTTGCTGTCGCCGCCTTCGTGACCGTTGGGATGGAAGATGACCTCATCCGCTCACTCCGCCGACTACAGTCTTTACATGCTTGGGTAGGCATTCCCTAACTCGCCGAGGGTTTGAAACCCAACGGCTACCCTCACCTGGTTTAGCCCGCCTGTCGAAGCGGTTTACCGCTTCGACGGGCGGTTTACCGGGGTGTGGCCGCTGTCGCATGCAAACAGCTACTTGGAGCCGCAGGTGAGAGCTGGGTGCCAGGTGGGGACCAAAGCGGACGAAAACCCCCCGAGGGTGCGACATGTTCTCCCGTCAGAGGTACTACCCCTCCCTGACACCCCATACAAATGCTATTGGTGCTGCAATTGAAACTAGCAAGCTTGCAGGACGATACTATTGGTACTGCAATCGATACTAGCAAGCTTGCAGGACGATACTATTGGTACTGCAATCGACACTTGCAAGCTTCCAGGACGATGCTATTGGTGCAGCAATCGATACTAGCAAGCTTGCAGGACGATGCTATATTTGCGGCAATCGATGCTAGCAAGCTTGCAGGACGATGCTATTGGTGCTGCAATTGAAACTAGCAAGCTTGCAGGACGATGCTATTTGGTGCTGCAATCGATACTAGCAAATTGCAGGACGATGCTATTGGTGCTGCAATCAATACTAGCAAGCTTCCAGGACGATGCTATTGGTGCTGCAATTGAAACTAGCAAGCTTGCAGGACGATGCTATTGGTGCTGCAATCGATACTAGCAAATTGCAGGACGATGCTATTGGTGCTGCAATCAATACTAGCAAGCTTCCAGGACGATGCTATTGGTGCTGCAATTGAAACTAGCAAGCTTGCAGGACGATGCTATTGGTGCTGCAATCTATACTAGCAAGCTTGCAGACGATGCTATTGGTGCTGCAATCGATACTAACAAGTTTGCAGGACGATGCTAATTGGTGCTGCAATCGAAAACTAAAAAGCTTGCAGGACGATGCTATTGGTGCTGCACTCGATACTAACAACTTGCGGGAAAGATTCTATGGTGCTGCAATCAATACTAGCAAGCTTACAGACGATGTTTTTGGTGCTGCGACTGAAACTAGCAAATTGAGGGACGATGCTATTGCGCGGCAATTTTGCCTGTCGCCATGACAATCGGAGACCTAAGGAATGATTGAGCTATGTGAGGACCCGGTGCAGCGACTTTCAACGTGACGTATTTGTAATGTAGTTCACTTATACATCGTTTGCAATTTGTAAAGGGGGGGGGGGGGGGGGAATGTCGCATTCGGGAAAGGGAGAGGAGGGGGTGGGGGAGTGGAGGGAGACGGTATGGTAGGGGGGGGGGGGTTCCTCTCCCTGGGATCCTGGCTCTCCTTACACCGCACCTCGCCCCCCCCCCCCCCCCCCCTCCAACCTTCCCCTCTGTCCCCATCTCCTCCTACTCAACTTCCCAGGGGAAAATGCACTTAGTTATTAAACATAGCTTCTGTCGTAATCGCAGTTTCTCTGTGCCCAATTCGAGCTGCTGCTTTTCGGGTACGGGTAGGAGCGAAGGGTTAGTGGGAGGAGGAAAGGGGAGGGGGGTTATGATTGAAACGGTTCTCTCTCTCTCTTCTCTCTCTCTCTCTCCCCTCTCTCTCTTCCCTCTCTCTTCTCTCTCTCTCTCTCTCTCTCTCTCTCTCTCTCTCTCTCTTGTACGTCTATGTTTTCTTATCAAAATGAATGACGTATACAGTTTTGAAACGATACCTATCTCCTGTTGTCTTGGGCTTCGTGTTTACGTTGGCTACATGGATGTTTAATGGGATCCGTAATCTAATCCAGCGTTTGCCTGCAGAACTCAGTTCGTGATTGTGAACGGCAAGTGATGTCGGATTTTTATTTACGCTTAAAACCCCCCTGCGTCCACCCAGGGGTGAACAGGCACCTGATTCAGTACAAGGGAAGACATAAAGGCGGCGGAAGGAAAGGAATGGCCGCGCCTTCCATCATGCCGTACGCTTGATATTCATTGCCCAAATGGCTGACAGCTTGTGGGAACTTAATGTAGCTTTTCTTTTTTTTTCCTTTTTAATCTTCATGTGAAAGTGAGTTTATGTGACGTCAAGTTGGAAAGATTTCCTGCGTATCGCAAGGCAGTGACGTGAACAAACAATAAAATAGAACGATAAACTAGTGAAAAGAACAATATTATTCTTGTTCTTGTTATTGTTATTGTTCTGCTCCTAAGTCATCTTCTGAACATTCATTCCCGGCATACAATCAAAGGCGCACGCGCGCGCGCGCGCAACACACAACACACACACACACCACACACACACACACACACACACACACACACACACACTCACGCGCGCGCGCACGCACGCACGCACGCACGCACGCGCGCACGCATTCATATACACACGCGTACGTAAATGCTCTCGATCCTACGCGCACAGATATGCACATGCGTGCATGTGCACATACACACACATGCCGTGGACACTATGAACGCGCACACAACAAGGGCGCACGCACATACACATACGCACATGCGTATACGCCCACTTACAAAGACACACACACACATACACTCATATATGTACACATACATATGCAGATAAGTGCGTTTTGCTCACACATGCCCACAAAGCACACGTACATGCACATGTACTTCTGCACACACACACACACACACACACACACACACACACACACACACACACACACACACACACACACACACACACACACACACACACACACAACACACACTCATGCGCACGTGCACACATATATGCACATATACGCGCACGTGTGTGCGCGCACACACACACTTATGCATACGCATGCACGCAGATCATGCACACACACACACACACACACACAACACACACACACACACACACACACACACACACACACACACACACACACATGCACTCGTACACATACACACGGGCACGTGCCTACAACACATGTGTTTACACTCACAACACACACACACACACACACACACACACACACACACACACACACACACACACACACACACACACACACACCCCACACGCACGCACGCACACACACACACCACACACACACACACACACACACACACACACACACACACACACACAACACACACACACATGCACTCGTACACATACACACGGGCACGTGCCTACACACATGTGTTTTACACTCACAACACACACACACACCACACACACACACACACACACACACACACACACACACACACACACACACACACCCCACACACACACCCCAATGATAAGAATGGCACAATCAATGTTAGGTAGGCACTCAAGGTCTGTCCAGCGCGTTTGGCTAATGCTTACGTCAGACACCTGCTAAGTCGTAGCCACGAGACTTTCTTCTTAAAATTTCTCATCTTAGTCATAATTCATTTATCCATCAGCTTTGAATCATGCGCAGTGTGAGTCACAAAACTTAGAGGATGTGGTGTAGCGTAGATGGACTAAGTCCGCACGCAGTGACTCCTTGATGAAACGTGGAAAGAGCATTCGTGTCGGTTAAAGGAGGTTTAGTGAATGATTGTTGCATCAATGAAATGAACAGGAGAGAACTAATTGGATTAAAGTCTCATTGGAGATAGGAATTTCCTTTCGTTTAAACGGTTCCCAATTCCCCCTACCCGATCTAAATGACCTGAAAAGGTGACCTTTGGGCTAACCCTGATTCAGCGTGCGTGTGACTTTAGAATGTGATCCTAGAGAAACATTGATGCTGATGAAAAGTGTTGGTCTTGTGCATTAGAACACTGCTGTTAAAAAGCGTTGATAGGAGAGTTAGGGTCATTAACTTGCGGTACAACCTTTGGTGGAGGGGGTTGCTGGAACAGCGTCATGAGAATCTGTGTGTGTGCTAAGGGTTGGTCCTGCCTAACTTTGTAATTGCTCGGGAATGCCACGTTCTTCTCCCTCGCTCTTACACGCACGCGTGTTCATTCTCTCTTCCCCCCCCCCCTCCCTCTCTCTGACTATTTGTCTGTTTGACTGTCTGTCTGTTTGTCTGTCTGTCTGCCTCTTCTCTCTCTCTCTCTCTCTCTCTCTCTCTCTCTCTCTCCCTCTCTCTCTCTCTCCTCTCTCTCTCTTTCCCTCGTGTATCACACACAACACCCCACACACACACACACACACACACACACACACACACACACACAACACGCATACACACACATACACACACACACTCAAACACGATCACAAATAGATAGAAAGGTAGGTGGATAAAGATACATAGATAGATTGATAGATAGATAGTGAGGTAGATAGATAGATAAATAGATTGATTGATTGATTGATTGATTGATTGATTGATTGATTGATTGATTGTTTAACTGATTGATTGATTGATTGATTGCCTGATCGATTGATTGATTTGATTGATTGATCGATTCATTAATTAATTGATTGATTGATCGATAAGTACAAACGCGAAGAACTTCATTGTTGGGCACTAAGAGAACCGAACATTTTGTGCGTTGAGACGGCTGGGTTCGAATAACCCTCTGTCCGTGTGTGTTGTGTGTGTGTGTGTGTGGGGTGTGTGTGTGTGTGGTGTGTGTGTGTGTGTGTGTGTGTGTGTGCGTGCGT
>CM031608.1:50404963-50407463 GCA_018398815.1 Conus ventricosus | reverse complement strand
TGTACCTTTCCATCATTTTCCACGTGGTCACGTTTTCCCCCATTGTATGTGTCTATGTACATTTCCATCAGTTTCCACGTGGTCACGTTTCCCCATTGTATGTGTCTATGTACATTTCCATCAGTTTCCATTGGTCACGTTTCGCCTATTGTGTTTTCTGTGTACCTTTCCACCATTTTCCACTTGGTCACGTTTTCGCCTATTGTGTTTTTCTGTGTACATTTCCATCAGTTCTGTTTATTAATCACGCATTATATTATTGTCTAGCTTTACCCAATCACATTTCGCCAAGCTACTTTCTGTGTCTTCTTTTCCGTAACGTTCCGTTGTCACTGGCACTCTGTGTATGTTTCTGTGTACATTTTCATCACGCTCCGTTGGCCACGTGGCAACTCAGTGTATGTTTCTTTGTACATTTCATCACACTCATTTTGGCCACGTGGCACTCTGTGTATGTTTCTGTGTACATTTTCATCACGCTCCGTTTGGCCACGTGGCACTCAGTGTATGTTTCTTTGTACATTTTTTCTTCACGCTCCGTTTTGGCCACGTGGCACTCTGTGTATGTTTACTGTGTACATTTTCATCACGCTCCGTTTGGCCACGTGGCACTCAATGTATGTTTCTTTGTACATTTTCTTCACGTTCCATTTGGTCACGTGGCACTCAATGTATGTTTCTTTGTACATTTTCTTCACGTTTTATTGGGTTTCGTGGCACTCACTGTATGTTTCTTTGTTACTTTTCATCACGTTCAGGGGGTCACGTGTCATCCACTGTATATTTTTGTGTATTTTTCCGTCACGTACCACTCGGTCACGGATCGTCACGTTTAAGCCAGTGTATGTTTCTGTGTGCACACACATCCACCCACCTGTCACCTGGACACTGTATGTTTCTGTGTGCACACACACCCACCACCTTTCACCTGGACACTGTATGTTTCTGTGTGCACACACATCCACCACCTTTCACCTGGACACTGTATGTTTCTGTGTGCACACACATCCACCACCTTTCACCTGGACACTGTATGTTTCTGTGTGCACACACATCCACCACCTTTCACCTGGACCCCTGTATGTTTTCTGTGTCACACACATCCACCACTTTCACCTGGACACGTTCGCCTTAACTAGGCTGACCCTGGAGAAAGGTCCAGTGACGGTGAGGAAAGACCCACTGACCACAGGGAAAGTCCTGTTGACAGTGGTAAAGACTACAACTTTGGATTCTCTCTTGAGGGCACATAAGACCGTATGGCGAAAGCTTGGCTGTGTCTGGAGTGGCACTGTCTTCGTCTGTCCGTGGCATGGGTGGTTGGATCTGTGGGGTGTGCTCGGCAGCTGGAGGGTGGTTTTCTCGCCGGTGGGCTCTGCAGTCATGAAATACGGGCTGGTACACCCATGGGGGATGCTATTTAAGGCTGTTATGAGTTGCATCCTGCAGTCTGATTTACCTCTGTTCAGGAGCAGTTATGTCCCTTGATATCTTAATGGAGTGTCCTGCGCGTGCCTGTACCCATCGTCAACACAGCGCAGGCCTCCAAGGTGGTACAGGGCTGCTCTAAAAAGGCAGGTGAAGACAGTGCTTCTCGGGTCCTCCCCACACCTTCGGGTGTTTCTTTTTCTTCTGTGTGCACACACATCCACCACCTTTCACCTGGACACGTTTCGCCCGCTGTATGTTCTGTGTGCACACACATCCACCAGCTTTCACCTGGACAACGCTTCGCCCGCTGTATGTTTCTGGGAACAGGTCCATCTCGTTTTTTTCCCAGTCACAGTTTTGCCTCACGTATGTTTCTCTGTCCACATCAATCAGGTCCACCTCGTCACGTTTTAACACTGGTATGTCACTACATACATATTCATCACATTCCGCTTTGTCACACATCAACAAGTCACGTTTGGCTTTAATGTATGTTTTAATGTACACACTTGTCACGTTTCACCCATTGTACATATCCATGTACAGAGCGGTCGGGTGTCATCAAGGGGTTTTTTTTTTGGTATCCTCTGGTGTACGTTTCCGTGAAGTGTTTAAGGTCCAAGAGCAAGGTCAATTCACGCCTTTTTTTTCTAGAAACGCAGGGGACCATTACGCCTCCAGCAAGAATTTCCAGGGGTGTAGATTAAACGGAACGTTTGTGACAGCGTGGAAGAGGTGGGGGGGGGGGGGAGACTTCTTCTACACGACAACATTGTTGATGAAACTATTGCTTGTAAAAGACAGGAGGGGGATGCTGGAGGGGCGGATTAGGAGATTTCGATTAGCCGGTAGCATCGTGTTCTTAGAGCTCCATCCATCAACAGGGATGTGGTGAACGTTTCCCTTGCATTGCCTGTATGGACGCACGCACTGTCACTGAGAGAAGGTGGTCAAAGAGAGCGTTCTTTCATAGGGCGCAGGCAGGTCATAGACAGAATCTTCCAGTACGTGGGGAATTTAGCCGAAGGGGCGCGCTATGCTGGAACTGGCACTGTGACGGACAACACGT
>CM031608.1:50387463-50402463 GCA_018398815.1 Conus ventricosus | reverse complement strand
TGTGTGTGTGTGTGTGGTGTGTGTGTGTGTGTGTGTATGTGTATGTGTGTGTGTGTGTGTGTGTGTGTGTGTGTGTGTGTGTGTGTGTTAAACATCATACATGGAGAGAGGAGAGAGAGAGAGAGAGAGAGGAGAGAGAGAGAGAGAGAGAGAGAGAGAGAGAGAGAGAGAGAGAGAGAGAGAGAGAGAGAGAGAGAGAGAGAGAACCAGAATAAGAATTTCGTCAGTATCACTCTTAATAGTTAAGTAAAACACAGCTAGGTTTAATAGAAAGAACATTTAATTAACCAAGACCGAACTTGCATGTACATGTACATGCGCACACACGGGCATGTGTGTGTGTGTGTGTGTGTGTGTGTGTGTGTGTGTGTGTGTGTGTGTGTGTGTGTGTGTGTGTGTGTGTGTGTGTGTGTGTGTTCGTTCTTCTCTTTAACGTCTTTTCACAATGCTGTGACATTAGACGAAAAAAAAAAAAAAACACCTCCCGTCTTCCTATCTCTGAACCTCCCTACCATTTCCCTTCAAAATGAAATCTTAACAACAATAACATACAATAACATACTCAAAACATTTGTAAACATTAAATCAATGAGCCAACTGGGCTCCGTTTTAAGCCTTTAACAACATCCAGCATAAGCAAATCGTTCAATAAAATATTCTTAAAAGATGAATCTGAAACCGTTGAATCACAAGTCGAAGTGGGTAAAAATGATTTCAAATGCTGACAGTGTAGAATAACATGGACAGGTGTTATTTCCTCACCGCAGACGCACTTAACATGACTGTTGAATTTGCATCTGAGAGCATTCAGTCTGAATCTGTAGACCAGGGATGACAGTGTTCGGTTTTCACACATGAGCTCACCATTGCAGGAATGCATATGTTTGACTTTGAAAATATTCCTCTTTTCAGTGAAATTTACAAAAGAACCTCCTAATAGTTCCTTCACATGATTCCAACAAGTTTTCGTTATTAAGGAATAACTTTCAGATAAAGATAAAGGAATTTTAACACATACAGAATTTTTAATGTTCATTGCACCCTTTTAGCTGTTCTGTCCGCCCATTCATTACCAAAAATATTACAATGTGATGGAACCCAAGAGAATGAGATACTAGTTCCGCGCAGTGACAAATAATGGATTGTATGAAAGATTTCTGCAATAATATCACCTCTTACCTTTAGATTATAAGACTGTAGCGCGTCTAAAACAGATTTAGTGCTAAAAAATATGAGCTTTTACAGAAGCAGATAAAGTGGGACCATCATTTTTCTTTATATTTGTATGATTAGTATCGAAATGGGCTGATTAGTAGTTCCCATTTAGGGACTGCAGTGAACAGTACACGAGATGATATATCTTTCTTATTGATTCCTGACTCTTGAAAAATGTCATAAGTGAAAGTGCCTATTGTTTCTAAAGAGGCAACCGACTTTGCTCTTTTGGGAAAAATCCGTGTCTGATTTTACGCACACTTCATCATAATTTGAATTTGGAACTGATGTTCTCCTTAGGACATATTTAGATGATGCAAGTTTCATATTTTCTTCAAAAGGTAATATACCAATTTCAGCATATGTTTTTAATGAAGATGTATATACTGGAACTCCAATCGCAAGTTTATAGGCTTTACTGTCTATACTTTGCATTTTTTTAAAAGGTATTTTGGGGCAGAGAAGAATACCTCTTGGGCATATGTTAACTTTGAACGAATAACCAGCCGCCGTGGCGAAGTGGTTAGCGTCGCGGACTCCCGGCTGGGAGGTCGTGGGTTCGAATCCCATCAGAAGTCATGTGGGTTTTTCTGCCCCGACCGGCTCCTACCCAGAGTTGAGTTTGCTGCGGACTCAGTTGGGAAGACTGGGACCACACAGTCGAGTTTCATCCACTTAATGGATGCGTTTCTGAGAGTGTTGCTCAAATTTCCTGACCAACAATGTAGGTGCCTGTATCTCTCGGGCCTGGTTGACGCCGGGATATATTATGAAAGGAAGCGTAGAGTACAGCCCTGTCATGTAGTCTCAGACCGAAATGGAAATCCGTAGCATCATCTTAATCATCCTCATTCTCATCGATCAGCATTAAAAAAAAATGTCTCAAATTCTGTGGCCCTTCATGCCCTGCTCTCATGGTGACCTCAATTCCGATGTCCTCTCCACGTCTGTGGCCTTGGTTTGGTTCCGTCGGGGTCACCTGTATCGGCGAGTCCATGGGGGCTGTCGTTGGACGGACGTGGTGGCGCCCTCCGGAGGGAGAACTCACTCACGCCGGCTCCCCGACTAAGCAATTATTGTCGTCAGTAGGGGGCTTAGTAGGTGGTGTCCTGCGTATGTTAGATCAGAACAGGCGCCACTGAACACCACCGAAGTGACTCGGCAGCAGTGCAGTGTCTCCTCCGGTGGGTTGCCTCTTGACGACTTGACATGACTGCTCCCTGTGGATTGCCGGTGCCGGGGCTGCGGCGGGGCCAGCCGGGCTATGGCTGTGGACGGGGTGTCGGAATGAGCGGCGTGGGTGCACTGCCTCTGAGGTGGCGTAGAGGTTAGGACAGCAAAAAATAAAAATAAATAAAAAATTAAAAAAAATAAAAAAAAAATAAAAAAAAACTTTGAACGAATAAGTGCTGTTACTAGATGTATAAGAGTGGAAATGTCTTGTCCCCACTGTTGTTTGCTGAAAATTTTTAGGAAGTTCAGACTCTTTTTAGCTTTCATCATTACGTGTTCTAAATGCTCTTTCCATGACAATTTTGATGCAAGGATTACTCCTAAAAATTTAACAGACTGTGCATAATTGATAATTGACCCTTCTAGATTGAAAGAAGGCAAATATCTGCGATCGTAACCAGAGTCAAAAAGCATCATATGTGATTTCTCTGGAGACAAAGTTAAACCATTTTGAATCATAAAACCATTTTATATTATCAAGTTCTCTTTGGTACAATTTTTAGTGTAATTTAGCGATCTCATTGGAGTGCGTTTTTTCATAGTCACTTTCATCCATATGCAGATATCATCAGCATATTGAACCAATTCAATATGATTAGACACAGATGATGGTAGGTCATGTGTTAAAATATTGAAAAGTATTGGTGCTACTACTGATCCTTGTGGAATTCCCATATGAAGTGGTTTTAATTTTGAGTAAGTGTGTCCTATTTTGGTCTGAATTGATCTATCTGCTAGAAAAGTCTTGAAATAATTATACATGCAACCTGATAAGCCAGTGGATTTTAATTTATAAAGTAGTCTAGAGTGCCATACTTGATCGTACGCTTTTTTGATATCAAAGAAAGTAGCCAGTACATTTTTCCTTCTAGCAAACTGATGTTTAATTTGGGTTGTTAATTTGGTAAGGTGATCGATGGTTGATCTGCCCTTACGAAAACCTGCTTGATGTATTGGTATGATATTGTTCTTTTCGCAGTAGTGTAGGAGACGATTTAAAATTATTTTTTTCCATCAGTTTCCCCGTATGTGACGTCAGAGCAATAGGCCGATAACTGTTTATGTCTGATTTTGGTTTACCAAGCTTGTGTATGGGAACAATAATAGGCCTAGATTGTTTCCATATTAATGGAATATTTCCAGACGACCAACATCTTTGTATGAATTGGTGAAGAAAGTTAACAAAATTAGCAGGTAAATGTTTGATTAATTCATTTGATATTCCATCAAGGCCTACTGAACTTCTTTTATTTCCATTGGAGAAAATGACATCTTTCATTTCTTTTAAGGTGATTGGGGCATTGATAAAATGGTTGTTATCTTCTATTGGATCATTGTGTGTGTGTGTGTGTGTGTGTGTGTGTGTGTGTGTGTGTGTGTGTGTGTGTGTGTGTGTGTGTGTGTGTGTGTGTGTGTGTGTGTGTGTGTGTGTGTGTGCGTGTGTGTACGCGCACGCGCCCGCACGCGCCTGCAATATATTTTAATAATTAACTACAGAAATTGTGATTGTGTAACATCACCCTACATAGTATCAGTGTGAGAAGTCCATCATAACTTTCTAAGTTTTGCTAATAGGATATGACATCAAGTAATCTGTCAATTAAATTATACATATACATGCTTATTGAGTATGTGTTCAGTCGCAATGCATAAATTTCTCTCTTTGAAGCAATGGGTTTCTCTCTTTGAAGCAATGGGTTTCTCTCTTTGAAGCAATGGGTTTCTCTCTTTGAAGCAATGGGTTTCTCTCTTTGAAGCAATGGATAATCCATCCACCCACCTGACGCCCCTCCCCCCTCTCTATCTCTCTCTTCTCTCTCTCTGTGTCCCCCCCCCCCCCCACCCCCTTTAACTCATTTCCTGATCTCATCCCTATATTTTCTGACCAGCCATGGAATTCTTCTTCCTCGTTCGCTTCCCGTTAGATGAGCAGCCTGGTGTCCTCGATGAAGACTGCCGTCCACCGCAGCTCCTCCAGGGTGCCGTACATCTTGGCTTCCATTGCTGTCGGTGTTGACCAGTACTTCCTCCTGGATGCTGCATGCGTCATACAGTCTTGAAGGATGTGGTCGGTTGTCATTGTCCCCTCACCACAAGGGCACTCTCCACTCTGTCCAACGCCAAATTTTGTGTGCACGTGGTGGAGCAGGCGATTATGTTCAGTCCTCAGGAGGAAGATCTTGACCCGTTCCCGTCGTCCCAGCAAATGGTATTTACCAGACATGGAACAATCTACCTACGCTTTCACGGCTGGAGAACTTTGTGTCTGCAAAACGGCAAGCGAGATCGGCTGAAAAGATAGGAGGGGAAAGGGGGGTAGTGAATGGAGTGAGGATGAGATTGTCAGGTGGTATATCTGTATACATCCTTTCTTGGTCTTCTTCGTTGCCACCACACCCATACATCTTTCAGTAACCAGCAGCTGAGCAGGACCAAACAGCGATTGAAATCATATTGACTTCGTTTTCTTAGGATTGTGGCAAGTGTGGTATGAATAATGCGTTCATGCAAATAAAGGCCTAAGTATATTCAGGGAGACAGACAGACATATGTGTACAGACACACACGCACGCACGCACACACACACACACACACACACACACACACACACACACACACACACACACACACACACACACACACACACACACACACACACACACACACACACACACACACACACCACACTCACACACACACACACACACACACACACACACACACACACACACACACACACACTCTCTCTCTCTCTCTCTCTCTCTCACTCACTCACTCACACACACACACACACACACACACACACACACACACACACACCCCACACACACACACACACACACACACACACACACACACACACACACACACACACACACACACACACACCTTACGCGCGCGCGCTCGCACGCTTCATCGTCTTCGTCCTCTTCATCGTTTTCGTCGTCGTCATCGTCTTCCGTCGTCGTTGGAACAGCAGCGCTAGTAGATAGCCAGTTATATAGATATATTTGTGTGTGTACGCCTTATGGTTGGCGTGCCGACCTCTTGATGTTCTTGCATTTATTATATGTTTGTCTGATGGCTCGGGCAGCATAAAACAAAAAAAAGTGTTGTTCTGTTGCCTGGCTGTCAATGTTCGGGTGAGTGGGTGTGAGTATGTGCATTGGAAAAGTCGTGCATGCATCCATAATTTCTGTGTGAGACTCAGACAGTCAGACACCCGCAGACACGACCCATTCCATCCGTAACACACACACACACACACACACACACACACACACACACACACACACACACACACACACCACAACACACACACACACACACACATACATACATACATACATACATACATACATACATACGTACATACATACATACATACATACATACATACATACATACATACATACATACATACATACATACATACACACACACACATACATACAGACGTACATACATACATACATACATACATACATACATACATACATACATACATACATACATACATACATACATACATACATACATACATACGTACTTACTTAACAGTAAATTCAACATAACGATTTGAATTGAATGTTAAAGTGTCAGATAATATCAGAAAGAATGAAAGAAAGAGAGAAAGAAGAGCAAACAACAAGCTCATGAGCCTTGATGAATAATGGCGTCCGGGATGAACGGGTTGGCAGTGGTGACATAGGTGTGGGGATGTGGGGATGAATGGGTTGGCAGTGGTGACATAGGTGTGGGGATGAGGGGATGAATGGGTTGGCAGTGGTGACATAGGTGTGGGGATGTGGGGATGAATGGGTTGGCAGTGGTGACATAGGTGTGGGGATGAAGGGTTGGCAATGGTGACATAGGTGTGGGGATGTGGGGATGATGGGTTGGCAGTGGTGACATAGGTGTGGGGATGAAGGGTTGGCAATGGTGACATAGGTGTGGAGATGTGGGGATGGATGAGTTGGCGGTGGTGACATAGGTGTGGGGATGTGGAGATGGATGGGTTGGCGGTGGTGACATAGTGTGGGGATGTGCCGATGAATGGGTTGGCAATGGTGACATAGGTGTGGGGATGTGGGGATGGATGGGTTGGCAGTGGTGACATAGGTGTGGGGATGTGCCGATGAATGGGTTGGCAATGGTGACATAGGTGTGGGGATGTGGGATGAATGGGTTGGCAATGGTGACATAGGTGTGGGGATGTGGGGATGGATGGGTTGGCAGTGGTGACATAGGTGTGGGGATGTGGGGATGAAGGGTTGGCAGTGGTGACATAGGTGTGGGAATGTGGGGATGAATGGGTTGGCAGTGGTGACATAGGTGTGGGGATGTGGGGATGGATGGGTTGGCAATGGTGGCATAGGTGTGGGGAATGTGGGGATGAATGGGTTGGCAATGGTGACATAGGTGTGGGGATGGATGGGTTGGCAGTGGTGACATAGGTGTGGGGATGTGGGGATGAATGGATTGGCAGTGGGGACATAGGTGTGGGGATGTGGGAATGAAGGGTTGGCAGTGGTGACATAGGTGTGGGGATGTGGGGATGAATGGGTTGGCGGTGGTGACATAGGTGTGGGGATGTGGGGATGGATGGGTTGGCAGTGGTGGCATAGGTGTGGGGATGTGGGGATGAAGGGTTGGCAGTGGTGACATAGGTGTGGGGATGTGGGGATGAATGGGTTGGCAGTGTTGACATAGGTGTGGGATGTGGGGATGGATGGGTTGGCAGTGGTGACATAGGTGTGGGGATGTGGGGATGGATGGGTTGGCAGTGGTGACATAGGTGTGGGGATGTGGGGATGGATGGGTTGGCAGTGGTGACATAGGTGTTGGGATGTGGGATGGATAGGTTGGCAGTGGTGACATAGGTGTGGGGATGTGGGGATGGATGGGTTGGCAGTGGTGACATAGGTGTGGGGATGTGGGGATGAAGGGTTGGCAGCGGTGACATATGTGTGGGGATGTGGGATGAAGGGTTGGCAGTGGTGACATAGGTGTGGGGATGTGGGGATGGATGGTTGGCAGTGGTGACATAGGTGTGGGGATGTGGGGATGAAGGGTTGGCAGTGGTGACATAGGTGTGGGATGTGGGGATGAAGGGTTGGCAGTGGTGACATAGGTGTGGGGATGTGGGGATGGATGGGTTGGCAGTGGTGACATAGGTGTGGGGATGTGGGGATGAATGGGTTGGCAGTGGTGACATATGTGTGGGTATGTGGGGATGGATGGGTTGGCAGTGGTGACATAGGTGTGGGGATGTGGGGATGAAGGGTTGGCAGTGGTGAAATAGGTGCGGGGATGGATGGGTTGGCAGTGGTGACATAGGTGTGGGGATGAATGGGTTGGCAGTGGTGACATAGGTGTGCGATGAAGGGTTGGCAGTGGTGACATAGGTGTGGGGATGGGGGATGAATGGGTTGGCAGTGGTGACATAGGTGTGGGGATGTTGGGATGGATGGGTTGGCAGTGGTGACATAGGTGTGGGGATGTGGGGATGAATGGGTTGGCAGTCGTGACATAGGTGTGGGGATGTGGGGATGGATGGGTTGGCAGTGGTGACATAGGTCTGTGGACGTGGGATGAATAGGTTGGCAGTGGTGACATAGGGTGGAGATTTGGGAATGAACGGGTTGGCAGTGGTGACATAGGTGTGGGGATTTGGGGATGGATGGGTTGGCAGTGGTGACATAGGTGTGGGGACGTGGGGATGAAGGGTTGGCAGTGGTGACATAGGTGTGGGGATGTGGGGATGGATGGGTTGGTGGTGGTGACATAGGTGTGGTGATGTGGGGGTGGATGGGTTGGCAGTGATGACATAGGTGTGGGGATGGATGGGTTGGCAGTGGTGACATAGGTGTGGGGATATGGGAATGGATGGGTTGGCAGTGGTGACATAGGTGTGGGAATGTGGGGATCAATGGGTTGGCAGTGGTGACATAGGTGTGGGGATGTGGGGATGAAGGGTTGGCAGTGGTGACATAGGTGTGGGGATGTGGGGATGAAGGGTTGGCAGTGGTGACATAGGTGTGGGAATGTGGGGATGGATGGTTTGGCAGTGGTGACATAGGTGTGGGGACGTGGGGATGAATGGGTTGGCGGTGGTGACAAAGGTGTTGGGATGTGGGGATGGATGGGTTGGCAGTGGTGACATAGGTGTGGGGATGTGGGGATGAAGGGTTGGCAGTGGTGACATAGGTGTGGGGATGTGGGGATGGATGGGTTGGCAGTGGTGACATAGGTGTGGGGATGTTGGGATGGATGGGTTGGCAGTGGTGACATAGGTGTGGGGCTGTGGGGATGAATGGGTTGGCAGTGGTGACATAGGTGTGGGATGGATGGGTTGGCAGTGGTGACATAGGTGTGAGGATGTGGGGATGGATGGGTTGGCAGTGGTGACATATGTGTGGGGATGTGGGGATGGATGGGTTGGCAGTGGTGACATAAAGGTGTGGGGATGTGGGGATGAATGGGTTGGCAGTGGTGACATAGGGGTGGGGATGGATATGTTGGCAGTGGTGACATAGGTGTGGGGATGTGGGGATGAATGGTTGGCAGTGGTGACATAGGTGTGGGGATTTGGGAATGAAGGGTTGGCAGTGGGGACATAGGTGTGGGGATGTGGGGATGAAGGGTTGGCAGTGGTGACATAGGGGTGGGGATGTGGGAATGAAGGGTTGGCAGTGGTGACATATGTGTGGGGATGTGGGGATAAGGGTTGGCAGTGGTGACATATGTGTGGGGATTTGGGGATGAAGGGTTGGCAGTGGTGACATAGGTGTGGGGATGTGGGGATGGATGGATTGGTAGTGTGACATAGGTGTGGGGATGTGGGGATGGATGGGTTGGCAGTGGTGACATAGGTGTGTGGATGTGGGGATGGCTGGGTTGGCAGTGGTGACATAGGTGTGGTGATGTGGGGATGGATGATTTGGCAGTGGTGACATAGGTGTGGGGATGTGGGCATGGATGGGTTGGCAGTGGTGACATAGGTGTGGGGATGTGGGGATGAATGGGTTGGCAGTGGTGACATAGGTGTGGGGATGGATGGGTTGGCAGTGGTGACATAGGTGTGGGGATGTGGGATGGATGGGTTGGCAGTGGTGACATAGGTGTGGGGATGTGGGGATGAATGGGTTGGCAGTGGTGACATAGGTGTGGGGATGTGGGGATGGACGGGTTGGCAGTGGTGACATAGGTGTGGGATGTGGGGATGAATGGTTGGCAGTGGTGACATAGGTGTGGGGATGTGGTGATGAAGGGTTGGCAGTGGTGACATAGGTGTGGTGATGTGGGGATGAATGGGTTGGCGGTGGTGACATAGGTGTGGGGATGTGGGGATGAATGGGTTGGCAGTGGTGACATAGGTGTGGGGATGTGGGGATGGATGGGTTGGCAGTGGTGACATAGGTGTGGGGATGTGGGGATGAAGGGTTGGCAGTGGTGACATAGGTGGGGGATGTGGGGATGAAGGGTTGGCAGTGGTGACATAGGTGTGGGGATGTGGGGGTGAATGGGTTGGCAGTGGTGACATAGGTGTGGGGATGGATGGGTGGCAGTGGTGACATAGGTGTGGGGAAAGTGGGGATGAATGGGTTGGCAGTGGTGACATAGGTGTGGGGATGTGGGGATGGGTGGGTTGGTAGTGGTGACATAGGTGTGGGGATGTGGGGATGGATGGGTTGGCAGTGGTGACATAGGTGTGGGGATGGATGGGTTGGCAGTTGTGACATAGGTGTGGGGATGTGGGGATGGATGGGTTGGCAGTGGTGACATAGGTGTGGGGATGAATGGGTTGGCAGTGGTGACATAGGTGTGGGGATGTGGGGATGGATGGGTTGGCAGTGGTGACATAGGTGTGGGGATGGATGGGTTGGCAGTGGTGACATAGGTGTGGGGATATGGGGATGGATGGGTTGGCAGTGGTGACATAGGTGTGGGATAAGGGGATGGATGGGTTGGCAGTGGTGACATAGGTGGGGATGTGGGGATGAAGGGTTGGTAGTGGTGACATAGGTGTGGGGATGTGGGGACGGATGGGTTGGCAGTGGTGACATAGGTGTGGGGGTGTGGGATGGATGGGTTGGCAGTGGTGACATAGGTGTGGGGATGTTGGGATGGATGGGTTGGCAGTGGTGACATAGGTGTGGGGATGAATGGGTTGGCAGTGGTGACATAGATGTGGGGATGTGGGGATGGATGGGTTGGCAGTGGTGACATAGGTGTGGGGATGTGGGGATGGATGGGTTGGCAGTGGTGACATAGGAGTGGGGATGTGGGGATGGATGGGTTGGCAGTGGTGACATAGGTGTGGGGATGTGGGGATGAAGGGTTGGCAGTGGTGACACAGGTGTGGGGATGTGGGGATGAATGGGTTGGCAGTGGTGACATAGGTGTGGGGATGTGGGGATGAAGGGTTGGCAGTGGTGACATAGGTGTGTGGACGTGTGGATGGATGGGTTGGCAGTGGTGACATAGGTGTGGGGATGTGGGGATGAAGGGTGGTGGTGGTGACATAGGTGTGGGGATGTGGGGATGGATGGGTTGGCAGTGGTGACATAGGTGTGGGATGTGGGGATGGATGGGTTGGCAGTGGTGACATAGGTGTGGGGATGTGGGGATGGATGGGTTGGCAGTGGTGACATAGGTGTGGGGATGAAGGGTTGGCAGTGGTGACATAGGTGTGGGGATGTGGGGATGAATGGGTTGGCAGTGGTGACATAGGTGTGGGGATGTGGGTATGAAGGGTTGGCAATGGTGACATAGGTGTGGGGATGTGGGGATGAAGGGTTGGCAGTGGTGACATAGGTGTGGGGATGAAGGGTTGGCAGTGGTGACATTGGTGTGGGGATGTGGAGATGAAGGGTTGGCAGTGGTGACATAGGTGTGGGGATGTGGGATGAATGGGTTGGCAGTGGTGACATAGGTGTGGGGATGTGGGGGTGAAGGTTGGCAGTGGTGACATTGTGTGGGGTTGTGGGGATGGATGGGTTGGCAGTGGTGACATAGGTGTGGGGATGAAGGGTTGGCAGGGGTGACATAGGTGTGGGGATGAAGGGTTGCAGTGTTGACATAGGTGTGGGACGTGAGGATGGGATGGGGAATAAGCAGACTGGTCTTTACCAGAACGGCATCGTTCAGCCATAAGCTTTCAGAAGAAAGACTGGGAAACAGCGCCGTAAAGTATGTGAAAACATCATCATCATCATCATCATCATCATCATCATCATCATCATCATCATCATCATCATCATCATCATTGTTATTATTATTATTATTATTATTATTATTATTATTATTATTATTATTATTATTATTATTATTATTATTACTATCATTTATTATTATTGTATCATCATCATCATCATCATCATCATCTCATCATCATCATCATCATCATCGTCATCATCGTCATCACTATTATCATTATCATCATCATCACCATCCATCATCATCATCACATCGTCATAATCATTATTATTGCATTATCATTTTTATTACTATTAATATTTTTGCTATTGTTATTGTGTTATTATTATTATTATTATATTATTTATTATTATTATTATTATTATTATTATTATTATTATTATTTTTATTATAATTATTATTATTATTATTATTGTTGTTGTTGCTGTTGTTGTTATTATTATTATTACTATTTATTTTAATAACAATAATAATAATAATAATTATTATTATTATTATATTATTATTATTATTATTATTATTATTATTATTATTATTATTATTATACCATTATGAGTACTTCTATGGCGTTTGTTCTCGGTTAGAGACCAAAGCGGTTAAGAATCCACGTCGTTTTCCTGTGTCATTTACTGGTAGATATGGCGTCGCATTCAGTTCGTTTCCTGTGTCATTTACCTGGGTAGAGATGGCGCCGCATTCAGTCGTTTCCTGTGTCATTTACCTGGTTAGAGATGACGTCACACCCGGTCGTTTCCTGCGTCATTTACCTGGGTAGAGATGACGTCACACTCGGTCGTTTCCTGTGTCATTTACCTGGGTAGAGATGACGTCACACTCGGGCGTTTCCTGTGTCATTTACCTGGGTAGAGATGGCGCCACATTCAGTCGTTTCCTGTGTCATTTACCTGGGTAGAGATGACGCCGCATTCAGTCGTTTCCTGTGTCATTTACCTGTGTAGAGATGACGCCACATTCAGTCGTTTCCTGTGTCATTTACCTGGGTAGAGATGGCGCCACATTCAGTCGTTTTCTGTGTCATTTACCTGGGTAGAGATGGCGCCGCATTCAGCCGTTTTCTACATCATTTACCTGGGTGGAAATTATTATACTGGGTATTTTATACAGCGCCTATCCACAGTCACAGACCAAGCTCTAAGCGCTTTACAATAAACACACTACCTCACTCACTCAACGGGCTGCCTACCCAGGTAGAGCCGGCCGAACAGCAGCCTACTGGCGCTCATTCAGTCGTTTCCCGTACCATTCAAATATCAGTCTCTCATTTTCATTTATCTAATTTATTCCTCCAGTTTCTCATATAGGATGCATACGATGTTTATACATGTCCTCCATGTCCACAGTTACACGATGGCACACGATAACAGTAAGTGACAATTTTGTGGCTTGGTAAGAAATACTAGGCGGCTATCTTCAATCTACATCAATTTTGCCAGGGCAGCGGGGAACCCCCCTTGCTCTTTTCGATTTTCAACTGCCGTGGGTTCTTTAACGTGTGCAGGGGGCCAGGAAGGCACACGGGTCCGACTCGCTTATAGTCCCCATCCGATGGACTTGACGTTCAGTTCGATTTGTCATTCAAACTGGGAAAGAAAGGGCGTGAAGGGCAGGGCTCGAACCCACGCACTTCTCACACGTTGGATTGGCAGGCGAACGTCTTAACCACTCTGCCACAGTCGTTTCCTGTGTCATTTACCTGGGGAGAGATGACGCCACATTCAGTCGTTTCCTGTGTCATTTACCTGGGTAGAGATGACGCCACATTCAGTTGTTCCTGTGTCATTTACCTGGGTAGAGATGGCGCCGCATTCAGTTTTTTTCCTGTGTCATTTACCTGGGTAGAAAATGGCGCCGCTTCAGTCGTTTCATTTTGTGTCATTTAGTCAAATATCAATCACTCAGGTGTTCTTTTTTTTTATTCATCTTTCGGTGTATGCTATGTGTATACGTGTCATCCATACCAACGGCCAAACTGGCCTTCTATTCTGAAACCTTGTGATAGGACTTTACTTGCGTGTAAGCTATTATGCGTGTGTTTACACAGGGAACCTCGTATTACAGTCTCATTTGAAGGACTCTTTGGGAAGTGGGTCAGACCCAATATTATTTCCGAGTCAAAGATCCCCCTCCGCCAAAACGACCCAACGATCCTCAAAGAAAAAGTGGTGAAAAGGTGTAAGATGGAGGGAGGGGGGAGGGACTGTTACTTTGAGAGGAAGAGAGGAGGTAAGCAACAAAACAACAACACAGTAACAACAAACAAACGAACAACAACAACAAACGTTCTCCCTCTCCAGTTCCAGTTTATCACTATTCTTTCCAACCTCCCAGAGCTAGTATCCGGGGTATGTGTGACGTCATCCCTTCTAGTCGTTGTAAAACGGCGAACCAGACCGTTATGAGTAGCTGCCCTCCAACCTGCACTCACCCTCACCCCCACCCTCTGCCCCCACCCTATACCCCCCATACTCCCTCCTGACCTCTTCGCTCTCCTTTTTGCCACCATCACCACCACCCCACCCACCACCCCATCTCCTCACACACGCTTCCTCCGCTCCCCCCCCCCCCCCCCCCCCCCCCCCCCCTGCTCGTACCTTCCTCTCCTTTGTTGACAAGATTGCCCCCTGTGCGCGTGACAAACCTCTGCAGGGTGCTCGTTAACTCCAGTCCCTTCTGGGGCGTCCCTCCTCACACACCCCTCCCTCCCCCCCCCCCCCCCTGCCGTGTGTGACCAGCCTGTGGGAATTGTCTGGTTGCTGAAAGACGTGTTCTAACTGCCGCGCACGATTTCCACCTCCCCCACCCCCCACCCCTTTCCACCCCCCCCCTCCACCCCCCATCCCCCCCACCCCTGACTTCGACCTGAACTCCCCATCTCCACTGCCACCCCCTACCCCCTTTACCCCAAACCCCCCCCTTTCCACCCCCTTCCTCCTTCCGTGTCCTCCATTTTCCCCTTCCGACCGCCTCTTTGCTTCTCCTTTCCACTCCTTCCACCCAACCCTTTCCTTTCCCCTCTTTATGTCTCGATCAGCTTCACCCCCACACACACACACACAAAACACACACCCACGCACGCACGCACGCACGCACCACGCACGCACCCCACGCACCGCACGCCCCCACAAACACACTCACACACACACACACACACACCACACACACCCACACACACACACACACACACACCACTGACTGAATGACTGACTGAAACCAAATTTTTTGTCAGTTAACTCAAGGTTGTACTGACTCACACACACACACACACACACACATTTCACACACACACACACACACACACACACACACACA
>CM031608.1:50374963-50384963 GCA_018398815.1 Conus ventricosus | reverse complement strand
TGTGTGGTGTGTGTGTGTGTGTGTGTGTGTGTGTGTGTGTGTGTGTGTGTGTGTGTGTGTGTGTGTGTGTGTGTGCGTGCGTGCGCGCGCGCGCGTATGTGTGTGTACCTGGGCCTGTGGCTGTGGCTGTGTTCTTGTGTACATGTGTGCCTGTGCATGTGTGTACACTTCTGTGTGCATGTTTATACAGTACTACATTTAGGGTAAATGTGATATTGGTGGTTCTTTGGAATGGTGAGCGTATGTTATTGTCTGTCCTGTCCTATCAATGCTTATGCTGGCATTGTACAGCGAGATGAAATCGTGCACTCGGTTGTTTGGCCGATATCACATCTTCAATACTCGTAGCAGCAGCAGCGTAGTAGTAGAGCAGCAGCAGTAGTAGTAGCAAGCAGCAGTAGTAGCAGCAGCAGCAGTAGTAGCAGCAGCAGAGGCGGTGGCAGCAGCAGCAGTAGTGGTATTAGTGATAGTGGTGGTAACAGCAGCAGCAGTACTAGTAGTAGTAGTCGTAGTGTTTGTAGTTGTTGTTCTTGTAGTAACAGTAGCAGCAGCAGCAGTAGTAATAATGGGAGTAGTGGTAATAGTACTTGTGATAGCAGTTGTAGCAGTAGTGGTCGTGATAATAGTAGCAGCAGCAGTAGTGGCAGTAACTAACAACAGCAGTAACAGCAGCAGTAGCAGCAGCAGCAGCAGCAGCAGTAGTAATAGAATGGGAAAGAAAAGTCTGATTCTTCTCGCACGATTCCTAGCGATGCCGAAGACAAAGAAACTCCTACCTCCTGCTACCCTCGTACCTCCGCGTCACCCTCTCTCCCGTCTCCCCCTAAACCACCCTTTCTTACAAGAAACGAAAAAGAACACTCCCGTCACAGAATGTAGGCCATGCGATATCAGATTCATCTGCAGTGAACAAAGGGAGGTTGTATAACGCTGATACCGGCAGGGTGCCCGGGAATCCACGGATCTTGGAAAATCACTTGTACGGCTAAGGGAATAACAAACAAATATGGTAACTCTTACTCTCAGGTTTTATGATTTGTCCCCTTGTTTGTGCACCCTGTTGTAATTTCTGCTGGGAGTCGGTGTCGTAAGCAGCATTTGTTTGGAGTTATGGGCGTGTGTTTATTTCATCGAGGGAGCAAGAGTTACCCTACATGTTTGTTATTCATTGTTTACCGTTCCCCGCCTCATTTATCATTTTGTTTTGTGTGCTAAGGGAAGGAAAAAGAGGGACGGACCGAAAGAGTTATTTCCCATGATCGTTTCTTTTTAAATTAAGAGGATATGAAAAATACAAATGTCAATGTTCACATCATTGGAAAGTTTTTGATATTCCATGAAAATAAGTGACTTCATAGAGCATTATCAAGTAGTAAACAGTTACTGCACAGTGTTTATACTCAAGTGCCAGAGAAATCCTGGATGTGATGTTAGCACCACAATCTTCATAGATTTGTGCTGGGACCAGGTATCTTTTCATCAAGTTTGCTTACAACGCATGTGCTGGGCATTTTCTGAACGCTGATCGATGAGGATGAGGATGATGTCATAGATTTCCCTTCTCTCTGAGACTGCATGACGGGACTGTACTCATAATACATCCCAGTGTCGACCAGGCTCGTGATATATAGACACCTATAGTGTTGGTCAGGAAATTTGAGCAACACTCTCAGAGACTCATCCATTAAGTGGATGAAACTCGACTGTATGGTCCCAGTCCTCCCTCATAGCAAACTCAGCTCAGGGTAGAAGCCGGTCGGGGTAGAAAAATCCCTAAAATAAACGGCTCTAATGGAAATCGAACCCTCGACCTCTCAGCCGTGAGTCGCGACGCTGACCTTTTCACCACTATGGCGTAAGTAGTAGGGTTTTGCGTCCTATTCCAGACAGACAGACAGAAAAACAAACAAGCAAAGAGACGAGGCTGAAAATATAACCCTTGGTGGAAGCTGAACATGCTGTAACCATCTGTAATCAGCTGACATGACGTCATGATCACGTATGAGACGTAGCAATGGCGTACGAGGCAATGCGTGCATTCAGTATGATCAGCACATCTGTGTCCCCCAATGTTTTCTCCATTCTGCTACTCGTATTTAAAAGAATGGAAAATAAAGGCCGGTCAAAGGCTGGAATCACTTAAAAGTGATGCATCCCACACCAGATTTTTCTTTTCGAAAACCATCAGCAAGTTGAAGATTCAGTCCTATCGGCAGAGTTGGTGATTGGCCTGAACATTTCCGGGGTCTGTTAAAGGACACTCATCAACAGGGCCTCTCAAATTCTCCCACAGTTAACGCTCAGGACACTCATCAACAGGGCCTCTCAAATTCTCCACAGTTAACGCCAGGAAACTGCATGCTTTGAAGCACCGCCTTTGTCCCTTTTCATTAATAGTCAGTTTCGAAGTGAGGTGACTGCAGGCGGAAATCGAAACAAATTTTAAGAATAATTCTTAATTCTTAGTTAGTCCATCCAAAACAAAGACACAAGTTGCAGGTGTCAGCGGTATCTGGATGTCCCTTTGCACTCTGGAGATGAATCTCATATCGCAGGGCATGCATTCTGTGGTGGGAACTTTCTTTTTCGTTTCCGGTAACTTGTTTGTCGTTGTTTTTTGGCGGACTCACTAAAATTATTCTTGAAATCCCTTTTCATTGAGCTCAAAGGTGTTTAACGAGAGTTGTAGATTGTCGTGGCCTTCAGCATATCCACAACGACACCCTTTCCTGTCAGCTGCCTTGGCAACCTTTAACACCTCTCTTCCTCCTTCATGACGTTGGTCAAGGACCTATCCTTCACGTGGTCAGGCTGGGACCAAAACAACATGACCTGACTGACATGGTTCACGGTCATAGTTCTGGCATAGGTCAGGCTTGTTTTCAATGTCAACACGAGCGAGGGGACAAGGGGCAGTGGGGGCAGAACTGGGAGGAGGGGGTGAATAGAATAGCCAGCATGATGACTGATCAATACATCCCCCTCCCAGTCCGACGAGAAACTCTGTGAAACCCCACCAGACGAAACGAGTCTCTCTCTCTCTCTCTCTCTCTCTCTCTCTCTCTCTCTCTCTCTCTCTCTCTCTCTCTCTCTCTCTCTCTCTCTCTCTCTCGTCATCATCTCTCTCTCTCTCCCTCTCTCTGCCTCTCTCTCTCTTCTTCCGGACACTGAAAGGAGGAAATCAGTGTTTCGCAGTTGCCCAACTGGTCAGGCTTTAATCTTTTGGCCCTATGTAACGGGCAGTCGTAGCGACACGTTCTCCCGAATCAGGGTTTGTATACATTAAGCGTACGTATTTGTGCGTATTCTTATGGCTGGACCCCCAACTAAACCCGGTTCTGAAATAATGCACCAAATGTGATTAAGGGGGAAAAAGGGAAGAGAGAGAGAGAGAGAAGAGAGAGAGAGAGAGAGAGAGAGAGAGAGAGAGAGAAGAGAGCGAGAGAGAGAGAGAGAGAGAGAGAGAGAGAGAGAGAGAGAGAAATAGAGAGACATAAAGAGAGGAAGACAGAGAGGGAGAGGGGAGGGAGGCAGGGAAAGACAGACAGACAGACGGACAGACCGACGGGAATGAAATACTTATGTTTACATACATTCTGATTACCACGTGGATCGGGTATGCAGGTGTTGTTGTTTTCTGATTCGGGATTCAACAATTATATTTGTGCTGGCTTTGGATCGGTGGGTTTGTAGGCATCTCTGATGTTCACATGATTTCAGCCATAATATTGCCTTGGAGGTCAGCTGGGCTATTCAAAGAAATATCTTACAAGTGACTTGACGTCACGCATACTTCGAATTTCAGATTTCAGTTTGTTCATGGCATGGAATGTGGCTGGCCGGTCTTTGGGCAATATGTCCTGGGTGATAAACAACTTCAACTTATGACCTGGGCTATAACCACCAAAATCTGGTCTATGTACAATATATAACTCGTCCATTTACAGCACGACCTGGTCCATGAACAAAATAACCTGGTGTATGAACAACATGACCTATCCATTAACAACATGACTTGGTCCATGAACGACATGACATGGTCCGTGAACAACATGACCTGGTCCGTGAACAACATGACCTGGTCCATGAACAACATGACATGGTCAGTGAACAACATGACATGGTCCATGAACAACATGACATGATCAGTGAACAGCATGACCTGGTCCATGAACAACATGACATGGTCCATGAACAACATGACATGGTCCATGAATAGCATGACATGGTCCATGAACAACATGACATGGTCCATGAACACATGACATGGTCCATGAACAGCATGACATGGTCCATGAACAGCATGACATGGTCCATGAACAGCATGACATGGTCCTATGAACAGCATGACATGGTCCAGACGGAACAGCATGACATGGGTCCATGAACATCGTGACATGTCCATGAACAGCATGACATGTCCATGAACACATGACCTGGTCCATGAACATGACATGGTCATGAACAACATGACATTCCATGAACAGCATGCATGGTTCACGAACAGCATGACATGGTCCGTGAACATGCGTGACATGGTCTATGAAAACATGACATGGTCATGAACAGGCATGACATGGTCCATGAACAATGACCTGGTCCATGAACAATGACATGTCCATGAAAGCATGTCATGGTCTATGAACAACATGACCTGGTCCATGAACATGACTGTCATGAAAAAATGACATGGTCCATGAACAGCATGACTGGTCCATGAACAGCATGACCTGGTCCGTGAACAGCTGACATGGTCCATGAAAAGCATGACATGGTCCTATGAACAACATGACTGGTCCATGAAACATGACTGGTCCTGAACAAAATGACATGGTCCATGAACAGCATGACATGTCATGAACAACATGCTCTGGTCCATGAAAAATCGTGACTTGTCCATGAAAAGTAAGCTGGTCTATGAACAAATGACCTGGTCCATGCAGCATAATAAGCTGGTCTATGAACAAATGACTGGTCCATGAACAATATAAGCTGGTCTATGAACAACATGACCTGTCCATGAACAATATAAGCTGGTCTATGAACAACATGACCTGTCCATGAACAATATAAGCTGGTCTATGAACAACATGACCTGGTCCATGAACAGCATGACCTGGTCCATGAACAATTTAACCTAGTGTATGAACACATGACCTGGTCCATGAACAACATGACCCGGTCCGCGAGCTTTTCAGTCTCCGTCCTCGGGAACGTTTCCATCAACAGCTGAAACACAATCGTCACCAAGCAAAGGGAGGCCAGCGCGGACCAGTCAGTTGGCTGCCGTACAGAGTGACAGCCCTTGGGAGTTTCTGATCGATAGCGACTTTTCACACGTGAGGTGAAAGAGGCTTTATCAGTCGTCTGCTAGACGTCAATGGCGTTGTGACAGAGAGGAGAGATCTGCGGACACACTAGGCACTACGCAATGGTATCGAGGAGTCGCTGTGTGCCTTTGTGTACCTGTCTGTATAGGAACACACTGGTTGTTATTTTGTCGCTAGAGACCAGAAAAAACGGGTGGTGGGTGGGGTGGGGTGTGAGAGGAAGGAGTGGGTAATAGTTATTTAGTTTTTGATAGTCATGGAACGAGTTCACTTCGCTCATTTAATTACTCCTGCTTTAATTGTAGATAAAGCAGGAGTAATTAAATGAGCGAAGATCTCCCAAAACCGTGTCCGCTGGAAGCGTGTGGTTGCGGCCCTTGTTCCCCAGGGAATTCGGAGGACTAAGTCAAGTCAAGTAATTGTAGATAGATAGACAGACAGACAGACAGACAGACAAACAGATAGATAGATAGATAAATACAACAGACAGACAGACAGATGATAGATAGATAGATAGATAGATAGATAGATAGATAGATAGATAGATAGATAGATAGATAGATAGATAGGTTTTTGTGTGTGTGTGTGTGTTTTGTGTGTTGTGTGTGTGTGTTGTGTGTGTTTTGTGTGTGTGTGTGTGTGTGTGTGTTGTGCGCGTACGTGTGTTCGTGCATACGTGCATACGTGCATACGTGCGCGCACGCGCACGCGCGCGCGCGCGCGCGCGTGTTGTGTGTGTTGTGTGTGTGTGTGTGTGTGTGTGTGTGTGTGTGTGTGTGTGTGTGAGAGAGAGAGAGAGAGAGAGAGAGAGAGAGGGAAGGAGGGAGGGAGGGGGAAGGGAGAGAGTTTGAGACGGAGACAGAGACGGAGATACAGACAGACAGACAGACACGCAGAGAGAGAGAGAGAGAGAGAGAGAGAGAGAGAGAGAGAGAGAGAGAGAGAGAGAGAGAGAGAGAGAGAGAGAGAGAGAGAGAGAGAGAGAGAGAGGTCTACGAAAAACAAGCAGTCTGACAAAATATTTTTCAAATCCTCATAGCTAGCAAACAAAATGTAACAAACCACGGAGACAAAATGAGCAGAGGGGAAAACAAGTGCAGGTAAACAATTCTGCATTATGACCATGACGTAGCAAAGAGCTATACATGGAAACAAAACAGGGGGGGGAAGGGGTTAGGTGAGAATGACAGACAGACAGACAAACAGATAGATAGATAGATAGATAGATAGATAGATAGACAGACAGACAGACAGACAGACAGACAGACAGACAGACAGACAGACAACCAGATAGATAGAAGAAGGCGTGAAATCATGTATAAATCTTTCGTATTACCTAACTTGACTATGCAGATGTTGTGTGGGACAACTGCTCCGAAATGCAATCCAATTCTCTTGAAAACTTACACTTAGAAGCTATAAGAACAATTATTGGAGCTGTTCGTGGAACAAGTCATCAAAAATTATATGAAGAATCTGGATTTTGCTCACTCAAGGAAAGGAGGAAAAGACATAAAATTATATATTATTATAAAATGATAAATGGCATGTGTCCGGATTATTTACTTGATCTTCTGCCTGGTCTTGTTTCGGACAGGAATCCTTATCACAGGAGAAGACCGTTAGAGCGTACAATTCCAAAATGCAACACTGAGATATATCGGAAATCCTTCATTCCTTCAACTACATCTTTATGGAATAGTCTCCCAGATCATATTAAAACCAGTTCATCTTTAAGCGTAATCAAGCATCATTTATCGGCTGATGATCCTGTCATACCACCGTACTTTTACCTTGGCGAGAGAAAGAACCAAATCATTCATTGCCGTCTTCGTCTTGGAATCAGTGATCTGAGATATGATATGTTCAACCGCCATCTACTTAACGACCCACTGTGTGAGTGTGGCAATGGGGAGGAAACAGCTCAGCACTATTTTCTGTTGTGTCCTCGTTTTAATGAAACCCGCGCAAATACTATTTCCGATCTCCCATCACACTACAGAAATGTTCGAACTCTGTTAAATGGTGACCGTAATCTGCGGATGGATATCAATGTATTGATTTTTGAGGCTGTTCATGGTTTATCTCTCGAAGCAAGCGGTTTTAGATGTGTTGCCTTTTGGGGGTTTCAGGTGTGACAAGAGAGGATTGTGCTGGGGGTGTTGCCATTGTTTCAGGTTGTGATGATGGCAAATTGATGTGCCTGTGCTGTGTTTCTCATCGTCTCTCTTCATTGATCTCCGTTTCTTTCTTTCTTTCTTTCTTTCTTTTTTTAATTATTTTTTCTCTTTCCGGAACGGGTGGGGGGCGGGGTGTTCTCTTTTTGTATTCTTCATGCGATTTATAAACTTTAAACTGTCAATTGTTTTCATATAAATAATGTAATATTTGTGTTACTGTAGCCGCCAGGTAAATTATTTGTGTATTGTCATTTTGCAGAGCACACTATAAGCGTTCAGCTTGTTGCTGCTCACTTTGTATTGTGTAAACATTGTACGTACCTGTGATTAAAGATTTGTTTAAACCAAGAAGGCGTGAAAGAACAGATATTATTGAAACCTTAAAACCTCATGCATGAGAACCATTGACTACTGTATCATGAACGGAACCTTGTGTTTTGCCTGCCTGGAGTCGACTTTCGTCTTCTGGGAGACTCTCATCCGTAAAGCATGATCTAGTTGTTTTAGTCCATGCATGGACCGTTACAGAGCTAGACAGCTTATAAACCCGTGTTTTTTTTCAACCGAGGTGAGAAATACGATGTTGTCGCATGTTTATATTTGATAGGGTCGCCATCATACTTTTATTTTGTGCATGCGTCATGATTTTGATAGAGTAGAATTCGACTGATTTTTTTTTATAAGTTTCATTATGGCAATGCAGTGTATTATGTAGCACCTACTTCAGTAAGGGGTGTTGGCGTACAACTGATTAGTGTAATGGTATTCTTATACACCTACCATCGGCATGTCTGTATCAACCATGCGGCACCCAACTTAATGCGAGGCCTCAAAACGCTTATATGGTTCATATGGTTGTTTAGAGCAAACTCGTAATTGTGGCGTGTGGCCGCAGCATCCTTCCGAGACGCTGGCGTTCTTTCTCTGGGCAAACGATGATGAAGAAGAAGAGAAGGGAACGTGGGCAACACTCACTGAGAGGCGGGTCTGTCACTGGTGGGATGTCACTGCGTCGTGCCCATGTCTCCCCATCTGGGCATAGCTCACGTAGCATTGGGAAGGAGCCGAGCGAGACGGAAACCTCTCACGATGGCATAAGGTTCGAACTTGTGACCTCCGTCGTCAGTCTTGTACGCTTTCCACTGCACCACGGGGCTCTCAGGATTTATTTCAGTCGACAGAATATTCCAAATGAGCACGAACCTTTCAGCTTGAAGCAATTGGAGGCTAATTCTGGCTTGTTTGAATAATGCATCATCTCCAGTATGGCATGAGAGAGTCATCGACACCTGATAGGAGGCTGAACAAGTGTTTTTTGAAGAGTTCCAAATGCAAAAAAGAAAAAGTGAAGAGCAACTGAAAAAAAAGTTACACGTTCTATAAGCAATGTGTCCCGTTTAACAATTTTTAAACAGAAATTAAAATGACTCCGCCAACTAACAGGACAAACAAATTACAAAACAAAACACGACGCGTTTCGACCTCTTAGGTCTTCTTGATTCAATGTCCATCTTACACCGAATTCGAGAAGATAAGTGATAGCTCTTTTTTCGTTTTGATTTTCCAGAAGGCTGTTTATCTTACCTGAAAAAGACTAAGAGGTCGAAACGCGTCGTGTTTTGTCTTGTCATTTGTTTGTCCGTGTTGTCTGGCGGAATTACTTCAACTGCTTTTAAAAATTTGTTTCAATTTCCGGCTGCAGTCCCCTTACTTTGAAACTAACTGTGTCCCTCGTAGTTAGATCAGCTGGGAGTGTTGATTTCTATTTTCTGTAAAGCTAGACACGACTGTTTGATATGAAGACTGAAATGTATATTTATTATTTCAACACGAACCGCTTAATGTCAGTGAATGTGGAAAAGCCTTCATCCTTCGGTGTGTCAGTGTTATATGACAGAAGGTCGGAGGAGGTACCCTGACTTACTCACAGTCAGCCAGGGATCTACAGAGCCCTCTGTCTGCAGTCATGGGCCACAGGGTAGAAGGTGCTGTGGTCACGCCAGTCCTTCACACTATCCTTCCAGACCTTCTTCATTCTGCCCGTACCGGTCCGCCATCTGCTGTCCTTCGATGGTGCTCTGGGACAGGGCTTCATGTGGAAGTACATGCCCGTTCCCAGCAAGATTACGGCGTTTAGGAAGCTTCTTTTTTTGTCTGCCAGTTCCTGATGCAGTCGGCGTGGTGTTGTCTGCCAGTTCCTGATGCAGTCGGCGTGGTGTTGTCTGCCAGTTCCTGATGCAGTCGGCGTGGTGTTTCGTTTGCTTGCTTGTTTGTTTGTTTTTTGCGTTTGTTTTGTCATGTTCCTTATGTATAGGAGATGGGAATTCTGTCTGTTTTGTCATGTTCGTTTCCATTTTCCTTGATGACAGGAGATGGGAATTCTGTCTGATGCGTTAGCATTCTGTCATTGAACAATCCAGAGCTGGGATTCAGGTGGACAGTAACAGATTTACAGCCGACAGCTGCAGCGAGCAGACTGAAATGATAGCA
>CM031608.1:50359963-50369963 GCA_018398815.1 Conus ventricosus | reverse complement strand
CCGCCCACATCGATCTAAAAATACCATTACCCTTCTGTTCAAACATGCGTTGATATCAAACAGCCCACAAACCAGTACAAAGTATGTGAGGCTCGTTTCCATAAAAATAGTTAACAGCCCACAACCAATACAAACATGTGAGGCTCGTTTCCCATAAAATGTTAACAGCCAAAACCAATACAAAACATGTGAGGCTCGTTTCCATAAAAATAGTTAACAGCACAAACCAGTTACAAAGATGTGAGGCTCGTTTTCCATAAAAATAGTTAACAGCCCACAAACCAGTACAATTGGGAGGCTCGTTTCCCATAAAAATAGTTAACGCCCACAAACCAGTACAAGACGTGAGGCTTCGTTTCCCATAAAAATAGTTAACAGCCCACAAACAGTACAATATGGGAGGCTCGTTTCCCATAAAAATAGTTAACAGCCAAAACACCAGTACAAATATGGGAGGCTCGTTTCCCATAAAAATAGTTTAAATTACAAGCGCGTAGAACATACTGCAGCGAAAACTACACACCTGATAACGAACTTGTAAGTTCAGGACTGAAACCAGTCAGGATAAATCATCTAAACAAAATCATGTTTATCACACTAATGTCGACTTACGGAGATGAAGTATGGTTCTTTTTTAAAAAAAAAATCATAACGAGAACAGCTCCCAAATCCCGTCCTTTTCCAGCACGGCCTAAGATTCCCTTACGTTAAAAAAAGGCGAATTGATTTCTGCCTCAAAATTCAACGCTTGAATCTCGCCGTAGCGGTAACTGGCCATTTCCTTATCAGCCTGCAAATAATGTGTTAGACGGTGTGGCTACACGGCGCAAAAGCAGACGATACGTCTAACCTAATATAGATGTATAACAGTATTTTTCAAATCACAGAAATGTCCAACAATGCATGGCTTGAATTTATCTTGTGTTTGCATAAAATGCGAATGAATCATATCCCGGAGCAGTGAATGAACTCTTAGCATTGTGAGAACGAAATGTGCCACGAAAAAAGCAGCTAGAATCCAAATACGTGGGATTCCATTGCCTATCTGGATTTACGGGTTATCAGCATGCTGCTTCTAAAAGGCTCTAGGGTAGTTCTCCTGAAAAACACAGTCTGACTCTGAGTATCCACGTCAGAGTTATCCTCACCTCGACTAGACTGCCCATTACACGACGTTCAGCAGCGTTTACTGGCTGTAGGCATTGCACTGCGGGCTGTAGGCATTGCAATGAGGGCTGTAGGCATTGCACTGGGGGCTGTGAGATTTGCCTGGGGGATGTGGGCATTTGCGCTGGGGGCTGTAGGCATTGCCTGGGGGCTGTAGGCATTGCACTGGGGGCTGTAGGCATTGCACTGGGGTCTGTAGGAATTGCATTGGGGGCTGTAGGCATTGCATTGGGGCTGTAGGCATTGCACTGGGGGCTGTAGCATTGCGTGGGGCTGTAGGAATTGCACTGGGGGCTGTGGCATTGCATGGGGTGTAGGCATTGCATTGCGGGATGTAGGCAATTGCATTGGGGGCTGTAGGCATTGCACTGGAAGGCATGGGGGGGCATTGTATGGGGGTGTAGGCATTGCACTTGGGGACCTAAAGAGCAGGGCTAAAGATCGCATTCACATCAGCAGTCATGACTTGGTTCAAACAACTTTTATTAACATGCAAATCAACAGAACATTCACAGTCATCGGACAATGGGGCGCACATAAGCCTAGGGCTTGAATGCACTGGGCTCCAACAGCTGCATGGCGGAACCTTACGTCACTTGCGAGCAGTTTCCATTCTCTGTAGGAATTGCGCTGGTCTGAAGAGCTCTGACACATTGCGGTGGACTGTGCAGCACGCGATCTCAGTTCTTCCGAGCGAGGTGACGCTGGGAAAGAGAATGGCAGGGGTGTAGGAATTGGCCATTCCGGGGCTGTAGGATCACTGAGCACGGGTCGAGGCAGCATGGGGCTGTGGAATGGCATTGGGGGCTGTAGGAATGGCATTGGGGGCTGTAGGAATGGCATTGGGGGCTGTAGGAATGGCATTGGGGGGTGTGGCATTGCACTGGGAGGCTGGGGGCATTGCACTGGGGGTTGTAGGCATTGCACTGGGGGTTGTAGGCATTGCACTTGGGACCTAAAAGGCAGGCCTAAAGATCCGCCATTCAACACTCACAGCTCATACCTGGTTCAAACAACTTTTATTCAACAATCAAATAAACAGAACACATTCACAGTATCAGGACAAATGCGCAACAACAACCCCTAGGCTTTTACGCACATACTCCAACAGCATGACGGACGGACACCTTTTACGTCACTTCCACGCAGTTTCCATTCTCTGCTGGAATTGCGCTGGACCCTGACAGAGTCTGAAACGGCATCCACCATTTTCTCCAGCGAGGGGACCTGTGTTCAGCACCGATTCAACACGCCGTTGCCCAATTCACTGACCGACGTTCACGCGGTGTTTATCGCTAGAGGAAGAGAGAGAAGGACGAGGGGTTGAGGAGCCAGATGGTGGCGCCACCTTTTCACTCCCCGGTTCAACTCTCACTCCACAGCGTCGGACACGACACTACCACTTATCGTACGATTATCCGCCGATTTCCCTTCACTGTGTGAACGGAGTGCTCTCCAGGGAAAAGACCAAGAGCCAGACCCTGCCGTTCTCACCCAAAGCACACGCTGTTCCCCCACAGCCTCTATTCAACTCGCTCACCCATTACATGAGGATCGATATTTTCACTTGTAGAAATGACCGTGGTAGGGATTTGGCATTGAGTCAGTGATGGAGGGAAATAAGAATGTGTCACAGTGAAAAGTTTTTCTTTTCCTCGGAGAATGTTAGATTATTATGAAGAGTGATTAGCGCGCCACCCCCCCACCACCCCTGTATGATCTCACTGTCGTTTTTGCCTCTGTCTGTCTGTCTGTCGCCAGTCTGTCTGTCTGTCTGTCTGTCTGTCTGTCTGTCTGTTGTCTGTCTGTCTGTTGTCTTCTGTCTCTCTCTCTCTCTCTCTCTCTCTCTTCTCTCTCTCTCTCTCTCTCTCTCTCTCTTTTCCCTTTCTTCTCTCTCTCTGGGAACTGAACCATTTTTATGTTTTCGAGGTAAAACAAAAAAAGTGATGACTGCAGTCTAGTTTGTTTTCACACCTTATTAGTGGGCATGCCAATGCAAAGATCTTATGCAACAATGGTCATGATGGTATAACACTTTCACCTGATTTTATTCAAAGTTTCCATGCTTTGCAGATGATGTGATTCTTCTTTCTACTATTGCTTGTCTGCAGTGTCATTTGAATATATGAGGGACACTGAAAAATTTAACTAAATCTTATGCAAACTTAAAAAGTCCAACGTCCTATTTAGGAAAGGAGGACTTTGTTCCAAAGGAAAAGGTTTATGAGGGGCAAACAAATCGAAATGAATAAACTCCAAAATTTTCTGGGTGTTACATTTTTCCACTGGTTTGACATTTTCCTATACACTAGATGACATGTCTGTGAAAGCCAAAAGGGAAAGTCAATGGAAATTTTGAAATTCTTCGGTCTTTGGGAGGGAAAAACTGCCCCAGGGCTATACGTTTTCTTTGATTGCCAGAATTTAACAATGTTAACATACGGTTCGGGAGTTTGGCCATTGACAGCAGATCGGTTATTGACAGGGCGCATATGTTTACATTTTAACGAGTGCTACACATTAGCATGAAGACTCTAGCACATTCGTTTATTTGTAAATAAGGAAATATCATTTGTAAATCCGAACTCATAAAACTGTCGTAAAACATTGGCTGAAGATTACGAGAATGCTAGAAAATCGTATTCCACTCATGAATATGAAGTTGCATGTCTTTTCAATGTGGGATGAAAATAACTGGATGAGCATTTGTTTTACATTATGCAGATATGGATTGGATACATTTTGGAGAAAAATGGTGTGGAAATGCGAAGAATTTTGACACGCCTTCAAACAAAGATTAAAATGTCATTGCAAGACTTAAAAGCAGTATGATCTCGGTTTAAATTTATTTTTCATTTATTTCACGTTCAGACAACTGCATGGCTACCACAATGCGTAAACACAATTAAAAATTCTGTTTTAGTAACATTCTGACGAGAATCGAGTTTGGGGTGTCTGCATGGAAAAATCGCTTAAGATATTCACAAACGTGTGCGAATGTGTCGTGGGGTGTTTTGCCCAGCTGTGCAAGAATTTGAACAAAGCTTTATTCTGATATGTTCGGAGTATCAGAATCTCAGAGAACATACATTCCAAAAGGTGTCGCCTGTCCTAAGGCTTTTATATCATTCTGTTGTTTGAGACATCGCATTCACTGCACCCTCTATTTTTGTTTTGAAAGTATTTGCTCATATGAATAAGTATACTGTATTCAAATAAGGCACAGTCTCTCTCTCCCCTCTCTCTCTCTCTCTCTCTCTTCTCTCTTTTCTTCTCTCTCTCTCTCTCTCTCTTTTCTCTTTTGTGTGTTGTGTGTGTGTGTGTGTATGTGTGTGTGTGTGTGTGTGCGTGCGTGCGTGCGTGCGTGCGTGCGTGCGTGGGGTGCGTTTCGTGCGTGCGTGCGTGCGTGTGTGTGTGTGTGTGTGTGTGTGTGTGTGTGTGTGTGTGTGTGTGTGTGTGTGTGTGTGTGTGTGTGCTGTGTGTGTGTGTTGTTGTTGTTGTTCTTCGATTTATCGTCTTTTCACTTTAAAGCGATATTAGACAGGAAGTGAGCGTTTACTTGTATATGTGTATGAATTGTAGTATGCATGCGTGCTTGCGTGTGTGTGTGTGTGTGTGTGTGTGTGTGTGCGCGCGTGGGGTGTGTGTGCGCACTTGTGTATGTGCGCCTGTGTGTGTTAAATATTAGTGGAAATACTACATAAGAACAATCCTTAGCAAAAAGCAACATTAACAAATCAAACTGCAACAGTCAAAACAAAACAGTCTAAAATAGCAGAAATCATAAAAACGAGCTGACTGGACTTATCATTAAGTTCTGAACAAGTTCAAAAGAAATACAGGTTCTTGGAAAATGCATTTAGATTCATCTTTTCTGAATTTTGATAGAGCTGATTCAAATAAGGACAAAGTACAAATATGTGTTGTTGTACAACTATCAACAGCCCGCATACACAATTGAATGCTTTTTATGAACTGGTTTTGAAGCGTTTAACCTAAGTCTGTAAAACAGTTGAAACAATTTTTTGCGGTGTTTTGGGTGTTATTGACATTTTTTTTATAAAATGTATAATCTATTAATGACTTCTTTTTTGAAAAATTTTGTGATCGAGCGTTTAGACAACACTGTATTGAAGAGTTAGGTTTATGTATTTTGGGAAGCATGTAGTCTTTATATATCTTTTAAAAATTTTCAAAAGAAACTTTTTGTAATAGAGAGTAACCTTCTTGTAAACTTAAAAGAATGGGAATATCCTTGGATTTAAAGGATTTTTTTGCACCTGCCCGAGCAGTACGATCAGCCCATTCATTTCCAGATATTGAACAATGAGATGGGATCCAACAAAAATCAACTGCGATACCCCTTGATATAAGAACATGAATAAGTATTTTAATTTCTGTGACGATTTCAGCCCGGTTTTTCGGATTTGTTGATTCTAAAGCTTGGAGAACTGATTAAGAGTCTACACAAAATAGTGCACCATAGAAACTGAATGGTGTATCAATGACAAAACTGAATAGCAATTAAAATTGCTATTAATTCAGCTGTGAAAATGGAGAAGTCCTTACCAAGGTAAAAAGATTTCTCAATTTTTAAAGTGGGGATGACAAAACCACAGCCTGCTGATTGTCTAATAAAGAACCATCAGTGAAGATTTTTAGATGATTGGGATAAAAATAATTCATAGGGGATCTAGCTTCATATACAAGAACATTGATGTTATCAAATTTGGACAATTGGTATAGTTATAATCAAACTTGGCCTTAAAAAGCTCTCAGTTTGGGATGGGACTTATTGGAAAACGCACAGCTAATTTCTTTTGATTAGTGTTTAATTTTGTCAATAGTTTAGAAGAAAATGTAAGAATAGTTTTATTAGATCGGATACGTTTTGCACGCTTAGGAAAATGAATATCGGACCTAATTTCAAGTTCCTTTTGGGTTTGAATTTGAATGGTAGAGCATCTTAAAATGTATTTAGCACAGGCTAATTTTCGCTGATCATCAAGAGGCAAAACACCTGCTTCATGGTAAGATCCTATGATGGAACCATGAAATTGGAACACCAAGGGCTATTCTATATGCTTTACAATCTATGCTCCGCAGTTTTTTCATAGATATTTTGGAGCACTAAAGAATACCTCTTGTGCATACGACAATTTAGATCTAACTAAAGCAGAGGACAAATGAATTAATGTATTTGTGTCTTGACCCCAGCTTGTTTGCTTATGACTTTTAGAAGGTTCAATGACTTTCTGCTTGATTTACAGTATGTTCTAAATGCAGGTTCCAAGACAGCTTAGACGTATATAAAACACCAAGAAATTTAATTTTGAAGCGTATTTAAGCGTGATGTTGTTAACTTTAAATTCTGGAGCATTGTGAACATATCCACTCGCATCAAATAGCATCATGTGAGATTTTTGAGGTGATAAGCTTAAACCATTTTCAGACATATACATAGCGATATTATCTAGATCATATTGATATGCTCTTTTATAAAATTTATAGACATTTTTGATGTTTTCTTTTTAAGTAACATTCATCCACAAACAGATATCATCGGCATACTGAATGAAGTTACTTTTTTTGGAAATAGATATTGGTAAATCGTAAGTTAGGATATTAAATAGAATAGGACCAATTACAGAGCCTTGAGGGATACCCATATCAAGGAATCTTTTAGTGCAATAAATGTGACCGATTCTTGTTTGGATACTTCTGTTGGCCAAGAATGTTTTAACATAGTCATAGATATGACCAGAAAGCCGAACCGTTTTTAACTTGTATAGTAATCGTTCATGCCAAACCTGATCGTATGCCTATTTTATATCAAAGAATGTGGCAAGAACATTTTGTCTTTTGGCAAATTGTTGTTTGATTTGAGTTGTTAATTTCACTAAATGATCAATGGTTGATCTGCCTTTTCTAAAGCCTCCTTGGTTTACAGGGATAATCCCACGTTTATTCGCAATGATAAGACAATCGATTTAAAAACAATTTCCCTCCATTAATTTGCATACGTGAGACGTCAGAAAGATAGGTCTATAATTTATTTACATCATGTACTGGTTTGCCCTGCTTTAAAATAGGGACTATAATTGAATCTCTCCATATGGAGGGGATGTTACCTTCAATCCAGCATTTACTAATAATTCCGTGTAAAAATAACAAAAAGTTTTCTGGAAGATGTTTTATCAACTCATTGGAAATGGCATCCAGACCAACAGAAGTTTCTTGGACTTAGGTAATGAACAGGATAGCAGACAGTAATTCTTGAAAAGTGATTTCAGCATTCAAGTAGTGATCATTATTTTTCTCAGGGTCATCGTATATGTCATTTTGTGATTGATTTTCCCTCAAAGTTCTGCATTTGGGCTGATAGACTATTGTAAGAGCTATTCTTTGCAAAGGTGTCAGCAAATGCCTCAGCTTTTGATATTCTGAAGGAAATTGTTCATCACCTAGAATAACTGGATATTCTGGTAGATGAATCCCATTTTTCATTTCATGGATCTTTTTCCAAATTTTACTTTTTTCTTATGGTCACTTATTTCATAAAGACAAAAAGTTGACCAATAGTTGCTTTTAGCACTTTCTATAACTCTTTGCAGAGGGGTGTGTGTGGTGTGTGTGTGTGTGTGGTGTGTGTGTGTGGGTGTGTGTGTGTTGTGTGTGTGTGTTGTGTGTGTGTGGTGTGTGTGTGTGTGTGTGTGTTTCGTCTCTCTCTCTCTCTCTCTCTCCTCTCTCTCTCTTCTCTCTCTCTCTCTCTCTCTCTCTCTCTCCCTCCCTTAATAAATCAGATGAACAAAGAATAATGTGTATGTGTGTACCCTTGAGTGTGAGAATGGTCCATCACATTCATTCAATGCTCATCGCTTCTTCACGTCGCCTACCTATTTTGGCACAGGCACTATTGGGCCCGATCATTACATAATTTTTGTTTCTCTCTCTCTCTGTGTTTCTGTTTCTGTCTGTCTGTCTGTCTGTCTGTCTGTCTGTCTCTCTCTCTCTCCTCTCTCTCTCCCCTCTCTCTCTCTCTCTCTCTCTCTCTCTCTCTCTCTCTCCTTTCAAGCTGTGTTGGTTACTACAGAAACTGGAATATGGGAACTGACAGCCAGGTAATTGCTTATAATCTCCAGCCGATTCTTTCCCTCCATAACCGACGTTCACGCAGAGTTGATTGCTTGCAGGAACTAGGAAGTTGAAAAGCCAGATGGTAAGATCCAGCATTCTCACTCCACAATTGACACCTCACACACACACAACACAACACACACACACACACACACACACACACACACACACACACACACACACACACACACACAACTCCACTCCACTCAATCGCCCAACGCACGTCATTCAGGTGGCGTTGACTGCATACAACAAAAGTTTTTTTGGGTGAAGAACCAGACAATGACTTGAGCCATTCTTACCGCGCCACTCTTGCTCTCACACGCAGCTCACCACGACCCTTTCAAGCATCGTACGATTTTCACGCAGCGTTAATTGACAGCAAAGGGGACAGGCAAGGAAAGCCCGCGCCAGCAATTAAAAGGTCTTCCACATTCATGTCCAAGCTGTCACCGCACATTCCATGCATGCATCAGCTTGATCAGCCACCTGTGTATCCACAACTTGGTCTCAACCGAAAAATGGCTGAAGTGATCCTCGTCGACTCAACAGACGAACTAGCAGTTGACTGTGATATAGGGCTGGAAGGATGTTCCAAGCTTGCCCATACACCTTGTACCTGACTCATCTACACAGCAACAACAACCAGAGAAATGAACAAACACAAATTAACATTTATTCAACACTGGCACAGCCTTTCCGACTGACAGAGCCAGACAATACATAACCTCCACAATCTTCTCCCCACAAGTCATGACGCAACATAACCGTGCACCTATTGCACTACTTCCACACAGTGTGGATTTCCCTCTATGAATTGCACTAGGGATTTTCCCTCACAACGTTTGTATCTCGCGAACAATCTCAACACAGCGTGTTAACTCGTTACACTACTTCGTCACAGAGTTGACTGCCTGTAAGAATTGCACACAATTCACATTCACCATTCTCACCTTAAAGCTTACGTTAACACACACGGCCTCAACGCTATATACGACTCATCACATGAGGTTCACTCAGTGTTGATCAACTGCAGGAGCTGGAGTACTGGGGACTGACTGAGCTGGACATTGAGCCGTGCTGCTGGGGTCACTACTGCAAGTTCAAGGAGAACAAGAAGACGCTGACGGCCCTGGACGACAAATTCACCTTCCACCTGGAGGAGGACAGCGTCAACAACCCGCCCTCAAGCTTCACCAAGTTCAAGCGCAACTGTGGATCTTCCTGGAGGACCCCTCCTCCTCCAGGGGAGCTAAGGTGAGTTCAGGTGACCTGGTCGGAGGGTTGGTTGAAGTCAAGGGAACTGATGATAGCGATGACGAAGACGGCGGTGATGATGATGATGATGACGATGAGGACGACGTCGACGGTGATGATGATGATGATGATGATGATGATGATGATGATGGATGATGATGAAAGATGATGATGATGATGATGATTGATGATGACGACGTTTTATAGCGACGACGACGACGACGATGATGATGATGATAATGATGACAATGTTGATGACTGATAATGATGATGATGATAACACCGACGATACTGAGAGTAATGATGATGATGATAAGTACAACTACAAATATAACGACTATACTACTTCTATTACTTCTGCTGCTGCTGCTGCCCGTTGCCACAACTACTACTGCTACCACCACCACCACCACCACCACCACCACCACCACAAACAACA